>CM045446.1:10934763-11534763 GCA_024666655.1 Dascyllus trimaculatus | reverse complement strand
GTGCTTCAAATTGAAAAATGGTTGCAAAATATAGATTAAAGGTAAAGATTTAAATCAGAATTTTGCTGAACAGAAATCACCTAAAGGATTGGTCCAATCATTTCTGTTTTTTTTTTTTGTTTGTTTTCTGATGTTTTGTTGGCAGGTCACTTACACGTCAACATGTTTTGTTTTGTTTTTTTCTTTTTGAAACGTTAAAGAAAAAGCTCAATTCAGTGACCTCAGTTGAAGAATCTCCATACTGTGTCTGTCAGCTCTCTAAACAACAAATGAAAGTCTGTCTAAATTCTGCTCAGGATGAGACTTGAGACACACAGTGATATTTGCATATCACTTCGTAGTGTTTGCTTTAACTCAGTGGGCGTACCAGATGGATGGGGTTTACTGCATAAAGTCAATTCAGACAGTGTCAGGTAAGCTGTCCATCCAGGAAAAAACATAAAAGTCACTGTGGTGTAATCTTTAGGCATGCTTTCTAACCTCCTGGCACGCCTCCTATTGTACTATTTGATTTCGCAAACACCACCCACCTGGGACCTCTGCTGGATAAAACCAACATAAAAGAAAATGCAAATTCTGGTCAGTACATATGTGGCTAGGACGAGTCCTAACTCTTTTATTCAAAAGGCACTTTTAAGGCTGTGGTTCATTAGCAAGCCTCCCCTCCTCCTCAAAAGAGTCAGTTTGTATTTAGCAGATTTTAAACCACTCTGCAGATAGATTAGAGGAGACGCAGCTTCCCTCTTGCCTTCCATGCAGACAGTTGTTAGTTGTGGGCTGAAGAAAATGATCAAAGTCAAACATAGTAGAGCTACATCCACTCAGTCATATCATATCATCACACGTATCCTGTTTCTGTCCTTGATCTTTGCATGGCTGCATGCATGGTTGAAGTATTTGAAGGTCAGTCTGCGACACTCGACGCACAAAAGACTTCTGTCCATTTTATGGCACTTAAGTGAGATTTTTTACTTTTACAAACAAGGCTGTGCTAATTATTGAGATGGATACCTCAGTGTTTCCTTTCTCGGATGTGTTTCATGATGAAGCTTGATTTTTATGTAAGTGGTGCGTTTGTTGTGTGTTAACTCAATTAGCAACGTATTTTGGAAGCTTTTGTGCTTCTGGTTTAGAGAGGATGGTGATTTGCATTTGGGAAATTATGTGGGACTAAGGCCCTCAGCTGGAGTTGTTGCAGTTTGTTGTTAGCACCTTAAAGCACTAGATGAACAGATCACTGTCTTTTTATTGTAGCCACAAGCCACAAATCAGATTATAGTATTCCTGGCCAATTATGTTTCTTTACAAAATACCTGCCAAGTAGCTCCTTTTGTTCTAATTAGGGAATATAAAGGGTTTCCTGAACTTGATTTCCTCTCTATTATTCAAAGATAAGAATAGTAACAGGTTTTTATTCAAATTATTACATTAATATGATGAGCCAAATCCCATTGCCTTGGTAAATGATTCAGCCCAACCTGTATACTCTCCAGTGGTACCTGCTCCCCTTGACTTTGCCCTCGTTTCCAGCAGGAATCAAGGCTCGACTTAATCCATTGTTCTTGACTTGACATTACCTTACGCTGGGACTTGAGGGAGGCTGGGAGATATGAGTTACAAAATTAGAAATTGGAGCACATCAAACTGTGGAACAAATCCCAATTCTGCTGTTGGGGACTGTACAGAAGTCATGGTATCCATCACTCGAAGCTGTGATGCCCACGGGAGAAAGTGTTCAGGTAGCTGCCGGCGGCGGCGAGGCCACTGCCGGAAACATGTGCATGTAATTAGGTCGACAGAGAAGGAAGAGGGGAGGCTGGGGAAGGTGGTAACACCTTAAAGCGGGGAGGAATTTGCGATTCGTTTTCCTCCTGCAAGGTGACCCCAATAACTCAACCCCTCAGTCTATTTCTGGTTGGCTCCCCCTTAGTCTCAGCCTGCTTCTTTGCTCTGGTTTAGCTGCTGGTAGCTTTGCCTAGTTAGACAAGAAAGTTTTGTTTTTGGGGCGCTAAATACATATTTGAGTCAAGAAAGCATCATTAAATAGCAGTGAAAAATAACACACATTGAAGTAAAATGTAAGTAAAGAAATGCAATATAGTAAAATGCGATATAATAATTTTCAGAGCAATAGTAAATCAGCACAGTAACATTTGTGTCTTGTAATTATTATATGAGAAATATCAACCAACGAACCTTTGGGATCACCATTATTGGCAACTGAGATTTTTTTTGTGTACTGACAAAGTGTCCTCCAGCAGTAATTTGGCATTATTGGGTTCAAAGTGTATAAGCTGCTTGATCATTAATAAAAAAATATTTTTTCACCTTTGACACAGTATGAAGATTCAGTTTTAGATTGACTGAAAAGACTGTTCATTTTTACTATCTGCATGTTTACCTTATATTCTGTTAGAACTGAGATACAGATTTCTCTCTACATCCATTCCCCCCTAAAACTTATTCCAAGTAAAATAAAAATGAGATTCTTTATAAGCGTTAGCTGGAGAAAGGTAAGTCATGACCTTCCATTAGATGTCTTTATCATATATAGGACAGTTAATACCAAAGAAAGGAAAAAGATCTATGTTTCTCAGGTACATTTTGACAGGATGCAATCTTGAAAATTGTTTCATTTACTGTCATGACGTTATGATTTCAGGCACTGAAATCCACGCTTAATAATTAGTACCTGAGACACATAGCTATACGGCTCTTGTGGCTACACAGTAATATTAATTTACATATCTGCCCCACATAAATCAAATAAACATAAAGTGAAAGATTTCAAAATGGCCCAAAATGTTGAGATTAAGTATCAGTGGTAGGACAGGTCTGTCTAGGTGAGGGACTTCATAGACCTTTTACTGGTGTTGCCAAATGTGCCCTCCTTGTCCTTTGTCCAGGTGGAAGTAAAGAAGGCCGAACCTCGTGACAGCAAAGCTCCTGGCCAGCTTGGCCCCGGCCAGTGGGCACCCAGGGGCATCTTGAGTGCAGCTAATGGTTGGACAGCACAGCCTGCCCAGGGCTGGCAACAGCCTTATGGGCCACAGGGTGAGTGGGAACGGGTCCCAGAGCCGAGCAAGAGAAGCTCCCAGTTCAGAGGAAAACCATGTAGCTACTGTTTAAATGTGTTAAATCCTCTGCTTAAACATTAACCTTGTGCATGTAGGTCATCGCTTGCACAGTCAGTGGAAGTCAGTCAGTTTCAGTATTAAACTGTGTTAAGTGAACATTTTACATTTGGTGCATCAGCATTGTCCTCAGTCTCATCTTCTTTTTTCTCTCTTCCTGAAGGAGTGTGGGTGTCAACTACTGGCCAGCCCATAGGTAGGTGTTCGCCCTCAACTTGATAACACAGGATACAGCTCTCTTTTTTCAATTTTGAGTTTCTTGTATGTTGTGTAACTGTTAGATTGCAGATAGATGTGTCTTTGCCGTGTGATCATGTGCTTATCTTGAAATGCTTGTGTGACAGAAGTGGGCTTGTACTCAGTGTGGCCAATAGGCTGGTGACAGTTAACAGCGCATGTTATCACTGATTCATAATGGCTGAAGCTGCTGATAATTTGCTGCTTGAGACAGATGGCAGCCTTGAATGGATTCCGGCCTCCCTCTGCCATTGGTCAGGCTCGGCTTCATATCACCACCTCCGGGTCAACCTGCAGCGCTCACTGCAGTGTCTGCCCTGTGTACACTCTGAAGATACTTTAGTTTCAGATAGTGTTCTGCAACTTCAGTTTTTAAGCAATCTATTTATTAACTTGGTCTGCTGACCAGCTGTTCAGTAAGACAATAACAAATTCAGATTGGTCCAGGTCAGATTCATCAGTGTGGGAGCCCTTCTTCATAATTAGTATTATTACCTGTGTGATTAGTTGAAGTCCTATTCATTTATATAAAATCTATACATATACAAACAAAAATAAATCTGTTTTGTTTTGGGGCAGGCGGGTATGGACCTCCATTGTCAGCAGGACGGGGAACCCCCACACAGCCTCCATCGCCCTTCAATGCATTCCTGGTCACAACCCCGGCGGGCAGCTTTGCTGCACCTCAGGGCTACCCTCAGCAGGGCTACAGCACAGCACCTCAGTTTGGTCAGTCATACTAATTCACTCCCTCAATACACTTTAGATTTGTTTTGACACTATAAAGTGCTGACAGGTAAAGTGGTATGTAAGTGAGGGTAATGGTGAGAGTTAGATGGAATTAAAGACATTTCAGAAAACTGATTTGTGATTAAGGTCAGAGATAGTTAATTCTGTTTCTTGGTTTAGAAGGTACTGTACTCTTATTTTTAGCATTAGATATTTCCTTCTTTAGAGTGCAGAAGCTCTTCTAAATATTACTTACATCATTAGTACTGAAAACATTATTTAGCCCAAGGCATTTTTTTGTTTTTAGTCAAATGAGTGTGTAAATTGTGTTATGTAAGGTTTTTAAGGCAGCTTTGCTGCTGTTGTGGTCAGGGAGGAACATTCATCTTATCAGAGATGGACAGCATGACTAACGGACACCCAGAATTAGTGAAATGTTGCTAAAAGGACGGGGGGGGGGGGGATTATTCCCTTCAATTATTAAATACTGTTGCAGATGTACCATGCTAATGTTGTGTAAACCATGGATAAAATTTCAGAAAAAAACAACAGGAAAGAAGCCCAAAGTAATCAAGTACAAATGTGTTGGCAGACTGGTCACAATTTGATCAGGCAGCTGATTTTTAAAAAGATGTGTATTCATTCAGCTGCACTTTCATGCATGTAGTACAAAATTAGAAGATACTCAGTAAAGAAAGGGGCTAATGCCATGACTAATAGTGTTTTTTGTTAGAAGGTAGAGGGTCCCAGGAGTCCTCATCCAAACTAGGGTCATCTGGTTTATGGTCTTTGTACACATTAACCGTATGAAGCAACACTAAGAAATGATCTTTGGGAAAAAGTCAAAGGAAATATCCTATCATCAACAGGTTACAGTTTTGGCACACCCCAAGCAGACCAGTATGCTCCACAGGTTCCACCTCCACCCACCACTCCAGGAACTGCACCGCTGGGCTTTGCTCCCGCCACCACACCAACTCAGGACTTGAGCAAAGCCCCCACTGGGCAGCCCGACTTCCCTTACAGCCAGTATGGTAAGAGAGGCATTGTGCATAAAAAAGTATGCTGCCCGTTTTCTATCCCATTTGATTTTATTCACCCCTCGGTCCTACCCATCTCCCTGGATATTTTATTGGGTTCAACTACAGCTCATTTGAGTTCATGACTACAACTCTTAGACAAGCAGGAGCTTGCTCTTGGTGCTATTTAGCTTGAACAGCTACACATGCATACATGCTTCTTGCATACATGAACCCCTCTGGCTCTGCCGTGAAGATGCTGCTGAAGTTCCACCATATCCAGGAGTCCTCAGCAGTCTTTTCTGTCAAGTGTTTCCAGCTGGGCTGTGGATTGATAAAAAGATTGGTCGGTCTTGGTAGGTTTGAATTAGATCATCCTGCCTTGCAATGTGTTTTGTTTGTTTTGCATTTTTATTTCATTTTGATTTTACAAGGAGTACAATCTTATCCTGACTGACTGTCTTGGACATTTGATTTGGTTCAAATACTCCTACCTTCTTACTAATCCCCTCTACGCCTTCTCCTCCTCTTCCTCCCTGTTTATGACTTTGCTGGCTTCTTTTCCTGGTCTTGGCATGACTGCCACAGAAGAACACCAGCATGAAAATATTATGCCCATGAAACCTTATTTCTGGAAGTAGGCATGTCCAACCTGCCAAGCTACCTATCAACATTTTTCAACATGCTCATCAAATTGTCACACACCGGAGCTTTGCATGCTTGTCTGCAGACTGTGACCTTTGCCCCCCTCTGCCCTGTAGATGCATACAGATGTTAGTTAGACTCCTGGGCAAGTCATTTTTGACTAATGTGTCTGTAGGTTTTTCTTTCTGGTGGGAATCTTTGTGGTATTTGAACTGGACTGTTACTGTAGTCCAACATTACCTTTGGCCTGTGTTAGGCCAGGATAATTATTTCTGGTGAATCTCAACTGAGTTGATAAACTGTTGGCCAAATTTCAGTCAGCATTTACAGACTTGAAAATGAGACATTTCTTCAAGCCACTTCAGTACACATTTACTGAAAATTAGGATTATTACTTTCTGTGCTTTGAGACAATAAAGGGTAGCTTCAGTGATGTACTGTTAGTCATGCAAGTTTAGAAGCCGGAGATCATGCTGAGAGGAAGACTGAGAGACTGAAAACCAACCAGCATCCATGGTAAAGGAACAGTATTTGTCTTCATTCAACATTCAGCCATGTAAGCGCAAAGTCAGATAACAGTCAGATGTTCATTCAAAAGCTTCATCCAGTTTTTTTGCTGGCTGGTATTTTGTTTTGACTTGGCTTACAGCTGCTTCAAACTGCTGATTCTACATTTAAAGCAGCCATGTGATCCCTGTCAGTCTTGACAGGTGTCCATCTTGTTCAGTGTTTCCTGCTTGTGCTTATCTTCCATCCAGCTTTTTGCTTTCAGTGTCCGCTACCTATTCAGGCACTTAGTTCAGTTATCAGTCCGTAGAAACAACACAGCCTCGCAACGGTTTTGTGAAATGAGCAGAAAATGTGGTGCTGATGTCAAAGCCATGAAAGATTGTTAATAATAGCAGGCACTGGAATTAACATTTTTTTGTGGGTAAACTTAGTAAATGGGTGAGATTAGACAAGATAAATTTGATTTTGGTCAAAGTTATGTTTGGCTTTTGAGGAGTTAGACAGTTTGAAAAATAGTCTGGACCATGCCAGTGGTTTTGCGTGTAAATTCATTAATGTTTGATTTGATGACATTATTTTGCGATGCATAACATATATTTGAATGATTTCCACCTTTCAGGCGTGGCTGACAACTTCATTTACAGTACACTGTGAACCTTGAATCCTAACTGATAGGCTTTCATAGCAGATTTATTTTTTGTCAAAACATCTTATCGGTGCATTCAACAACACTTTCACATCTGAAATTTGACAGTAGACTGATGAAAAACACCTTGTCTTAGTGGACAAAATATTTTCCCTTGAGGTACGTCCATGTTTGTCATTGTGGTGCATTTTAGCCACATTTGGATGTTAAAATGTCCTAAATTCCATCACTAAGGAAAATTCTCTGTTCTTTTTGTGTAGATGTCATATTGCACAGAAAACTGATTTACGTAACCAAACAAGACAAGCCAAAATGTAAAAAGTGCACATGACAGTGACCTGACGTAACATAAAGATAAATTTAGCGCACTGTCAAACTGAAGTTTCACATTGATCCCAGTCATATTTTGCGTGCTGCACTATGAAAACCACTGGTTTTATTCGAGTTTCTTATATTTTTCTTGGTGGAGAAATGGATTTCCCACGTGACCTGCAACTTAGAATAATGCACATTTCACAAAATTTCATGAAACCAGGCTGGCATGATAGAAGAGTCAGGCGTGCTAGCAGATAGCCCACACTCACTGGAAAGTAATGCCTCTCCAAGCCAAGGTCAGACCCAGTAAATGAGTGTAAATGTACAGCTCTATTAGCTCAGTAAGGGGGGAACTATGTAAAGTAGTCGGCCAGCAGTATCTGGGTTCAGTCAACCTGGTCTCCTCATCTCCCTGATAGGCTTGGGTAACTACCCTCAGGACCCCTCTGCCTACGGACCAACGCGTCCTTCTCACAGTTATGGTCAGGATGAGCAGGGAGGATATAGTGCAGGTAGGTGCCAGCATCGTCTTCTCCAACCACAAAAGAAGCATTTGTTCAGTACTGTAGTGTTTATAGAGCTGCAACCTGGTTCTTTGCCTCCTTTCTTTTGCTCTTCGTTTAGTATTTTGCATGTACATTTTGCATGTACATACAAATTACTGTGTGTACTCTTGTATAGTAAGACCTAGCTATCGCCTGTCTCACAGCTGAGTGGATTTGAAAGAAATTTACATTGAAATTTGGCAAACTGAGCTCTCAGCATGTCAATTCCCTCAGCGGCAGTAGCTTACTATACCAAGACCAACCATGTCCTCATTTTTTGTTCACTCTCTCTGTTCGCATTGCTTTGCTGATTGTAAAAGGATGATCTAATTGTCAGAAAATTTGTTCATGGTTCAGTTGTTTCTATGCATCAGCAGTCCATTCACCCGTTGTTTTTTTCCCCCATGTACTGTCTCCACATTATAGCTAAAGGGGTGAGAAAGGAGAGAAGATTTAAAGAAGGCCACAATACCAATAAATTTCAATTTCTCTCAGATTCTCCTGTCTGACAGTCCTGTTGGGACCGCTTCCTGTTCCTCAGATATTTTATAAAGAAATGTGCTGTATTTTCTAATTTTCCTCGTTTTCTTTCTCTTTTCTCTCTTGTCTTTCCATTCCAGTTTTTTATAACTTTGTCTAAAACAGTATTTATTGGTAACATTTATATCTTCATTCTTAACTGGATGCCACCAGGGCAGGAAAATAACCAGTCACCCGGAAGAGTCTGGAAAGATCTGACCAGCCATTTGGAAACAAACCCACCAGTCTTTTCACTTTAAAAGTCCCTTTGGCTTGGATGGTGGCTACTGAATTTTGGGTTACACCAGCTATTTCTGCAGGCAGATTAGTTTCCTACCCTGAAAGTCACTGTGGTTCCCTCATGTATCTGCAGGGAGATGGTGCCATCCAGTGTATTACTAGAAGAACATTATGTATGCTAGGCTAATCATTCAACAGAATCTAGACATTGTTTTCCTCAATGAAGCCAGCGTTGAAAGATTTCTTAAATTCAGCTTCCTTTTAGTAATTATAGCACACAATTTATGACATGAAAGGGCTCATTGATGGATTTCAGTAATTAGAAATAACTGTTGGGAAAAATCCACCACTAAACCCTGTTTTTAAAAAAACTGCTACTAGCAAGGCATCTGAATTTCTGGGCCCGTTTTGATGTTTGACGTTCATTAGCTTTATCTCAGTTCAATTTTATCTGTTTTTCATAACAGTAAACACATTTCCTTTATACAGAAATACAAGAAGGAGGGGAAAAACAAACAACAATCAAAGAATAAAGTGGAAAATATATATTGGAAAGACATACAGTAACACTGCTGGGCCTTTCTACTTGTATTATCTATCTGTAGTTATCTGGCGTCACTCACTGTATAGTGTCATTGCTCACAGAAACAGTTGTACAAAAATGCAACAACAAAAGATAAAGATTTACAGGCTGAGTATTAAGTAGATGCTAAGACTGTGATTGTAATAACAACTGTTGGGTCTGGCTTTATTACAGTTTAAGGGTAAGAGGTGGATTTTTTTCTTAACATACAAACTGTCAATGCTTTAAATAAACTATATTACTTTTAAAAGAGTAAGGCTCCTCTCTGAACACGATCTGGTGACCCAGACATTAACATCCTCCTCTTTCCACTTTTTCATGTTGTCCACCTCAGGGTACGGACAGGACCTGACAGCCTTTGGCCACAGCTTCGCGGACCCCAGCCAGCCGACGGCCTCGTACGGCGCCCCGACAGCACAGCCCACCGCCGCTCCCCAACCCACCGCCAGCGCGTTTGGCAGAGGGCAGAACCACAACGTACAGGGCTTCCACCCGTACCGGCGCTGACCACTCCTGGACAGGGCCGCCGTGTAAAGTTCAGAAACAAAAAAAAAAAAAAAAGAAGTCAGGGAAATGTGTGTTCTTGCTAAAAAAGCAAAACTGGAGTTCTGGATTGTTCTTGAGGAATGTTGAATGAACACAGTTTGTGAAACAGAAACCTTTGTGATAGCAGGGATTCCAGTGAATTTAAAAGGGGTGTAAAGAAACCCAGGGTTTTTTTTCTTTTTTTTTTTTTGTTTATTTTTTGCATAACTTAAGGAACATTCAGCAGAAAGAAGCTTTTGTCCCCCACCCCCCAAACCCATGTTTTATAGTAGAACTAAACTACTTTGCAATAATTTTGATTGTCTGGTCAAACACTAGCACAGAGACTATATGTAAAGAGACTTGCCTATGAATATGTATATTTATGGTGGACACAAATGAAAACAGGGTCTCAAGTTTCCTCAGCTTTAAATTATAGGGAAAAATGTTTTTATTTTTCATTTGGTGAATTTTGTTTACTTTCTGAGCCTTTAAAGTTTGTTTAAAATGGAGATTATGAATATATATATATTATACACAAACTGTGCAATTTTTTAAAAAGAGAATTTTGTACTATAAATGTACACTTTGCTTGTTTTTTTATTTAAAGATGTAGACTTCCCTCAGGTGGCTGTTTTGGGTGCATTTTTTTGCACTTATGCAAAAAGAAAAAAAGGACAAATTATTACAAAAATAAATGTTTTAAGGATAAAGTGCTTGTCCTTCATCCTGAGTGTATTTGCATCTCGTGTTTCTGTGGAAGTGCTGTAGAGAAGGGTTGAAACAACAAGTAATAATTAAGCAATACAAAATGAACTGGTGGCTTCCTTGGCCATCGATTAATTAATTCTGTCGTTCTGTCAGGATTTCCACTATCAGGATTTGCTGGTATTTTCTGTTTTATCTGTTTATTAAATGAGTTTTGACTGCTGATCAAAGAAAAGAATATTATTATTAATTAATGATTATTTTTATTTCAAAACGTAAACAAAAAGTGAATTATCAAGAAAATACTTGTCAGATTAATTGATAAAGAAAATCGTTAGTTGCAGCCATAAAGCAAAGAGAATCCAGCAAGGGCTTTATTAACAACAAATACTGACTTTCGTATAAAATTCTACGGAAATGAACACTCTAAATGTTCCCTAAAGGTTCCTGAGTTATGTGCTGTGATCACAACAAATTTCGACTTGCTTGTTGTGAAGTTCTCTGAAAACAAACCTCCAGGGAACTGTCCCTGAAAGTTCCTGTTTGGGGGGGAAGACTGGTACAAACGGGTCTAAACTGAAACCCCACCAGTGTTCAGCTGCTTTAAGGAACTTCAATACAGAAAAAAGTCTTTCTGAATTTCTACTAATTTTAATAAGTTGTATTTGTGTAACTGGGTATTTCTACTGTTTACCAAAAAGGATAACAACGTCTTCGGAGCAGGCAGAGACCAACCTGACTGATCATTTCCGGGTTAAAGGTGGTAATTTTTTAACGTTTAATTTCACATCTATTTCCGCGGTGTTAGCATATTAGCATTATGCTACCTCTTTTCAGGAAATTAGTTAACTTCTTACATTTATTCAGACTCTGACCGTCGTTTTCAACGCACACCGTTATTCGACATAAGGAGATACACATTCAAGGTCTCTGGGCACAGAGTGTAAGATAAAGACGAGTGAATATTTTACTGTTTCGATATGTTTCTGACGTTATCTGTGCTGTTTTGGTTCGTTAGCTAGCTAGCTAGTTTCTGCCTAATGGGCGGCTAACTAGCTAGCTCCCAGCAACGTACAGAGGTGTCCTCAGAGGGATTTAATTCATGTATAATTAGGGGTTGTTAGGTTTGATGGACAGGACACACATGATCAAATGTTTGCTGTTCGCCAGTTAGTAGGTTAGACCTTTAGCTTCCTCAGGAGATGAGCCAGAACAGAAATGGTGAAGCTGATTGGCTGCCTTTAACACAGAACAGTTTTTATACGGATAACAGAGAATAACATATTTAAAAAAGAAGAGGACGAGTCCAGAGACATGGGAGTTCAACAGCGTTGAAAATACTACATGTGGTATTCTCAGTGTCTTATTAAGCCTTATATCTGGTCTCTAATGGTATGTTCATGAAAAATATCAAAAACTAAGGCTTAGAGTCAATAGAAATGATTGAGGTCACATATCAGCTGTAACACGCCAGCCTTTAAACTTATACGCAAACCAGCAGTGTCTAAATGTATGCCATGAGTTTGCAGGTAATGTAACACAGGACAAAACAGAAAGCAGACGCATACAGCGGCACATACTGTAAAATATTAAGCAGTTTTTTTCAATAATATTTCATCCTTGCATACATACTTTTTTTGTCTCTTTTCAACTTTTCACTTTCACTATTTCATGCTTTAATGTTAAGAAACTTAAAATTGGGGATGTGTTTTATTAATACTTGATCTTCAAGCTTTTTCTCTTAGAAATAATTTACTGAGGGAAAAGTCAATTTCTCCAAACAGTCAAGAATAATGGATTGCTGGTTATCTTGGGTGTTCTATACAAAATTTTTTGTCATGGTTTGTGTAATCATACTCAGATATTAGAGTATAGTCTTTTTTGTCTTGAGGAACTATTTGGGTATGTCTGGTTTTAATTCTGTAAGTCAAATACACCCCATAATCAAGGCATTTCATCCCACTGATGCAAATGTCTTACAAATTCAAACACAGCCAAATATATTAATGGAATGGTATGGGAAGATGTCTCATGTTATTCCAGGTGAAGGATGCTGCTGTAGTGTTTTTGGGAATGAACTTACTGGGAATTTGCACTTCAATTAGACCTCAGCCTTCAGTATACATCCTGCAGTAAAATGTGGAGTAACAATGTAAAATTTGACACAGCTGTGACACAGGCGTTGAAGTGTCAGAGTTGTGCAGCTGAGTCACACTCGGTGAGACTCCACATCTGAAACAGTCGACTGTAAGTGTGCCGGTGGTCAGCTGAAGAACAGCAGCTCCTCCATGAAGCAGCACAGAGACGTTTGCCAAGAATGGGGCCGCAACCTCAGTAACAGTCTTACTGTTCATAGCATGTGAGCTTAGCTTAGGGTGTGATCTAGTTTTTCACTCATTTACAGTGTTTTTTTTTTGTCATTCGATTGTGAGCTAGACCAGGTGCCGCCATGCTATTACTGTAAACGGTCTGGATTTTAATGTTTTTTCTGTCTTCAGTTCTTTTCTCTTTGCCTGGTATTTTACAGGGTGTCAGGTCTGGTTCAGGGTTGTTGAACAGTTAATGCACAGAGTAAAGAGGCTAAAAATTGAAGACAAAACAGAAGACCGCCAGGAAAGGTAGGGACACTTCTTCACTTGCTCAAAGCTATCTAAGCCACACTCATTTGAATCTGATTTTAATTTATTTTGGTTAATTGTTTTCTGGCAAGGTTTTGTCACAGTGGTCACTGCTCAAAACGATTTAGAAAATGTGAAATATACAATGATATGAATTAGTATGTAAGAGTTTATAGCCATGTAATAAGGCTGCGTTTTGCTCTGTGTTGGTTTAAGCTAAAAGTTGACGTTAATGAGCGGCAGCACCTTGTTCGTCATTCTAGTATAGCGTGTTTGAGAGTTTGCCAAGTAGCACAAAGTACAGCTGAAGCAGATGAGAATTTAACTTTTTTTTTGGTCATAAACCAAACTATTACACAAGTAAAATGTTCGACCTGCTGGTGACTCTAAATGAAAAGTTAACAAATCACCAAAATCATGAATGTCTGCACTGAATTTCATTCCAATACAATGGGATATTTCAGCCTGAACACAGTGCTTGACCCATCAGTGGACAGACCTATCATCCCTATCATTTCACTGTCTTTATATATTAAAAAAAATCCTAATTAGCATAACATTTAAATCTTAAATTTAGGTTTTGACAGATATAGCTGATTAATTCCAATAGAATCACTTGACTGAATAAACCTCAGCAAAGATATCTGTACTTGGCAGTTTGCTAGTGCTCCTGTGCTTTTGTTATTGACTGTAAATTGACCTGAACTGATCAGCCTCAATGTCTCTCATTAGCGTCAAAGAGGCACTGGCAGGTATGACCGGGGTGGATGAGCTCTCAGACAGCACAGAAGTGGTCGAGATGGAAGACGTGAACCCTACCCAGTTCCAGGTGGAGAAGCATACATGGGATGGCCTGCGGAAGATCATCCACAACAGCCGCAAAAGCACCGGCGTGGTTATCAACAAGGCACCACACGACTTCCAGTTCATCCAGAAAGACGAGGCCAGTCCGCACTCTCATCGCATCTACTATCTTGGTGAGCAGTGGTAACTGAAAGCTGAGATCTGACACACTGATATCAGGCAAGGTCTGAAATTAGAACGTACCAAATACTGTCATTTTCTACAAGAGCTGTCAAAAATGAATAAATCTCTGCTTGGATAGTTGCTTTGAGCAGGCCTTGACTTGTTGGCTTGCAGATTCAGTGGCTGCCTTTCAGTCACTTTGAAAGGTAGCAAGCTTCTGTGAATAATCTGGATGCAGCTGGTGAGTCAGAGTTGCCAGCCTGCATCTGCTTTCAAGCTCATTTCATTTCCAAAGAGCTGCAGTGGCTCTAGTCAGTGTGTGCTGGAGAAAATGTGGAGCTCAACCAGGAACACCATTTTGCGTTGTGGACATCTTTCTGCTTTTTTTCTGTTGGAGCTGTAGTGCACTAACATCCTGTAAAATGGTTGCTGTTTTTGCTGCCTTGTATCAAGCAGTTAAAAATGTTTAATACCTTTTCCAGAGCTGTGTCAAGTGGGATAATGTGGACTACAGTAATTCTGTTCGACCTGCACCCATGATAACACCTGTTGTTGCCTTTAACGTTTAGACCTTGAAGCAGTTAGCAAAATAAGTTATACAGTCTTCATTTTACAAATGACAAGTTGAATTAATTAGCAGTTAAACATGCTCAGGGGTTTGGCTGCTCCAGCTTCACTGTGACCAGCAGTGTGTGGTAGCTAACGTTGGCAGATGTTACAGAGATACTGCTGTGTAACTATACCACACATGTGTACAGACTTCCCTTCTGTACTTGTGTTATTGTTGTGCTACAGTTAATCATTTACTGTCATCCTTGAGTTGCTCTGTGTGGCCACACTGACTGTTATTCAGCAAATGTTACATAGTTTTGTTTTACAGCTTTGCATAGCTTTGTTGCAGTTGTTGATTCTCAAATATAGCTTCTCCTAGCATGAGCAAAAACAGAAAAATCCAGCACAACCCACTTTCAGACTTATAAAATGAGTTTCCACTTGAGTATTTTTCTTCTAACCAGAGAACTGCACAGTTATATTATTGTAGCATTTGTTAACACAAAATGTTTCATCTTTCTCAAACATCTGTGGTAGAGCTACTATTATGCACCATAATTCAACAAGCATGCAGTGAGAACAGGAAGCAAAACCAGTTTTTACACACACTGTTGCCCAAAATGTACCAGAAAAGAAAAGCAGCCACCAGAGAAGTTAAGTTTACACATGCAGCTATTAGTATAATAATAATAATGATGATGGTTTTGCTTTTTCTGGTGTAGAGACAGAACAGCCTGAACAGACCCTGCTTACAGAAATTTTCCTCAATGTATAATTAAATTTTAATTTTAGCTGTAACCTACTGCTGTTACAACCCACATTTGTAGTCATGTATATGCTTACATGGACAAACCCTGTAGGAAAAGTTAATCCTATAATACATGCCCAAGACTTCAAGGCTCTTCTGCAGAAACCCAGCTGTGCTACAAACTGATGTTTTTCTCACTCCTTTGTCTTAAAAGAAGCTACTGCAGAAAACTGACAATGAGCAGGCCACTGAAGTGCATGTAAACACACTCATTAGACAAGAGATGACATGATCACGTCCCAGTCGAAAACACTACAGAAACCACAGGGTATGGTTGCCAGAATTTGTGCTGCATGTCCTGGAGGGCTTCTGTAAGGAGCTTCTGTACACCACCACTACTGCTCTCAGCACTAGTTGAAACTAAACGCATCTACAACATGACAAATTGACTTTGCTTGGGCTGACAGATTCTGTCTATGGTGTCTATCCTCTCAGGAATGCCTTACGCCAGCAGGGAGAATGCATTACTCTACTCAGACATCCCCAAAAAGATCCGCAAAGATGCCCTGCTGGTTTTGTCATGGAAACCAATGCTGGATCACTTTCAGGTGAGGATTTTTAGCTCTTGTTCTATATCCACCCTACAGGATTTTTAAATGGTTGATTTTATTCCAGACATCTTTGAAAGAAGGCACATCATATTGTTGTGATGGTCAGCCATTTATATACTGTTACCTTGTCAGAATTCTGTTTTAAAATGTATCTTTTTACTTTATCCTATTTAAAAATGTTTGCTGCAAATCAAAAGCCAAGACTTCAGCCTGCTCTAAAGGTCTTGCCTCACTGAAATTATGACACATTATTTATGCATTCCTACAGCTGTCTGTCTGTCCTTTAGACTTTGTTGCTAAGAATGTTAGGAAGAAGGGTGATGTGTTGTTGGTGTTCATTTGCATATCTAGGATTGGTTTCTGGTTTGAATGTGTCCAGTATGTATTTAAGAATAGGAGAAAAGAGTAACAAATGTGAAGTAAGAAATCAGTTCCCACTGCTGTTGTTTGTTTTTGTTGTGTGCCAAAGGGGCAGCTTCAGGAAGGTGACATAGGCTGAGCTGACAGGCTGCATAAAGGGCCAGTATAAGATAAACAAGGAATTTCTTTAATTGCTCCTGAATAAAAATAAAGACCTGGATATGTGTATGATATGTTTCCTGAAGGAGTATTTAATTGTTGAGGCTGGTTGTGAAACACTCCTTTTATAAAGACATATGCCCTAATGGAGCTTTTAACTGCTGATGTAAATCTCCTCCTAAAGACCTATTAACCACTTAGGCCACAAGAGAATATTCCAAGAGACCATTAGATTGATGTTCATTGCGATCCAGTTGTTACACTGAGCTTTGCTGATTTCATAAACAGAATTTGCTTCTACTGAGGAAAGAAAAGGGGCTTTATTTACTGGCACATGACGACTCTCTCTTTAATTTAGTATGGTAATGTTTTCTTACCATTTGTTTGTTTTCCATGCCCTGAACAAACTCTCTTTGACCTTGACTTCGGTCGGCCAGCATTGTCACGTTGTGTGTCCTCCTGTCACCCCTGACCTCAGGCCAGCCCTCACCATGGGGGCTTCTCTCGGGAGGAGGAGCTGCTGCGAGAGAGGAAGCGTTTGGGGGTGTCTGGCATCACCTCATATGATCACCACCGACCCAGCGGCCTCTTCCTGTTCCAGGCCAACAGCAGTCTGTACTACTGCCGTGATGGTGGAAACAACAGCTTCATTGTGAGTTATAGGACAGTAAAGTAAGGCTTTTATAGCCACACAGGAACAAATGATCATTACAGAAATGCTGCCTGTACTCCTGCTGTCACCCAGTGTATCCTGAACTAGTATCTATGTCCCTGGACTCTGCGGAGTATGAGTAGGTGTGGAATGCAGCCATGTAATTTATCAGCTATATAAAAGTATCAATATAGCTAATAGTTTAGCATGGCTGATACAGTGGCATGACTCCATTCCGTACCTGCTTATTATAAACTAATAGAAGTTTATTACAGATACAGTAAAACAGTATTGGTGCTTAAAGATATGCTTGAGAGACTGTGTTTGATTGTTATGTGGTGCGTCCACTAGAGAGTGCTGACAAGTTAATTTTCCGATCGTAATGTGTGCTTATCAGTACAGTAAATTATACTTTCATTATCAAAAATCTGACAATAACTTTCCATGCAATAACAGAAAATAGCAAAATGTCCCTGTTACCATGCCCCAGAGCCAAATGTAAAATCTTCACATGTCTTGTTCTGTGTAACCACAGTCCCACAAATATTTACAGTGCAAACATAGAGGATGTGTTCCAATAACCACACCACCATACTAAATAGTATGCCAGAAAAACAGAAATATGTCCAAGTTCCTGGATGTTCTGTTATATCCAGTTGCATTTTGCAGTATGGAAGCCAGCATGCTTTCCTGGCCATTTTGACCCACAGTTCTCTGCATACTGGAAGACAAGATGTCTTGTGCAAGTATAAACAAGCTTGAGCCACTGGCAGTGCACAGATAGATGAGAACTCAATTCACACTATAGACTGTGATGCATTTATGAACCAGACTGGCTTAAACTGCAATATTATGATGAAGTAGTGTGTGCCAGTTGTATCCTTCTGCCTGCAACAGTACAGGCTTTGAGAGGGCAGCTGCTGTATGTACTGAAAGAAAAAAGAAAAATCTGGATTTGGAATGCTGCCACAGTGCTCAAAAGATAGGAAAGCATCACTTGATAAAAGCTGTAACTAGTAAATTTTGGTGATTTTTGTTTGAAGAAATTGCTTGAATGACTAACTAATTATTTAAAAATGTTGCTTATGAAGTTTCTGTCAATTGACTCAGGAGTCGAAGAACTTCTCAACCCATCAAGGAATGCCTTAGTTTATTTGAAAACTTGGTTTTCACTGGGCAGTGATTTAAAAAAAACTCTCAAATGTCAATTTTGGTGCCAAGAGCCTCTACAGTAGTAAATTAACTTGTAGAGGGTTTTTCTTTTTTACATCTTTACCCTTGTTGTTGAAGTAGCAGCTGTGGCCTCTGATGTTTTGCATTTGCTCTGTGTGCTTCTTCAGACTTCTCCAGTGCACCCAGTGGAGATTAAGAGCCAGAATTCAGGCACACGCATGGACCCCAAGATCTGCCCCGGAGACCCCAACTTCATTGGCTTCATCACCAACAATGACATTTGGGTGACAAGTATCGAGACAGGAGAAGAAAGGAGGCTCACGTTTTGCCATAAAGGTCAACACTGAATCATGTTCTCAGACTCTGATCTGGCAGTCTGAATATTTGCCAGATATTTCATGTCATATTTTTTTGCATGTTTTTTATTGTAGGTATTGATAACCCAAAAGAGGATACCAAATCTGCTGGCGTGGCCACTTTTGTCACCCAGGAAGAATTTGATCGCTTCACTGGATACTGGTGGTGTCCAGCTGCTCATGAAGGTGAGTGAGTGCATTATTGTCACAGTTTTCAAAAACAACGTTATGATTTTTGATTGATTATTACACTAAAAGGGTTTACTAATAACATTGTGAAGATTAGTAAGGCCAGCAAAATTATTCATACAAGACATTTTTTAAGTAAAAAAAAATAAAAAATAGGAAACAACTACAAACAGGGTCTTCAGTGAACAGTCATATCAGTAACAGTGAGTTTATCTGAGTAGTTTTTTCTAAAGACAAAGATTTCCAAACATTGTGGTACCCAGCAGCCTCTCTGCTTATTTCTCTTTGGCTCAGAGCCAGACGGTGGTAAGACTCTGCAGATTCTGTACGAGGAGGTGGATGAGTCTGAGGTTGAGATCATCCACGTCCCATCTCCAGCTCTGGAGGAACGAAAGACAGATGTCTACAGATATCCACGTGCAGGTATGAAGGCGCTGAAAAACTCATTATGCATGCTTATTTTAAAACTGTCTATGTGATATGTATATTTATTTTTAATGCTGCCTCTGCATAGGTTTTGGTTTTTGGCACAGTAATTTCACCCTGCAGTTTCTCACATTTCCCACTCTTGTCATTAAATCTGCTAATATTTTGGTACATAACTCAGTTTCATTTATTTCCAGGCAGCAAAAATCCTGACATCACTCTCAAAATAGCAGAAATCAGAACCGACAATCTTGGCAAAGTGAGTGCTTGTTCAGTGCCACAGTACTTCCAAATATGTTATTGATGTATTAGTCCACCCACAGTAAACAGAACACTGAAATGGTCTTTGTTGTGGTCTGGTTGATGTTATTTCTCTCCTAGATTGTCAGCACACAAGAAAAGGAGCTGCCTGTGCCATTTAGCAGCCTGTTTCCCAGTGCTGAGTACATTACCAGAGCCGGGTGGACCAAAGATGGTCGATAGTAAGTTTCCTCTCTAGACGACTTAACAGCACAAAACTGTGACTTTAAAAGCAGCACATACTCAAGTTTGCGCCCGTCACAACTCTTCCTCTATCTGTGCGTGTCAGTGCATGGGCGGTCATGATGGACCGGCGGCAGCAGAATCTCCAGCTGGTCCTGCTGCCTCCTGCACTCTTCGTTCCTGCACATCAAGACGAAGCCAGAAGACAAGAGAGCCTGGAGGCCCTCGGAGACTCAGTCCAACCCTTCATTATCTATCAAGAGACCAGCGAAATCTGGATCAATGTGAGGCTCAACACCACATCTTTCTGAAGCCCACTTCATGTTGAAGCCAAGAGAGCCCAGTGCAGTTTTCCACTTATGTCTGAGTCAGATTTGATCTTTACTGATTGTTGTGAGCAGCATAGAAGCAGATTTGAGCGAGTATATGTGATGCATGTGTTATTTGTTGTCAGATCTCCTTGGCTGCAGTCCAACTTTACAATTTGTCATTTTATGTGAAGTCTTGTCTTATGCAGCTTTTGAAAACATTATCACTTTGTTTGTCAAACAGGTCCATGACATCTTTCATCCTTTCATCCAAACCAGTGATGATGAGATCACCTTCATCACAGTAAATGAGTCCAAAACAGGCTTCTGTCACCTGTATAAGATCACCTCAGTGTTACAGAGGGGCAGCTATCACTGGGCCAAAGGCTACACACACTCTGAAGGTAACACCAACTGGTATCACTCATTCATCATTGAGTTATTACTGAGGAATGAAATGTTGGATCTAAAACACAAATTTCTTTCATCAGTCTTACTCTATACAATATTACCTGGCTGTATAAGGGTCAGTTTCAACGTGGCTTTGAATGAGTTTTGTGCAGTGGGATTATGTTTGTTAACTTTTTTCAGATTAATTTCATGTTCTGTACTGTTTCAGTTTACATTGTTATGATAGCTTAAGTGTGATGGCTAATGTGTCATTGATCCTCTCTAATGACCTTCACACTCAGATGATTTCAAGTGTCCAGTCAAAGAGGAGGTAACAGTGACCAGTGGGGAGTGGGAGGTGCTGGCCAATCATGGAGCAAAGGTAGAGTCTGTATCTATGTATCTGTTCAAGGTTACTGGCATTTATAGTTATTAATAGTAACTATAATATTTACAAAAAAAACCCACTTCTGAGTGCACTGAGTTATAAATTACACTTGAGGTGCACTCCATTATAGCTACAGTGTGTATCCAGTGATTGAATAATGCCTGAATGTCAGCAAAGTTACTTGATTCGACTACTGACTTTCTGAAGTAAACCAAAGAAGAAACCGACTTCTTTATGCTTGTATTATAATGTACCAACAGTTTTCCTTTCTCTTTTGTGTGTTTCTGCAGCGTTCATCCAGTCCTCAGATTTGGGTGGATGAAGCCGCAAAGCTGGTTTACTTCCAAGGAACCAAAGACTCTCCTCTGGAGCACCACCTTTATGTGGTGAGCTATGACTCACCAGGTGAAATTGTTCGACTCACCAAACCTGGATTCTCCCACAGCTGCTCTGTGAGCCAGGTATCCCAGCACACATTCATGCATATCAGTCGAAAATCTTTTGCACTTTTCCATGTTAAACTAACTTTTCCTCAACTTTTCTTGCTGTGTGTTCACATAAGTGTTTTTTTTGTTAGTTTTTTTTGCTTAGGATTTAGTTTGTAAATGTAAGATTGAAAGGCATGGTTTCCTTTTGATCCCTCAGCAGCAGAAATTTTCATGAGTCATGTATCAGCAGAGATGCATTTCTTGCTTATTACAACTACTTTAGTGCCACAACCCAGAGTCTCACAGCTTAAATTTGTGATTGACGTTGGTGTTTTGGAGAAAGAACAGTTTACTGGAACAGCACTTCTTTAATTCAGTATCAGTTTTATGAACCTCTGATGGAGTCTTCTGTCTGACCACAGCTACTGTACAACTGCACTTTTTTAGTTTTTTTATAAAGGTATTTAATGTGTTCGCATGCAGTTCAAATGCAATGTCAGAGGCTTTGACTTACCATTTCTGACACATTTATATGATGGCATTAGATTATATGTTATATTGAAACAAAATATCATCCAATTGATGCCTTTAAAAGAAAAGTGTAGTAATCACAGCGGCTTTTTAGTCAGTGTTTCTGGATTCAAGTGTTTACTGTATCTGTTTTTGGAATAGTTGGGGATGATGTTTAACGCTGACTTCCTCTTTTCTTTCACACAGACGTTTGATATGTTTATTAGCCATTACAGCAGTTTGACCTGCCCACCTTGTGTTCACATCTACAAGCTGAGCGGCTCGGACAGCGACCCTCTGCACAAGGAGCCTCAGTTCTGGGCGAGCATGATGGAAGCTTCTGGTACTGACTTCTCCTAGAAAGCAAACAGTTTAAAAAAAAAATGTGACAAATGAAATAGTAGTTGGCTGCTGTGCCTGCCAGTCTTGTACTGTCTTTTAAAGATAGACAAACTTTTGGTAAGCATTTAGGGTTTAGACTTAAACTTAACTGTGTACATACTGTAGGATTTATTTTTGTTTTGTGTTGTTTTTCTTGTTTACAGGTTTCCCTTTTGACTCCACCCCTCCAGAGATCTTCAGCTTCACAGGGAAGTCAGGCTTCGAGCTGTATGGCATGTTGTATAAACCTCACAAACTAGTCCCTGGCAAGAAGCATCCCACTGTCGTCTTTGTTTATGGGGGTCCTCAGGTTCGATCTCTTCTATTTTAAACCACTTTAAAATTACAGTATTGGTGATGTGGGATTTGTCGTTTTTTCACTACGGACAATTAAATGTATCCAAGCAGAAGGTGTTAAGTCTTAAGATGAGTGTCTTTGTTGTTTATCCCCTCACTTGTTTCATTAAAGCTAATCACTCGCTCTCATTTTGTAACTGTTTATCTAAATACATCACTTCATGTAGCTGCTGTTTTTTAACGATCTTGTTTAGTTGAAGATTACAGATACTTATTTTATTGATTGACTCCCTGAACCCCAAACCTGGTTTAAATGGCAAGTTTTTAATTTTTTTTTAAACCACCAGAATTACACTATCAGCAGAACAAGAAACTATAAGAACAGAATTAATCTTTGGATTTTCAGCTTTCCAACTGTCCTTAAACTAATCTTGTATAACATTTGGATTCATCAGAAAAAGCAACCAAATCTATGCAAAAATTAGGATATTTCATCTCATTTGAAAATTGACTAAAATTACGTGTTTGCAATAACCAGGTTCTGTAGAAAATCCAAAAATTTTGTGCTCCATTGCACCACCAAGAATCCATGTTTGCCTCAGCTGTGATCAACAGTCATGTAACAAAAAACCAAGGACTTTTCTGTTTAATTGCTGGTTGTGCTTACACAGAGTAGATAGAAGATAAGTATGAAAAATTAAAAGTGTAAGTAGTAAAACAGCTATAGCATGTAGAGACATGTTTTTTCTGGTATTGGTAACACCTGTGGATATGTTAGTTCCAGGGATTTTTTAAATTTTTTGTAAAATAAATAATCAAAGAAATTCAGATTTTGTTTTTAATTGATTTATGGCATTGTAACTTTGGTACACTGCACAACAGACATTTTTGAGTTCTCTATACTTCTAGGCATAATTGTGCTGTTTCCTTAGAGGTGCCAGACTTTAGATTGTAGCAAAACATGAGCCCACAGTGATTAAAAATGTGACAGGAGCAAAATGCCCAGAAACTGCTTGGTGTTCTGAGGGTTAAGACAACAATAAAATGATTGTTTTTTGTTTTGTCATGCCTTAGTGCAATTTTTGAGGTTAACTCGTGAGTGAGCAGGTCAGTGTTTCACATGTGGACGCTTATCCAGAATACATACCTGCCATGGTGGCAGGCATCAAACCTTTTACTGGGAGAGTACAAGACACTTATAACTAAGTTATTTTTTCTTTGTTTGGTTAGTTGAGATAAAAAAAGAACAACAGAAAAGCATTAACATGAGTTTTGTTTTTCCTTGCAGGTGCAGTTAGTGAATAACTCTTACAAGGGAGTGAAGTACCTGCGGTTGAGCACGCTGGCATGTCTGGGCTACGTTGTGCTGGTTATCGATGGCCGGGGCTCCTGTCAGCGAGGACTCAAGTTTGAAGGAGCTGTGAAGGATAAAATGGTAAAAATCTTATTAATCATTCGTCTGTCTGTCAGGGAAACTGAGAGTGAGAGAGACAGATAGACATTTATAGAGTTGAAGAGAGAGCAGCTGCTCCCTCTTAACTTTCAACTGTTTCCTAATAATTGAGGAACAAATGACGTATTGTAACTTAAATTTTGTGTTTCTGACTGTTTTCTATTTTACTGAAAGAGGTAAGAATGACAGCTGAGTGAAATGTCTGTTTTTCTCCATCCAGGGTCAGGTGGAGATTGAAGACCAGGTGGAGGGTTTGCACTATGTAGCTGAAAAATACAAGTTTGTGGACCTGAATCGTGTTGCCATCCATGGCTGGTCGTACGGAGGCTTCCTCTCCCTCATGGGCCTCGTACACAAGCCTGAAATCTTTAAGGTCAAAACTACCAACATTCATTCTGTTATTGGATAGATTTAACGTAAATATGTTTGGCAGCAGATGGAAATGAATCCTATGACTCTTTCAGGCACTAATGGTAACATGATTTGTGTGAGTCTTATTTACTGATACAAAGAGGAAATAAGAAGCCGGTGTTTGTCTTCCTGTTTGTTTGTCTTAGGTTGCCATTGCAGGAGCTCCAGTGACATTGTGGATGGCCTATGACACCGGTTACACAGAGCGATATTTGGACACACCTGACAAAAACCAGAAGGGATATGAAGCTTGTTCTGTCGCCCTGCATGTCGACAAACTCCCCAATGAGTGAGAGCTGTTATCTTGAAATACATCACGTTTATTACAGGTTTATGTTTTATGTATTTACGCATTGCTTCCATTCAGTCACTGTGTCCATCAGAAAACTGTGACATAAAAGTTTACTAGGCTGTAAAATTTGGGAGATTATCCTGCACTTGCTTACCTTCCAATGCTAACTTTTTGTTGTCTACCTCTTATCAACCAAAAACTTTGCTTTGTACAGTTGGTTTCCAAGCACGTGGTAGTTTTTTTTTCTTGTGGAATATTTAGATACATTATTGCTACAAATATATCTGTAATCGTGAGTAAATAAACACAGATTTTTGTGCTCATCATAGACCCAACAGGTTGCTGATCCTGCATGGATTTCTGGATGAGAATGTGCACTTTTTCCACACCAACTTCCTGGTGTCTCAACTCATCCGAGCAGGGAAGCCATACAGCCTGCAGGTAGGACGATTTACTCTCGTGTACTGACTTTAGGGAACACTGCAAAAAAGATGTGAGAAGGAGTCTCGGTGGGTTTTTTCATTAGCAGAAGCAAGTGTGTAGATGTCATAGACAATTTATTATGAAATCTACACGTTTTAGCTTGTTGCCTGCATTGGGATCATTATACACCACGTTGTGAAGAAGATTTAAATAATTTCCTGTTATAGTGGCTCTGGCTCTTTTTGGGGTGATGGAGTTGGGTCTCCAACTTCTGTCTACATTTTAAGCCAAACCAAGCTTTGGAAATGTTTGGAAAATGTATTTGATCATTTTTCACTAATCAATTAAAGTTAACCTACAAACCTGGATGGTTTTTCTCTACAAACTTAATGACAACAGCAATGAAAAAAATTATATAGAATTAGAAATAAGAAGATGTAAAATGTGAAATATTGCTTCCCAGTTTATGCCACAATGATTGAACACATTTCTCTGTGTTTTCTGTTTCTCCAGGTTTATCCCAATGAGCGACACAGCATCAGGTGTCCAGAGTCTGGAGAGCATTATGAGATTACACTGCTGCACTTCCTCCAGCAGAACCTCTGATAAGCCTTTTTACACACTGACCTCCCCTTCTCGCTTCCTACCTTCCTCTCCTCATTTCCTGTTTTACATTCCTGCATTCATCCAAAGCCGTATCACCTCTTGCTTCATTCCATTTTAAAACCTCTTGAATGCAAATGATGCCAAACCGCGTCACACCTCAAGAGTTGTTTGTAAGTCTTAACGGTGCTGCAGCATTTTAGCATTAATAGATCATTACAAGACTCAGATGTCAGTATAACTAGCGTGAATACCACCGTCACTGAGCAGACCTCTTGTAGCATCTAAAGCTGCGTTTGACAGTCATAGGAAAATTGATGAACTGCGTTAAGCCCCAAAACCAGCAGAGGGCGATGTTCACCAGGAACACACAGGTCTGGAGTTTTCATAGTGTGTTGTGATGGTAGAAAGTGGAAGAAGTTATTCAAGTGGCATAAAGGATTATTAAAGTTTAAAATGCTGCTTGTTGCACCATTAACAGACCAGATTCATCAGCAATGCAAAAAGTACAGACGTGGGCCTGTTGTGCCCAGTTTCTCTCTTTTCTTTTTGGTGCCATTCTTTCTCTCTGTGAGTAAACACTGGTGTGAAATTAGTCAATGGAAAGCTCTTTAAGAGCAAAGAAGCAACGCTTAGTTCCCTTTGTCATGTACTTTGTGGTCTTTGCATTGAGATTTGTCTGTTATGTGCTGTCATAGATGACTTTTTATGTGCTTTGCCAAACTTTGGCAGATATTCAAGAAAAAAAATACATGCTCAGTTTTTATTGCGTATTATTAAAAAATGATTTTTATAGATTCTTATGCATTCATAAATGGTGGAAATATGTAGCGACCCGTCGCTGTTTCACTCAGTCGCTTGCTTTAACTCTGTGGGAAACTTCTTTTTCTTCTGCTGCTGAGGACTTTTGCACAGTACATGTTTGCCTTGGTGCCAACAAACTGACCTATTTGATGTTTGACAAAACTGTTGGCAGTCTGAGGTGCCTTGCAAGAGTTTAAGAGCGCCTGCTCTCATAGTATATATATATCAGGGAATCTGTCGGAGGACCTACGACAATAAAACAATAAAATGCCTCATTACTGAAGTGTCTGAACATCTGTAAGATGAGCTGTGATGATCTGTACATGGTTAAATGTACTTTCAGATATTAAAGAAATAAACAGACGTGAACAATCTTTTTCAAAGTCTTGTCATCAGGTCGAATTTATTATTTTTCAAAAGCCTTTCAGTGACGTTTTGGGAAAAAAGCTGAAACTTTATGCACATCTGTGATCAGGCAGTGGTGAACCCAGATGTGCATAAGGAGTTAGACTTTTTGACGTGTTTGAATTTAGGAGCTTAAAGATGAGACAGAATCAAAGTGATCATTTAGAACTTCATCAGTTTCATGAGGCTGTTCCTTCTTAACAGAGACAAATACAAGTGAAATTTGTTTTATTTATATGAAATTAGTCTTCAGTTGACCTCAAAGAGCTTTAGAATAAGTACCACATATGACTTTGCATCTTCAGAACTCCAGTTCAGTTCAGCTCTTAACAAAAGTGTGAATTACTTCAATACAGCTTGTGTTTTTGTTGTTGAGGTCTTCTGTTGAAGTTGTATTTGCTAAAATGTATATTTTCCTAAGACAGCTGTATTTTCAGTAATTTCAACTTGATTCACTCTGGCTTTGATGATGCCACATGTGTACATTTCAGTGTAGTGGCTGCTCATTTATGGAGGTAAATCTGAGCTCAGCATGGGACACAGGACTTTTCCAGTAAGAGAAATTACTGGAGGTTTGCAGTGAGGTATTAAATTAGGAACAACAACGTTTTCATCCGCACACAGCAGCAATAAAGACTCGTTTGAAATGATAGGATTAACAAACCTCTTATAAGTCAGCCATTCTGTAACTGTGTAACTGAAAGCTTACATAAAATAATCAGTTAAATGAGAGAAAATGTAAAATCTGTCTCTCTTTTCATGGGTTCATCTAATTGGTGATGCACACTGCAACACCTTCAACCACAAATAAAGAGCCAGCAATTGGTCAATATTTAAAACGTTTATTTCAATCCACTTTCCACTTTCATATAAATGAAATATAAAATGTGTGTAAATGTTCAACGCAAGAAACCAAGAAACTGTACATTCTTTAAGTACAAAGTAATTAAAACAATTACAATAGAAAATAAGTAAAGCCCTTACAAAGGGAATAGTGTTACACCTGTCAATATGACTGAACACTTACATACTGAGTTACCATATGGCATAGCATAGAATTATGTGATCATCCAGTGCATTAGGATCAATAATATAAAACTGGTCCTTCTTCCAGTTCTTTAGTAGTTCAGCATTTAAGTTAAAGATAGTCTCTGGTGTTGAGTAACTTTGGTGCTTTGCTGCTCAGTGTCTTTGTGACAGGATTATTGTTTCATCGATGCCGGTGCAATCTTCAGAAGGGTGGTCTTCAGAGAGTTTCTCTGTCCCTCTGTGGTCGTCCAAAACATCGCTTGTCTCCTGGACTTGTGTCTCCTGAGCTCGCTTGGCCTTCTGGGATATTTTCCGTTGAGGTTTGACTCACCACAGCTGCTGAACCACCAACCACCTGCAACAACAGCATTTTTGTAAATCACTGTCCCTTTACTTTGAGTTTTACATGATTTTTGTGTGGCTTGTGACTCTTAACAAGGGTTTCAGGGAGGTGGTCGTACCTGAGAGCAGCTCAGCACAGTTGACGTCTCCAGCGAGGTCATTGTCGCTGTCGGCTGTGGAGAAGGGAAGACCAGAAGCTCCGGTGGTCATGGTTTTCTCCAGAACTCCAGATGAAGACTCCTGCTCGAGGTGGAGGGCGAACTTTGTCTCTTCTCCATCAAGGTGGAACTGAAAACGAGCCTCCTGCTGCTGCCCCGACTCATCAGAAAGCTCCACCTGCAGGATGTACTGTCCTTGTCTGGAGACGGAGTGGATGCTTTCCAAGCCCAACCAGAACTCACCTAAAATATGAGAAACGGCACCATTATTTTCTCTGACTGGGGTTTAGCGATTCACATTTTTACCTTTTACAAAAATAGCAGTAGCGTTTGAAGGGAAATTTCTTCTCACCATTCAGGTTGCCAAAGCCGTTCTTGTAGCTCTCCCAAAGCTGATTGAAGTTTTGGGATCCATCTTGACGTTTCTGGATGATGGTCCATCCACCGTCTGCAGAGGAGAAGCTGAGTTAAAGAGGTTCTTTGTGTCTTGTACTAAACATGTTTCTCCAAAGTTACTTCAGGCTTTATCATATTGAAGCTGTGTTTGAAATCTTTACTCCCTAGTGGACAAAATTCCAAATCATTCTGTATAACATAGACTTTTTTTTAACCTAAATTTCTTCTGCTAATCGCACAATTAAAGTAAAGCTAGGTGTAGTTTTGTTCGACTCACCTGAAGTCATTTCACAGAGGACGTTGAAAGGCTGGGAGTTCTCAGGTTGGATTGTGTAGACTCCGCTGGCTCGCTGCCCTTGTACAAACAGATCGTGACAGTCTCTGGCCAAATCTGGAAAAACAGAACACAGAAAATTTAGATTGGATGTTTCAGTAAATCAGATAATTGAAGATGAGCCAGGGCAACCAGCTGCATGTCAGACTTTAATTTTTATATTTTGCTGAGGAGAGCAAATCTCTGTGTCCTACAAACACACTGGACTGGAGGTGGGTTTTGAAATCTGCTGCCCTCATTTTCTCTGATCTTTGGACTTTGTTTGAACGGCTCTGCCAGCGAGTCAAACAATATAAATTCAGGTGCAAAGGTGGACATCTTTTCCTCTTATGTCACCTATGACAAATCAACAGCTCGTGCAGGTGTGCACGCAGCTGGCCGTTATAAAAAGGCCCTTTGTTGCTGGTTGAGTCTTTCCGGCTGCAAAACCAATTTATCTTTGTGTCGGGCATCTGTGGGTGTTTCACTTCTAAGCTACTGATGTTAACAGGGATCCAAGCCATGTAGATTACAAGATGAGATGTTTCTGACTTCATATTTCAGTACCAAAGGACTAAAACCCAGGAAAAAAGGGAGTGAGCATTACTTGCTATTGAGTGGGACTTGAGCTTTAACTAGGCAGTTAATTTTTCAGGAGCTCCAAAGGTCTAAATTCTTTTGGCTGCTGTCTTTTCAACATTGTCAATCATTTAAAGTTTTCCCTGCACTCGCACACATCACTTTAAGTAAGACTGACTTTGTGTTTTTAAGGCTCAAACAGTCAGAAAGTTACCTGAATCACCAGGGATCTGCATGGCCTCGCCCCTCAGTACCGTCTCCTCATCTCTCCGCCTGTGAGATTTTACTCTCTTGTGTGCAACCTGCAGAAAACACAGAGGAGAAGCAAAAGATTAAAACCTGTCCAGTCAAATAAACTACATATTTTGGTTCATTTTAAGGCGGTCTCGTGGCTCCAGCTCACCTTGCTCTGCAGTGCTTGTAGGTGCAGACTTTGCTTCTCAAGTTTGTCTTGTTGCTGCTGGATTTTCTCCACCAGCTGGTCGATGCGTCGGTTCTGAGCTGCCACCAGGCGCTGGAAATAACAGGAAAATAAGGGCATCAGCTTTATAGCCACGACTTTATATCACATGTAGCATCTATCTGACTAGGATGAAGCTTTATATATGGCAAAGAGTTGCAAATAGTGTGGAACTAGTCTGTGGAAAGCACTATTACTTGTCTGAGTTTGCAGCTTTCATTCTTAGCACTGCAGATGTCTCTATCTGGGGATTTTTCCAGATTAATAACTTGAAAGTGTTTTTTCCTCTCACCTGGACAAATGGGACTCCTGCGTGATCGCTGTTGTTGCTGTCCAGTGTCGACTCCGTGAGCACTTCTTCCAGTCTGTCCACCCTGGAGTTGATGTCCTGGGTCTCCTTCACCTCCTCCACCTTCACCTTTACCTCCTCGGCCTGCTCTGCTGCCAGCCTCTCCCTCTCCTCCACCTCCTTAGCTTTGACCCTCTGAGCTTCATCTTGCTCCTGCTGCCTCCTCTCCAGCTCAGCCACTGTGCTGTTCAAGGCTTTCAGTGTGGCACTGACATCTCTCATCTGGGCTTTTGTCTTGTCCACGTGCTCCTTCAGACCCTGGCCGAGCTGCAGCAGGCCGTGGGCCACGACGTTCACGTCGTCCCAGGAGGCGTGTTTGTCCCGTCCTCTCCTGTCAGTGGGGAAACCGGCCGCCACATGCAGCAAAATGGTCAGGAGGAGGATGAGCAGCTGAGGCGTCTTCATCTTGGTGTCTGCTGAGATTCTGTGGTCTGTTGTTAGTGCTGGTTCTGGTGTCTCTCTCTTTCTGTTTTGCTGTATGGCATTGTGAGGTTTTTATAGCTCACTGCTGCAGAGGAGGACTCGGCTGATTGGCTGCAGAAAGTAGAGGAGGAGGAGGGAGGGAGGACGGGGCGGGGAAAGTCCTTCCTAGTGAGGACTGGTACCATGATGCAATGAAAGCTCTGATTTACTGGTTAAACACTCCTGATTCAGGAATGTGACGGATTCAGTTTTATTCTTAGAGTTTATAATATTTTTTGGTGTTGAAATTATTTCTTACATATCATTTGCCTTTTTTCCAGTTCAGTTCCCCGTAGTTGGCATTCGGATACTTTTATTAGTCTATGAATATTTGTTTACTTTAAAACATTTGAATACAGTGAACAATGCTTATTATTATGTCCTACAGCACACTGTCATTAAATGTGCTGTTTTTGTCAGTTCAAAACCCCACAATTATTAAAGTTTCTATAGTGTAAGAGAAAGAAAAGCAGTTAAATCTGACGTGAAAAGTTGAAACTATCAGATGAGTGGCATTATTGCCTGGAAATTACTTTATTAATTTAAAATAATTACCTAATCAATTAATTGAATGCTCCATTGTGGCACATGTCATCTCATCTCATCTTCATTTCATCCGGTTTCAGTCTTTAATGAAGAACATTTCCAACTTAAGTCTGAGTTTTTTAGTCCCTTAAACATTCTAGTTTTACATTCCTAACACAATGCAGATACACGGTGTTGACAGATAGTTGAACTGAATAATAACTGCTCCCAGCTGTGAGATTTTTGACTCCTAAAACCGAATATTGAAATATATCTCAGAGGGTGAGCCAGTTGCTGAATCAGGAATGCTACAGAGCATTCAGAGACGAGGAATCACTGTGAGAAGTAGGGGAAAGTTCACCCCTCAGGCCGTTTTACACACTCATTCCTGACGACAAAATCCTACAATTGCACATGCATGCACACTCCCAGACACAAGGCACGTGGTATCCTGATTGCCAAACACTGAAACACACACAGACAGTACGTTCTGCTGGGCCCCTCCTTGGGTACATTTCTCTTTAATGCTTTTCGTTTAAATAACTAATCGATCAGTCCAATCAACAAAAAATAACCTAACAAAGCTATTTTGATTCTCAATTATTTTTTTCTTTTTTTTATAGTTATCTTTCAGGGAAAATGCCGATTCTTGAATTCGGTCCAGGAAAGATGTTTGAAGATGTCAACTCAGGCTTTAGGAAATTTAATGGGCAATTGAGACCAAACAAATAAATTAATCAAGAAAATGTTTGAAGGTTAACCAGTAGTGGAAGCTATTGTTCATTAAAGGCCTAATACCATGAATAAAAAGGAAACGGTGATTAAAATTTTGACCCAGTGTACGGTGGCAGATCACAAGAGTTATTTAATTTAATCCTTAAACAGACGTGAACGGCTCTACTAGATGATGCTGAGTGAAAAGCCATGATTGCAAAGGTTCATCATCTGGGGAACATGAATATCTGCCCAATTTTGATCCAGTGCATCCAGTGTATTTTAAGATGTACCACTAGATGAGTGTAAACTTTTGCAAGCTGGTGATGCTAGAGTCAGTGTCAGTAGGCATTAATCCTCAGGAGAGCCTGAATTTCAACACATTTAAACAGCTGTTGAGATTCTTCAGTCAGGACCAAAATGATGGACTGATCTGAGATGGGAAGAAAACTTGATTTTCACTAGAGGGGCTCTTTAAGGTTTGATTGGAGACACTGAGTACCAATAATAATTATAATAATAATTAGAATTCTAATGATGGTTCCACTGTTAAGAAACTAAAAGTGAAAGTAATTAAAATTAATCTCTGTCGTTATTATTTTTTATCTCTGGCTCAGTGCAGAAACCAAAAATAGAAAATCACGACCTGGCAGGGATTTAAAATTAGCTGAGCATTTGTTTTAGTTGTACAAATAATAACGTCATGACTCAGACTGCCAAAGAGGAGTTACATTTGCACAGTTACAAAGTACAGTAAGATATGTAAGATAAACATCGACAGTTCTCAGAAATGTGAACCAGAATACCTCATTTCATTTGTGTTCCTAATATAGTTTCAGGATTTGTACCTGCTTTTACACACTTAAAATGGTTTTCTATGATAGTTGTTGAGGTTTGCTGAGTTCTGAGCTCATTGCTGCGCAGATACCAGGAGGGTTTTTGTTTTCACATCACTGTACTGGAAGCACAGTTGTTCCTGGTGGCTGCTGGTCCAGTCAGTGCACGTACTCAGTACTGCTGCTGCTGCTCTGCACGTATCCTCAGGCGTGCTGCACTCAGCTGACGTAAGGCGGAGGATTGTGTGTGCAGCTTCATCCAGAACCAGCCAGACAACGTGGATTTTCATCCGTACTCAGCTGCCTGAGGACAAAGAGTCCAACTTGTAGATGAGGTTGTGTTTGGACGCGCAGGCAGCATGTCCATGCCCAGGCTGAGCTATAATAACAGCTGTTTCCTGTAAGTTGGAATAAATGTGTGATAGTGATGCAGAAAGCTGCAGAACAGTTGGCACAAGCAGCAGGTTTAAACACTGGAGGATCAGAGAGTTTGTTTAAGTATCAGCAGGACTTGAATTTGTGGTTGTTGGTCATCAGAAAATCTTGAAACCTTGAAACCAAATCTTCGTACGGGATGTTATGAATATACTGATGATGTTTTTACAGTGACTTTTCATATTTTTATTGACACTGTCAGCAGCTTGTCTTTCAGGTCTGAATTCAAAATGAGCTGCAACATTTTTTTTGCCTAACTTGTACAATAAGCAGTTATTGTCATTCGTATTTTACTGTAAACTGCTGCTGATGGATGACAGACATTTTGTGTTGCTCTTTGTCTGATGTTCCGATGTTCTAGTTTGCATGTCTACTGAAATATTTGCTTCCGTGTCAGTGATTGAAAGTGATATTTGCTCTGATATCCTGTATCTGGCAGTGATACTGTGACTGATGATCTTGTTTTTATTTAAACTATAACAGAAACTAAAGGAAAGTAAACTCTAAATTTTAAGACTTTATACTTCAGTTGATTAGTTTCCTGTTAGTCATAATTTTAAGTTTTTTAAAGCAGCACCAGTCATTACTTAAATATAAACAAAGCACCAAATATATATGTGTATATGTATATATATGTGAAAAAGTGTGGGGCCACTTTTCCTATTTAAAACAAAGGAGTTTCGTAGCATCTTTCAGCTCAATGTCTTGTGTTTTGGACTAGGACATTGTCTTTTTGGTTCACTTTCTGATTTCACTCTATAGTTACTGCAGTTAGAGATCCAAATGTTTTCCATAGAGCTAGAAGACAGCAAAAATGCTTCAAAGAAGAATGGCTATATGACATTTTTACCAGTTGGACAAAAGCATACAGCTATGATGTGTAAACAAGGAAATGTTTACTAGTATGTTCACTATGACAACTTTACAAGGAGATAATATGCCAGTGCTGTGTTTACAGCTTGTTGTGCTCCGACAAGTGGCCAGAAATATCATATTTAAAGCACTGACTGTATGAAGATGGACAAACCCTCCATGACATCACTAATAGGTTTCCTGAAGAGCAGTTTTTAAATTCAGTGTTGAGGTTCTGACCATCATCATCTAAGTAGTGTCTGACCCCTCCTAACTCCCAGCTAATCCAAAAATAAGCAAAGAGGTGGAGCGTGAATGGAGCTGAGGCGGGCCATTGACTGTACTATGACATCACCCATGTGTCACGCAAAACAATCACATACTTAATCATGTACGACTTCAAGACTTAATACAATTTGAACGGGTGACGCATAAAAATTCCCTCTCCCTTTAGTTTTCACAAACAAAGGAATTAGTCATAGAGACGAATCTGATACCTTGTACCAGGCTGTAAACATGTTTATTTCTGCTGTGAAGTTGGACATTTTAACATGGAGGTCTATGGTGACTGGCTCACTTTTGGAGTGGCCTCAAGTGGCCATTTGAGGAACTGCAGTTTTTACCACCACTCCACTAAAAAATCCCTTTTTTGAATTTAATATTATATTAATATATGTTTAGCATAGTGATCTTCTGTAGACTTGGCTACGTGTTTGCTCCATCAACAAAATGAACAACATTTTTAGAGACAGAATAATTTAAAAGAGATTTTAAAGCTGTTAAGCTGAGTCAGTCACACTACTTCCATTTACATGTCACAGTTTTGACTAAATCTGTTCCACTTCAACGTAGCCTCGAATGGAACTGGTTAGTACAGTAAAGTTCAAATGTAGATGTTGATTATGTTGATCTTTCTGTGTTTTTATTTTACTTCTTTGCTTTTAGGTGATAATGATGGTAATAGCATAAAAAAAATAGCAACTACATCACGAATGTGAGACAAAATAGGTTTTAGGTGTGTGTTTTTCAGTCTTTTTCATTGTGTGTCTTTGAAAGAACCTCACAGAGCTAGATTACACCGACTGTCTGGTGAAAATAATATATATTTTAAAAAAAACAGTGGTTATCTGTAATTCCAAATCTCAACACATCACACTCAAGTCAAGACAGTTTCCAGCAGGCAGAACACCCTGAAAGATTCCTGCAGTGTTTATGTATCTGTGAGGACCCTGTAATTGTGCAGATTACAACAACACAACATGTCCCATCAGACCTGCACATGTACAGTACATGAGTTTCCACAGCGAGGCGGGTGTTTGTGAGGGGACAGTGTTTTTTAGGCACCACTGGGTTAGTGTGTGAAAGGTGAAGCGCTGTCACGTGTCTGGCAGGTTGCATCAGCCTCTCAGGGGCAGAAAATATCCCCCAAGTCTGTTTGGAATCAGACACACACAGCTGGAGAGCAAGAAGCCGAGAGGCAAAACCATCCAGAGGAGCTGGATCAGAAATTATTTTTAGCTTCCACTGTGAGCTTTAACCTCAAATGTTTGCAGAGTAATTATCAGCAACCTCAAATAACTCAAGAGCTTCATGGAGACAAAAGACAAGGGAAATAAGAAATAAAGTTAGATATGCAGAGACTTAGGATTGGTTTGGTTTATTTAAAAACTTCAATATGTACATGTTTTAGTGGCTTTTGGCTGATTTTAATGGTCTTAATATTTCATACTTAATTTTATTTTAGGAATTGATCTTATAAGTTGATGTCTTGTTTGACACTTTCCACTTTTTTATTTTGTTCTACATCTTGATTTTGGAAGTTTTCCTGTGTTAACGTTTGCACATCATTTAGTTGCTGCCTGTCTGACAACATGTTCAGCACTGTGGTCAGCTCAGGTTGTTTTATACATGCAATATAAATACATTTGATTTGATTTTGATTATTAGAAACGACAGCAGAGGCACTGATTTATCATACTGGCATCAGAGTTATCACATCGAGCTTAATGAAACTATCCCGCCTGTTCCTTATTATTTTAACAGTTTGCATATTGTTGGCTAGCAGACCGTGAGCAGATATTCACTGATATTTGACAAAAGCTGCGTTGGATCAGTCTCTGAATTTATCTTTAATGTGGCTAAAAGCATTTCTGTTTGTATGAAGGTGTTATATTTATGTTTGTGCATTTTATTCTTCTGTTTTATTTGTAGTTGTTGTCACCAGTTTTACTCTTTCATATAGAGATAGGTAGATTTATTTTTCTGTATAGAACACTTTACCATGATGCTGTCATGCTAAATTAAAGTACATCAAGGAAATCGTTTGAAATTTTGACAAATATTCTTATTAGATTTTTTGCAAAAAATTCAAAGGTGACATTAATACCATTTTAGAGACTACAACCAGCTGCTAGTTAGCTTAGCTTAGCATAAACACTGGAAATAGAGGGAAGCAGCTAGCCTGCTGCAGTTTTAACAGGGCGGTTTGCGCTGTTATCTTTTACTTCTACACTAACTTGGTAATTAGTGAGCTTTAGACGTGCTGATCTTGTTTCTGGTATACAGAGCCAGGCTAAACGTTTCCAGTCTTTATGCTAAGATGATGTTTAATTCTTAAAATCAGTCAATTATTTCGGAACATTTGACACTTTATTTGACTGGCTGTTATCACATCTATGTTTAATTTATCTGGTTATGTCTAGTCCCAGTAGTAGGAGCTTATGTAAGAGTTTTTTACTAATTTATCTCTAACCAAAGAACACAAAGCAGCAGCTATTTCAGGTTTTTGTGTTGTACTTTTGTTTATTTAATCATTAACTTTTTTCAAACTCAACATAAACAGTAGTCATCACTTGTCCACTGCTCCTGTTTCACATGTTGTTTTACTTCACTACGTTTGGCAGAGCAGAGAAGTGGGTGAAAGGTACCGTCTCGTGTTCAGCCCCGTATGTTGATGTCATGGGGGATTCATTAAAAGCAGCTGTTATTTACAATTCTCACACAGTGATTCTCCATTCATTCACTTCCATCACGCTGACCTTTTACCCAGTTTCCACTCTCACACAGCATCTGTATCCTTGCGCTCTCACTCGCTGTGGGACCGGCTGCCTTTTCTTTCTGTTTTTTTTTTCTCTTCTCAATCTCTTGCTCGAACTTTAACCCAGAAAGAAGAATCGTTTCTTCGAGGCGTCCCCACTTCGATCAAAGAGAGAAACAGGGGCGTAGACATGTAAGTCAAAGGTTGGCTGTGCTGACAGTGTAAACTTTTAATGTTTTCTGGAGTGTATTGAATCAGTTTCCTGGTAGCTGTAGAACACTGAGAGAATAAATCAGCAGCTAAAACTGACAAATTACAAATAAAGGTTCCTCATCCTAAATCTACAGAAAAGTGTCAGTGTGCTAATTTGTCACTTTGTTCACGAATATATAGATTATCTGCTACACAGAAAAAAGTACAATTCTTTTACTACTGTACTGTAATATAAAAGTTAGGTAATTTTGCTATTTTATTCTTGTTGTTTTACTAAATGTTACATTTCTTTCTGTTATGCTGATCCAGACTGAAGTGTTTTCAACATCTACACTGCAAAAACTCAACATTTTACCAAGTTTATTTGTCTTATTTTTAGTCAAAATGTCTCAACCCACTTGATTTAAGATAAATTCACTGTAAAAGTAACATTTCAGCAAGACGAAAGGAACTTGTTTTAAGACAAATTTTCACTTGTTCTATTGGCAGATTTTTTTTTCACTTATTTCAAGGTAAAAGTGCCCTGAAATAAGTTTTTTTTTCTTGTTTTGGAAGGGGCATTTTTTCCAGTGTACTGAATAAACTGCCAATAGATTCTATGTTCATGTTCCCCAGAGGATGAACCCTCCTGGCTTTGGTGATCCTGAATGTTACTCTAAAAGTTTCTTCTTGTCCTGAGAAGTATTTTTGACATCTACTTCATGTATTTTTTGGTCGGTATTTGATCCAAATGTTGGAAGGATTGCTGTGAAATTTTAAACAGATGTTCATGTTTCCTTCAAGATAAACTGCCATGACTTTAATTCTCCTCTGACTTTTCTTTTCATTTCATTTTGTAAAGACAAGTGCTACAGACTCTTCGTAATAAGAGATCAGCTCAAAAAGAACTTGTTGGAAGCAGATTTGTTTAAATACTATCCGAAAGGTCCCATTTGAAGTTAATGTGAAATGTTAAAATAGTTCATGGGTGATTTTAAGGTTTGCTTTGAATTATCATCCTGTCAGCAGCTTGGCTCAACTTTAGCTTTGTCTGCCAAAGTGCTTGTTTTCAAAATGACTCTGCCTTGTCCAGATATTGCTTAACATAATTCATATTGGTGACTTTTGCGATGAGGCCACAGGTGAGTTGAGGTTTCTTTTTGATTACTCATCTGTTCCACATCCCAACCTTCTTGCAGCTCCTTTTCAGACATTTTGGGGGTTTAGTTTTGCATTTACACACTGCAGAGGTGCAGGTTTATCTGAAATTGTACTTTCTTTTTCAGATCTTGTCTTGAAATCAGTAACCGTCACTACTTAGTGACATTTTAGATGGAAGTAGTCCCTTGCTCTATTTTCTACCTTTGCTGAAAGGTCATTTGAAATGTTATGACAATATTTAATTAAGTAATTAGAGAAACACATTGGCCATTAATCCCCAATGCAATGAGAAGCAACTTAAAGTGTAGTTCCAACTAAAGGTAGGGCAGGTGTCTCGACGCTGGTGGTGGTGAAGAAGAGTTAGCAGCTAATGGAAGCTAATGGAAACTTCAGTTGAGACTTCCTGAACATCCAGAAATAGGAGTTGGTGACACGGAAGAGGCAGGCTGCACTTCAATAGATAAATTGGAATGATATTTAAAGAAAAATGGACTGGTAGACTCAAAGAACACAGGCAGAAAGATCATTGGATAAATCTGTGATGTTGAAACTGTGAATAATACGATTTTGCCGGAGACAGCGTGGGAAGCAGACATGGCATATATTCATTCATAGAGAAACACATACAGAACGTGAGGGAACAGCTCTTTTTATACTTTCACCTCTGCTTCATTTAGCTTCTTCTCCTGGGTCGTCAGTTGCTTAGAGGAACCCATAACTGTTGAATGCTACCACAAGCTCTGAATAGTCAAAGAATTCATCAGCTCTGGAAATGTTGTCAGCTGAAGTTGATCCTGGTAGTTCATGACTCATCCTGCAGGTCCCGATGAGTCAAGGCCCAGTGAAGTTGATAAAGTGTTTTACAAGGAAGAGGGTGTCTAAACTATAGTGCAGGCCACAACTGCTACTGATTTTTAATGCTTAAGTTAATGATTTTTTTTTTTTTTTTGCTACAGGGGTTGTATTTACTTTTCACTCCAAACAGCAGACTCGACCATATTTAGAATCTGTCTGCTTCTATTTGTCTCCAGTGTGAGAGAGTTCACAGATTTGGAACATATCATGCCTATTGATCTTCTCTAGACTCTAAGTCCATGATGCTGTGATGAAATTTAGATTCACCCGAGCTAAACTTGAATTTGCTTTCAACTTTGATCTTTGTTCTCCACGTTGCTAAGATCAAATTTTTACCACATCAAAGTCTGACACTGGTTTTTTGTTTCTGCGTAACAGAGAAGAATGTATGAAAAAGGGCAGCTGTAAGCTCGCCTTGAACTCACCGGTTCTCAGAGTCTTAATGCATGAAATATACATAACTCCCCAATCTCTGTTACTGAAAATAAAACCTGACTGACCTTTTTTTATCGCGACATAAGCAGGTATTAACCTCTGTTTCAGTCCAGACGTGTATTTGCTCACATGGGGCTTCACTGGTTCATTGCACCCTCCATCCCATTACTTAACGCTCTGCTTGTCCGTGACCCCTGCAGCGAGCAGGTCACACCACTTTTTTCTACTCAGTTCACCTTTTACCCAGAAACCAGGAGGAAAACCTGAGGAGTGTGAAACCGAAGAGAAAATGTTCACATGTTCATCACTGGTGACTTTGGTGGTAACCACATTTACAGGGTGTTCTTCAGTGTAGTATGATGAGGAATGGAGTACTACCTAATAGAAGTTGGACTGCCGTGGAGTTGTAAGCGAATGTTTGAAGTCTAAGAAAATAATCTTATATTTCTTTACTCTCAGACTTGTGATTTATTCTTCATTTTCTCAGTATATTAATAGGTTCAAAATTCAGTGTTTTTTCACATTACTCCAATCTTCCACAAAGATATCTTGATAATTAACATTTCAAAACCTCACTGAGCAGCATTTCATTCATGCCCATAGGAACCTTTGCTGTATTGCTTTACAACAAGATTCTCCATCACTGATATTCAATAAATGAGGTATTGTAGTTTTCTTCTCCTAATCACAGTGAAAAAAATTAAAGCTTAGTCTAATCGTGTCAACATTTTTCATTTTTAAAAAAATCAGTTTTGATTTGATGCGGACAAGTCGTATTTAATAAATCATTAACATTGATCCTATAAATTGCATCAAAGCCTACTTTCAGAACATTTTTAACAATGTCCTCTAAATTTTATGTTGTCATGAAAGGATTTGTCTGTCAGCAGAAGATCAGTCAGTTACTATTTTGGTAAGTGTTAAGTCCTTTATGTCATTTATGAAACCACAAAACACAGGGATGGAAATACTTGTGCACCAGTTAGACACTTCTAGAGATATACATCAACCAGCCTCAACATTCAAACCACTGACAGGTGATAGGAATATCATCTATTACCTGTTATAATGGCGTCTGACAAATGGTGGGGTGTTTTAGGCAATAAGAAGTCAGTTCTTGAAGTTATCGTAGTGAAGCTGAAGGAGAAAAAATGGGTAGTGGAAGAGCCAAGTCATTAAGGTTTCTCAGAACATCTCTAAACAGCAGGTCTTGTGGTTTGTTTCAAGCATGCAGTGGTTGGTAATGACCAAAGCTTGTCTAAGTAATGACGGTACTTGTCGTACCACCTACCTAAATATTGTTGCAGATCGTTTCACACTCTATGACAACAATATTCCCTGATGGCAGTGATCTCTCTCAGCAGGACAATGCTCCCTGACACACTGCAAACACTGTTTAGGAATCAGTTGAGGAACATGACAAAATCTTGACTTTGAAGGTACTTCAAGAAGTTCTTGGTCTCACCAGAAAACTTCACAGGAGAAAGACTGGTCTTACATTTTTTTCCAACATGGTCTCCTTTAACTTCAATGAACTTGGTCCACTGATGTACAGACTTCACTTTCCTTCCTGGAACCTCACTGCTTGAGCCTCCAGATTCTCCTCAACAGCATGAATGACTTCATCGTCACTCTGAAAATGACGGCCACTCAAGTGAGATTTCAGTTTAGGAAACAGACAGAAGTCAGTTGGTGCCCTCTCAAGTGAGTAAGGTTCATCAGGCAACAGTTCAAAGTCATTTTTGGCTGTTTCTGCCACTTGTACTGTGCTTTCTGGTTCCCATCTCACCTACTGATTTTTAAATGACATCATCTACATAGAAGGGACAGCAAACATTTGAGTCTATGTGGACAGTATGCATCTTGTTTCCAGGTAAGACCAAGAACTTTTTGACGTGGCCTTGTATAAAAGGTGATGATGGTTCTACAGGAAAAGTTAAAGGATCACCAAATTTATTAGGATTCATCCTGAGGGTCACATGAATGTCTGTGCTATAGTTGTGCAAGTATTTAACTCGAAATTACAATCCTGAACCTTAAGGATGGCGCCAGAGTGTAAGTCAAAGGATCACCAGAAGTTACAGCTGTTCTTTTCTGGTGACTACGAATGTCTGTGGGGAGAAAAAATACCGTCTGACTGACCAACGCTGTCACACTGTGAGCTTGGCAGAAGAAATATTCTTGAGTTCTAACATAACTAGTGTGAATATTTGCATCTTTCTCTGTTTTAAGATGAGAAGGACAGCAGATGGGTGACTTCATACTGGACTCTTGGATCTTCTTTGGGTTGAAATGAACAGAAAAGACATAAATTAAATGAAAATAATGAAAATAATTATTAACTATACAGTCATCATGTGAGCAGTTAAACTGAACTATACAAAGCACAAAGTCTTTAACTCTGTTTTTCCCTCCCTAACCCTGGCTTTTGTTTCTGTCCTCTCAGGACTTGAGACCAATACAAATGTGTTTATGGCTCACTCCTGTGTGGCCTCACGTGAACTCTCCTTGAGGCCCACGGTGAAGAAAACATGTTTTGCTGCCAGCGTTTTTGGACTTTGATGCGTACTCGGAGGTGATGGACAGGTATCCTCCTATCTCCATCCTGTCAGTACCACTCGCTGCTCCACAGGGAAATGACTTTACAGGTTATTGTTCTGATAAAGAAGTTTGACCTCCAGCTTTGTTTTTCCTCCCCGGTCGGTCACTGTGTACAAAGGTTACTACTAAGTTACTGTGAAGTGTTGCAGCAAGAGAAACAGTAGAAGTGACTTTAAATCTTGCAACATCACAGCAAGTAAGTGAGGTGATGGGTCCAAAAACACAATGAAGAAGTGTCTAAAATGCCACCTGTAAACAGATAGCGGTGTGGATAACAGAGTAACACACCCTGATGTGGTGAGATAGATTTATGGCTTTATGATGTTTTGACTGCAGAAGCAAATAAAATCAGACTGCATCTAAAATACAGAGCATGACTTGCTCCTAAAATGTATTAAATTGTTGAAAATACCTATTTATCTTGTAATTATTTGTGATTAAATGTGCTTTATTTTCGATTTATACTGAAATACTGTGAATACATGTCATTTGCAGGTTGTGGAGGATTATTGCTGAAGCTGCTAATGGGGATTTAAATGTACAATAAGTGGTAGAATTAGACTTTTTCTATTTAAAGCTGCACTGCTCACATTATGTATCACACACAGTCTATTTATTATGACAGGGATTGATCACAGTTATTATCACTTAACCTTTCAGCTCTCTGGACATCATAAACTCATTGTTGTGGTTTTGTTATCTGTCTTGCTCTCAGTGGTTGTTTTCAGTGACAGAGTTACTGACTGTTGATGAGCATTTTGCTGAGTTTAGCAGCTGAAGCAGATCATTCAGGAGTTAATGGAGACCAAAACAAATGTGTTAAAGTGGGCAGAAACACGACTCTAAACTCACACTGTTGTTGATTTGTTTCACCTGAACGTATAATTTGGTCTCTCCTTGTTACCACATCTTCAATAACAACATCTACTCTCTATTTCCAGGTTGTTTTTCTGCCCCCAAGTGACCAAAACCACGACTTCAATTGTCCTCTTCATCCAAATCACACCCAGCTTCCATGAACTCTCCTTTTGGCCCCATTAATTTCTTCCACAAATGATACCAATACTTTCTAATAAACTGCTGGCTCATCAAGACCTGTAAAATCCTACCAGGTAAGATTTGCTCCTGCTGTTACGTTCGGTACATGTGGAGCAGAGCTACGAAGCTGCCTGAATTTGAACTTCCTGGCTTTGTCTAGTTCTAAGCACCACTGACTGTCACTCCTTTTCAATTATGGAAGTAATGACTCACTGAGAGAAGCTTTGCCAGATCACAGTGACGGCTGCCGCCCTGATAAACTAGGTGTTCAGCTCCCTTTGCAGAGAAAAATTAAGATGTTTATAGCCAACAGAGTTTAAACTGTAATAACAGAATATTGGTTTAATTTGTCAGTGCAGAGTGTCCTGTAACCCCTACAGTTCATTCCCCATCAGTGTTTGTGTCTGATCTGTGGTGATGTTGAAGAACAGTAACTTTACAGTCTCAACGTATGCGAAGACCTTCTTATCAAAATGACCTTGACAGAGATGAAGGTACTTCACTGAAAGGCCAATAAGTAGAAATGTATTTTCTCATAACCTAAGATGTCTACAGTCCAGTGACTCTTTCTTTCAGTCTGTATTTTCACCTTTATGTTGAAATTTCAGATTTTATACACTCAGTGCTTTAAGTGCTAAAAGACCCCTGCAATCCACACAAGCAAATGGCAGCAGATGATTATTTAATGATGACATCACAATGTTTCAAAGTAAAAGTAGATGTTCTCTACACTTCTTTTACCCTTTGTCCTGCAGATAACTTTTTTGCACAAATAGGTTTTTTTAGGAATAATGTAACTTTTCTCTCACATTTATGTAAATCTAGTTTTAAAGGAGTGCAGTTGCATGAAGGAGGAGTTTTACTGCCAGCTGTAAAATATCAGGTTTTGGGAGGATGAGGGTGTGCTCGTGTCTCTGGGGTCTGATCTAATTCACTGTAGGTGTGACCCTGCTTCTGGTCCGGAGGTCACGCTGACCAGCAGGAAAAAGAAGCCATTAAATATCTCAGTTCTCCCAAATAGCGGCAATTTCCTCCATCTGTACGGTCGATCAGAAAACTGATCTCGTGCAGCAGCAGCAGACACACCAGGAGCTTGTCTCATGTTTATATTGGCATAAAAGTAGCAGCAGAGGAGGTTATATTCCACACACGTGTACAATATATGTCACTAAAAGTCAAAAATACTCTTCAGTAAACATGCAGAGCTGTTAGCAGGAGCATGCACTGAAATATCAAAACTCCTTTTTTAAATGTTCTTTGTTACAAAAGGAGGAATAAGTGAACTAAATATTGACGGTTAACTGTAGTCAGTTAGAAAAATAATAAAAAGAAAAATTAAAGTCTTTTCCTGCAAAAGGACACATATCCATATATCACTTATATTTTCACTTGAAGTCATTTAGGCCATTTCTGTATTTGTTCTAATTATTATTACCATGCTCAGCAGAGAAATTACTAAATATAAAGAAATAAAGGCATAAAGGCATAAATAAATAAATAATGACATTGAAAACAAATGCATTTTTGGTAATGAAAAAGACACAGTTCAATTATTATGTCTGTATTTCCATACATTAACTTTATATTTACTCTTAAATGTATAAATGATCATTTATAACAAGCTTAGTTGTTTTCTACAGTTACTGTGATGTCTTGGGCAGTTGACAAATCGCCCCTCAGTTTTGAGCGTGTTGGCCGCACATTGGAAATTTCAGAAGCCCTTTTAATTTTTCTATATTTTATTTTTCTATCACTCTATTGTTTTTATTTTTAAATCTACTTGTCACCTGTATAAACTGTATATAAATGATGCCACCCACTGGTTTGTGGACTCACCCTAAAACGCGTCCTGCTAGTCTTCTATTTTACTTTAAATGGGACCATAATTTACAAAGTAAACATCATGCTCTATTGAACGAGGCTTTAAACTAATGATCAAGACCATAAATTCATTTGGAAAATGTTTGCTGAGGTTATAATTCAAGGGAGAAATCGGGTAATTTTCTCATAGACTTCTGTACAACCAGACTTCGTTTCATAAGCAGAAGAGTCGCCCCCTGCTGGTCAATAGAAAGAAAGCATGTTGAAGTCACGTCTGTGTTGGTTTCACTCTTATGACATGGAGGTTACGGCCTTCTTTTATATACACTCTGCGTTCCTATTTGCCTTTTTGGCCAGTTGATGGCAGCAGAGCAAACTGTAAACTCAACACTAACATATTATCACATGCAAAATATTCCACATTCCACACTATTACTTAAGTTTTATCACTGCAGAACAATGCAAAAATCAACATGACCCCACCCTCTTCAAGAATTTTAACTCAAATATTAATGTTAGCTGTGACCCTAGATTTTACACGCGTTATATATAGGCACAGAAAAAAATCTGACAAATATGAAATGGTCAGGCTTGAACTTTTTATATAATTTAGTGAACATTGGTGGAGTTGAATAATAATAAATGATGGTTCATCTCTTACAGGTCACACATGGTTATTATTTTTCTTCTGCTAATGTAAGAATATTGATGAGTGTCGCCATAATGTAGATTAGATGATAGCAGACACCATTTGACCTCTGACCCAACACATACATGCAGCCACTGTTGGTTAATTGACGTATAAATGAATGATATTGTTAGTTACTAAAAGTGACTTTACATCTTTTGACATGACTTATGAAAAACTGAAACTAGCTCCAGTGTTTACAGTCACACAGCAGCTCCTTGGTATTGATAAGTATCTGTTTCTCCATTGTGGGGAAGTTCGACCCCAGAGAGGTTTTAAACTGTTGAACCCTCTGCTCTTCCTGCGGTGCTGTTGTGGTGTTTTCACAGTGTCATGTAGCTCATTAATTCATTCCCACTGCGTCCTGTTGTTCCTGCTGGGTCACAAAGATCTGTCTGCAGTGTTCGTTCTGGTCACCAGAGAGCTGAGACTTCCTCTTTTCAGAGTGAAAATCCTGCAGAGACGATCACACTTTACTTATGTAACTCAGATCCAACACAGTTTCAGACTTCTCACTTTTATGGTGTTAAAAAATGAAACTAAAACCAATGATGAACTCATAACTCAAGGTTCAGTCACATGCAATAGGTTACTGCAATAGGTGCAATAGGCACTGTAGCACCTTTTGACCTTAATAAGCAACTTAATATCTGCTTTTTGACCTTTTCAAGGGTTTTGACTGAATTTCACAGACTGCCTCAGCGGATGGAGGAAAACAGTAACTCAAGATCCACTTACTAGATTTATCTGCAGCTTTCTACCTCATCTAATGGGTTTTCTCAGTGAATTATGTGTGCTTCCTTTTTACTGTTTTGCCACAGTTTGACCAGAAAGAAAGAAACAAACAAAAAAGGAACTTTGTGTCCACTTCCCATTTTATAACCACATCTCATGGGCTTCTTCAGTGGCTGGATTTTGCGTCAGTCATGCGACAACATGTTTTACTGTAACGACTTTTACTGTAGTTTGGAAAAAAACCTATTTAAGGAAATGCCCCAGCATGACTTCTGGTATATAGCGTGTCATGAAGAAACAAGTTCAGCAGGTTATTTCACAGGATTGCTCAAAACGTAGCCCTTATTGTGTAGCTTACACTCAAACCAAAAACAAAACAAAAAACAAACAACAAAAAAATATGAAAAATGTCATTTTCTTCATATTTAGTATTTTCCCAGCTTTCAACTGCACCTCATGGGCTTCCTCTGTAGATGTCACATGATTACAAGTGATGATGTAAAATATGATCCCTTTGACTTGAGTTTAACAAGAAAAACAAAACAAACATACAATATTACTGTAGATCTGCTTACTAGTATTGCTTCAGCTTTCAACCACATCTCATGGGCTTCTTCAAAGAATGGAGTTTGTGCCTGGTGGTGAAATCTAACTATTCTGTTCAAATGTGTGTCTTCAGCCTCTGATGAGGATCGTTGATTCTGAAGCTCTGGAAATAGTGAATAAGTGGACCTTTACTTAAGACTTTTTTGACTTTTAAGAAGAAATGTCATTGTAGTTACTATTCAATAAGCAATTAGACTTTGAACTGAATCTGTGCCTTATTACATGGATTTAATAGTAAAAACAGAAACTGGACCAGTCGAGAGCAGCAGAAGCCAAAACAGATTCAGTCAGACTTCACAGCAGCAGGCAAACAGGTATTATTTACAGGTAGGAGCTGGATGACGAATAGTGAGAACTAATGCTGATAACATTTAAACAGGATTTATGTGACTAATGTCATTATTAATCTGAGAAAAAGGAGGCAAAGAAAACTGAAACCAAACCTTATCTGGTGTCTTTATCTGGAGTCAACAGTAAGTTCCCTGCAGGGTCAGAACCAATAGCAGCAGCTTCTTATGATACTTATGTACAATACAGCAAAAACATACAGTTCTGTGTAATATCAGTGTAGAGGGGAATGATTCAGTGTGGAATCAAGTGATGGTAAAAGCAGGGTATGTCTTATTATGTGTAATTAAAACAACCAGGTTACATTATATTGTATATATGGGCCCATAAGCACAATCTTCATACAACAAAAGTGATTACTCATCTCATTTCCACTTAAAGGATCCATTTAATACCACAGTTTTCTGAACACAAACTAAAAAACAACTGCAGCAGTGGAGGATAGTTGTCCACTCCTGCTTTCTTCAAACAGTAACCATCTCCACAATTAAACTGATGCTCAGAGCTGGAAAAAGTCACTCACACACTTATTTTCTTCCAGCTTGACGACTGCAACTCCTTCCTTTCTGGAACAAACCAACAGTCAGTCTCAGACCCCCAATAAAATGCAGCAGCTTGGCGTCTTACTGCTCCTACCATCTTGGCTTCTCTCCATTAGGTCTTTGTTCATTTTAGAATTGATTTTTAAATTTTACTGATCACTTTTGAAGCTGACTGCAAACTACAAGCACAAATGTTTACAACCTTATATCCCCCTGTGAGGCCCTTCTGGCTGTTTAAAGTCCAGGATTAAATGTAAAGGTACTGTTTCCATCAGGCCCCTCAGCTCTGGAACAACCTGAAAAGATAAAACTTGCAGAATCAGTGACGTCTTGCTGCTTTTCAAGGTTTTTTATTGCTTTTATTGACATTTATTATTACATGACATATTGTATTTTAGTGTATTTTGTCTTCATGTTTTAAATTGATCTTTATTTCACCTTATTTTGGCCTCGCTCTGTTTGGCTCCACTGTCTGGCTACCTGTTGTTTTGTTGCCTCCTGGTACCTTGTAAACTCTTGCTTTCAAAAGTGCTATACTATTGAAATTATTAGTGTTATTCATTCATTTGACTTGGCAAAAGGCTTATGCTGAATGGGGTTAATTTACACATAATGTGTTCAAGGAGAAAGCCATAGATGAAAAACTGCAAAATGATACTTTTCCAAAGATCATGTAGAGAAACCTGAATATTTCTATGAAACCAAACTAAATCACCCGGATCAGATGGAGTCCAGTGGGTTTGGTGTGGACCTGGACAGGACAACTACAGTAACTACATGGTGCCGACCATGAAAGATGGAGTGTTATGATATGCAGATGCATTGGTGCAGAAGGTGTAGCAAATATTACATTCATAGATAGCAATATGAATGCAACTTTGTACAATCACATACTGAATGAAAAGATGACTCCAAGTCTCAAGAAACCTCGTTGAACAGTGATTTTCTACATGATAATGATCCTTAACGCTCTGCTACAATCACACCAAAGTTTATAAAGAAGCACAAAGGGAGAAGTATGAGCTGGCAAAGTACAAACGGGTGACAAATTAAAGGAGAAACCAACTTAACATGTCGTATTAGGGTGTTGTTTTATCCAGTGACCCCAGAACAGCTTTAGTGCACTTTGGCATTGATTCTCCAAGTCTCCTGAACTCTTCAGGACAGATGAACAGTATTCCACCAACACATGTTCCCTCATTTGGTGTTTTGATGATGGTAGTAGAGAGTGCTGTTAGTCCAGTGTCTCCCATAGGTGTGCAGCCGTGTTGAGATCTAGTGATTGTGAAGCCCATAGGGATAGAAATGTTCATCACATCATGAAGGCGATCACTTAGAACAAGAGCCACTGGATCTCCTCACTGTAGGATCAGAGGCTCATGTTATTTCCTTTAGTTTGTGACCTGTCTGTCTTTGGAACAACAACTAAGAACAGTCGTCTGTTACTTTCATCCACAGCCTGAAGGGCTACACCTGTCGTCAAAAATCAAGTCAAACATAAAGAAAGTCCAACAACTGAATCATAGTGACTGGTGGTTATGGATAAACTTTATTACCCGTATTCTCAATGTAGTCTCTGAATTAATACAACTATTATACTTTTACACTATGCTTTGTCCATTTAAAAAAAAATGTTCAAAATTCGTAACGGTCTTTGTTTTGGTTTCAAATATCACAGTACAGGTTAGAAATATAAGAAAATGATTGTTACCTTCTGTATCTGGGGCCTCTTTAAGAACCTGAAGGGCAGCAGCGCCCTCTGCTGCTAGATAACAGCAGATACAGCTTGTGAACCCTTATTGCTGCAGGATCAGCTGTTTATTTTATATAGCTTTATCTGCAGTGTAACTAACAGGCCCCACAAACAAACAAAAAAACGAATGAACAACTAAAACAGACGGTAGAATTAGACTCTTTACAAAAGAGAACAAAACAAAAATTCGTACATATGTAGTTGACACATGTGGATTATTCTGACATTACTGAAGTAAACTATGTTATATGAGGCCAATCAGCTTCGATTATTTATTATAAATAATAATATAAAGTCAGTCTTGAGACTTTGGCGCCATTTGACCAAACTTGAGAACAAGCCCCGCCCCCGTGTCATCACCGCCCAGAGGCCCCGATGTGGCTTCTGATTGGAGGATTCAGCTGTCTGTCACTAAGTCCTTCAAGCTGCAATCAGCGGCAAACTGAGAAAACTGCGTCAAAACATCATCTGTCCGCACAGTCAGACAGAACTAGGCCTTCAAAATAAAAACACGTGGTCAAGCGAAAGAACTGTTGAAATGTAAATTAGCTTTATTTAGCCTTAGTTTTTTTTACTTGTGCTACTGGCTGTGCAACAAAGGACAAGATACATTGTTTTCTTCATCAAAACAAAGCAAATTATCACTCCACTATAAGAATACATTTCTTGTTGTCAAGCTTTGTCCTGTTAACTTCTAGTGCTATATAAGGGGTGTACAGCACAAGCAAGTCTTGCATTTAAACAAAATATTATCCTCATATTGTAAATAAATGAATAAATAAATGAATAGCACTTTGGATACCACTAAGGTAGAAAAAACCGCTATATAAGTGCAGACCATTTACCATTTAGCCAATCAATAAGATTACAAGATATTAATTTTTTAAAAGAATAAATATTATTGATGCTTTGGAAAATCATCAGCAGTCGTATGACATGAAACAAGATGTGTGGTTCTGTGGTTCTTGATATGGAGGAAATATGAATCCAACATTGTTAAACAGCCTAAAGTGGAGGTGAAGAGATGACAACATCACCACCTTTAAAGCTTCTTTTTAAATAGAACAGCAAAGACACACGATCAGCCAGTTAATTAAAAGCTCAGACGGCAGCTTATTAGATGCCATTTTTTAAACCAACAAATATAAGTAATTAATCACAACACTGACCACAATCTGAGAACATCACCACCAATCTTGGGCCACTAAAAATGAACATGAAGCACTCAGCAGCTGTTTTGGTCATACCTCAATTTTTATCAGCACATTAAGACTCTGGTTCAATCCTGTCATCTACAAATTGCAAATACTGTCAAAGTCAAACCAGTGCTTCCCAGAAACATTATTAAAACAGCTCACCCACATCCTTATGTTCTCCTGGACTACTTGCCTGAACAATGCAACAACTGACTGTTTACTGTTGATTCAAAACTCAACAGCAAAGACTCACAACCAGGGAACACATCACTCTAGTCCTGTAGAACCACACTGGCTCCACACTCAGTACAGAATTCACTTCAGGATTGCCTAATTACTTTTAAAACCCAACATGGTTTGGCTCTGCTCGGCATTTTAGAACTTTTAACATTTATTCTGCACTGAGAAGATCAAATGCTGTTAAAATAAATCCAGACTTGAAACAAAGGGGGATCCTGTTTTTACTGTTGTAGCTCTAATGCTATGAAACCAGCATGTCTTTACAATCAGAACAGCTCCATCAGTTTAACAACCCAACAGTACAGACAAGCGTTTATAAGATCTCATCCTCTTCTAATGTTTTGTTATTGATCATTTTAATGTTTGATTTAGTGAAGTTTTGTTTTCTTCTGTTAATGTTTTGTATATTTTAATGTTTTGCAAATGCCTTGTAACCTCATGATGATGATGATTATCATTATTATAGGGCAAACATAAGCCCTGCCAGTCATAAATATGGTCTGTAGTGTGAAAAAGAAAAGAAAGATTAATAGCCTTTTGCTGTTCTGACTGTTCCTTTATCAGTTTAGTGGTGTTTGTGTATAAAAATTACGATAAACTTTAACTATTTTTATAGCGCCTTCCAAAAGCAAGTTACAAAGCAATGGAATTAATTAATAAAAAAACAATGAAAAAATAAAGTCAGATCATAAAGTAGACATAATGCAAAAATAGAAATAATCTAGATTAATGCATAATTGTACTAAAATAAACACGTTAAACATTACAGATCTCCTTCAGCAGGTCAGAGTCTTATAATATCAGACTGTCAACAAAAATAACATTTAATAACCAAAATCCAGCCAGTACAAATATAAAGAGAGTTCAGTCAGACGGCCTACATATTAAATTCTACAAATACATCACAGCTGTTGATAGAAAGTTGTTTAAATAAACTAAAAGTTCTGATTTGTTAAGTGTGGTTTTTTTTTGCAGCAAACTCCTTCAGGGCAACGTGTCAGTTTTATTTTGAAGTCACACAACCGGAAACGTGTTTTACATTTTCAGGTGACTTTATTCTGAAGTCTGAGGTTTTTTTTTTCTCCTTCTCCTCCCAAACTTTTCTTACCTTCTCTGAAAGTTATGACAAGTTTCAGTGTGACTGCACGGAGACAAGCCACAAGGTAAGAAGCGCCCCAGGGATCGATTCTTGGGTTGATACGCATCGATCAGCTGATTGCTGTCGGACTGATCGAGAGTCTGAACAAACGCTTCTAATGACTGTCTTAATTTAATTATCGATGACCGAAGTGTTGCTTTGAGTTATTGATCATGAACTGAAGTCGTGTCTGCAGCGCTAAAATACAGTTTATTAATGGCTGATGGCTGCAGAACTTAATACTCCTGTTATGTTTTATGTCCTGCAGCTGTTGGTTCACGATTTTAATGTGTTTTAAAATCAACTATCATCGGTGTCATCTGGTAACATCTCAGTAGAACCTCAGAGTTTCTGTTTTAATGTCATTTTTCTACACATTGTGCGTGTTTTCAGGCTTTTCTAGACTCTCTTACTGTCTCGAATCACTAATTAGACTGGTTTATTTGTGCATTTTTATGAATTTTCTGCATCTATTTGGCAGATAAATCAATGTTTTAGTCTCCTAAATCTCCCCCTTTATACTACTTTGTTACAGAATCGCTGTATAAAAGTGAGTTCTTGACTTAAAATCTGATCTGATGGCCTCAAAACTGCAGTTTTAGGGTTTGATTTCTCTTAATAAACCTCTACTGTGATCCCAGATTTTCATGTTAACAGCTGCACAGATTGCTCTTCTGTCATTGTGCTTTTGCTGTTGTTGTTACTGGACTCTTCCACCAAACCTCAAAGGTGCCAAATCAGTGCAGATATTTAAAAGCTCTTGTTTTTTTTTTTGCTTTTTTCCTCGATTTTCTATTGGGAACTTTACACTTAAATGAGCTTGTTCCTGGGCTGTTTTATCTCCTTCCTGCAGAGCTTTTTGCAGCTTCTGTCGTGTGGAGTGTTTGCTAAATAAAGCAAAATGTGGAGCAGATATTGCTGTGGGTGAGGCTGCTTCATGGGATGGAAATCCCCCCGACCTCCTCTATTGTCAGGAGTGTTGAACGCTGCCCTCCTCTTCCTCCTCTTCCTCCTCCTGCTCTGTTACTCTGCATCATCTCTGTTCCTGTCATGTCCACTTATTTCCAGCAGCTGCAGCGATGTTTGAAAGCAGAAAATGAGTCAGGGATGCAGCATTAATCAGACTCTGGGTTCCTCTGAATCGAAAGTCTGATTGAAATAAGTTCCCTTCGCTGGTGTTATGGTTAAAAATCACTGCATTAAGTAAAGGAACACATTTGCCATGACAGACTGACAACATTGGAGGCTGACTGGGCTCCACAGTTAGTTTATGATGAGGTGAGTTTTCCCAGAGAAGCAGGAAGGTTGAACATTTGGTTTTAATAACGGTTTGTGTGAGGACTGAAGACGATGTTGTGCTTTTATTGGCTTCGTCGGCCTCTGAGCGAATTATTGGGATGATGGGTGATCCTCTGAAAGCAGCTGTGTGTTTAACCCTGGAAGTCTGAGGAAAACAACGGTTCATCTTGTGATCAAGTATTTCCCATTAGAAAGTATCCTATATGGGTTCTTTGTATTACTGTGACATGCAGCTACAGACGGTTCAGAAAATATCACTAGTTAACTTCTGTGTTATCATTTTTTTTTTTGTTCGTGTGCATCCTTCTGTCTTTAATAGTTCTTGAGATGTTGTTCAAACAGCTTCAAATATAAATGTGCGACAAAGCGTGTTGGAGAGTATTTGTTAATTAAGCTAAAATTCAGCAAATATTTTTATAAATATCGACATTTTGTCCTATAAAAATTAAAGGCAAATCATGGATGGCTGAGCTGAAATTGGTCAAGTTTGTTGATTTGAGATGGAATGATCTGTAACTAAGAGATTTCAGATGTTTCTGTTGCATCGTGTTGCTGTTACCTTTTTTACTAGATGATCTGTGTCGATGCAGTTGTCTCACTGAAATGAGCTTTAACCACGAGAGCTTCAGTTTAGGTTCAGACTACAACACATTTTTGTCTGGTTAGATTTATAATGGTAAAAAAAAAGGCTCCAGCTCTTGATTTAGTCATTTCAGGATGTAGTCTTTATTTACTGGCAAGAATTCTGGACAAGTTGGCGAGTTTTTTTCTCAGGATGTTGAGGCTTTTCTTTGGTTAAATAATGTGGGAGTCGAGATAAAGGGAGCTCAGTTGAATAGTTTGGAAATAAATCACAGGAACAATGAAGGAATAAACAGACTGGAATAAAAGCGAAAGAGAAACAATAAATGTTTGAGAAATATCAGGATGCTTTTGTTAAACTTCCACTTCAGCCAAACGGAAATCAAAGCTGGATTTTAAATATGTTGTGTTCTTCTTTTGTGCCTTTATCAGTTTAGATGTGTCTGAATGTTGACTTTGAAAAATGATGAGGCAAAATAAAAACTACCAAATGTTTCTAAAACAGATGAACACAAGATGAATGATGAGCAGACTAGTAAAATGATGCAGGTGATGAGCAGAACTAAAATCATCTTTAGAATTTGTGTTAAGCTCTTAACAGCATTATGAAGCTCTCTCTGGGGAAAGTGTCTTCCTGCAACAGGAGCCCGGGGTTTGACTTACTGCTGCCTCCAAAATAGCCTGTCTGTAAGTTTAGTTAGAGGTGTCAGGAGGTCACTGTGACTCCCTGATACTCTCTGACAGTTTTTAAACAAACACCCCTCTTCTGATTCATGTATTCTCGCCTTATTTACACCTTGGAGCAGATGGGGGACAGTTTATCAAGTTAGAGCTAAATTAAATCCGTCTTGGTGCTCACGAGTCCTGCTGCATCATAAAATACATGCCGACGTATTTTTAGCTCCATTACAAGTGGATATAATGTTAGCAAGACGGCGAGTTACTCGGTGCGCTGAAGGACATGATGCAACGAGGAAAGGGAAAGCTGGACTCAGCAGCAGTAGGACAAGAGAGAAAAATAAAACTGGCATGTTTCAGAGAGAAGCCACGTACTGAGAACCGCTGCCGCCTGCACAGACGTCCTTCAGCCACTTTCTGCTGAACATTTTATGCCACGTTCAGGTCACATCTCAGGTATGACTTAGAAATATTATTAAACTTTTAAGTCACAATTACGACTGGGACCCCCAGACTTTCCTGACAGCTGTGATATCTACACTGATCGGCATAACATTATAAACACCTGCCTAATATTGTGTTGGCCCCCCTTATGTGGTCAGAAATGCTCTGAACTATTGGACATGGACAAGAGGACCTCTCAGGGTGTCCTATGGAGTCTGGAACCAGGACGCTGCAGTGGATCCTTTGGGTAATCTGGGTTGTGCAGTGGGGCCTCTGTCAATCAAACTTGTTCCACTGCATCCTGTTGATGCTTGATCAGAATGGGGTGCAAGAAGTTTGGAGGTCAAATCAACATGTTGGACCATTGTCATGTTCCTCAACATGTTCCTGATTGGTTGATGTTTTTTCCATGTGGTGGGGTGCATTTTCCTGCGGGGGTAGACCAGTGACATTTGGGATTTCCATTTTCATGAGGGAGTGTGCTTGTTGTGGGACAATGTTTATTTGGGTGTCTAAATCTGATCAACATGGATGTTAAAATCCAAGGTTTTCCATCAGAACACCACATAGTACCAATATGATCAATGACATTCACTTCACGTCAGTGATCATAATGCTGTGGCTGATCGGTGTATATCGATATATGTGACAACAATAAAACCTGGAAAATATCAAGCAAGTCCGCAGAATGTGTATAAAAGATGGACATACCCACTCAAGCCTGGAGTCTGGCATGGTTTGGAAATCAGATGTAACAAGTGAGGAGGTAAAAAATATTAGAGACGCTAGGTACACCCTGAAACATGCTAAGCCTTATCATCTGTTTTACTCAAGTGGGACCATAATGAACATTACGCTGTACTGAAGGATACTAGTAACTTCAAACTCATGAAGAAAATGTTTACTCAGAAAATAAATGGACAAAAAATGACTCAAATTAACACCTTTGGGTCATGAAAAAGGATGGAACATCTTAAATGTATTAATAACACTTTAATACAGAACAAGCGTAGTTGTTTTCTGCAGTTATTGTGATTCTAGTGCGGTCGATCAAACCTCCCCTCGGTTTTTTTTAGCATGTTTGCTGCACACTGGTAGTTTTAAAGGCACTTTTATTTTTATTTTTTTTATTGTATTTCTCTTTCATATTTGTTTGTCACCTCCTTAGACTGTATATAAAAGATGGACGACTGTGATGCTGCTCACTGGCTTGGCACCGTCTTGCTCTTTTGAATCTGGTAGGTAGTTGTGTCCTATAGCATATTCTGACTCATCAATTATTTTATTTAGTGGGGACTTGAAACTACTGATTAAGAATATAAACTCATTAGGAAAATGATTACTGAGGTAACAACTCAAGTGAAAAGTAGCATCATTTTCTCATAGACTTCTATACAATCAGACTTCCTATTGTAACCAAAGGAGTTGCCCTCTGCAGGCTGCTACAAGGATTGCGGGTTTAAAGCACGTGGGCGTTGGCTTCACCTGTAAGAGCCGGAAGCTTCGGCTATTTGTCTATATTTTTACTGAAAAGTCTATGCAAAGGTCCTCCTCATGACACCAAAACAGCTCTGACCTCTGAGGATATGGCCTCAGGTACTCTGCAGGTGTCCTGTGGTGTTTGGCACTGGGATGTTGGCAGTGGATCCGTTGGGTCTTGTGCATTGCGGGGAGGGACATCTGTGGTTTGGATTTGTTCTGGTGTATTTCACAGCTGCTCTGTCAGCTTGGATCTGGAGTTTGGAGGCCTGGTCGAGACCCTGGGCTCTTTGTCATGCTCCTCGAGTCTTTCCTAAGCAGTTTTTGCATCGTGGCAAAATTCATTGTCTTGCTGTGAGCGGCTGCTGGGAGTACTGTTGCCATTAGGGCTTGTGCTTGGTCTGTAACAATGGGCGTTACATGTCAAAGGAACATCCATTTGAATGCCAAGATCCAACCTTTTCCAGCAGAACGTTGCACTGCAACAGAAAAATCATGTTATTCACTTCACCTGTCAGAGGTTTCAATGTTGTAGCTCATCAGTGTACTTCTGAATATCACACACCAAAGTCCGTCTTTCCAAGGTGATTAAACCCAAATCTAACAGACGGTGTTATCAGTGCACAGTATGTCTAAGCTTTACTCGTCCAGCTCTGTAATCACATGACTGCTGTCTGATGACTTGAACAAAGTCCTTAACATAGAAACCTTTAACATCTGTCCATCTGTTCATCACATCTGACTGAACATAAGCTCTGCAGCAGCTTGTTTTCTTTCTTCTAAAGCTCATCTCATTTTCTATGAACTCTACTGTCTGCAGACGGATGGACTCTGTCACCCTTTAGAATACACAAAATAAAAATTTTATATGAGTCTCCTGAAACATTAGATCTCCTGTTTTCTCTTTAATCTCTCTTCAGTGTTTGCTCTTGGGTTTGAAGTTCCCTGGATTGAGTCAAGGGCAGCTCAACCAATTTTACACCTCAAAGTCTCTTCAGAGATTTTATTACTCCTGAAGATTTTATCACTCCTGTGAAAAGGTTGTACGAAGCATTGCTTTGTGGGTAATGTAGTTGGCTGGTTTCGTTTAGGACAGGGGTGTCAAATCCTGGTCCTTGAGGGCCACTATCCTGCATGTTTTAGATGTTTCCCTCTTCCGACACACCTGATTCAAATGATAAGGATCTTTATCAGGCTTCTGCAGAGCTTGATGATGAGCTGATCATCTGAATCAGGTGTGTTAGAAGAGGGAAACATCTAAAACATGCAGGATAGTGGCCCTAGAGGACCAGGGTTGGCTACCCCTGGTTTAGGAAGATAAATGAGGGGAGCTGGTTTTGTGTTGGAGTTTTCGGTGTTTTAAATTTTGACAAGGTTTTCATTTTTTATTTATTGGTTCCAAATATCAATTATCGGCCTCCTTGGACATTTCTAATCGGTGTCGATATTGGTCCTGAAAAAACTGTCGACATTGTGACAATAGTGTGCATTGGCAGAACCTCCGAATCACAGTATGTAAGGTTGTTTAATCTTCTGAGTTTCTGCAGCTTGAACACTTTAACGTGGAGCTGTTTGATTATTAGTTTACAGAGTAATCTTGACGCCAAACTGTCTTTATTTATCATTAAAGCTCTGAGTGGGGATCAACTGTTGAATGTTTGAACATATTCACTCTCTGCTCTGAAAGTCACTGTTTTTTTTTTTAATTTTGAAAGCTAAAGCTTTTTTTCTGAGGCAACAATTAGTTTTAAGTGTTAGGCCTGCCTGGAACCTGATAGCGGGAGGCTTTCATCACAATTAGCAGGAATTCAGCTTTGGAAATGGAAATTGCCACTTTCAGCTTCGTGCCAGATTCTCTAATTGGAGTGGTGGCTCTGGAAAGAAGACGTTCCCAGCAAGCAAGGAAACATTCCCACAACACTGGCTAACATTACTGTGAGTTCTAATAATGTTTGAAGGAAAACATTGTAATCTAATGTTCAAAGAATGTTTTGAGGACATTTATCATATCAATTAATGTTCCTATGAGGTTAAAAGTGAACGAAGACACAACGTTTTAATATTCAAAATGTTGTTTGGAGAATGTTGTCAGATTATGTTACATGATAACAAAAAAATGTTCTCAAACCAACATTCAAAAAAGGTTTTCAGGATGTTATCAAGGCCTCAGAAGACAAATGTTTTTTAAATAAAATGTTCCTGTTATTTAAAATATTAAAGGTTGCCTTCAACATTCTGAGGATGATTTTTGGGCATGCTGCAGTTCAGAACGTTCGTCTATAAAACGTTGCATGATAGCAAAGGAAAGGCGCTCTCAATGTAACGTTAGAGAAATGTTTTAGGAACATTTGTAGCACATCTGTAGAGAACTTTATTTTGAATTTAAGAAGTAGATTCAAGGAACTAAAAGGAAACTTCCAGCTGAAAACATTACTTTCTTACAACGTCTAAAGACTCACAGATATTTACAAGAATCAGGAGCAGCTCTGTTGCTCATAATTTCATTTGCCTCCACAGTCTTTGGATCATGTGTTATTTACGTTAATAAAACACATTTGGGAGCTCATGTTAAATTTTCCTCAGTTGTGCCCAGATTGAGTTTGAAGACAAATAAGATCACTCACAAACTGGGGGGGGTGTTCGTTGAAAGTTTAACTTAATCATGTTGAATTCTGTGACCTGCTCATGCCTGCTGATTATTATTGTCCTCATTCCCTGTAAAATAAGTGGAATCATTCGTGGTATTTCCTCGTGATGCCGTATGATGCTGTTCGGCTATCAGATGTAGACGTGAACAATATGAAGCAGTCACACTGGATCTCAGCAAAACTCAATTAACTTGTAAGAAACAACACGGTTGTGATCACGAGGAAAATAGGTTCTGTAGTTCGGCACGGCTTGTGGAGACGAACCCATTTCGAAAGTCTATCTAAGCATGTCACATTTACGTTTGAAGATAAGGAAAGTGTTAATGAGAAGATAAGGCATCAGTGGTGATCTCCAGATAACAGACCACGCTTGTTCTGCAGCGTCATCCACTGATGTGGTTCTGAAAAAAAGGAAAATTAGCCAAAGGTCGTTGGTCTCTTGAATGCAGTCGGCTCTTGTCTGTAGCTGTGGTCTGCTTATCTCAGACTCTTGAGGTTACCGCACATTCTTTTACAGGGGGCGATGCAAGATAAGAGCACAACAGTTCTGTAAAAGGTAAAAGGTCTTTAAAGGAGAAGGATGTCAATATTTAAACATGTATTAATTATACACACAAATAGAGTAAAAAAAGACAGAAACTAAATGCTCGTTTTCTAGAAATCTTTACAAACGGGTCGAAAACACGTCCTTTAATTTCTTAAATTCCTTTAAACAGCTGGACTCTGTAGTTTGTTGCAACTGTCCCTCACACTGTACTTTTATCTGAGACCTTTTTCAGCAGCAGGTTAATGCACAGCTTACTCAAGAACAGTGATTCCCAATCAGGCTTATTTGTACCTCAGGAGTTACTGTTGCCGTTTCCAAGATACGTGGAAAACTGACTCGAAAACTTTAAAAGAACAGAGATTACAAACTGAGAGTTCTGCATTGAGTCAGCTGTAACTGTGGTGATGGAGAGTACATTAAAAGCAGGTAGTAAAAACCTGAGCAGTCTAAACAGTTTGCCAAATGTAATAGATGAATGGTGGAAAGAGAAAGCTGAAAGTAACAAATAGCTCAAAGTAAAGATTAAATGTTTTTTTTAAAAAAAGGCAAAGTGAATGAATAAATGGTTCATATGGATGCCTGGATTAATGCTAATGGAACTAAAGGTAATGGTTGATGATGGAAACATCCAGCATGATAGAAAACACTGATATCATTCTTACGTGAGGTCATGTGTTTGTTTTAAAAGTACATGTAAAATCTCTGAACTTTTCAGGCAACAGTAGTGTCATCATTTTTGCTTCTCCTTTGTAACCAAGAAAACGGAAGAGAAGCTTGATGTAGATGTTAAAAGGTCTATTTGAGCCCCAAATATGAGCTTTTCCTTATTCTAAGCAAACAGCAACTGGAAATGAAAATAGTGAAAAAAATCAACTCCCTCTAAATTAAGTTCTGACACAGCAAACAAAGCACTCTCTGTTGGGTCAAAGTCCTGTGATTGACTGGTCACCTCCTCCCAATGCAGACTTCTATCACTCTTCTGTTGTTTATGTGTTAAGAAAAAAATTAGAACTAAACACAAAATCGTGTTTAAATCTAAATCACAAATTGCAAAGGCTGTGATTTAGGATGTACATTATGCAGTGTGTCTTACTCAGGGTTTCATCTATAGCATCGCTGGTCTTAGAAAACCATACTGTTGTCCTTGTGTAGGGATCAATCGATGTGGGTTTTCCAGGGCAGATACTGATGCTGATTACTGGTAGTGAGGAAAAGCCGATAGCTGATATTTGGGCCCGATATACAATATACGTGATGTTTTAACAGTATGTGTTATATAAGGGTGACTAGAACTGAATATGTAAAATAGAAATAGGAGTGATTAAATGAGGATGCTCTTCTCTGTTTATGTGTGATTGACTGAGATTGATCAGTTTGTCTTCTGCAGTTACGTCTGTTATGTCTTCTCTGCTTTCATAATATTTCTCTGTTCTATCACTTTTAAGGTCCATTTCTTAAAGCGTTCTTAATTATTGTTTTCCAGACTCTGTTTCAGGGTAATCTGCGGCTCCCTTCTAAATTAGCTGCTAGCCGTGAGCATAGCATTGGCTGCTGTGAAAGTAGCTAATTTCCTGGTTTGTGGCAATGGCTTGTGTTTCTGGTTCACTTTATACTAATGTCTCTGCTTGAGAGACATTTCTGGGATCACAGAGTGATGACATATGCTTATTATTTATCAATAATAAGCATATAAAAATAGCAATTCCGATAATTGGAAAAATGGCAAACATCCGCCATGATAATTGGCCAGGGAGATAATCACTCTATCCCTATTGTCTAACAATCATACCTTTAATTGTATCTCATGTATTAGACAGGGAATATTGAACTAAAGCTTGACTTTCAAAAAACAAATCGCAAACCTCATCACAGTTGCAATATTGGTCAGGAAAATGGCAATTAGATGTTTTCTCAAGTGCTCACTGAGATTTATACAAATCAAGGAAAAATGGATTGAAATAGATAAGTGTAATGGATATGTGACTGCAATGTCCACATAAAAAGAATACATATTTTATGAAACACACGTAGACATTGATTGTGTGACAATCCTCACTTTTAATCAGTTGTGTTACATTCACTCTAAAATCAAATCAAATAATCACATTTGACATACGACAGCAGGTTAAAGTTGAGGAGTTACTGGAGCTCATCCATCAGGCCTGTGGAGGTCTGAAGCTGGAGTTTGTTACTCTGGAAAGTATTTATATTTGTGAGACTAAATAAAACTACAGTGTGGAATGAAGGACCAGTCATGCAGAGTAACAGTGGACAGGAATATAAAGCACAATTCACTTTAAGTTTTGGTCTTTATGAACAGTAAGAAACTGTTGTGACACCAGTGATGGTCTCATGGTAGGTGAGACGTTCACATTCATTTGCGAACATTTGATTCGGAACAGGACTGGGAACATCACATGAATTCATGGGATTGTCATTGAGTTTTGTACCACTGTGGTCCAATCAGACTTCTCCCTCTGCTATCTCTGCTGCCTGAGAAACACTCAATGAAAAACAGGCTAAAAATACCCACGTCGACCGAAGAACTGGCAGCACAGCACTGGGAAAGCGGCACTTATCAGACTGAGCACTAACATCAGGGTGGGAAAACACCAAACCAACCAAACACGGCTGGAGTTTGGCAACATCCAGTGGATCCGTTTACTTAACCAGACGCTGACCATCATTTAGAGGTTGTAATGACTGGTGCTAAAAGGTTTTCTGGCTAGTAAAATGGTTAAAGTGGCAGACTGGGTTTGACTCTTTGGCTCAAGCACCAGAAAGTCCTGATTCTGCCAAAGAAAGAACCAAACTATGACTGCTTTTGGAAACTATGACTGCATGCTGTTGAGGTAGCACCAAAAACTTTCAATTTTTGGATCAATCAAAACTGTGTGACAGGGAGAAGAAGCAGTTGTGGTTGTCCTCTTTCTGACAGCGTCTCCAGATCGTCCTCACTGTTCCTGCTTTTGAATCTGACACCTTAGAAACGTCTCTGAGGGTGAAAGGAGAGCGACGACTCCAGACAGGAGCCTGGTTTCCACAAACCATCGCAGCACAGAGGTCACCTCTGTTCAGTGGCTCATAATGGAACAAATGTTGTGTTTAGCACAGAGGTTCCTGTGGAAATGCACCACTGCCCTATGAAGTCCTGCAGTCATATAAAAAGGCTTAACAAGGCTCCAACACTGCAGGTTCACTTCCTTTCATGCCAGTTCACCCAGAAATCAGAGCCTTTCCGAGTCAGTTCGTGTCAAGGTTCTCTCTAAGAAATCATGTGAAAACTTCTATTAAATTAATGGGACCTTGTGATTCTTTGTATGTGTATCCTAAGCCTCACTTATCAGTTGATTTTTCAGTGGATTAGGGGAAAATTTGTACTGAAAATCCAAGAAACCATGAGGAGAATTTGCAAACTGTATTTACATAAATACAAGAAGTTATTGCTGAAATTTACAGTGATGAAATATTGAAACTATAAACAAATGGCTATACAAATGCCAAAACAGCAAATTAGTTAAATAAATAAACCATTAAGACTACATACAAGGTATAAACAAAGAAACAAGGCCAACGAATCCTACAGTGAGCCAGTTTGACACGCACGATTACATTGATCAGCCTCAAATTTGTCCATTTTTATTGATTTGGTCAGAACAAATCAAGGTTGTATAGCTGGTTTTAGATTTAAAGTTTCACACTCCATAATAATTGCTTTTCAGTTGGTCATGTGCAGGTGTAAAAGGTAAAAAGTCAGTACTTTTTTAAAACTGTCCACTGAATCTGTAGTTGTAAATGTTGGTAAATTGTTGAGTTAATTAAGAATTATATCTTCAGGTGTTTTATATTCCAGGTCAGAGGTCAAAAGTTTCATCTGAAAGTCAATCAGATGAATTAAAAAGCTGAAAAGACAAAACAACTCATGCTGATGAGGTTACTTACTTACTTACTAACAAGGATTTTCTAACTTCCTATTAAAGACTTTTAGCTGATATATAAAGTATTAATCACTGTTTTAGTCATTGTTGAGAAGTCCATTAATTACAACGTATCTCTTAAAAAATGGCGCCTTACGAGAGTACAGCAGAAAAATGTTGAGCTAGAAGGAAGTAGAACAGTCGCATAATAAACTGAAAGGACAGAATGAATCCAGTAAGTGATGACTTTATGAAGGGAGTTTCTTTCAGTTTGGGTGAAATCACCTGGCAGATTGTCTGAGTCGACTGCAGGGCGTCGATATGTTCAATTAGGTCTCGCAATGCCTGGCAGACATCAAATTGCATCTCATTCCGACTATAGGAGTAATGTTTGGACCAAATCTGAGCTGCTAACTGAATCACTACATTATGGAAAACTGAATTAGAGCCCACAAAGGTGTATTTTCCACCGGAGCAGCTCAGTGGAGATGAAGGTGTGTTGTCAGGAGCTCCCGGAGACATTTCAAGGTGTTTCAAAGACCTACATGCATCCTCTGCCTTGTCATTAACCCGACCCTTTCCATCAAAGACATGCAGAACGAGTATAATTTCCACCAGTGAAGGAAATAACATGATAATAGACGCATATTTCAGTTGTTTCTGGGCATATAACAGCCGAGGCTGACATCTGGTCTTGTTCTGTAGTTATGAGAATCAAACATCTGGAGGCTCCGGTAGCTACTGTTGTGAAGGAGACAAATGGGTCACAGTCTCCTCTTGAACACAAATGTGTGGAGCAGATATGTAGGTCAGCTTCGGCAGACTTTTAGAGACGCCTTGAGCTGCTTTATTTTCATTATTTGCTTGGCCAGGAAATGCAAAGAGCTGATTAGAGAGAAAAGAAATGGGAGAAAGGAACCCGTACAGATCAGATAGAATTATTCTGGCTGGTGATTTTAGAGGTTCAGTTTGTCGTGTTGGGAAACAGACCTGGAGAGTTCATGTCTCTCTGCAGAGGGAAAACAAGGTGTGTTTGGTTCGAAACACAGTGAAGTCAGAGCTGGAAAACTGGCTAATTGGGGAAAACTCGGTTTGAGAGCACTGCTTTGTTTCAGGGAGGGACACTGAGCCGCCTGACTGGATCCTGCTGCTGGGATACCAACTGTGCTTGGTTCAGGAAGCTTCATAAGCTGTGCTGATAGCAAGAATGTTATCACGTAATATTACTAATAAAAGTTCAGGTCTTACATTTCTGCTGGGTGAAAACTACAGTGCAGATTTGTCAAAAGATGCAAATTGTCACTGTTGTCCTTTATCCTCAAAGAGAAAGTGGATAATAATAATCCATATTTGATTAGCACAAGCTGGAACTTTTGGGCTAACTAAATGGGAAATTTTAACTTGGGAATTATATACACTGTATAGGATGGATGAACCCTCCCTGACGTCATGCAGAGGTTTACTAAAGAAGAGTTTTGAAGCTCATTGTGGTAGTGTCCAGCCATTGGCTTCTTGAAGGTACCTGTCTTCTCTTAAATCCCAGTTAATCCAAAAATGATCAAAGAGGTGAGGAATGAGTGGAGCTGAAGTGGGCCATATACTTTTCTCCTGGACATGTGCTGTCTTGTAAGACACCCCCTGTCAGTCAAAGCAGCCATGGTCTTAATTATGCACAGCTTTAAGACTTAAACAGGTCAGTTGTATGAACATTCACCCTCTTTAAAGTTGTCGTTAACAGGGAAATCAGCTCTAGAGACAAAAGCCGTTTTTTGTACCAGGCAGTAAACATGTTTATTTCTGCTGTAAAGTTGGACATTTTAACATGGGGGTCTATAGGGATTGGCTCACTTTTGGAGCAACCTCAAGTGGACATTTGAGGAACTGCAGTTTTTGGCACTTCAATGTTGCTGCTTGGTGCTGGATGAAGTCTTCTGTGTTGAGAGTCTACCTGACTAAATATTACTGAAACAAAATGTATTTTAGTCGACTAATGTGACCAATTTGTTTGACCCAAAGTGGAAGTCAGCGACTGTTTAAATGAATAGTGTCCTGGTTACGTTCAGATTTTGTGTGTGAACATCATAACTTGGTTTCAGAAATGAGCTGTTTAAAGGTTAGTCAGTAAAACAAAAAACATGAAGATATGTAGATAATACAGACGACAGATACAGATAACAAAATGTGTTGTTGCACTTGTTTCACATTCCTAGTGATTGGATGGAGAAGTTAAACTCAACAGTGTGTCAGCTGTAGCCAGAAACCAAAATGTGATCGTTCTCAACTGTTGAGGTAACTGAGTCGGGTGGAAACGGAGATGTTGATGATGCATCCAAAAAAAGCTTGAAACTGTCCTGATCGTGTGGACAGGGAGCTGAATGATGTTTAGGCTTCTAATGTTCCATGTAAATGTCACATCAGTGTGCATGTAGATGTACTCCAATCCGAAAATTAAAATTAAAAACAGTCCGTTCACCCTCTTGGCATTCAGAGTTATGACTTAACACTGGTGTTAACGGGGGTGTTGAGCGGCTTTTTAGAAAACCTTCAGAGGCAGAACAGGTTGAAGCATTTCATCATAAAACATTTCTGCAAATGTGCAAAATGTCACAGACTGACACGATGTGACAGAAGTGGAGTGAGAGTTGGATTTGTCCATAAAACTCATCACTGATCGTTGGCATCATTGGACATTAGCTTCCTTTTACCCTTCATTAGAGTCATTGAGTCCCAGCAGCTGGTTCTTGACAGCTTCAGATCCACCGTGGGAGCCACTCCAACACCAAACACTGTCCCTTCTTCTTCAAACTCTCCAAGTGGCGAACTTCCCCCGCAACTTTATTGAATCACTTAGTGACATTTTGAACCTAGGCACAGTCTGGAGAAGGCAGGGAGCACGAGGGAGGGGTTGGGGAGAAAACAACGAGGCCTCACAAAACTTTTCGAAAACAGCGTCTCCACCAAAGAGGCATAAAGCCTCATTGTGGAGGCTGAATGTGGCTGATTGTGTTTGCTGGAGAATCTGGAAGGAAGAGGGAGGGGAGGCAGGACGCATGTGATGTTTGAAGTCAACCTGATTTGTGATTAAAAAAAAAATTGTCTGTGTACGAGACACAAGATGCCAGTGACGTCAGCATGTGACTGACGATGAAGAGACGAAGGGAGAGGAAAAGGCATCTGGTGGTAAAATCCGGTATACAGAGGTGACAGTGTGTCAGTGTGTGTGAGCTGCACCGCACACAAACACTTAAACAATTGAGCACTCGCCAAATGTGATAACATGCTATCTGAACCTCAGTGTGATGCATCATGTGATGCTGTTGTTGGCTGCAGGATGACTGTGTGTGTGTTCGTGCATCCCAGTGTTTGTTCAGCTCAGAGTTTTTGCTCAATGTTTTCCTGCTGCCTTCAGGAAGCAGCTTTCAGGACGGCCCGATGTGTTTCCTGGCAGGACCCTCCTCCCCCTCCGAGTTCCTACTGGGAGACAATGGGAGGTCTCCCACAAGGGCACGGAGATGTGTGTGTCTGTGTGTATGTGTGTGTGTGGTGATAGGGGGGATTTATTGGGGGAGTAGTGGGCTTCCCATCAGGAAACAGCAGATTTATCCCAGCAGCAGAGAGGCCCTCCTGTGTGTGGCTGCATTTTAGTGTCTATTCAGCTTGAATGTCCTCACGAGGACGAGGACATGACAGAAATCTCCTGGCCTGTAAAAGAGATTACGTTCAGGATTAACAGCTGGTTTTAGGTTTAAGATTAACCAAGATTAGAATTAAAGGTTTTTGAAAATTGACATTTGCACGGAGACACAGTTTCCTCTGTCAAAAAGAAGCTCTTAAGAGGACGTTCAGAGTTCATTCTTGACTTTGGAGTTTGTAGATGATTATATTTCCATTTTTTGAAGCTCTTTATTTACTTCTCATTCACGTTGGCTTGAAAGTTGGGAAGAATCTTACTTTAACATCTACTTAGTTGTCGTTCTTTGGCAGATGAAGGTTATTTGCTATGGTTAAAAACTCTTAAACAAGAAATGTGTTTACAGCCACTGAATAAAATTACATATCATGCTTGATCAAGAAGTTCCAGTACTGCACTCCGTGTGTGCATGCAAATGTGTGAGCAGTGAGCATGAGTTATGATGTCAGGTGACTATCAACATCAGGACCTGTTACATATGTTTTTGACTTCAGGTAGGTGTGCATTTGTGATTCCTCCACCAACTTCAAACTAGAGCAGACAGTAAACATCACATTTGGTATCAGCAGCTGGATGAGCCAAGTATACTTCCTCTACTGTAACATCATGAGGTGTCTGAGGGAGAACATTTGGTGCAAATGACCTGGAATGTGGCATGAAGGCTTTTGTGTGCTCTAATGTATGTTTGGTCACAGCACAGCGATACCATACATGTTATTTTTTGTCTACAACAACACAATTGCTGCTCTCCACCAGCTCTGGCTCACTGTGGCTTCTTCATCTTAGCCAAAATAAAATTAAAGGGTCACCATTTTGACACCATATCAACACCACAGGTTGATAATGTGGAGTGATGTGACATGAAAGGCTGCATACACCGTGCACAGTCATGGAGCCTTTTGATCAACCCTCGTACTGTTGTGCTCAGTTTATTGTTTAGGGCGGCTCTTAAGCTTAAGCCTTTCTTTATAGTTAATCTGTAGTAAGTATGTTTTTTCAGTTAATAGATTGGTCTAATATGGAGGTCCAACACTGTGCGAACCCCCCCAGACACATCTGAGATAATTGTGTCCTTCCTTTTGTTTATATTTTGTCAAACTGGCACTATTAAACATAGTCCAAATTTGCTATTAGAGGCTCTTGTTTGCAATGCATCCATGAACATACAGTCAACTGTCACTGGATGTTTTAATTGTGAAGAAAACCTAAAAGCATGGCTACCTGCAGGTTCTGGAGTAACAAGGAGTTTTTTTATTCTAGGATGTTTCAGCAGATTATTGGATGATTTAGAGACAATATTGTCGGAAGGCATACGTCATGTTGAATCTAAAAGCGTGTATAATCAGTTGTAAAAAAATGCATCGATACATGTATGCTACCTTAATTGTGAACCAAAACGCAGTAAGAAAAAAATAAAAATAATAGTTGTAATGAAGGTTTCCGGTACTAGAAAACATTGACAGTCCTCACAAGTATATTAATTTGAGTGTATGTGTGTGTGACATGTATATCAGGGTGGAGGAGTGTGTTTGTGGTTTGTATCTTTGTTTCTATGAGAGGGTGTGTGTGTCCAGATTTCTGAATGGGGGTTTTCTCATGTAAAACAGTCAGATTGTAAAAGTTGCTGTCATAGAAAGGAGGTCGGCTTTCACGGCCTCCCCTCTTGTCAGTCTGATCGTGTCTCCCTCTTTCTCTCTCTGGCCTCCCTTCTTGGGAAAAGGGTGGCGTTGAAGATGAGGTCACTGTTTCAAAGCATGGCCCCGAGCCTCCAAGCAGCACAACATTTCCTCTTCTATGAATCGGGCTGAGTGCAGGACAACCCGATGTTCTCCTCTTTCATGCTGACATGACTGCGGGTCTGTGTTGCGAGGACACGCTGCTTCTCCACCCGTCGTCACATGTTCCCTGTCAGCCGGAGGAGGAAAAAAAGCAGCAATAATAAACTGCTCTGTATTTGCCATTTCTTAGGAAACACTTGCTCACTGAACTGTTTTAAGTCTTTTTTTTATAGAAATAAATGTTCCTAAATCTGTTTGCAATAGTCCAAACTGTTCTAGATTATTAGAAAGTGAGCTTAAATCCTAATCGACGAGAACTAAAACGAGTTTTAATCAGTTAGGGGAATGATAATTCTTTGTGCATCACATAACCAGCTTTTAAATAAACTTAAGGGTCAAGAAAGAAAGAAACAGTAAAATGACAACCAGAACTACGGGCTGTAAACATTCATCACTGTTCACCGACTCAACGTAACTCTGTGGTTCTCCAGATTTCAGGTGTGTTTACATTCAGTTTGACCTCTAAATAAAAGGGTTTAGATAAATTGTTGGCTTGTTTACATCTGATTGTCTGACTGCTAGAGTTTCCTTGCCTTGTTGGCTCTTGTTGTAATGAGACTACAAAAATCACAGATCCTGGCGATGACAGCCAAGTAGCTGAAAACACTTTATTTTACGGGCCTATAATTTACCATCAACTTTATTTGCTACAAACCAATAGAAAATGAAGAATGTCCCTGAACCAAAAGCTCTTTCTAGACTCAGAGAAATATTAATGCATCAATAATTCATCAGCAGAATTTTAAATAATCATATTTATTAAATGATAAACTTGTTTATAGACAACTTTTACTCTTCCTGCATGTTGCCTGCTATGCACCAACTAAAGAACATTGTTTCTATTTTCCTATAATAAGTCCAGGGAACTTCTTGGAAATTATATAGCAATTAAGGACCCATAAAATAACAAGTTATATAACGTTCAACTTGTAGTAACCTGTATTTATCGTTTTTAACCAAAACAACTACAACAACAAAAAACGTGCAGAGACATAACTGGATCACATGTGGGCTGTAACTAAGATACTGAACAGGCAATTAAAGCATTTACTGGACCTTATTTCACAGAGCTCTGGATGTATTTTTCACTTTTGGTTGCTGAAAAATGATGGCAGAACTTGAAAATGATATTATGGCTACATGTACCGCAAATACACGTACAGTAAAATCAGTGTGGTGTTGGATTTCTATGTTTCAGGTACGATTGCGATGTTGGATTGAAACTAAATCAAAAAATGTTCATATTAACACAATTTGGTGCCATTAAAATAAACCTGTGTGGTCAGACAGCAGACCAACGTGGTTCACTATAAAACCCTGTTAAATGCTTACTAAAGTATGGTGACATGCTCCAAATGTGTTCATTGAAACTTCTAGTGTGAACACTGCCTTAGTTTGTATGCGATCGTGTGACACTGTGTGTGTGAGAGCTCATACGAGTGAATTAGATGTTTGGTAGTTTGTGTGAATATATGCACACGTCGTGTAGAAGTTTGAGGCACTTTAGATGTTTAGGTTCTTATCCTTCAGTCCCACATTCATCCTGCAGCAATCAAGACACCGAACAGCATCAGCATGAACCTCAGTCTGATTCTTATTTGACGTCTGCTGTCACACAGGTATCGCGAAGGCAGAACACAGTTTATAAACCCTAGCAAGATGCTAGGGATGCAAATTTTGAATTGTTTTCTAAATCAATAATCAGCAGTATTATCAATCAATAACAGATTAATTGATAACATAAAGCAAAGGCAGCTTTTAAAAAATGCCACTGTGTTACAGGAACATTGTAATAGTCACTCCTGTCTTGTTCTTAACACATGAGCTCTGGCTGAAGACCATTAAGCTTCCCATAAGTCTTTGGCATGGTGACCTCTTGCTGGCTAAACCCCAGCACTTTTTTCTTACTGCACTGCTGAGCTATTCTCTTGTCAGGCATATAGACTGGATTGATTTTAATAATTGTATTGTACTTGAATATCAAGGGCACTGATTGTGATTGGGGCTCAGTATCAGCAGATACTAACTATTTAATGACTCTAATTGAATTGGGTCAAGCAAATGTGATCGGGACATCCCTCATCTTTAGGAACAACAAGTCCTGAAGCAGACTGTCTCACCCCCACAGAGTCAGACTGACAGTACAGGAAGTTCTCTAAGATGCTTGGAATGAATGATGACCACACTAGATATTGATTTTTGCTGTTGATTTTCAGTTTCCTACTTATAAGTCAAGTTGATGATTGATTTAAAAGTATTCATGGCATGACAGCATCCTCACTTTAAGTGTTGGGCGCTTTTGCAGTGCCCAGCATTTAAGCACAGTTGTGTTTATTTGTGCTTTTGCAGATTTCACAAGTTTAGACTGTGGTTCTCTTATACTGTAGTGTTTACAAATATTTTTATAATTGTGTTTTTGTCTTGTGCGAGTGTCATTATGAGGACTGGCCCTCAAGGGAGTGTGTGTGTGTGTTCACGACTGTGTGTGTGAGAGACTCGACAGCGTGGCTCTCAGCTGGTCAGGACTCAGGGAAGGAATGCAGGCTTCTCCCTGCAGTCTGTAATTTGCTGTCATCAAATCAGAGAGAAAAACAGCAACACTTGAGAGTAGCCGAGGGAAATGCCTCTGTGTCTGTGTGTGTGTGTTGGGGGGTGAGAAGAGAGACAAGTCATGTGAGGAGAGGAGGGGTGAGACAAAAAGTAAAAGAGTAGGTGAGGAGGAAAGAAGAGAAAAAAGGAGGAAATGAAAGGAGATGCTTAGGGCAAACGAAGAGGTAAAGAAAATGAAGAATGAAGGAAATGCAAGATTTGAGTGTTGAGGTTGTGTTGTTAAATACTGCTGGTTAAGCAATCTAATTTGCAACACATTGCACAACTCTACAGAGATGGATAAATCTCAGCATCCAAGTGTTGTTGCTTGTTGGTGGCAGAAGTCTGCATTTTCAGAAAGGCGCCTCTTGCAGCTGCCATGTGTTTACAGTGTTTGCTTAAATTTCTCAGTTTTTTGTGTTGCCTTGAATGGCATGAAGAGAACTTTGAGTAAATACACTTCTGATACACTTTAATATAGACTCTGTCTTTCAGTAAACTAAACCTTTTCTCCTGCGGGAGCATAACCACATGGAAACTGGAGCTTCCCATAGCCTGAAGTGTTAGAGACCTCTAAAGATGCAACCTGAACTCTGACAGAGAAAAGTAATAAATGGTACAGAGATTCATGAAAATACAGTATTATATTGATAGTAATATTGTTGCCAGGCCTCCAGTATTTGTGGTCTGAGCTCAAACTTTGATTGTAACTGTCATTCTTTGTATTGTTAAATTCGGTGTCATTATTAAAATATGAATGATGCAATTTCTACAGTAAGCACCTGCATAAACTCAAAGTTGTTTGATGTACAGAAAATATGGCGCCCTGTGTTTTTGTACACCAGTCATAATGATATCGCATCATAAATACCCCGGAAACACATATTTAAAGATGCATACTGTGTCATTGATACAAACCACATGTCCATTGGAACTACATTCATATGGCTTCTAATGACACCATTATCTGCAAGGACGCAACAGCTGGATTTCAGCAAAAAACCACCTCAAACCTAATTATAGCAAGTGACACTGATTTCTGAACATCAGGCGAGAGTGCAGGCAAATCACAGAAACTGTAGTCACAGTTTGGATTACAGGTTACTAAAACTGCGCAGTAAACAAACTACTTGTGATTCATGTGACTTGTTTATAAGCTCTGGTTACTTTGTGTTTGGTTCGAAACAAACCCAACACAAAGGACTTCAGTCTGGCTTGGTTGAAACCACATCTTTAAAAAGCTTTTGTGCTGCTGGTGTCTGGTGGGCCTGAACGCTGTAGCATCAGCTGAGAGCAGAACTGACTGAAACTCTGAGGAGAAACAGAGCAGCAGCTGATAAGAAATCACTGAGCAGAAACACGGTTATCAGTTAGAGGAGATTCTTTCTTCCCACTGACGACTGCATATTCTAATTAATGTCATCCACAATAGCCCATAATATGATTTGTGATAATTAGTTGCCTGTCTGTGAGGAGGTTTGTGGGCTTTTCATTGACAATAAACTGTGTGTCTGCTGTAGTCTGAGCTGACAAGTGATGTGTGTGTGTGTTTATAGGTTATCAGTAGTCAGTCAGCTAGAAGGACGACTGGCGTGTTTCAACAGCATGTGTTAGGAATGTGCTTCAGGCTGCTGGAAAACGTGTGTGTGTGTGTGTGTTTGTGTGCTGCTATAAGAGTGTGTTTGAAAGAAAATGAATGACTGCATGTGTCTGAGGTTTAGCGTGTAGGGGTACAAGTTACTGTATGTTTTCATATTTCAAAGACTGAGCGTATCTGTGTTTTTGTGTTACACATACTGCATCCTGTAGGGTTTTTGACAGTGAAATTCCCACTAAAACTAGTTTTACTTTAGAAAATCTATCACTCCATTTGACCCTTGACTTGCCTGTATTATTTCACCTGTGACAGTGAGGTTTGTTGTAGTGCAGGCGGATGCACTCAGCTTGTTAGAGTTTATGTCAGTGTTCTGCTGTCCAGCACCAAGGCATCTTTTCTCATCTTGAAGACTTTTTACTTAGTTGATTATTAGGGTTGAAAACATCTGGCTCCCTAAACTACACATTTCAGAATTTTATTAATGGAAAATTAAACATTTTGTTAAATATGCACATTTTCTTTGTAGAAAAATTACTCCCACGTCTAAATGGAAAATACTGAGCTTTAACCAGAAGCTAGTAAGTTTAGCGTATCATAAAGACTAGAAACAGCCACGCCAACCTGGGCCTGTGCAAAGACAAAAATTTTGTTATGTCTTTGTTTAGGTTGTGCAAACAAGCATAAAAGAAACAAGCTGTCCTTCTACTGGGACTCATTTTTTGGCATTAACTTCCTGAAGTCTTGTAGTGACAGTGAGTTTGCTGAATAACCAGTGGAGACTGAGTCTCAAGGTCAGAAAAATTCCGCAATAAAGTGTATTTCCAGTAAAGGGTTTTTGGATTGAACCTCACGAGTCTCTGGGACTCTACTGGATAGGACCAACACCATTTCTTTCCAGAGAATATGCTGTTTTTCATTGTTGCATAACATCTGGTGACCGTAAAGGTTGTGTTACACTTCATTTTTATACTTATCAAATCATTCAGTGAGCCATCACAACCAATACAGAAGCATCTGCATTTGTCATGTTTGTCAGTAATTTTATTGCGCCTTTTTCTCTAATTTGACAGCTGACTATGTGCCTCAACATTGTGACACAGTGTGTTTCTTTATCGAGTTTTGTTTGTCTGATAGTCTTCGTGTCTTTCTTTCACAGGGCTGTGTGGAGCAGAGAGGAGGTAACCAGCCTGAGCTCCAGCTGCATGAATCGCTCAGTGAGCGGCTGCTAGAGGTAAACGTCTCTTCGTATTCGTGTTAATGTTTCCTTCTTTACTCTGTAATTGGCTTTCAGGTGCAGAGAAAAGCTACTATGGATAATTAAAGAAAACCCCCTATCTTTTTTACTCTTATAAGATGTTTTGAACAGGTCATGGTTGTCTCCTAAAGATGATGCATAACACTATCTAACAATAGCACAACTTCAGTGTTTGTCCCAGTCAGACTTTCATGATTTGATTTCTTCCCTCAACTGAAAAAGAGTAAATGTAATCTGACTTTAATATGCAAAGGTTTCTATGCTTAATATTCCCTCTTTCTCTGTCCCGTGTATATGCATAAACAGACATTAATGTATGGAAGGAAAGCAGAGATCAACTGGTCAGTGAAGCAGTTATGGTGTCAGGTCTTGTGATGCAGAGAATCCTGTGATTTTTCAGTAGAGTTAGTTGGTGTGATGCTGCTGGTAATGGAGCAGCTGTCTTGTGGTTTTCATTTCTGGACACAGTTCAGCTGACAGTTGTTGACTTTGTTCTCAGGTGCTTCCCCCCTTTAGTTTTCACTGTGTGGTAGTAAATGTGGATGATGTCAGACCAAATGTCCTTCAACGCAAACCTCAGGAAATGCAAACATGAGATAAATATACCTAAATCTCTTCAACTCTGAAAGCAAGGGATTCACTTTCTTTTAAGTTCAGTCACAGGCTGTCACATGTGCTAACAAGCCATAAAAAAACAAACTTCTTCAGGCCTTTCTGCACTGGGTTTACAACTTCTATAAAGAAGCATCTGATCCACCATGAGAATATGGAGCCAGTTAGGTTGACTAGAAATGACATTCTTTGTGTTGTTTGGTGTTTAAAGATGTCTCCTATAAGTCAAAATGTGTTACAGAAATATCAGTAAGATAAAATCAAAGCATGCTGTCACTAAGCTCATCATTCTGTAACAGAAGCTGGATTTGATCCAATGTTTTTATCAAACTACTGTGCAGTGTTTAAGAAGTTCTTTTTTCCACTCTTGGTCTAAGAACATCAATAACAAATGCTCTCATGTCACTGCATGTTTTCTTTAGCCAGGTGTTGATTTGAAGCTGCAAGTGTGCTGAAAGGTCCAAGTCCTGAAAAATGACTCAGTCGGTGCAAGTTAACCCAAAGCTGCCTGGTAAGGAACGACTACCACAAGAAAACTATTGCCTGTAGGAAACATCTTTTGATGTGTCTTTCTATCGCTTGTACTATAAACACAACAGACACATAAATTAGTTTCAGTTTATCATGACAATCATGACACACTGCACCTCTTTAGAGTACTAACTGTAACAAAGCTGGTAGGATGGATGTGAACAATGCACAATGTAAAATATTAAATCAGCCTTGCATGTGTTTTTAGACAGGAAATGCACGGATATACACAATTAGTTTTGGGAAGTAACATTGAAATGAATCTATTTTTACTTTACGAAGAAATCCCAAAGAGCATTAATGATGAGTTGTCCACTAACTAGTCCTTTTCCATTCAGATCTAGGCTCTCCATTCCTTTACTCTGGTCAGGAAGAGGCCGACCAGTCAGGCTCTTACTCTGTCCAGACTCCTTATGGCTTCCAGCTGGATCTGGACTTCCTTAAATATGTAGAAGAGATAGAGAGTGGGCACAATGTCCGTCGGGCCCCTGTCAGCTCCCGGCGCAGCGGACGGGGCCTTAAACTGTCCCAGAGGAGTCCAGGCGTAGGGGGGCGTACCAGTGGCTGGACATCCACAGAGTCGCTTGCATCCCCAGCTAGTGAAGATGGCAGAGCTCCTCCGCCGCCACCACCACGTAACCGCCTGGGGTCAGCACCATGCGAGATGCTCTCTCTTTCCCCTGTAACCCTCCTCAGTGTCCCTCCCCTGTCTGCTGGGGCCAAAGTGCCACCACCTCCACCACTACGCAACCCCAGAGTTGAGCGGACTCTTCTGGAAACCAGCCGGCGGTTACAGCAGGAACAAACCCACCAGCACCAGAATGGTGGGCGCTTTCAGCTCGCAGATCCTCCAAAACAGCTCTTGCCCTCTTCATCCACACACCCTCTGCAGAGTAGCTGGACTAAACCCAGTCCTCAGACCTCTGGGCGCAACACTCCAGCTTCTGGCACCGCAGTGACCCCAATACCACCCAGCCAGCTGCAGACAGTTAGAGAGCAGATGGCTACGGCCTTGAAGCAGCTGAAGGAGATGGAAGAAAGGGTAAAGGGTGTTCCTGCACTTGAGAAAGAGGTGGCCAAACTTCGTGCAGAGAAAGACATGCTTCTCTTAGCCCTGCAGGAGAAGAAAGAAGCCATGGAGGTCGCTCAGCAGAAGCATCCGTCTACAGAGTCTTCTACCCAAACCACAGAGACCTTCCAAACGGACCACAGTCGACTGACTTCACCAACCTCAACTGGACACAAAAGCCTTGTAAAATCAAGTGAGCTAAAGAGACTCACAGAGAAATTTGAGGGAAAGGAAGAGAAGTCTTTAGAACGGTCATCCAAAGTTTTAGTAAATGCTCCAGAAAAAGTAGTTGTTCAGAAGAAATCAGTGGCAGTTGGGGATGACGTGCCAATGGCCTCTGTTGTTTTCTACTACAGCCAGGGTTTAAAGGATGCTTCTGAGGGCACCCAAGTAGATATTTGTGAAAAATGCACAGGAACAGAGCCACCTCTGGTTCAGGATGAGGGAATACAAACCAGAGTAGAGACAGTAGAGGCTGAGGTTTGGGTAATGGAGTCACTACTTGGGCTGACTTCAGAAGCACAGCATGAGATTGACACCTTACAGGACACCATTAAATTCCAGCAGGAGTCTATTGCGACTCTCGAGGATCGGTTGAGTGTAGCCGACAAAGACCTGGGAATCCTTAGAGCCCAGATGGAGGAGAAAACCTCTAAGGTCACATTTGAGAAAGGGGTTCTTGCCAAACCAGTCATGACAAATGCCCAAGTAGAGACACTGACCTCTGCATTAAAGCATGCTGCAGTTTTGTGCCGTCCTGAGTTGACCGATGCATGTGTAGGCGAAGGTATAGCAGCAGATCCGATTGAACAGGGCACCCAGACTGATGCTGTAGTGACACCAGCAGAACAAGCTCCGACTGCACTGGTCAGCACTGGGTGCCAATGGGAGAACATGTGTGAGGAAAAGACTGAGGAGCAGAAAGTTACCGTGCCAAAGAAGAGACAGCTGACCATTGCTGAATACAAGATCTCACCAGAAGAAGAGGTGGTCGGTACAGTTGAAAAGACAGAGGGAGAACAAGGAGAGAAAACAGCAGCCAGCAACACCAAGACAGGTAAGTGGATGTGCTTTCACCACAGACTTTAACAAGCTATTCTAGGTAAATGATTCATACCTTCATATTTTTATTTTTAGTACATAAAGGCTAGAATTAGTATACTTTAATGCAAACTTCCATTAGTTAACTAGGAACATACAAGATTATGAATTCATATGTGCAACTCCTGGTGTACAATGGAGACGTGTTATTTCACGGTCCATTTCAATTATTATATTAAATCAAAATCACAATAACTGTCTCATTTATAACCAAAATTAACCTATTAATCATTCTGACTGTATACTTTATTCTCTGTACATGATGAATGGTATCCTGGCCTGTCGGAAATTTCACATTTTGCTTTATCAGCTGACCTGCTGCACTGGCTAACATACTCGCACTAGTTTTTTAATTATTAGTATACCAAATGAAAGCTTTATCTTTTTAAAATATCACAAATGACTTAATTCATCCCATGAAACTTCTTTAAAATACTTTTGTAAACAATATAAAATTAATTCATTATTAAAATATCACAAAAAATATTTTGTAAATCATGAAAGGAAAATAAAGTGTTATCCTTTCAGATGAAATGCTTTACAGAAGAATGCAATGTTTTTCCGCCATATCAGTTTTATAAGTAGTTCTGCTTATATAATACAGAGTTTATATTATTTTGAAAAAGGCATAATCCTACACTGTTAAGAGACTGATAACATGTTTTTAACATCGTGTCTTGTGTGTAAGGTATGCGTTTCCTCCTATAATTGGAACTATTGTTTGTCTCACTTGCCTCCTTTATGGCAACAGGTATGCTGAAATCAATCATGAAGAGGAAGGATGGGAGTAACTCGGGCGAGAATCGCACCACTGGCAAGAAGAGCCTGCAGTTTGTTGGCATTCTAAATGGAGGGTGAATAACAGTAACACGAAACCTTATTTTTATTTTTACCTCAGCAAAAATAAAATGGGGGCGACGGATAGTCTAGAGGTTGGAAATAACACTGTGACCAGGTCACAGGTTTGACAAGTAAGAAACAAAAACTTCCTGCTAATAGAGCCAGTTCTGTAAAATGTGAACTGCACAAGTTGCTTGATATTTCAGCAAATATTTGTCTCTTCCAGGTATGAGTCGACATCCAGTGAAGAAGATGAGGAGGAGGAGGAGGAGGAAGAAGAGGAGGAAGATGGTAGTTCCTCTGGAGAAAGTGGAGAAGGCGAGTGCTTGGACAGCACAGAAGAGGATGAGGCGGCTTTAGAGGAAGAAACATCTGAGGAGGAGAGAAATGTAAACATGGATGAGAGTGACACTGATGAGGAAACACTGAGAGCTGCAAATTATTCATCTGATGCTGTGAAAGAAAAGTAGGTCGTTACATGTTACCAAGTAGGAAAGAATGCTTTTTGCTTAATTCTATGTTGATTAATGTAATTTCAGGTCTCTGGGGGCTGCAGAAAATAAGTTAATGTAGTTTTCTGATTCCATATATGATACATGAATCAGATAAAGTCTTTCAAAATCCATATAGAGTCAACAGTACTTTTTTCTTTCAACTTCACATGCTTGCATGTTTGTCACAGGTTTGAGTTCAGCTCAAAAATGCGTGAAGCCTGCCTCATTCTGAAGAACCACCTAAATGATGACGCCAAAACACTGAAGAGTAAGGAAGTGGTGCGTCCCTGCATTCTTCTTCGAATCATTTTACCACCAAGAGACACATTTATCTTCACCACTAGAATCATACAAAGTAAATCACAGCAATTTCAGGTCACAGTTACTTGGATGATAAAAAGTAATTACTTAAGCTGATGAAAGCTGTGGGACTGTATTATGTTGTTTAGGGATATTTATGGCCCCAGCCAACAATTACAAACAATAGGATTTTCATGTAACAATAACAGAGGAGTCATGCAAAGAAACGGCCCAGGAAGCAAGTCCAACTTTAATAACAGATGGTAAAAGAACTTCCCCTGACATTCAGTGACATGTCAGGCTGCAATAAACTTAAGACAAATACAGTCTTGATTGCCAAAATACACTGTATACACAGTTATTTTTACCTTTTGTCTCACGGAAGGAGTTCAATCTGTTTAAGGTGCTGTTTTGAACCACTGCTTACAGTGTGTAACTATATATGACTTCCCACCCTCACCTTCAGCTCTCCAGCACCCACACCGTCCAACTCGAGTGGTTCCGTATCTCCAGCGCCAAGATGGCTCAGCCATCGCGGGTCTCTGACTACCTGATGGCGTTCACTGAGGTGTCATCAGTGCTGTTGGAACATGTAGTCAACATGACAGATGGCAACGGCAACACAGCTCTTCACTACAGCGTATCCCACTCCAACTTTGGTGTGGTTGGGCTGCTGCTGGACACAGGTTAGTGGGCAGCAGAGAAGGATATCCAAGACTTGATCGAATGACGTTAAATGGTCTGTGTGACGCTTTAAAATTCTTAGATCAATCGTCAACGTTAGAATGATTTAAATGTCCAGAAATCTAATTTTAAAGCAACTGCCCATACACTTAAAATAAAATAAACTTGCAAGACAATTATCCAATTGTTAACTAACCAAAAAAAAAGGATAACAAAAATGTCAAACCCACTTTACATTTGAATGAATCATCTTGATGGTGCCGACTGAACAAAGAACTAGAAAGGGTTACATGGGCCTAAAGGAATAATCAAAAACAAGCATTATATTTGATTAATGACCTTGGACAAGACCAAACAATATTCTACTTGGGTAATGCTTCCGCTTCATGCTGGGGAGGAAGCAGTAACTCAACACGTTTCCACTTGTTTTCTAAAAACGGCAGTTTACATTTTTATATGAATGTGTGAACCATGAAACTGAACCACAGTCAGTATGCAGCCAGAGAACCTAAACAGTGAACTAAAACCTGCTTTTTTCAGAGAGTTGGGCAGTGTCCTGTCATTTATTCGACAAATAGTAGAGGGAGACTTATCTTCTTGGTTTCTCCTCTGGCATATTTGCATTCATTTACATTATGGCACAACCAATAATTGATTGTTAAGGCAGATATCAATATTTGGAATTTTGATAAAATTGATAATGGTTTTTTAAAACATAAACACAACATAAAAATCTTTTCGCCCTGGGACATTTTACAGTGTAAGCGTGTCAACTTTGGGTCAAGTATGTAATGGTGGTAGTATTGCATATGTTGGCATTTTTGTACTGCAACTTCTTCTTACTTATTGTGCAACATATATGCTGGCACATCTGCACTGACATATCTGCACTAAGCTAATATCAGCATGGTAATAAAGTGTGTTACCTACAGGTGTGTGCTGTGTTGATAAGCAGAACAAAGCAGGCTACACAGCCATCATGCTGGCTGCTCTCTCAACTGTAAAGGAGGAGGATGACATGGCTGTGGTGAAGAAGCTCTTCAGTCAGGGAAATGTCAACGCCAAAGCCAGCCAGGCAAGTCATCACTGGTTCATCACACAGCCCTTCAACAGGACACACCACTTATATGGGCTGTTTACTCTTTTAAATGCAATTTGTAGCCTTCCATGTCCCCACAGGCACTTTACTGCAGTCAGTCCTTTCATATGCATGTAATCTTTGGTATGCATCAGCTAGCCAAAAAAACATGTTCTGTTGTAATGAAATCACACACGTGTTTACATTAGACTGGAACAATTCATGGCAGAAAATAATTTTCTCACCCTGTACGATGTTAAATACTCTTCACAAGTGATGACTTGAATTGATATTCAAAGGCAGTTCCTTTTTTATAACATTATTTCATACAGGCAAACACATGACAACATATTACAAATGAAAAATGAAACAGAAAACAAGAACAATTGGACAAAGTGCTCAGTAAACAAGAATAAAAGGGAAAAATGAATGTGCAGGTTTCCTTTAGTAATTAAAGTAACTGGATTGAAAGTAGATTTAGAAACAAATACACCTTTGAAGAGTGTGATTGAAGTCTCATTCTTTGCAGCAAAATTGCATTTTTGATTGATATTTCAGTTTGTAATGTGTGTGAGGCAAAACTCAACATACATGAAAATAGTTTTTTGATTCTGGCAAGCAAATTCTATCTTTTGCTGTATCTTTACAGATTTTGAAATTGAGCTGCATCGTGCACACAAGGAAAAAACTTTAAAGATATTCTCTCTCTCAAGATTATATTGCCACAGGGAGCAGTCAGGAATCTAAAATATAAATATAAGAGAGGAATAATAAATATGAAACTTGTTTTATATTATAAGAGCTGTACAGATCAGTCTGCAAGCAGTTTGGGCCTGGATCTTTTTACGCCTCACATGACCAGATAATCTGGACTTGCCATCAGTTTAAACAAAAATCAAATACCAGATTTCTTTTCTGATTGTCAAAGGGGTGAAATGGGGATAAACTGGCCTGAAACTTCTGTAGTATGAGCCTACAGGAGTCAAATATGGCTCTGCTGTCTTTTCTATAAGAGTTTAGTCTGATTTGGTTACACTACAGATTTAACATAAAAATAATTCTACACAGGATTAATTCTACATATTGTAGCCAAATCAGTGAATATAAACTCCGCTTTACTATTTTCCCTGCTTGCTTGTTATGTTTCTGTGTTTTGTTGCAAATGTGTTTTCAGCCTAAGTGTTGTTGGTCAAAGAAGTTTTATTTGGCTTAATTCCTTTCAAAAACTTTTGAATGAATATCCACTCTCTCCTACTGTTTGACAAAAGGTTAATTAAAAATGTGTTGTTCAGGGAATAGGGCCCCTCTTTAGTCCCTGTTTATTTCTGTGTGGAGGTGTTATGAGTATTTTCTTTGTTGTAATGAGGTACAGCATTCAAAACCAGAGTCTTTGAATGCTGTAGAGCAGGGGTGGCCAATCCTGGTCCTCGAGGGCAACAATCCTGCATGTTTTAGATGTTTCCCTCTTCCAACACACCTGATTCAAATGATCAGCTCATCATCAAGCTCTGCAGAAGCCTGATAACAATCCTGGATTGTGGCTCTCGAGGACCAGGGTTGGCCACCCCTGCTGTAGAGTCTTGAGGAATAATTGGTTTTAGGTTACATTAGATTAAACAAATGTGTAGCCTAACATGACACACAAGTCATTCATGAGAGACTTTTCTGTGGTTTTGTCTCTGATGCATCTAATCAGGTGGTGAAGTGTGTGTTTGGACACGGCGCCTGATGGGTTCCCGCCCTGCCAAGTCATAGGACTGAATTTACAGCACTGCTGGCTTTAAATCTAATTACTCGTGCTTGTTATTTTTGCTGTGGGGAATAAACCATGAGGCACACATTACAATTTTAGGATCAGGAATTTAAGTCATCTGCCATGCTTTGTTTTAGGTTTAGATTTTGCATTGGGGAGTTGCCAGCTGAGGTACATTTGCAGAAGTACTTAACTGACTTTTCCTTTAAATGTAGCTTCAACTTTAATGCAGTATTTTCAACGTCCACCATTTTTTTTGAGTTTATAATTTATGCAGACCAAAAATTTTCCAAAACGCAGTAAAAAAAAAGAAGTATCCATGTTTTGCAGATTTCGTTCTATTGAGCAAGAGAAAAGCATCCCATTTTATACGTACAAAAATAGCCACTGTGATGACTCTATAAGTGATGGTACAATATCCATGGACATTTCTGAAAAAAACTATTTACTGCCTACTACAAAGTGAACTACTGAGTATCTATAATACATAAAGTAGCAAATAAGTGAATGAGAAAGTGATTTTCGACATAGGCGTAAATGATGCCCAATAGTAGATTCTGTTTTGGCTTGTTATGGGAAGGTCACCCCTGAAAAAACGAGCAAAATCTACTTTAAGTGGATGAATGACTGCTACGTAACAACTGAAATGCTCTTAAGCAAAGCACTTAAACCACTACAGTTTAAGAGGAGCTCTGCAAAAGACTTGGGCTGTGTTGGAATGGATTTAGCTAAGAGTAAATAAAAAGGAGAGGAAGCCCGTGTGCAGTTTTGTGTGCGAATAGAAGTCAAACTTCTAAACTAATCTTTAGTTCAAGTCAACACTCATTCACACTGTTTCAGATCGTGGAACAATAGGATCCTTATCAGTAAGTCAACATGTGTATTTAGGAGGTTGGATTTTTTTTGGTGGGGATACATCTCATGCTGTCAATGGCATAAGTTTTCTCATCACTTTATGCATAATGCTACTAACATGACAACTTGTCCAGAAGTGTTAATGAAATTCTTTACCTTTGCAGGCAGGTCAGACGGCGCTGATGTTAGCAGTTAGCCACGGGCGGCAGGAGATGGTGCGGGCCCTGCTGGAGTGTGGCGCTGATGTCAACGTGCAGGATGATGAGGGATCTACAGCTCTGATGTGTGCTAGCGAGCATGGCCGGGCTGAGATCGTCAAACTGCTCCTGGAACAGCCTGGGTGTGACATATCCATCATAGATAATGTAAGACATTTACATTTTTAGTCATTTAACTGATGCACACAATGACAGAAACCTTCAGTGTTTTACTCTGAGCCTAATGCTGAAGCCCGTTTTTGGATCTGTGATTGCTAAAAACATCTGAGTGCTTTCTTGTCTGTGCTTCAGCTTAATCTGTGCTCAGGAAACAGCTCCTCATGGGAAACTGGTCTATGCAGTTTCCTTTTCTTGTCACCTTTTTTTCCTTCTTGTTTTGATGTTTTTTCTCTGTTAGCTGAAAGCTAAAGAGCCATGATCAGATTAGTTTCATTTGCCTTGACCAAAATCAGGGATGTTTATAGGAAACACAATCACTGGGCTACTCATAAGCCTTTGGGGAAGAATTAAAAAGCCACAACCCCTCTGTTCACAGACTTGCAGATTTCAGACACAATGTCCTGCAGGCTCTTCCACTAGTCCTCTGCATATTTCACCACATGACCCATATGCAAATCAGCAGCAACTGCTCATTTCCAAAAAACAATATGAAGGAAAAGGATTTTAAATAAGGGTTAATAACAAAGTACATTCAGACTAAAGTTACATAAAATAATAATTTTCTCAGCAGAACTTGCATTTTCCAAGTGGAAATCTTACAATATAACAAAACTTTTCTCATTGTGTTGACATATCCTGTTCTTTAAAAAAAAAACCTACACAGCCTTGTGATTTTTAAAGTGATTTTACAGTGGATTCGTCTGGATGCTTGAAGAGAAGCCAGGCAGACAGATATTTGAGTGTTAACATCTGTGCCAGAATGAGTTAGCCATTTGGTGGAGACAGTTCCTGGATTGTGTTTCAGTGCAGCACAGCTGGACTGAGGGGGGGAGGGCATTTGGAAAAGCCCCCACCTCCCCAGTCCGCTGAAAACACAGAAATGCAAGACAAGCCACGACTGTAGGGCTGAGTGGAGTTTTACAGTATGTAAGCAGTGCAGTAAAACTTCTTTTAGTTCAACTTAACGCATTCCATGGAACAGAACTGTAAAGGTATAGATTTGTTTCAACTACCTATATGGAAAGTATAAAAACAGATACAGCATTTTTGAAGAAGATTCTGTAGTTGTTTTTCCAAACCAAGATATGCACGTTTTACAAAAGGATTTTGTCTTCCAGGAAGCTGTTATCAATCACCTACTTTCGCTGACTGTAAAAGAATAAGCTGTCAAAAAAGCTAGGTCAGAGTTTCCAACACAATGTGAAATTTATGTTACTCCTGTAATGTGATCAAAACAATAGAAACTTAATTAGTTTAGATTATGTTGTGTCCTAGTTAACGTAGAATATAACAAGACTACAAAAACAAAATAATTGTTAGGATGTAGGATAGATGAATGCTTGGTAGGTCACTGGCTAATCACAGATGCATGATAGTAAATTGACTTATGGGAATTATATCAAATTGCCCAATCACAAAAAACAACAGGAAAAAGGAAGAACTGTGTATAATGTTGATCACGCGATCAATCTCAGGCTCTACAGCTTTCTGTTTTAGTTTTAAAAAACTGTTGGGGTTTTTAGGGTCAATGAACTGACTTTTGCTCTCTCTACATCTATTGTATATCCTTTTCTCCCTCTGTCCTTCCTCTGTCATCTGCAGGATGGCAGCAATGCTCTGTCCATTGCACTGGAGGCGGCCCACAACGACACAGCTGTGCTACTTTACGCTCATATGAACTATGCTAAGACCCAGCCGGCTGTGGTGAGTCCATTCTCTCACCCTCCTCCTCCTCTGTGGAGATGTGTCCACGCAGACACAATAACTGATTTTAGATTGATGTGGTCACACTATATGAATAACTTAACTGTGAGGAATAAGGGAATTTTGCAGGACAATTTTATATAGTGTCACTCACATACACAAAATAATAACACAAAAAATGACAAATGAGATGGTTTTTGAGATGGTCTGCAGCAGTTTTGATCACGTTTACCAGCCTTACAGAAAGAATACATATCAACACCAGGAGTCTAAAGTTTTAAAGTCACTAAGCTTTGAACCTTCTTGGGAATTGGCACACAAGCAGGCTGAAGTTGGTGCAGGTCACACTCACAACATAGCTGTACAGTGAGTTATGTCTCTTGTATTTAAAGTGGGTAGGATCAGTTCCACGGCAGCCCTCCAAGCTGTAGTTTGGGTGTGGGCAGCACCGACTGAAGGAGCACTGCTGCCCTCTTTAGGTTTTACCAGGCTCCTGTACAATGTGGCCTTTGTGGAAGACATGACCCTGAATATCTAATTACCATTAATGCTGGTTTTTTTTTTGCTGTTAAATTAATTTGAAAGTACAATGCAAACATAATTTAAGTACATATTTAAATTACAACAAATGAATGTAAAGTAGCAGTAGTTAATGTATTATTCTACACTAAGTTAATCTGTATACAAACTATTGTAATTACTGTTCTTGCATGATTCAACATGCAACCTGTACAAATAAATGCTGTAGAAATGAATGAAATCCAATACCACTAATTATACATTTACCCCCTGCTGGCCTTTACAAAGAATGCAGGTTTAAGATTTTAACTAAATTAAGACATTTTTGGCTGCATCCCTAAAAACTAAACATTATGACTGTAAAGAGAAATGTTCATTGCAGGGCTGTTTAACTGCTTTAGACTGTACAGGTTTGCCAAATAAAATGTCTGTATATTGACTTGCAGAGTTAACAATTCGTCTTTTAAAGCTTGACTCGGTCCTGTACATTGTGCCTTTCAGGGGAGTCCAAAGGCCCAGCAGAGGAGCCCCACGAGCCCCCACAAGTCTTGGCCTGAAGAATGACACAATTATAGCCGCTCACCGATTTGGATAGACCAGCAAACATAACTGGATCTGAGCTGTGAAAAGCTCCACTGGAATTTACTTAAATATATATGTATTTATATGTTGCCATATGTCTTGCATTTATAAGTATTGTTAATATGAGAATATTATTTTTTCATCAAAGTGGTGAATGATTATATTATATACTTATATGAGTTGTGTAATGAGATTTCCAGCACTTGTTTTTTTTCTGTGACAGCAGATGAGACCTTACATTTATTATTTGCACTCCACTAATATTTTACTGTCAGGGGCAACATAGTAGCACATGGTGTGCAACAAAAATCTGTACCCACGGTTTTCTGGGTAAGTGTAACACAATGATACAACAATACACACGTATAGTAAATCCCAATGTTGACGCTACACAAAAAATGACTATATGAGCTACTTGCTACTTGCAGTGAACAGCACATCCACTGTGTCCAGCAGACACCAAATAATACAACACGGCTGGTGTGTGTTGCTCTATGTTCGTCCCCTTCTGTCCTGCCTGGGTAATTGATTTGTAAACCTCTTCACCTGTATAATCGTCACTAACTGTCTGTGCATCGTATGTTCATATAATATAAAAAATATCTCTCTCTCTCTCATTCATTTCTTAAATAAACATATTTACATATAGTTGATGGGCATTGGTGTTTTTCTGGAAACTTTTAAAGATTTTTTTTTTAATTACCAACAAATCAAAGAATTCATGAACTGTCTTAAATAGTCTGTGGAACAACTGAAGTAACATTACAGTCCTACTTGGGCTCGTAAGTGTCACACTCAGGTTACTGATGTGTACTGCGACAACAGAGACAAATTCAGTTGAAATCTGAAGCCACTGAATCTTAAAGAAAATAATTCCTTATTAAAAAATCTATGATACATATTCAGAAAACCAAAAGGATAAACAAACATAGCATGGTTTTGATACAAGTAACAAACAAATGAATTGTTTAAATCTGACTAAAGTTTGGCTACATTGTACCAGTGAGCAATAACATAAAGTGTTCAATCAAATTCAGGCAATTTTACAAAAAATACATATATTTTAGGTTTGTTGACAAGTCCCTAAAACTACTGTCGTAAAAGAATGAACAGGTTTTTATTACTGAGTCCATACTAGGCACATTTCCAGAGTTCTAATTATATTTTTGGGGTCTATGTAAATATGTTTACATGCTTTAACTCTCAGAACCCCAAGCAGTTTCTAGGTGCTTTTTGCTCATGTCAATTTTTAAATTCACTGTTAGCTTAATTTTTACTGCAATATAAAGTCCTGTATCTCTGTGGAAACAACACAACCATTGCTAGAAGTAGAGAGAAATCAAAATATTCTCTGTACAGTATGACAGTTATAAAGCCATAACTCATGAAAAATAAAAGTACAATTTCTTTAATAATCAAAAAATAATTTGAAAAAATTATTAAACAAAACCTGCAGTTCAGTCTAGTTCACCTGCACAGTCCCTGAGTTTCTGTCACATGACTGTTGGTCTCAGCTGACTCAAACATGGCTTCTTGGTTGTGTCAAGGAATAACTCCCTACTTTGGGCTTTGTAAGTTGGCAGACCTTTTACATGCACACAAAAAATGTGACACACTAAAGGCCAGGTCAAACCACAAAAAGGATAATACTGCTCTTCACGTTCTTGTACGTGCAACAGCTCTCTCCCTACAGCCCACATGAATGTCTAGTGACAGTCTCACTTAACTATCATCATAAAAGGTATAACTCGTGAAATCCTCCTTTATTTAAAAAAAATGAAAAGATAACAATTTTAGGGGCAGCTTCTCCTGTTTTAAGTTTATGTACAAGTTTTGCTGTGATTTAAAAAATACTTTAAAAAGGAACAAAATGGGAAACATTATACTCCCATGTCCATGCATGAGAAATTGACTGATGCATCATTAGTCATGGCAGCATTGTGACAGTTAGCAAGCAAGGTCAGGTTTGTAACTGTGGCCTGCCTCAAGACTAAACAGCTAACAAGGTACATCAGTTGATAAAAAACAAATAATACTATGAATTGATACATGCAAAAATGACAGGTGTGATTTTTCAATATTGTTTTCAATACAGTTTGAATAGTTAAACTCAGCCTACAGCTACATTGCACTATATAGTGTAAACCTCCAGAGTATTCATCAGTAGTAAATGCTGTTACAGTCCTAACTGATGTGTTGGGTCAATTTAGGTAATATATGAAGGAGACACAAGCAGTAATGTAGAAGACGGCAGCATTCTTCTGAAGCACAAGGCAGTCAGCTGAGTGAGGTTTAACCATATGTGAGGAAGATGCATTATCTCAGGTTTTATAAATCAAGTTTGAACTTTAATGCTCCAGTTTTCACCACAGGGGTAACCAAAAAGGAAAAAAAAATCCAAATCCAATAAAATAAAAACAACCGAATATATGACATAGAGAACATTATACCATTTTACAGAACACAACTGAGTAATTTCATAATCACTGAAGTATCAAATGATTTAAAATTGTATTGTTTTCCAGTAAATATATCAGGTCAAAGTTAAACAGTAGGGTATTTATAATAAAAAATACATCTTAAAAAACTTTAGAGCAACTATATACAGGCCCCAAAGTAAGAAATTAAAGCCACAAGGTAAATACACCTATGATTACTGACACAGAAGCTGGAAACCGAAACAACATCGAGTACACATTTCCAAACAGCCCAACTGTATGAACATGTTTACAAAATGACCTGTGAACCCTAGGGCCATGCCTTTCTAAAATCAGTCAAAATACAGTTGCAACAGTAGTCAGAGGTATAAAACAATCCATAATACCACTAATCAGAGCTGGAAAGGTTGTTCTCGTAAAATGATGCAACAGACAGTGCGCTACAGTGGGCACAATCTAACCCTGAAAAACAGATGGGCAAGTGTTTTAGACTTGGCACGGGGCTTATCAATGGAAGTCAGAGTTTCTGTGACAGCTCTGACAGTGTGAGATGAAACTTTGTATAACAAACATGAAAATTAGCCTGTTGAATTTTTGGAACACATTCTTTGGTCTTAGGGCCGTGCAGAGACTTTTGGAGGGGCAGGTGCTCAAAGTTAAAAAGGGACACATGGAGCACGAATTTGAAACACCATACAGAAACATACCCCACAATATAACTGGTTGAATTGTAGCAACCCACATTCATCAAGAATGTAACATGGAATCACAACATACCATATCATTGTCCACACCTCATATCTTTGTTAGGGGGCAGTTTAAAGCAAAAGTAGTCTATGTTTTACCTGACGGGCCTGACATTCCTTGCGGTTGTGCCACCTGGCTATTGCAACTAATCTCAAATTAAACAGGCTTCTGTTTGGATGCTAGCATTAGCTTCTACCCTTGTCATGAAGTTCAAACAGACCACTTTTAAAAAAAAAAGGTTTTATAATAAAATAACATTTTTTTTTAGTTTTACATTGGTTGTACCACCTGACATGGAAAATGTACCAACCTACATATGGGTTCAAAGTAGTTATTTTTATCAGTAATGACAGAGATCTACAAACTTTTAGCTTAGTCCCAAGGGTCACTTGGGGTCCTCTGGCTGATGCAACATCCTGTTTACAGCTATTGTCTCTTCACTTTAAAATAAAAGTCCAAATGTTTATGGTTGCCACCCTGACAAAAAACACAAAAACAAACCATTATCCAAAAGATTTCAAACATAAAATAATGCCAGAGGGTTTTATTTTGACTTTATCATTATCAAAATAGCATTTTTAGTAGTTTTCTTAGTCTGCTCACTTGCTCAGACAGTTGCACCACCTGACATCTTAGGGGTCTGAGAGGCCAAAACAAAAAAGAATATAATTATTTGCATTTAATGAAAAACGTATGAAAATAAATAGGTTTTATAGAATAAAGTGATTGATGTCATGAATAGAATAATTTTTAAAAAATGGACTCAGACACAAAAATATGCATGTCATGTCCTTGACCCATGTACATTGCATAGTTTCACTGAAATAACAGCCTGTGCCTCATTGCCTTTAGAAACATAGGAAAAACACTGCAACTCACTTGACAGTATAATGATACATCTCTCTAATGCACTTTGCCCATGAAAAAAGAAACATAAAGATAAAAAAGAAGCTAGGGCTGGTCCCGAATATTTGAATACCCAAATATTCGTTTGTTGTGGTGGTATTCGGATAATAATTTTGGTATTCGAATAATCGTGCGCGCCACCGTCGGGCGCTGCCAAGGCTGTAGTACACCGCCGACCGCTGCCTAGCATTGCAGAGCATTGCTGTGTGTGGTTAACTAGCGGCTATAAGTCATGAGAGGTGTGTGCAGAGTCAGACACACACAGCATGCTAACTTCACTTCGTCAGTCATCTTGCAAGAATACACCGCGCACAAAAATGAACACCACTGCAAAACCTACTCACAAAAGAAGTGACCATCTCTAATAGCTTAGCATTTAGCTACAGGGCACATCTGGGCACATCAGGGCAGTGAGTGCACATCTATGCAGATCACGTGATTGACCGAGGGTATATCTAAATTATTATTCTTTTGTTTTGTTTATTATTTTGGGCCACACAGACAGACTTTCACACACACACACACACACACACACACACACACACACACACTTAAAAAAACACTTTGACAAAGGGCACTTCAGGCATCAAGGGAAAAAGTGGCAGGTGCCTGTTTGGTCTGATCACACCAAGGTGAACTTGCTGAGCTCAGAGGGGCTCCAGCATGTTTGGTGTGAACATGGTCAGGATTATCACAGTGAATACATAGCCCTGACAGTGAAGCACAGATGTGGGAGGGTGATTTTATGGAGCTGCATGACTTCAAAAGGTGTTAGAAAAATGAATTTATAGATGGCACCATGAATGACGTGGAACATCGTCCATATTGAGGAAGACTGAGTCTGTTATGAAAAACAAAGGAGGACATATGAAGTATTGAAAAATATATAGCTACAAATAGCTAAATACAAAAATAAATCACTGATATCACCAAAATCACCAAGCTGGAAACACCCCGAAAGAGTCATGAGGTACCAGGATAAATCTTTTTTTGGGATTATAAATAATCCCAATTGTGACAACAGATGACAAATTTCCTACAATGCTCCTATAATAGTACAATAATTAACACAGAGTTTCAAAAATGCAGAATATGACAAACACAAAGCTAAAGTAACCACTCAGGGTATTCACAATGAATAAACTGATGTGATGAAGGATGTGCTGGGTTCATCTGGACGTACTACAGGATGTGCAAAGATATCATCATTCTTCTGAAGCACAAGACAGTCAGATGGGTCAAGGTAAGTCTTGTGTTGAATTAAGATGCTCAAGTGTGACACAGAAAGTGAACTCAGGATCTCTATGGAACGAATGAAAATATCTTCAAGTAATGGTTCTTCTCAGTTTTCAGATTATTGGAAGCACACACCTACTTTAAAACAAAAGAAGCATGTCCAAAAACAATTGTCTAGTCCCATGAAAAACAAGTATGCAAAATAAATTTCTTTTCACTTACAACACAAGACAAGATACAACAAAGAGCTGTCTTAGTTGACAGAGCATTTGCCACAAATGCTACTGTGTCATGTGGATGATGGAATCTTTGAATTACGTCCAAATTCAGGATGTTTATTCCATTTGCATCTCTGTCAAAAAGATGTCAAAAGTTGCACTGTAAAGTGCGTTTCCGTAAATGATGCCAGCTTCAACACTGTTAGAACGATGTTATTGTTCCTACTAGGGGTGGGAATCACAGAAGTACCTCACGATACGGTATGACAAGCGACATATGGCTAAAAAACCGACACCATCACGATACAGCGATAATCGATATATTGCAAGACAATCACATAACGATACAATCATGATATCTATAACTTGGATATATTCATACCTTGGTTCCAGTGTGTGTAGCATTTTTCGAAACCCTTTATTTTTTACTACACTGTACGGGCGGAAGTCCTTGCAAATGAACCCAGCGATGGACATTGTAATGCAGGCGGCCCTCAGGGACGAGGAAGGAAGCTTTGCTTTAAACATGGTATTATCAGCTGCAGGCTGACTTGAAACGTTAGCCGCATCAGCCGCTTTCGTCAGCCGCGAGTTCAGGATGGTGGCGCTGCAGGTGGGTTTGCATGTTCGTGGTGTTGCCTGTGTACCTTACTTTTGCGAGGCAGTTCTTGTATTTTTTGGCATAGTCTTTGTCGAGCTTGCTTGTTCCCTCAATGTTGCAAAAGTCAAAATGGGTCCACACTTTGAACATAAACGTGGATGGGGCGTCTCTTACAGAAGCTTTGCTGTCCGCCATTATACCGGTACAAACTCTTCTTCGCCAATCCATTACCGCTCAAGTCTTTCTCATTCATGTGATAAATGCCACCGTGTCGAGTCATTAATAGTGACGCTGGGGAAATGGCAGCTGGCAGGGGAATCTGGATGGTTTAGAGCGCCTTAATATATTAATTAAAGTATCGCTATTTGGTGCCAGCGTATCAATACTTGTATCACACTAGGAGGGACGATGATATGTCGCTGTATCCATATTTTGTCCCACCCGTGATTCCCACTCAGTATTTTGTGGAGCATTCTATCAAATATAAAATTAAGGCCCCGTCCACACGAAGACGAGCCCAGGTCAAAATGCACAAATAGTTCATCAAACCTGTATATTATCCACACAAGGCCGGCGTTTTGGGGGTCTGAAAATGATCATTTCTGAACCTAGGTCCCAGAGATCCAGAGATCTGAAAACGCTGTTTACGCGGCACCGTCTTTACGCTCTATCCGCTTCTTTTCTGACATGCTTGCGTCATAGCTCCACCTCTCGACAAATGTGCATGTGCCAAACTCAGAAAAAACGACAATAACAATGGCGCTGTATGGTGTTGCGTTTGTACTGTTAATAGTTACACCTTATCGTCCGTTCAGACTGGAGTCGTACCAGCTCATCCACTTGTATTTGCCATCGCAAGTTCTACGTTTACACCATATACGGATTTCTGCGCATGCCTGAAGACCTACAGCCAGTTTCCACTTGTTCATGTTACGGTGTAATAGCGCCACCAACAGGCCTGGCATGTGTTTTACATCGTTTTCAGGCGTATCAAGTGAATTTCTGTGGATGGACACATTTAATGAAACAACTCCGTTTTTATGAAGAATGTTTTTGAAACCATACGCGTTTTGGCTTTGTGTGGATGGGGCCTAAGCATGTTACTTTTGACAAACTGACCTTTCCTTTAAACCAACCCATGCAAGTTCACTATTTTTCTAGAATGTTGTGTAAAAAATCCAAACCACTTGACCACTTATTGGTGAAAACGCACTTATACTGTAAGTTGGGATAAATTTATAATGCATTTTTTGCATTTTGCAAAGCCTACTTTCTTTAGACTAGCGCTTTTCATGTTTTCCAGCTATACACCTTTAACTATTATATCAGTAGACTTCTACAGATGGTACTCAAGTGAGATAGTCAGGGTAGTACTTTCAAGACTTTTCATTCAACTTTATTTCATTGAACTGTCTAAGCAAAGGCTACAGAAGAATGTTTACATTTACACGTAAAGGGTAACTGTTCCACACGCTAAAAATCAGAGCATTATCCAAAACACGGGATCAGTCAAGTGCTGCCACATAGCATTTAATGTGGAAAATTGTTAAACTGATTTCTGTGGTCATTAGATACCTTGTCTGTGAGGAAAGTTAAACTCAGAGCTTAAATCAGAAAATTATGCAGATGTAATTCTATCATGCATGGAGGTCTTGAGGCCTCAGTGATGCCTTGGGGCCTCCAACAGGGTATAAAAGGGAATGTCCTTTCTGAGACTGTTGAGCCTGTTTCATAGTATCCTGGACAAAACCTTCACTGAAAGTCGTGCAAACAGGCAGAATGGAGAATCACCATGCTTCAGAGATGAATGGAGTAGTTGATGAGTACTTGAATATGTGCATTGAGGCACAACACAATAAGTTGTGCAGAGAAGAGACCAAGTCCAAAGAAACTTCAGATGCTAGCAAGCTGACTTGCATTCAGAAGGCTTACACCAGCATACTGCGTGAGCTCGGTGAAGATGTTGACCGAGAGGGACTTCTACGTACACCACTGCGTGCAGCCAAAGCCATGCAGTACCTCACTAAAGGCTACAAGGAGACAATCGAAGGTAAAAACAGTCTTATTAATGAGAAAGCTAGTGCTAAACATGACTACTTCAGTATTGTCATTTAAATGTTTTTAAAAATGAGTTGGAAAAGCATACATTTAATAAAAACATGTAATAAAAGGTAAATTCTATTGTATTATGACTTTAAAGAAAGTCCCATTATACAGATTGCCATATCTTAATTAACTGAAACACTGTTCTGCCATTTTTGACCTGCTCTTGTATAAATGCAAGATGTTAAACCAGTGTAACTCTCCACACAGATATTCTGAATGATGCAATCTTTGACGAAAACCATGAAGAGATGGTGATTGTCAAGAACATTGATTTGTTTTCTCTCTGCGAACATCACTTAGTGCCCTTCTTTGGCAAGGTAATTTCATAATAACTGGTATTTACTCGCAGGTTTTATATTTCTAAATACTACTGTGCATAACATTTTGAACAGCGGAACTCAGTTTTGTAGGCATAAGCAATGATATAGTAAAAACATGGTTTTTTTCACTGTGTCAGGCTCACATCGCATACCTTCCAAACAAGAAGGTGGTTGGCCTTAGCAAGCTGGCAAGGTAGGCGATACCACACACGCACACACATACACACACACACACGGTTCCTTGTTTAATTTTTGAATTTCTTTCAGAATTGTTGAGATCTACAGCAGGAGGCTTCAAGGTAAGAATAACTTGTATTTCACTCTTCTTTCCTTATTTAAGTTTCTTTTCTCTTAACGTTCTCATGTTCTTACATTATACGTCATGTGTTACTTTCTCCATAGTTCAGGAGCGTCTCACCAAACAGATTGCTTCTGCCATCACTGAGGCGTTGGATCCCGCTGGAGTGGCAGTGGTGATTGAGGCAGCGTGAGTCTTCATCCACATCAGATTTGGCCAATGGAAATATATTTTTTTATCTTCTTCTCTTTTGGATAAATCTTCTGTGTCATGGTTATTTTCATAATGTCAGGTGCACTGGCACACAAGACAGCTAAAGACGGTGAAACCAAGATGATAGTTCAGTGATCTCCTAGATTTACATCACAACTCCAAATTATGTAAATCACTGACTTGACCTTTGGGGTTTTAAGGTATCTTTAACAACATTTTTTGTGTCCTTTAGGCACATGTGCATGGTGATGAGAGGTGTGCAGAAGATGAATGCCAATACTGTTACAAGCGTCATGCTGGGAAGATTTAATGATGATCCCAAGTGCAGAAAGGAATTCCTTGACCTCACAAAGAAGTGAAAAGTTGCTACATGAGCAAAATTTTCAATTGACAAAATTGTTTTAATAAACAACATTACTACTTTTGGATTTGCCCGTGTGAATCTCTAAAAGTGTTAGTTTGAGTGAATTGTGGTCTTCCATGGTGTTGGTGGTAACCTTTCTTGAGCTAATATTTTTGTATGTGTTTATCTTGTTTAAATATAAGATGCATGGAATGTCTTACCAAACATACACACTGTTAAATCAACCAGTAATGACTAGATGGTGCATCGAATACAATTTCCAATGCAATGTTACTCAACTATTCTCACTTTCTTTAATGCTTATATCTATTTTTAATGTTTTAAAAGGAGAATTTAATTTAATCAGAGTAGAAGAAAATATGATCTTTTGCATTCTATTGTGGGTTCCAACAGTATTTGTTTTCACAACGGATCAAGTTTTGAGACAATCATCAGTCACAAATTTTCATTTAACAAAAATCACATATTACACCTATTTGCCAGAAAACTTAAAATTTTCAAAGAAAAGTGAGTAAAGTGAAAAATTATTTTCAACACAGATAATAGAAGAAATTCCAAAGCCAAAGAATTCATTAATTTTTTTAAAAGTAGATGCTCATTGATTCATAAAATTTGACTGAAAATAAAATTGGTTCGATCCCTGAGGGTTTACTGAACGATGAGGCAAAACATAGTCTCCAATAGAAACAAAGAATTTCAGATTTGTCACATAATAACTGACCACTTCAGAGCCATTCTAGATATACTAACTCAGTGCTGCAGCCTCTCAATCAGAATCCTATAGTTCACTGTATTTCAATCGGCACAAGAATTAAAAACAATCACCAATATTAGCCATTATTAAAAGATCATTTGTCATTCTAAAAAGCACAGTTTCAGTACTATGATGCTGTCTAAAATCAAACTGAAATTTCTCAGAGAAGTTTTTGTTTTAACACTTTGAGAAGTAATAGGGAGACAGTCAACTCAAGGAGTTTTAAAGTATAAGGAAATTTAAAAATTCATCTGTAATAACTGTAATCTGTTGTATCAGGGGTTTATGATGACTGGTTGCGCACGGGCTGTCTTCAAAATATTTGGAATGCAGCCAGACGATAAAGACTTGTTAATTGGTGGCAGTTACTAACCTGGTTAAAACCACACATGTTCTAAACGTCAAAGAAAGAATTAATACATTACTTGGCAGGATATGCAATTATAATATCTCCTCCAGATTTAGGCAAATTTCTTTTAAAAATCATAAATACCATAAACAGTGTACTTAAATGAACCAAACTGGGAACAAAAATACATATGTATGCAGCACACATGCTCTGCATAAAGTATTTATCCATCGCTGTATTACAGGCTGTTGGAAGATAAACTGCCTACAAAAAGTATTTATAGGCAGTAGTATGTGTTAGCCTCAGAACCTCCAGGGTCGTAAAAACAAGGGAGGCCCATTCTGAGACCACTGAGCCTGTGTCTGTGTATCCTGTGTGTTTCACTGAAAGTATACTGAGAAAGGAAAATTATTCTGATTCCAATCTCTGATTCAGAGATGAATGCAGTAGTTGATGTGTAACATGTGCATCAAGTCTAATATAATTGTGCAGAAGAGAGATAATAATGAATGATAATAAATGTTTTAGTAGTGATAACTTAATTCTGGAATGTTAAATGTCAAATGATTTCAAATTGTATCACCAGAATATTTACTTTTATAAACAATCAAAAACCAGTACTTTGGAAAGAAACTATATTGAAAATGAGTACTTAAGACTTGCCACAGTGGATGTCAAAAGAAGTCAGAGTTTCTGTGACAGCTCAGACAGAGTGAAGGACACTGTATAATGTGACCATCTACAGACTGAATCCAAGGGGAAAAGACAAAACGTTCCTTGCTCTTTGGCACAAAACAACAAGATTAAATTTTGCTAAAATGTATGAAAAGAAGCCTGATGAATGTTGAAAGCACATTCTTTGGTCAGATGAGACAAGATAAATTTGTTTTGGGTCAGATGAGCTCCAGAATGTTTGGCACGAACCTGGTCAGGATAACCACAGCGAATGCATACTCCCAACACTACAGCATGGAGGTGGGAGTGGGATGTTATGACGCTAAATGACTGCAAAAAGTGTTGGAGAGAGATAATTTATAGATAGTAAAATGAATATCTGTGGAGACCAAAATACTGGCTGACAAGATGACTCCCAGTCTGCAGGAGGTTGGCAGAGGAGAAATATTCCAGTATGATAACGATCCAAGGCAAATTGCAAAAATGACACAAAAGGTTCTAAAAAAGAAAAAGTGAATGCTACGTTGCTGGACTTGAACCCCTTCAGCAAAGAGAAGCGGAAAAAAAATGTCACTAAAGAATGGCAGAACATCCTTCTGGAAATTTTGTATCCTCCATGTGGAGGTGCACTGAGTCCATCATGAACACTTAAGCTGGTCAGACGAAGTGCTAAAAAAAAAGGAACAATTTGAAACTCAATAATCAAAGGTGTACTGACTTACCTACATTGAGTTCCTACTGTGGGACAGTACTTTTAATACAGTAAATCTAAACAGAGCAAATAACGTACTTTTCAAATCAGAAATAAAGCCATCAATTGACATTTAAGTGATACTGTAGAGAGGTGTACTGACTTCTGTTGTTTACTGTATGTCATGCGCCACTTTCTTCACAGCTAACACAGTTCAGAAGCATCTAACCCAGGGGTGGGCAATCCTGGTCCTCAAGGGCCACTATCCTGCATGTTTTAGATGTTTCCCTCTTCCTACACACCTGATTCAAATGATCAGGATCGTTATCAGGCTTCTGCAGAGCTTGATGATGAGCTGATCATTTGAATCAAGTGTGTAGGAAGAGGGAAACATCTAAAACATGCAGGATAGCGGCCCTCGAGGACCAGGATTGCCCACCCCTGATCTAACCAAACAGACTGTTGAAGCCTGCTGGAGTGGCAGTAGTAACTAAGGCACCATGAGTATTCATTCTTTTACACGTTAAATATGCTTAATCAAAGGACAGTCTTTACTACATGTCCTTCCCCTGCTCTCTTTCCCACATTTCTTGTCTCTCTCTCTCTGCCATCACTGTATAGGCTAATAAAGATGCCAGTGCCCCCACAAAGAATCCTAAAAAAAGTCTTTAATTAATTACTGGATAAAATCTTCTTAATCTCATCTAGATCACCTTGCAAGTGGGTTTTAATGAATCATGGTTACTTTGATATTCTAGAGTCTCACTGATGTCCATTTGCACACATTAAAAATGTTACATAGAATTTTAAAGGTTTCCTCCACACCCATTTGCCAATTCCATATCATTGCATGGACTTTAACAGTTACAATTGTGGATATCTTTGTAACCTGGAAATGCAACTGCAAGACTACAAAGTGGTGTAGAGGGCATTATTATGCAGCATGATTACATGAAAGCACTTTGCAGGAGCCATCCATACAAATTATTCATGAATGAAGATATAGCAAACCCCAACAATCCTCACCTTACTACAAGAACAAAGCCATATATACATCATGACCCTATCTAATATGCATTGCTAAACAAGCCGACGAGTCTAAACATCATAGAGATTCCATAAAGACCTGGAACAAATTGATACAGAACATGGGACAGTCACTTCCATTGCTGCTGAATATGTTGGAAATGCACTGCTAGAAGCGCTGGCCTAAGAGCAGAGATAAATGTAAAACCACGTAATCAGAGGAATTAGTATTACTAACAGCATTAGACACCTTAACAACAACAGAGATGATAATCTATGCCAAATTATCATTCAGAAAATTTGCACAAAATGCAGGGTATAGAGTTAAAAAAAAGCACACATTACCCTAGGAATAACCGGCATGTTCACCATTCAGTTTGTTTAATTTTTAATGCATGGACCTAGTTTATTACAGCAAGACCTAAACAACAAAATATTTTACAAGCTAAATTTTCTACAAATTGTCCAGAGAGCCAAAATGCTAAGATGTTATCTGCATGTCACAAATATCCAATCTACAGAAAAAATGAATCTGATTTCTCCTTATCCGTCTATTACTGTAACTGTACTGGCTGGGATATCATGGAGGGAGTCGGGATGGAGGAGGGGTTGAGTCGGTTGTTTTGTCTACAGTGCCGTAACATTTTTTTAACCAGTTACTTCCACACCACTTCTTTCATTATGCTGATCTGTGAAGTGGAATGAAACGTTGGCGGAGTTGAGAGGTCAGGGGCTCCTGCTGCCTAGATACATACAGTCTAATATTAGAACATTTCCTTGATTTGTTAGCAGCATCTCTGCTGACTGCTGAGCACATGGCAACAGGACGACCAATAGGATTTCAGGAGACTACTAAGCCCCTCGCTCTGTATAGCAACAGTGGCATCCTTCCCTTATTTATTTATATAGGAGTTTTTTTCCCACCGACTCATTCTCATGCTTCTGTCCCCCCACTGTGCATCCACACTGTGCTGCTCTCAAACTGTAAAAAAGAGTTACGGTGCGAAGAGTAGTGCTGCTCTTTTATTTTTGCCTTTCCTTTACCTGCATAAGCTTTACAATCTAGAAAGTATTTATAGCATTTTTCATATCTCCTTACGTTTTTATAGGCTTTTTTTAGACTGTACCCCACAGATCATTGGAGTTTTTCTGTGTACTGCATGTAAAAGTAAATACAGATTGGAAAACGGTTTGGAAAAGGCTTGATTTTCAAGAGGACATGAGCTGTATTGGTGAAGAGGAGAGAAAAAACCCAGAGGAATGGCAACGTGGGGACGGACTCAGAGGGGGGCACTCAGAGGGGACGGACAACAACCAAGTGGAGAGGATCTTTAAAAGATGGAGGACACGGGAGGAGAGGCTGTATGGGATAGGAGGACTAGGGGGTGAGGGGGGTGGAGGGAGACAGAATGGCGTGAGGACCGAGGCCGGTGGTTGGTTTGATCTGAGCCACGTGTGCGTCCAGCCACGTCTCTTCGCTGCTCCATGGATGTCGACGAAACGCTGGCATCCCATGCCACCCGGTCCCTTCTGTTTTGGCCCAGGTAGGTGTGCACTGTCGTGTAAGTTTCCTGATGATGTTTCCCTTTTTCAGGTTGTCCGGATGTTACCAATAGCAGAAGTTGCCATTTTGAAAGTTGCGTGCATGTTCAGCCTTCATATCTCTTCGTCATTCGAAGCTTAGGTACAGGACGATGGGAAGCTTGAAGGCGTTGGGAAAATATGGCGTACATAAGCTGTCCCGTTTTTGGTTTGGGATGCAACACTGATCGATACGAAACTAAAATAAAACAAAACCAATCTAAAACTAACAAAAACAGAGAACAGTCAACATCTGCTGAGTACCTTGAGCATTATCTGAAGGATATCGTATTGATGACTTGAACTGACGAACACTGTGTGAAAGTAAGTGACATTTTCAGTTGAGCGCTGCTGTGTAATGCAACATACGCAAAAAGGTTTTCATGACCCCAACTTTGCATTCCCACCACTGCTTATCCTTATGGATCCACATGAACCAAGCAAGCACCATTTACTTTATTTTGATTAGGTCACCATTAGAACAGTTGGTAGCTTTTGGGACAGCACGTCTTTCTGCTGTGCGATTTACTGTTGCAGATGGCTGTGTACTGGATTTTATTGTGGGCGACCATATTAAAACATGAGAAAATGGCATTTGCAATTTTAGTTATGTGACTTTGGATAAAATCATGTTTAGTATCTCGCATCGTCCTAACAGGAACTCCACACAATGTACCGTCAACGACAGTCCGTGACGACTTCATGGCTGTGTATCACTGGAACTATTTCGATGCAGACGCCATTTCCAAAGCTTCGACTTTCAATTTGCTATGTTGCATCACTAAGTGGATTTAGATACTACCATATGCTTCTTTCATTAAAATAGACCATTAAATGAATTTAAAAAACCCTAACCAATAAAAAAATAACTTCATTTAAAAAGACATAAAGATCAGTATTAAATTTTTAAAGCTTTTAAACACTTCTGACAGCTATAATTAATGCTGAAAAGTATTAGAGGTCCAGATTTAGAAAGAGAATATGAAAATCCTGTAAGTAAAGTTAAATGAGGCTGGTGTGATTTGCTTTTTTCCAGTTCGACTTTTGAATCACAGCGCCAATGATCTTTTCATTTTCTGTTAAGACAGTATGTGTTAGGACAGGATCATGTTTAAAAACAAATTAAATCTTTAAATTAAAATAAATTTTTATAAGCACAAAGTTATGGCAATTTCTGCTTAAAGAGCAACTGTGTGATATCCTTACCTCAAATCACTTCAATAAGATGCCACATTGTAAAGAATATAGCAGAATAACAAACCGCTGACTAATCCCAGTCGCTTGGGAGAGGAGGATTTAGCTGCAGCCCCCTTGAATTCTTTACCCTGTAATGAGTTTCATTATATAATACTGTACAGTTGTTGCATAAAAAATTTCTCACCTGGATTTCTCAAAAAGCAAAATCCTGAGAGATCAATATGATTATCCTTTACTTTAAAGAGTGATACTAAATGAGTAATATGAGCATATTTTGTGTAAATATACAATAGTTGAGGTGTCATTTTTAGTGCTGTTGTCTTCTAGAAATGCAGCTCTCTATGTCATCATCCACTGCATCAAATGTTGTTCATGCTGCTGTTACATGTTTTTGGTGAGGGGACAGATGTTTATCCTACCTTGGTAACTTTTTCACAAATGATCTGCTTCTACATGTTGCCAGTTATTCTGCAGAGCCTGTCTGTTGAACAAATAGTAGATATATCAAATAAACCTATTTTTCTCGCTATTTTCTAGGACTTGGTTAGGAGCTCCTTTCTTATAGAAGTCTATATGATTATTATATTTAGGGCGGGGGATTTCTCACCAGTTTTAACCAAATCATACAAATTGGCCTGTGACAGTGTCATTATTGCTTCAGCTGGGACTCGGCAGCTTACAGCCTGGTCTATATTTAACTGGCTCCTTCTGATCTAACCATCACGGTAAACAGCATTAGTGGGTGAGGGCGACAGTGATAAAGTCTTTGATTTTAGTACATGGAAATTGATATTGCAATTACGGCTGTATCTACCAGTTATTTAATTACAATGTATTTGTATTGATTCATCTAGCATTTTTTTTAAATCAATTACTTATTTCTATAAGATGAACAAGTATTTGTAAAACAGCCATCCAAATTTCTCTTCTGATGATGAGTCTTCAAATGTCATTTTTGGTTTGAACAACTGTCCAAACGCCAAAGCTATTCCTTTTACAATAATGTAAGACTAATGAAAGTAAAACAGTCCTGCATTTCAGAAGCTAGAAGCCGATTTGTGATTTATCAATTCAGCCATTTATTAAGTGACAATATATTCTGATATGATATAAATCAATTGAGAGACATTTCTAGGAAAAAAAAACCTGACAGAAATTGCTGTCTCAAGATGCGTCATCACATTAACACACAAACTATGTAAACATCCAGTAGTACCATAAAGAAATCCTGCTATGCTATCTGCCCCCTTGGTCTCATACAAGTAGAGATACCTTGGCATAAATTATAAAGACAAAAAACTGTCTACAAATTTATATCATCTCATTTTAATTTTACTGTCATTCAGCAACATAAATAAATCACAGATTTTTTTGCATGCAATATGCACCTAACTTTACCTGCCGTTGCACTGCTACATATTGCAGAATTATGTTTGAGTTTTTTGACATTACAGCATCACACTGGGCAGCAAGTTTGAAGCATGGAAGGGCAGTAATTATGGTTTTAACGGCCCCAAACAGCAATATAACAATTATATATGAGCTGTGAAACAAAGCAGGTATATAACCATTTTTGGCCAGATGGTTACTGGCCAATTTTATTGATTTCTGGATTATTTGTGCCTTTTCTAATTCAGATGTCCTGAGATGAGGTGATGCATAGGACCTCGAAGAAGAAAACAGGCAGTTGTGCTTCAGTCTGTCACTCACCAGGGGGTTTACAGCTCAACAACTATTGTCAAAGTGTGTGCGAATGAGGCACTCAGATGCTCAGACTGTGATTGTTCTGGGTGGCTCCCATGTATGAACTCCTTTAAGCAAATGACTTTGAAACAGAGCAATAGTTGAATATAGAAAAAACTATGAAAGAGTGAAAAAACACAGGCTCTACTGGAAATGCCATCGCCCTGCTTTATTATGTATTTTAAACAGGGGTTCAGGCTGAGCAACATGTTCTACCTCCACAACACCGGGCAGCCATGAACTCTGCACAGCCACCCTCTCTATCCTCAGCCATGAGTGTAACTGTAAGCTGATAGTATGTGATCAACTGCACTGTGGCACCAACATCTTGCTGCTCGACCTTCTCAATAAAACCTAGCTGGAGCATTCAGTCAGTGCTGTGAAAATGGCAGCTGAGAGTTTTCAGCTCTGGACAGAGGACAACGAGCTCGAGCCAGCTGATTTGCCAACGTCATCGCTAGCATCCCTTCATCTCAGGGATGAGGCTGTGGTCATCAATGAGAACACCAACCATATGGGGGATAATCTTGAGCCCCATCCTGTCTTCCCCGTGATGATGTCACCACTGCTTAACCAGTCACGACAACAGGCAAACATATTCATGGACAGTAGGCCTGAGCCTCCACCAGCATATCAAGGTAAGATTAAAGGTGCTGCATTAAGTGTTTTTAAGCAACAATACAGATGTCAATTTGATTACAATATAAACAATGATGTGTTTTAGTAATTATGCTAAACAAATACAGAGAATGAGGAAGAAACAATCTCATGGAAAATGTGCTGGCTTAGTGGCAGCGTCTTCTTTTTAGTGCGACAAACCAAACAACTCCTGCATTTAAAATTACTTTGGAAAGAGCTTTCTGTCTCTGAGTACAGCCAAGTAAAATCAGGTAAAGCTCAGGAAAAGAGGTTTAAAAGACGTTACTGACTCAGCCAACCTGATTTCCTTGGGCAGGTCTCTCTTGAGCCTCAGGCCCTTCCTGTAAAGCTCTGTCTCATCTAGTTTTCCACAAGTAAGCGTGAACTAATAAAAAAAAAAAACTCTTCCCGATAGTCTCAAACTATATACAGGCTTGTAATAGCTGAGAAACAGCAGGGAGAAAGAGACTGTGAACAGACCGAATAGGAAGCAACAAAATCCTAACATACTGGCAGTCTATGTGTAAGGAGGCTAAAACAGTCTTCTTTTAAAAACATGATTGCACAAGCTTTGTGGTATGCTGCTTAACACTTTAGCTCCTATCAAATCAAATGTCAAGATTCCTTTGTAACAGGTGTGATGTTTTCCAATAACGAAGCAGCAGTTGGCAAAGTGTGCAAATGACAAAGCAATACTTGTCAATGTGTCAACATTTTTTGATATCCAATTTTCAAAGTCATATAAGCAGTTTGTTAGAAGAGTTATGCTAAGATTAGTAAACCCAACAAGATCTTTCAGATATCCCGACACAGTGCCTAAGTATGTCTGCCCATGCTGTGATCACCTGTGTCAGAGGCTGCACAAGCATGTCCATAAGAGTCCGCAGGACAAAAATTTTGTTGTTGCCCAAGTCAGCAAAGGTCAACACAATCCCCTCTGTAGATGCCTGCTTGCAGCCCAGAATTTGTGTCTGCGCAGACTATACCCACTGCAAGCACACCAACTGTGCACAAACCAGAAAGCAAAAAAAAAAACAGTAGGCCTGTTTTTAGGAGATGGTGTGCGAGGAGGTTATCTACACTTTCATAATTCAATATTGAAATAATTTAATGTCACACAGATGTCATTATTTTCTTGTTTCGACATTTCCGTATTGCTGCATTTACAGAAACAGCTGTGATTAAAAAAAAAATCTTTGTAAACTTGAAAAGGTCCTAACTAGGGAGCATTGTTAAGATTGTTAAGATCTGACATGGGTCTGTTGTTTATAGAATAGTGTAGAAAGTATGTATGCTAGATCTTGGAACCAGCACATGAATTTGGTGATGTTAATGTGATTCTTGTGCACATATTGTGCTGTGGTAACATGAGAATGGGCCAAAATTGGTATGCCTTTATGTAGCGGAAGACCTAAAGCATGTCAGAACATGCTGCAAACATGGCACATGAATAACACCTGAATACAGGACTGGTTGCACTGATCATGTACTGGGGTCAGCAACTGATGTTCACTTGTGATGTAGTATAATAAGCAATTCTCTGAAACACCTTCTAACAACAACCGTGAATAGTTATTCTCTTCCTGCTGCATAAATATTAAAATTAAATTTAAGTCTTATGTCCTTCACAGAATTACCGACTCTCAAACATACAAAGAAATGTCTTTATTTCTGAAACAAAACAAAACAAAATAAAAGGAATGGCTATAACAAAACCTTGTTGCTATGATTATGTTTGAGGCTCCAATGCTGCTATGTTGAAGAACAACATGAGACAAAAAAACTTTCAAGCAATCAATGACTCTGTAAACTGGCTCACTGGTTAAGGCTTTGAGCTACTGATCAGGAAGTCAAGGGTTCAAGAACCAGCATCACCAAGCTGCTACCGAGGTCCCTTGAGCAAAGCCCTTAACCCTGCTTCCTTACAAGCCAAGATATGCAGAAACTGCATTTTGTTGTACTCTGTGCAATGACAATAAAGTTGAATCTTAACTTATCTAATCAGTGAGTCAGTGTTATAAATCATCCATATTAATTTCTCAGCCGAATGTGACACTGTCAGATTGTTTTGTATGACCAACAGTCCAAATCCCTAATATATTTAGTTTTTTGCCTCAACAATTAACCACTATAATATTTTCTATTAACCAATTAATTAACCAACAACTTGTTTCAGCTCTAGACAACAACAAACGCTGAAAGAAATGGTAGCAGCTTGAATCATTTGGTTTTAAGGGCTCAATGGGTTACGTTATTTTGGTAGATTCAGGATTTATTAGATGTAGAGCTTTTAACAGGTTTTTCAATACCAGACAGGTCTTGACAGAGCTTCACTGTTTATATGCCCAGGGTTAATGAGTTTACCCTCTTTCTAATTTTACAACAGCATAAGTATGATTCCTCCAACATACGGCTCTGTCTGCAGCAGCGATTTAAAGCATCTCCAGGCATGCCATTACAAGTGCTGAAGGGACGATTTAAATCTACTGCTAACAGCACACCGCTCCTTGCACACATGTATCACCACCACATGTGTGTGTTTCCATATTGGAAAACGCAAACAATTTACACATAAATGCAATGATCTCACAAAATGCCTGACAGATAGATTCTCACCTTTCCCAGCTTCCCTAATGTAACACTGACACATACAGGGGCAATAAACACAAACAGACACAGTGGCACATTGCCTCCACAACCTCAGGCCGACATGGCATCTCACTGTAGACAGCTGTTGTTTGTTAGGCGAGGCAAGGCGAGGTCAAGTACTACGCAGCACTGAGTCTGGCTGAGTGTGCCGGAGCATTGAGGAGTGCCAGTTCTGGTATTTTAGGCAGTCAGACAGTGTCACCTGTCAGCAGACTAGTCTGGACAGACTCTCCCACATGGTGCAAGACGAAGCAACACAACGATATCTCCCTCTAGAGTCTTGTCGGGAGGCCAGCAGTGTGTGCAGCATAGCTACAAAGTGCAGATCGACATATACAGACTGTCCTGAACGGGCACCGTGGCTAACGCTGGGTTGTTGTGCGGTTGATGTTTCAGAGTTCTTGGAGACGGAGATGAATCGAGACGACGGTGAGGCGCAGTCTCCCACCCTGACATCGTTCCTGCAGGACCTTTCATCCTATGCTGATAACAATGATGCATTTCCTGCACTGAGAACCAACGTCACCAAGGAAGGAGGTACTTTCAAAAAATTTTGTCTTGTTTGCAACATATCCTCTGGTGCATATTACTTTTGTTGCAAGTTCAGGGAGACTATACAACATCTGCCTTTAGAAAATTATTGTTAGTGTTGTAATATGCTTCGTTTTAGTATTAAATATCAGTACCCTTGTGCTTTCAGGCTCATCAACTACCTGTACAGTTTTGCAATTTTCTAAAATCCAAATTTTACAACTTAACTGCTTCAATGGATTTTCAGTGGATGTTTACATATTTTCCTGTTGTTCGACAGCTATATAATGTGTATAAAGAAAGATAAACTGATGGTGACTATGATACATTGTCTTGCTTTGCTGAGCTACTTTTTGATGTTGAGCAAAAATGAATGGAAGTAAAAAGTCTTCTTCATAACCAAAAATCTATCGCAACACAACACAATGTTTTTTGAAAAAAAATTAGTAAAAACAATTGATTAATATATATAGACACACATGCATACATACACACACACACACATATGACTTGTAATATATTTGTAATATATATTTAATCTTTGCAATCAGAACTTCAACCAGAGAACAATAGAACCAAAGCTATGGCAGCATGTGAGTCCAGCACTGATGACCACCAGCTGTTCGAAGCAGAGTGGTACTGGGGCAACATCTCAAGGTATTGAATGTTCAAATCGCATGCTAATATCATACATAATTTTCTTTCAAGCAAATTTCCTTCAAACTATCACAAAGTTCCCCATAGTTCTTGAGGTTTTGCTTTAATGATTTGGTTGTTTGAGTGAGATTGTTAATAATAAATATATATTTTTGAGTCTTGCTCAGACTGAGACCTTTATGTCCTCTTGCATTGTCCAGAGAGGAAGTAAATGAGATGATGAGAAACACTCCTGATGGCACATTCCTGGTCCGAGATGCTTCCAGTAGGGTTAAGGGGGAATACACTCTGACACTAAGGTAATTTTTAGTGTTATGAATTGTGGACACCGCTGATGTAAAAACTACATTTCTCCAACAGGATTTTGTGTCATGAGCACAAATACTTTTATCAACATTTTTACTCTGTTCAAACTATGAAAAGGTTAGCCAGATTTTATCACACACAGTTAGTTAAGGATGTCTTAAAATGTTATCTTTAGCGAGCATAAAAATTGCATGTGTAACAGTTTCTAGCCTTTAAAGCTAATATTACAATTACCAGTAGTCTGCATCTTGTATAAATGCTATGTGTGCCATAAATCAAATACATGCTGTGGTCAGAGGTCAATTATTCTTTCCTGGTTTCAACATCCAAATTTAGTTTTACTGGTTTTAAAGTGTAACTTTATACATTTTGTGGTTTCTGGCTAATTTTAGTTGAATCAGGACATACTAGGTTTCAGATATAAAGCTTTGTTGATTAGAGTTTGGCGCAGACTCCAGCAGTCAGCAACATAACACCCTGTCTACACAAGATGTGTTTCACTTGGTTTTTCCAGTCATCCATCTCACATTTGTCTGAAGGAACAGATGCGCGCCAACTTCAATCAATGCTGTCTACAATCTCTCTTACACTTACACTTGGCTTGTGCTTTATACACATAACTGTGACCCAAAGTTTTACATAGTCTTTAAGCTGAGATTCTTCCAACTTGCAGGTATCCAAGTCTATACACTGCATATTGGGCTATGAGAATGACAGCTCTACATTCTGAAAGTGCAAAAGTACTGTAGCTGAACAGACTCAGGAAACACTACAAAATATTCCCATTCCACTGGTGTCAGCATACGACAAACACAGCCAGAAGTAAAGGGAATATATACATTGTTGTTTTTTTATGTTTTCAACAGCAACTTACGGTAATTGCAATTTATTCTTTGACTTTTTCAGAAAAGATAGCTACAACAGACTCATAAAAATCTACCATCATGGCGGGAAGTACGGCTTTTCTGAGCCACTGGCCTTTCCCTCTGTGGTGGACCTGATCCAGTATTATCAGAAGAAGTCACTAGCCCAGTACAACTCTAAACTGGATACACGGTTACTCTATCCAATGTCCAGATACCAGCAGGTACGTTTTTAAGGGCTCCAAGCTGTGAATGTGTGCTGTTTTATAATATATCAACAAAATATGCTGCCCTCTACTGACTTTTCAGATGTGTAATTACTAGGTATAAAACAACTATTGAGGTTTGCTCATGCTTTTTTAAAGCTTGTTGGCCTATCTGTGGTTTTTACTGTATCAGAATTAGTAACAGATAACAAACAAGAAAGCAGTTCATTGTTTGTGTGGAGGTCCCAGATCTTATATAATGTTAATGTACATCAGAATAAATGCATTATGGGAGACCTTAAAGTACCTAAATATCTTTTACATTTTTGTCTGTATAGCAGCAGATTGTGATGGAAGTTGACATTGATACAGCTGGAGAACAACTGAGGATATTTCAGGATCAGTACAAAGAGAAGAGCAAAGAGTACGACCGCCTGTTTGAGGAGTTAAACCAAACCTCCCAGGTATAACAGCACTTTAATCGTTAGTCATGCTAAAGGAACTTTCTCCAGTGATTACAAACCTTTGGAGGAACTCAGTGAATTTCCACTAATGGGACCAGGGTCTAAATTAAATTCTGGGAAATTTTTACCCCACAAAAAGTGGACGTTTCAGATTTTGAAAATCTGTAGTTGTATAAACAGATTGTTTAGCATTAGGTGATATAGTCAAAAAATAAATATATAAATTAAATGTTTTATGTCAGTATATATCGCTAATTACTGTTTTAATTCCCTCTTCTTAATACAGTCGAGGAGATGAATAAAGTTAAATTCAATCATTTAGAAATCAATGACAAACACCCTTTTAAAAATTGCACATAAAAAGGGACAAGCTATATTCTAATATTGACAAAGCTCTGAAGAATCACTGGCTGTCAATTTCACCATTATATACTGATAAGTCCTGTGTCTCAACCAACTAAAAATACACAGGTTAAAAAAAGCAAAAGTCTTTATGCTGAATTGCAGGTAATGTTTTTATTAAGCTAAAAAAAAGTTATGCAGCTGTGACGATTGTTATTGATAAATGAGAAAAGACAGACAAATCAATCTACAACAGGTGCATACAGAAGGAAAAAGGCTATTACAGCCACCAGACATGATTCTTCACAAATTTATAAATTAAACTTGAAAAATACGTCACATCTTTACCACTGTAAGCAGTAATCTGACCCTTCTTTTTCAGAAACTTGACTAGACCTTTATGTGTGTCTAGTCATTTGGTCTCTACAGTGCCTGATAGTGGTTTAGGGCATAGGCACAAAGTTCTTCTCTGTACCCGTGCAGAAAACAAAATGGCATCACTATCTATTTGACCCTGTGTATGTAGCACCACTACATCTGCCCTCCAATCTTCCAAATGTATTCTCAACCACTACCCTCTGCTGATTTTGTAGTTGCACACAAGCTGCTAGACTGTCAAACATCCACTGTCTGTGAAAGCCTTCATCAGCCAGTTTTTCCAAGGGATAGGCTGTGTCACCAAGGACATTGTGCCACATTTGTGGACATCATGTCCACAAATGTTCTGTGTTTCATCAGGGACTAGTAAACCCCTATCCACGAGACTGCACAACCCTGACAAGTGGAGTGCTCTGGCATCATGTAGGCTCCCTGTCACTCTGATAAAAACATTTTAAAAGAGATCCCTTCCATCCACAGCAGCCTGTAAGATGGGCAAATGCCAGTCTTTGCAGTTTAAATACTCTGCTATTCCACTGGTCTGAGGATGGGGATGTGTGATACATCAATTGACACTGAATAACTTCTGCCATGAGTACCATCTCCACAGAGGAGCAAAAGTTGTGTACACAGTGACACACAGTAGTAATGCTGACTCCAAATAAAGGAGGGATGGTCGTGTACTTTGAGTTATTTGCAAGCTTCTGCAGTGCAATGGCAGCAAAGTTGTAGTTACAATCAACAGCACAAGCGCAGAAATGTGCTTTAAGTGAACTAACATATTTTGAAAATCCTCTGGGTCTTAGTGTAAATTCAAACCACTGTTTTAAACCCTTCCATGGCTCTGTTATATACCAAAATGGATAGTAAAATAAAATGCCTTTTTTTAGGACTTGCATATCTGAAAGACAAAAGTCCCTGAAAGAAAGTGTTATCTGACATATAAATGCCTTACCATTATTGCTTTAATTGCCTAGTATTCATAAAATCTCATTGCTTATTTTACATGACACTTTGCATGTTTTAAATCTCTTTTTTTTGTTACAACTGCTTTAATCTTTACCAGCACTGACTCAATGATCCTATTTGCAAAAGCAGTTTATGACAATCAACAGCGACTTGAATCTTCACTATGCTAATTGTTGTTGCCCTGGCACACAAATAGTGATGTCAGTCCATTACATTATATGGTGTATGCTGTACAATCTTCTGCATGATCACCATCTATTGGACTGAAGCAGTTTGTCAGTAGTTGCATGCAAAAACAACTCATAAAAATCTTCCTGGGAAAAAAACATCCAAATATTTTGAATGGAAATGCAGCTATTAAAAACTCTGTTTTGTCAAGTAAATTTGTGGTTTCCTTTTTGAATTCAGTGTTCTATTTTGGCCTGCTTTACCAAAAAGGAACCTTGACTTTAAGGTCTTGAATATAAAAGTAAAGATTTGCTTCTTCTCCTTCATAGGAACTGCAGAGCAAGCGAACGGCCATTGAGGCTTTCGGTGAAATCATTCGGATTTTTGAAGAGGAGTGTGAAACCCAGGAACGCTACAGCAAAGAATACATTGACATGTTCCTCACATTAGACAGCAATACAGAGACTGACAAGTATGCTTCCAAATTCAACTCCTTATTTTCTCCACTTTGAAATATTCGTGCATTCGACTTTATCTATATTTTGCAGTAAAATTTAAGTAATAGTAAAAATACCCAGATCATCGGGCAAATTAGCCGACACTGAAATGTTCACTAAAGTTGTACGTTTGCAATAGGATTCAAAGCAACTCAGATGAACTGCAGTCGAGGGTGGAAGAGATCCACAACAGCAAGAAGAAGTTAGAGGAAGAGCTGAGGAACAAAGCGCTGGCTCACATGGAGGTCGACAGGAAAATTAACAGCCTTAAGCCTGACCTTGTGCAGCTCAGGAAGATTAGAGATCAATACCTGCTGTAAGTTTAACCCTTCAGAGAATGGTTTCTTGTATTCTGGTTTCATTATTTGTTCCAAAATATTCCTTGTACAGACATATAGAGATATAGAAAAGCTATAAATAGTTTTTTTCATCAGGTAAACAAAAAACTTAAAAGGCAAAACAAAGAGAAAGCTTTGCTCACAATGTGTACTGCAGTGCAAGTGAAGACAGCATCTCCAAGATGACAAGTGTTTGTCACACATCTGAGTGTGCTTCATAAAGCACGCATCTTTATAGCATTCTTAGAATTGTCTCATAGCTCAGTCTGCATATCACATGACCCCCACATAGCGTCCCAAACAGCAGTGCAAATCAGACATGTTAACATGACTCTGTTCAAATCCACCAGATGAAATCTGACTGATAAAAGTTTGAGTTCAACCCACTCTGTCACATACCAGAGACACAGCTGAGTTATAAACATAGAAAAAGCAATCAGCTGTTCTTCTCCATGTCACCACAGCTGTGGATCTTCAATGTACTTGGTATGGCCCTTTATCATAAGCCTGACTGAAAGACTGTGTTTTAGCTGAAGGGGGAAATCTTTAGAAGGTGTCTCTGTTTCACAAAAGTACGTTTCAGACTGTTGCATCTCAAAAACAGTACAACTGTCATTAAAATTAATATTTTTTAAACCAGCTTTTCTATCTTGTTAGTCAAGCTTTCAGTATAATCTGGTATTTTATTGCCTAATTCAACCTTACAGAAGAACTCAGAGGATACATTACATGTTCGCTGATAATTTGCATCTCGTAGCTTTCTAACTGTGCTTTGTCCACATTTCAGCTGGCTCACACAGCAAGGCACTAGGCAGAGTCAGATCAACGACTGGCTTGGTATTAGGAATGAAGAAGAAGAGTAAGTATCCTTCTCTTGTCCTGATCAGCTAAATTTACAGATTTTTCATTTTAGCAGAAAATGCTGGACTACAGAAATTGTTTTTGCTGCTTTTATGTCAATTCAATTATTTCATTTAATCAGTCACTTTCTAAGTCCTGAAGCATGCTTCTATTGTGGGTTTGCAGGTCTTATAAACATGCACCAGCGCATATGCAAACATCTGTGCCATATACAGTAGGGAGGGATGTATAATACAATACCAGTCAAATGTTCTATTATCTCAAGTAAAATGCCATAAATACATTAAAAAATAAACTTGCCAACATTGCCTATACTTGGCTTACTGTGTCGCTGGCTCACTGGCAATAATATGGATTACAATTCCTTTTGATTTTTTGTGCATTGTGTACTTCAAATACTTTGCCTCTATCTAAATTAACCTTACCACCCTCCCAAAACCTGTCAGCCCTTACACTCTAGCAGATGATACCCACCAGGAGGAGAGGAGCTGGTATGTTGGAGGCATGAGACGAAAAGAGGCGGAAGAGCTGCTGAGAGGGCGGAGGGATGGGACCTTTTTAATCAGAGACAGTCAGACTCAGAGTGGCTCTTTTGCCTGCTCTGTTGTGTGAGTACCTTCACGTTGGCATATTTGAGGTATTTAAACATGTAGTTTACAAAGTTTAATTGTACTGTCAATAAGTGTGTTTGCCCTTATTAAATCCTAACTGACCGCCCTGCTGTAATGTGGGATTTCTATCATGACACATTATCATTATATGCATTGTTGAAAATATCAAACGTATACACAAAGTGACAACTTTCCTCTCATGCAGTGTGGATGGGGATGTGAAGCACTGTGTGATCTACAGGACGTCCACAGGATATGGCTTTGCTGAGCCCTACAACCTGTATTCATCACTGAGAGAACTTGTGCTCCATTATCGACACACATCCCTGATCCAACACAACCAGCAGCTGAATGTAACCCTGGCCTGGCCTGCTCTCAGCCAGCAGCCCAGCTGAGACACACCAGCATACCACTCTGATGGCACTTTCCCAAAGCTTCACAGTATTAGCACTGAGGACACACCCAAATGGACACTGTTTCCAGGCTCAAACAGAATACCGGTTAGTGTTGTCACCATATGAGAATTTTCACTAACAGGTTCAGTGCTAAAATTTGGATGATTAATAATCCAACACTGGTATAATATGACAACAGAAAAAAAAGCATTACTGAACAAAAGCCACAGTTACTTAACAGATTTTAAGCAGTTTATCCACATTACTGTTACGCTGATTACATTTCTGCCTTTTGTCACGTTAATTACATGCAATGGTTGTATCTTTGGCTCCTGGTACCAGGTTGTCAACTAGTTTAAGATACAAAAGTTTGTTTAATGCTGTTGCCATTGTAACAGCGCTGACCAGTGTAATCAGTAGTATATTAGTCTGCTGTCAAAAGCCAAGCTGGAGCTCTGTTCTAATCTTATTTCTTTTCCTAAACCGATTATTCCTATTGTTAAAAAATCCCATTAACTTGCCATCTGCATATAAAGCTTGCAAAACACAATTTGGATTATGTACTTATCTTTTCCAGAATCCAGCAGTGAATTTAATCTTCTGCAGCAGAATAAGGTAGAACTGAAATTTTTGCTCCATGAAAACACTAGTACTGGTGTCAACAAGTTTCCAAAAATGTGTTGCCAAAATCTGATACAGTGGAACGGTTTATAACAAGAACATCAGGGTTACATAGGATACTAGTATCCACCTTTCAAAATACTCTTTTCAGAGTACAGAATGCAAACAGTTCATACCAAGAACATTTAAAGCACACAGATATAATCTGGCGGCCTGTTTTTGTGTATGATAAGAAGAGTATATTTTTCTGGTGGAGAAGTGTTGATATAAGTTATCCACTATTCCAGACACTAAATATTCCAGTGCAATTTTTTATATTTTTTCTTGAAAGGCAAGCACAATAAATTATAGAGAAGAGACTTGATATCTTTAAACTTTGAACAGTATCAAGTCCTATTTTCTATATTTGGCCACTCATGGCTTATGCTGCATCTCATACACTTCTAAATATTTTTTCTCCAGTGACCTGTTACAAACTAGTACATTGTCCTCCAAGCCAAATTCACTTTTAAGCTTTGGAAAAGTGAATTTGTTGCATTCCTCCAAAGTATGTATATTCTGCATAATCAAATCAATATAATCGGTGCAGTAGCATTGTTTAAGGTGCTTCTGGGAAACTGAGCTCAGGATGGGACACTACCCTGCAAATGTGCATTATGGGTATTGTAGAAACTGAGGAGACACACAAGCACTTTATCCAAAATAAGATAACATGAATACACAGAGGCATAGGGTTGGGTTCCTATAACTAGTTTTTATTTTGAATCCTGTTCCTGGTTGGTAAAATACCTAGTTTCATTTAGCACTGATGCTATCAAATTTCTGTTTGGTCTTACATAGATCAAACCAGTATTGTTTCCTTCACCATCTGTGATGAAGTCAGTATGTTGCAGCTATTATTTCAGTTTGTTAGAACAATCGGCAAGCACAATGCATATCATCTGCTGCTCATCTCATTTTCAGGTTAGACCTACAGGTTATGAACATTAGCAAGCTTAATTACAGTTATTGTTAAATAACTCAGTAGCTACCACTAAAAACTGTACTTTTCTAGATTCCTGTCAATTAACAGGAGATCACAGATCTAAACTGAATTTGTGGTTGCAGTTATTTATAAGTTTCACCACCTGCAAATGATGAAAGCTAAACATAATGAGCATCAATATGGGACTTGAAAGGATCTGGACCTGATGAGTCGAAATAATACTGGATTCAAACGCGACAAACTGCTATTGTACCCAACCCTACGCAGACAGAGAGATCATAGCTAGAGATTTGTGAGAATGCATGCTATCACTGATCTCACATATTGATATTGCTGGTTCAAAAGTTTTTATTTTGATGACAACGAATAGAAAAGTTATTTTCTTACTGACAGTACAAATTAGACAAAATATGAAGCAGACATGAGGTGCAGGAAATTATCAACAGTATTTTTGTGTCTTGAGTATATGCAAATCTTGGGAGTAACTACCTAAAATGAGTTATTTAGGTAAATACAAGTTATCAATCTGGTTTAGAATATTAACTGATATGTTTAATTTTTTGAATTGGTTTGTGAGGATTAGTGAAGTTGGAGTCTGATTTGGGACCTTTGTTAAGTCTCTGGAGCTTGATATGGAGTTACATTACAGGATTACACTGTAGGTCCCTAGTTTTGTAGGAAATTGCTGAATAGTGCCTTTAAGTGCTTCGTGTCAGCCCTCATGAGCTGAACAGGTTGTGTCTAGTTGAAAACAAGGTTACAACAGCGCAAGTACCCAGGAGTACCCACTGGAAGAGTATTATTGTAAAAAGTAATTGTTTCCAGAATATTATGTTTATTTTATTAAAATGAGGGTACAAAGGACCCCTTTCCCACAGCAGTTGCCAGACTGAATTTACATTACACTTAGCAAGAGAAACTGTACATTTGCTTATAAATCAGTTTTTTTTTTAATTAAAAACAATTACAAAAACAAAATCTTATAATTCTGATGGTCTTGAACTGAAATAATAGTTCAGTATTCGCCATATCCCTGACGTGTAAAGTTAAAACTGTCAAACAAAAGACATAGGCTAATAAAATCTGAGTAACAATTTTACCTATTCAAAAAAAGCTGTATGGAATAGGGATGTCACAAGAACTGATACTGTGGTAACAAGTCGATGCCCAAAATGCCTGTTTTTGCTATGCTGTAGGCACTGGAGATACTAGACAATATCGGAACAGCAATAAGACTGCTGAGACTTGTGGGGAAAAAGTTGTTGACATGCTCCACACTCCACACACAACTTTGACAGAGGCTAAAGATAAGTCATTGACACTCGCTACCATTTAGTCTGTCATTGAACCACTGTGCATTTATGTGTTAGAAGTGTGTGTGCAGTAGCGTTATTGTTTTATTTTATTAACAATTTAGAAAGACAATTTGATGTTTCAGTAATAATTTGTGGCATCAAATTTGGAATCGAAAATCACGGTGATGCATTGGTATTTGTTCTGATTTCCAAATTTCTGGTACTGTGACATCCCTTTTGTAGACGTATTGTTGCTTCAAAACAAGAAGACTTATGATTGACCAAAAGGCAGTAAAATCATCATCATTACTACTTCATAATTTTGCAGCCATGTTAGTTGGCTATGATTCCAGCTATGGTGGACCAAATTGCATATATAACCATAAAATGTGACAAAATTATAAATATTGGATTTTTTTAAAATGTTGGTACACATTGGCACAAGAGACGATTTTTTTACTCCTTAAGTGTGACGTATATTCAAATGGTGATGGAACCGTTGCGTCTTTTTCAAAAATAAAAACTGTTTACATTTTAGACCTGTCCAGGGTCAGAGGAATCTGGATAGGTGACAGGTTTGCGACCCAGGGACTGCTTTGATTGTGCAATTTCTGAGTGGAGATGAAGTGGTGCTTGTGCATTATAGTGAATTATTCAATCTATTTTTATAGGCGAAATACAGTAGTAAGTAAATATAGCATTATCAGTTTGGGTTGCCCAGCCATGGAGATATAATTATATATCTTAATATAAGACATATAAGAGTAGATTATTTTACATTTTGAGACTGATTTGATTACAGTTCATTTATCTGTATCTACTTTTTCCTATTTCATTGCTTACTTTAAATGCACTTCTCTCTTCAAGATCAAACACATGCTTTACTGTCATTACATACGTACACTTGAAGTTGTCAGTTTTGTCAGACTACTTGTTAACATGAAAGAAGTTGGACAGATTGTGTCAGATTCCTGCTTTGTGGCAGTAAAAAGTTGTAGATGTTTGATTTTTGCATGCCATCATTGTGTAAGAGATTACCTTGCTATAATGCTAACAACTGGTTAGAACATGGAGATTACGGCTGGGTACTGTTTTGATATCAGATCTGGTACTATAATTACACCACCAGCTATAAAGATATGTTGTGCTACCTTTCTGTAATGGGTTAGCTATATATATTCTGTGAAATCCTCAGTTACTAATACTGTTTATTTTTTGCTTTATCTCCATCATTGGTGCTAGGCACTCTTTGCTGTAGTTTTTCTTCAGTGCACCTCTCTGAGATCACCTGCCATACATACAGTATGAGTCATACTTGTTTGTCAAAGCAAATGCAAAAGCTTTCATTATGGTTGTGGTCTGTTGTGCTTGTAACCACATCAGTCTGCAATATAGTGTTGCACGGTAGTAAGTTCTGCATATGTTGTGGACCGTGTCCCACAGCCTCCACATGGTAATGCAAGTAGAACTTCTAACCTATGAGAAACCAAAATGTAGGTGTCTGTCCCTTGTCATCCAGGTCATGTCTTTTTTTGTACTTTTTGCACACTGAATAGACTGAGTGCTAAATTAAGTTTATGACTTAAAATATAAATTTATATAATGTTGTCAATATAAAAAATGAAATGTTAGCTATCTCAGTAAATGTTGTAGCAGGTATACAAAATGGTATACATGTTATACGTGCACAAAACAGACAAGACCACTGCTCTGTGGGGTTTAGATTTAAAGCACAGCATTTGCACACTATCTCATGTGAGGTGGCGATACTATGACTGTGTCTACGTGTACTTTCACTCTGTTACTAAGGCGGCGCTTGTAAATATGAACAAGTTGCTCATGAGATTGATGTGTCGTAGCACTTACAAAAAGAAACGTGTTTTGTCTGTGGCATCTTTAATGAGGTGATTACCTAATATTTAGTTCTTTACAATTATGTGTGCACAATTTGGTCTCATTCTGTTGTCAATGTCTCTTTTTGTAACTTTATCACTGTGCAAACACAAGCAAGTTAGAGATACCACAAACACATTTCAAAAAAGATGTTTTGTAGGGGAATAACTGACATCACATAAAATGTGTGCTATGATGTACTTTCAGCAACAACCTTGGTGATTCTTTGTCCAACTAATTCTATTGTAACGTTTTAACAACCATTACCATGATGCATTCGCTGTTGTAAATTAAAAGACTTACATACAGCTACAGAAAATATAATGTTGAAAGATAAATTTAAAAATACAGATTGTTGTTAAAGTTTGGCTTATACAAGCTTTACTAGTAAACAGGAACCCAGGTGCCAGGCATTTAGCTACCCTGCTGACTTTTCAACATCTCAAATGCCATGTTTACGACTAAACAAAGGAACAAATTGTTGCCATTGGACTTTCAGACTTCTGTTTTCTTAATTTAAATTTGCTTGTTGACAAGTATGCTCTCCTCCAACTAAGGAGGTTTAAAATGAATAAGATTCGTTCTTCCAGAGCGATTCTTAAAGGTTTGTTGAAATTTTATGCTAGATACCATATATTTGTGACATGGAAGATTAAATCAGCCAAACATGTGTGTGGTCTAGTAAAGACAGCTGTAAATCTTTTTTGGATTCAAAGAAAGAAGACTCAGTCGGATGCCTTTACAGAAAGACGTTTCTAGGTCTGTTCAGTTATGTTCACTAGATTCATTGAAAGGCCTGATATTGCAGGAATGAATGAATGAGAGCGATAATGTATGCGTAAAAAACAGATAATCTTGTTTGTCTGTGATGTAGTGATGTGGTGATGGTTTTAGTGATAATGATGCCACATGTAGCTCCAATAATGAGACTGAATTTGTTTATTTTGACATAGTTCCACAGAAATTGTGTTAGCATTTGCTGATTCTGCAGAATATGATTTATGTCTAATGCCAGCACTTAGTGATAATGTAGGAAATAGACAGCTATTGAGGCAGAAAAGTAAACAGAAAGGCTGTAAGAAAGTGATGGTGAATGTCCTTAAAATGTATGTGACGTTGGTACTCAAGGCTAGGGTATACAAACCTCACATGAGTAGTCAGTATTTACACATTTTTGTATGTTTAACTATAATGACAATCATCCCCAAACTTGATGAAGCAATTCAACTTGTCTAACCTTAGTCGTATTGCAATTGCTTGGAACATATATGGTAGAAACCTTTAACCTTTAACCTGGCACTGGATGCCCAACCTTCAGTGTGGCAAACAGGTTGTAAACAGTCATGTTTAGGTACAAGATCAAAGTCTGTTAAGTGAAGAGACACATTATACATAGATATTTTCAGATATGGAATATTTTACATTGTTGGCTTCAACAGTGTATTTTAGTGACGGCATTCTGTCATTCAGACACTTTTAAATTATTGTTTCTCATGGCTTAATTTGAACGCAGTTAGACTTGTGTAGAAAAATATTAACATCAGTATTAATAGGTCTGACCTCGTATGATTCTCACTGTGACTTTAACAGGAAAGGACCAGGGTGCTTATTCAGACACGTAGCCAACATGTTGAGATGATGCGAGTTAAATGGAATGGAGAGTATGTTGGAAAGGGGCTGATGTAGAGCATTAAAGCTGTACGTAGGTTTGGTGTTGTATGTGTTCAGAAATTATGATGGGCATTAGTAGGTATAGGAATGGTGTCTTTTATGGGATGATGTGGGTATGAGTTGAGAGGAGAAGGAAAGTTGGTCAGAAGACATTTACATTCATACAGTGTTTGGGTGCCATTCAATGACTTGGCTATTGCTCTCAACTTTCTTCCATGCCACAACATGATGGGATCTAGCAGTAACCTTTTTCAAACTATTTTGGGAGATGTGTTTATTTTCTTTTCATCCAGATTAAAATGAGAAGATCATTATAAACTTTTTTAAACATCTGAAATCCAGGGACTTTGAGCTGTGCATATGATCAAATACCTCTAATTGTCTCTGCATCGTGTTTAACATAGTATCTGTTAATTTTTTTCTGTAACTGACTTTTATTTTTTCCATTGTTGCTGTATGGACTTGTCTTTTTCATTTGATCTAAAGAATTTAGCTGCCCTTAGTTAAGAGCCTATTGCTGTGAGAAAATACTGTTACTGTAAGTGTTTATTTACTGTATTGATTATGCTATAGCATTCAGCTTGTTGTCCTCAATCAGAAATAGCTTGTGTTTCCTTTTAGGAGTCCTATTTGGAGAAAACCAGTTTCAGACATTTTCATTGGTGTAAAACCTGACCTACTTCAGAACAGTACTGTTCATGTATGCACTTTCAGATCCTAAATAAATTTGAGAATATGGTTTAATGAGTTGTCCTGAGTATTATTCAATCATCTGCTTATTTTAGTACTTTTTTTTACTGTGTAGAAGACAATGTTTTCTTGAAAACAACCTGGATTAACAAAATAAAGAGCAGTATGCAACACAAATACCATTTACTACATTTGCATAATAAGCCTGTGTAAGAGCAACGCTCTAGTACTGCGCACTGCAAACGCTGAAGATGCTACTTGTCACACAACAGCACCATATGCAATGACAGCACACGCATCTAGGTTAGTTCACAACACTTACTGCACATATTTTTCTGTATGTGACTTACTGGTTAGAAAATTATACAACAGAACACTATTTTACATCATACATTTACTGTGTGTATTATTCAACAACATAATTTGTACCATACATTGAAACATCTTTAGTACATATAATAACAGAAAATTACTCAACTTCATGCCATACTGTAGTTTACCTCTCAGACTTTTTGTGTACACCAAGTAAACACTGTATATAAACATACAACACCATCATAATGAGCCAAATGTCAACAGGCACACCATAAATGTTAAAACGCTACAGAGCAACTGGTGCTGACAAATATCTAACGGGTATCTGAATTGTACAGTAAAACCATGAGATTAGTCATGACTGCAGCTCAGCACTGCTTCTGCACACTGAACTGCTGCTTCTCCACTCAGCTTCCCAATTACCAACGACCACAGTAAACTGGCAGGAGAAGGCTGCTAACCACTGAGCACCAGAATGCAAAGAATACAACGGCAGTGTATGAAGACAGAGTCACAGAGGTGGAAATTCCACGCACTGTATGAAGTCAGAAAGCCAACCTGTTACCTGGCCCAACAGAAAAGCTTTACAACATAAACAAACACACACGCACAATCGCCAAACACAATACACAGCACAGTGTAAATAGTGTCTCACCTTCAGAAGGGATTCCTGCAGATGTTTTGAATATACAGAGTATCATGGCTGTGGTGAGGGTTTTGTACAATCAGCTGAAGAGCTTGACTCTGCTGAACATTGCCTCCGATTTGGTAGTTAAGGGCAAAGTTAAGAGAAACCTAATTTCCAGCTTTGAGTGACCGATTCTTGTTTTTTCCCCATATTTTAATGATGTCAAACTGTGTTGGACATTTAAGATAAACATTTTATACTGTCTGAAACCCATTTTTAAATCTGTGACATGACACCTTCATTGTTTTTGTGAGAACAGTAAAAACGGGAGATTTCACTGCTTTTCTGTTTTGCATTTGAACCACATTAGACCAGGTCCAGATCTAAACCCACTACATATAGGCTGGTCAGATCTCGACGACCAGATTGTCCTACAGAGGCTACAGATTATTTGAAACACAGTACCCAGTTTGTAAAAGTGTCATTTTATTCCTTACAATGTCGAGTGCTATGAGATAACATTTGTTGTAAATTGGCGGTATATAAAAAAATGCATTAAATTTATTAGTTTTGTAAAAATGCAAGAAAGCAAGATTTTTGTTCTTTTCTCGCATTGTGACCACTTTGAACCAGGTTCAGTTCTAAAGCAACCTCTTATAAACAAGTCAAATCTGAACTAGATAATGCTGGAGAATCTGAAGATTCTATAAAATACAGTTTCTGATTTGTAAAAAAAAACCTTTTCTCAATGTGTTAGAAAGTTTAAAAAATGTAATAAAGAATTTGTGGTATTAGTACTGAACCTCATCGATACATAGAAGATAGCAGAAAATCTCTCTTTTTACAAACCCTAATCAAACAGAATAAATGTTTCACGAATCAGAAACTGTTTATTAAATATATGTTAGCCTATCTGCCATGATAAAGTCGAGAGCTGGCAAGTCTATATGTAGTGGTTTTAGATTTGTCTAGTGTGATTAAGATGCCAAAAAGACAGATCTCCCTTTTGTGCATTTTCACTAATGAAGTAAAAGTTCCTCAAATGTAAATGGGTTTCACACAGCATCAAGGATTTAGTGAAAATGTCTAACATGGTTTTACATCATTAAAATGTGGATAAGAACCAGTCGACTTAGAACTGCTAATGGAGAGTAAATCAACCTTAATCCAAGCTCTTAATACAAGTGAGAGTAACAGTTCACTAGTGAGACTGTATGATTTTTTGGGATGAAGTGCCACTTCTGAAGAACTGCTGTCTTGATGAACCGGCTGAACAGATGAGCTGTCAACATTTTAGCTTCTGCTGTCTGTGTTCCTCAAATCTACCTCAGTTTTAGTCTAATCCCGCTGAGTTCCCTCCATCACCGACGGGACAGTGGAAGCTAATATAGTGTCTGTGGAGTTGGCGTGATCTTCCGCAGTGCAAATGTTAGCTCCTATTTATTGTAGCTTCCGGTTATCGGGCTTTGCTACCGAAAATAAGTTAAGTTTTCGGAAAACTTTTTCAGTGCTAGCCTCGGTGGAACATGTTAGCTTACTTAGCCAGTATTTTACTCTTTAGCCACTGGCCTTAAAGTTGTTCACCAGGTAACTAAACAGCTACACGAGGGGTCACTAAACTCCCCTGAAACAATTCATGATATTTCACGTCGATATATTATTGTGTAACAAAACGCCGACTGTTAGAGCAGTAGTAGTTGGAAATTCCTTAAGCCTACCTGATGGACTCACAATCCAAGATGGCGCGTCCTCTCGTCCTCTAAATTCAACTGACTCGCTTCTTTCTCTAAGCTCTGTTTTTTCTCTTGAAAACCTAAAATCCATTTTAAAAGTTTGTGTCTCAGCTCAGTTAAAATTATGCTAACTTAAAAAAAAACGAACACGATCACATCAACGAAGATAAATTTACAATTAGTGGCTGCGATAATTACAACTCCCATAAGCCATTGCGTTGCAACTTCAGGTGTCAGGGTTCAAGTTGTTATTAATTTTGTTATGTATTTATTTTTATTTATTTGACCAAGTATGAGTAAGTCTATTAGAAATGAGAAGATCCTACGTTCTGTTTTGCTCCTGTGCCACCACCAGAAGGTAACCACCCCTCACTATAATAATGCTTGTTGTACTATTTATGAGCAGTAAAGCTTACAATATTAGTTATTTTTTTCTTGTCAACATCCATGTCTGTCCCAGACTATTAGAATTCGTTCACTGTGATTAAAATACTCCCGTTGATTCTATTTTTGAGCAGTGAGATGCTATCTCGTGTTGTTTTTCTTCCACTCACGGAGACAGAAACAGGAGTGTCCGAGGTTCGTGAAGGCAGCAGCGGTCAGATCACACCTGGCGTTAATCAGCGGAAGATGGCGCTGATAAGACGGACTGGATGAAGAGCAGCTTCAGTCCTAACCGTCCTCCTTCCTCGCCGCTGTGTGGACTCTCCTGCTGACACCGACATGAAGCTGTCCAGGCTGCTGGCTGCGTTTTTGCTGCTCTGTACTTACCGGACATGTTTCGGGGTGTCTCATCATCCCAAACCGGCCTGTCGTTATCCTCCATCACAGTGGTGTCGGTCACTGGAAATAGCATTAGAGTGTAAGGTGAGTAGAATAAACGCACTGAAGTCTCTTTAAAAGGCTTCATGGTGGTTATTTTCATTATATCTCAGTTTAAAATTAGTCAAGCTGAAAAATACACAAGATAATAACAAGATGTATAGGTTAAATAAGGTTTAAGTAAAAGTTTTCCTCTTGTAACATGCAGCTTCACTTATTGTTAAAATGTAGAATATTCTTTGAAGTGTAGTTGCAGCTTTAATCATTCAGAAAAGTGAGAATATTAAACACGTTTCACTGTGTTTTAGGTCGAATCACTTAACACAGTTTTCTATGTGTATGAGCATGATATTAATTCTTTTAAATTGCACAATCTATTATTTTATATTAACGATTTTTACTTTCATATTGATAGCATTATTTAATGTTGTTGTCCATCAGTACAGAGGGTTGTTTTCAGTGGGGATCAAACTTTCCCTGGTCTGGCCCTAAATGAGAGTCATGCTTCAGAAATTGAACACCAGAGGTTCTTCATGTGACCAGCTAATCACTTGAATACTTAATCTGTTTAAAGATGAACGAAGAACACACAAAACCAAAACTGGAGTAGGCTACACTTTTATCTTCCTTTAAACATTGGGAGCTTCGTGCATTGTAATCATATAGTTAACTATGATGCTGCAACTAAAGAGTACTGCATTTCCATTCATTCATTTAATTCTGTAGTGTTTGTATGTTTTCCTGTATGTACCGTAGATAAAATGCCTACTGCAGGTCGTCAGAGCTTACAGCGGAGAAAAGAAGAAACCTGTTTGAGAATCTATCCTAATCAAATTTGTATGTTTATAAAGAATTCAATTTATTTAAAAAAAATTAAACGGTTTTAAATCAATTATGCCCTTAGACAAAATGGAGATTTGGTACCATCTTAAAAACATATTTGGACAGAAATCGTGTCCTCTTTTTTTATAACATGCCTGTGAAAATGAGTCCGTCCGTCCATCCATCCAGTATCTATACGCCACTTAATCCTCTGTAGGGTTGCAGGGAGACTGGAGCCTATCCCAGCCGACTTGGGCGAAGGCAGGGGACACTCTGGACAGGTCGCCAGCCTGTCACAGGGCTACATATAGAGACGGACAACCAAGCACACTCACTTTGACACCTATGGACAATTTAGAATCATCAATTAACCTCGGTATGTTTTGGACTCTGGGAAGAAGGGGAGAACCCGGGGAAAACCAACGCTGCACAGGGAGAACATGCAAACTTTACACATAAAGATCCCAGGCCCAGGTCGGGACGCGAACCGGGGATCTTCTAGCCGTGAGACGTGCAGCCCATGAAAATGAATCATGTTTGAATTTGTGAGATCATGATTTCAAAACATGTTAACTAAAATAAGCAGCTTAAAGGGTGAATCACTGCTCAAATGGATTTTTCTTAAAATCCTTTGACTCTGGAATCCTTTTTATTTACATTAAACTAGAAAAAAAAAGGCTCTGTAGGTATGTGAACAGTCTGATGTATCAAGGAACATGCAGTGTGTCTAAGACCACGATGTCTTTTATGAGCTTTATATTTGAGTGTATTTTGACAAAAAATACTTTAAACTGGTGCAAAACTCATTTTTATATATTTTTTGGTTTCCTGGGTAATAATAAAAACGTTGAATTTATAGTTCTTGTTTCTTATTTGTTGTGTAGGTTCAGAAACAGTGTATGGAGGTGAATGCCACTAGGCCAAACCAGGCTGTTCCTCCAGTATCCGTCACTCTGTACTATGAAAGCATGTGTCCAGACTGCAGAGTCTTCATCACCCAGCAGCTGTTTCCCACCTGGATGATGCTGCAAGACATCATGGCCGTCACACTGGTGCCTTATGGGAACGCTATGGTACGGTATACCTGTTCTGTTGGTACACAGCAGCTCTGAAATGGAACGAAGACATGATGATATTGTAGAAAGCCTGATGGTTTTGACCTAGAAAACTGAGATTACAATAAATCGGTAACATCCTGCACACACCTAGTAAGAACTGACTCTCATCTGTCCTTGTAGGAGCGTCCGTCAGCAAATTCTCCCTTCACCTGTCAGCACGGAGAGCCTGAATGCACAGGAAATATGATTGAGGTTTGCAAGTGAACACCTTTAGCTTTTTGTCATATTAGACGTGCAAAGATTTTATATTATTTGATCTCTTCTCTAGGCCTGTATCATCCACTTAATGGGACACTCGACTGCATTTCACATAATCTACTGCATGGAGTCGTCTGCAGATGTTCTCGGTGCTGCACAGGCTGTGAGTAACAAAAACACTATTGTCCTTATTTGGATAGTTTTGGTCATTACTCCAATTATTGTAATTTCCTGTTTTGTTTTTTTGTTGAAATCCTAGAAATGCAGGGCTTGCTGGTCAGTTTCTTGGGATGCTATTTGAGGTTTAAACAAGTAAACAGTTTAACTGGATCTAAACTAAATTACTAGCATGTGAAAACTAAGGCAAGCATATCCAAACAATCTGATGCAACTGGCCACATCCTGTTGCAACCTGTTGAATCAGCAAATGGTGCTGCTTTTTACTCATCTTTATGTGATCAATGTTGATTGCACAGTGCAACGGCTGTAGAATGACACTATCGGTGTTCAGATTAGCTTCCTGTAAGCTTTTCGCTATGAAAGTCTGTTTGCAACCAGATCTGAAGTCCACTGGGAGAATAAAAGGAATAAAGTGTGTTTTATGGTTAAAAGAACAAATAGAGTTTGCTGGCAAAAGAAGAAAAGAACCTTGTCGGAGGAGGAGGAAAAGGAGACCAAGAGGGAGAGTGATAGAAACTGAAGCAAAACAAGACTGAACCTCAGTGGACAGAGCTTTGGGACTTAAGAGAGTTTAAACACAGCAGTGGAGTTGGCATTATTTCTGTTAGATCAGTGAGTAACAAACCTACTTACTTTTTAATGCAACCAGAATTTTTACTCCGCTTTTATCGTGCTGTTAGCCATTTTGCTAACTGAAAGTCTTGGCAACAGGAGCTCCAACAGTGATGTCTTTATTCTCAATAATGCTGCCTGGAAAGACTTGTGGGGGTTGAGAAGTTGTAAGCTGCCACTTCAAAGAAGGTATTGTTGGTGCTCAACGTAATAAAGTGAAGTTCAATATACATAAATATCTTGATTACCAAATCAGTGGTCCAACGAAAATATAGAAACAAAAACTACCTTGTTATTGCTTAAAGCAGGATTGCCAGTCATCTCTCCCCCCCCCCTTTTTTTTTTAGCAATGCTGTACATCACAGACCTCTCTGTATATTGTTAGTTTATAATGCTTCAGTTCACTTTGTGTGGCTCATGATATGGAAATTAAAGTTGGATACCTTCAAGACCATGGTATGAAACTGATAAAATATCAGACAAAATGCACTCATCAAATCAAATGCATAAAACACATTCCACTGTGCAGAGATTTGTAGGTTCTTCAATGTTTAGTCTCCTATCTGTCATGTAGTGCTTTGCCCATCAGGAAGGGATTTGATTTGCACCAAATTCATTCTGCAACATGACAGTGACTCCAGAGTCTTGCAGCAGATGGTATGACCTGCACACAGAGCAAAGTTTTCAACATCATGGAGTCTGTCTGGGATTACAAGAAGAGACAGAAGACACAGACAGAATAAATACACTGAAGTTCTCCAAGATGTTGGAACAGCTTACCTGTCAAGTACTTCAAAAAACAAACTATGTGTTAGTGTACTTACTAAAGCTTTTGCACAATAGTATATGTGTGCATCAGGACCAGAATGAGGGTAGCTGTGCCTGTTGCTTGGTTGTACATTCAGACAGGTTCCCATTTTGCCACTATTCTACTGATTGTTCAGGATCCCTGATTGTTCAGGATCAGACATGATGTAAACCTTCAGCAGGTTTCTCCCTCCTGGTGTAACTCAGTCAGACTCACCTGAAGTAAGCAATAGGCAACATGCAGAGCTGACGGTTACTGCAGTGTTTCTGAAGCTGGATAAAGGATTTTGAAAAAACGAACTTGCACAACTCTTGCTTGTCATGTGTTGGGTCTTTTGTAACTGAATGCACATTATTACTAACTCTGTGTTGTCGTCTCAGTGCCTCCAGCTTTACGCTCCCTCTGTCTCCTGGTCCACTGTTGACTCCTGTGCGAAAGGAGGTCTGGGAAAGCAGCTGATGCACAAAAATGCTGTGATGACCAGAGCTCTGAATCCTTCCCACAAATACGTCCCCTGGGTCACCGTCAATGGGGTAAAACACAAGTAGAACTATGGCTATATGTTGTTGCAAAGAAATATGAGTTCTGTATTCCACTCTCTGGCTGCTGTGGGGTGTCTACTTGTTTGAGTTGCAGAATTTTGATTATCCAACTTTAAATACAGAACAATTGTAATGTTAACTAAATGCTACACATAATTAAAGATTATGAACTGTTACAGGAATACACAGAAGACAATGAGGACAAGGTGATGTCGTCCCTTTTCCGATTGGTTTGTCAACTTTACAAGGTGAGGACTTGCTTTGTTTCTTTTTGTTAAACTAATGCAATTTTTGAGATATGAGTGTCGGTACTGGGGAGAAAAATCATTTATCCAATTTTTGAGATTTTTTTAACAAGCGTCTTAGCAAAAAACTTTATCTATTTGTCTATTACTTGGGAACCTCATGATGCCTTTCAGTGCTAAAATGCAGAAGTCTTATGTTGTCTCAGCTGGCAGTCAGGTGCATCTGCAGCACTGTCACCTAAATCTTTTCCTACTTCTGTGATTTGTGTCAACAGGGTGTGAAGCCTCCAGCCTGCACTGGAGCTGCGGTCCGACTGAACAGAAGCTTCTGCTGAACACAATAAAATTTACTTTGAAATGTTGGAGTGTCCTGCAGGGGAAAAAAACAGCTAAATGTAACATTAAATCATACTAAAAAGTGTTAGCTACAGAATAATTGCAATCAGTACTGGCATATACGGAGTTTTTGTCACAAAGCAGATTATTAAATGTCTTTCAACCTGTATTTTGTGAGTTTAAATATAAAATTGGATTAAATCTCAATTATTCTACATCAGATCATCCATATAATAACAAAAACATCGCCAGACAGTTATAGATTTCCATATAGTTTATTGGCATCTTTCACTTAAAACACCCTGAACTCCCGAGACTCTTTTGGCTTAAAATGCGAAACAAAAATATAGTTAATTTCTTTTGACAAAAACATTGGAGTGGCAGGTGTGTACATACTTGTAAAGTATACTTGATTTTCAGGCTCCAGAACATAAAATCAAATGTCCTATGTTACAGTACTTTGTCTCGACAGACACATTTTGAAGAATAAATACCTTTCTATAGAAGTTTGCACGACACAGAGGCTGAGAAAACGAGACGGCATGAACAGTAATGGAGGCGGAATCAGCGCAACACAATAACAGAGCGAAAGTAGGGACTCTCCTGCTCGCAACACATTTAACACTGTATGGCACTGATGTCTTCCTGTGAAGAGCCACGGTGCTGCATTTAGAATGCCAACGTAGTTCCTCAGAATAAAACGACAAAAAAATCCTTCAAAAAACTGACTTCAATATTTAAAAGCATCCCACATGATGAAAATGCCATGCTGAACTTGTATGAAGGACGTTTTTCTTTAGGGGTATCATGTTGCTATATATCAAGATTCAGTTACTCCATACAAACTGGAAATGTGAAAACATACGACTTGCTGTGCTGCAAAAGAGCAACCAGTCAGCTTACAGATGGTGTTTACAACAGACTGCATCACGGCTGCGTTACAGCAACCACACAGAGGGAACCACTGAATGAATTGTTAAGGTAAGAGTTTCAAATTGTGGCTTTAAACTGAATATACTGGGAAAAAATAGTCTCAAACAAGAGGATTTAGCAGAGGAATAAATATAATTCATGATTTCAAAGTTTTGATGTCTAACTTCCTTCTGTTTTAGCACCTTTATCTGTTTTATTACATATGGACACACTGATAGAACTCTGACAAACGTGTTTTCGCCCTCTAAAGAGAGGGAGAGCTGTTTAACCAGTGTCCAACAGTCTGAATTACTAACTGGCTCAACTAACCAGTGTCAAAAAATTGAACTTTCTAGAAACAGCTTTTTGAGTTGAAACCCACAAGTAAAGAAATGTTTGGAGACATTTATTGTGTCTGTGGCACCAAAGGTTGAAGCTGGATGGGAGGTTCCAGCAACACAGAGCAGACATTTAGAGGAAGAGCTCAGCTGCAATCTACATGACACAATACGCTGTGAAAGTTGTTCTTTAAAGAGGGAAGCCAAAAACATCAAATCCTCTGTGATGCTCAAGGAACACCTATGAGGTTTAACTTTCTTGGCAACAAGCCTGTAAGATTCTGACTCTAATAACAGACTAAGACACAAAACAGAAGCTGTGTAGGTTGACATGACATGGCATTTTCAACATGTGAACACATATGTGGGTAATTTAGACACAAAAGTGTGAAACAAGTAAAAATTATAAAAAACAAACTGCAATTCTCTGATTGCCATTTGATTGCTTTAATAGAAAATATTAATGCTGCTCAGATCTACTCAGAAGAGGAGTAAAAATTGTCATAAAGAGTGTTCTCAAGCTCCTGTAAGTGCATTTTGAAGTCAGCTAAAGCTTGTACATTTTTCTCAATTTGTCAAAACTGAAGAAACGTTTTAAAACATATCAAAGCAAAAAAAATTAAAAAAAAAAAACATGGTTCTGAGGGTCAGCATTTCAAAAACAGCATGGTGGTCCTGTGACACGAGGCTCAAACCCCTCCTATCACATGAAAGGCTGATCAGTAAAGCTTACTAGCTGAATGAATGAAATACTGTTAGACTAGTGTTTTCTACTACTGCTTGACCAGGAAGAGCATCATATCTTGTGTAGTGCTTGTTCACTTCCTGGTCGTTCTACCTCAGTGACAGCGACAAACACTGCTCTAGATTGAACGTGTACTTGGTACAGAAAGACATGAAAGTCATGAAACACCTGAAACTACACACATTCTCAAATCTCAGCTATCTGAGTAGGAAAAGGGCTGAACGGACTGATCCTAAGCTGCACAAAATCTATTAAAATGTCTGCTTTAAATACTGTTAACATGTATCATCTGTAAAAACTAACACTATAAAGTTAATTAATGACTGCGATACAATCATCAGGTTAAAATCTCTAGTGTAAAAATGTACAGCATTGTAGGCTGGCAGGTGTTTGTGTGTTTTCAACACTTGTGGCACACATTTATCCCAGTCGAGCACAAACTACCAAATAAGACTGAAAACCTGATGGAACACATTCTGCGTAGTTTGAACTACAGATCATTCATTTTTGTCACCAGCTTTCAAAACTGAGGTCTTCATGATCTCTACATCAGCACCTGTCGGCAGGGCAGGAGAACACACCTTTTTTTTGGAATTATAAGATCCTGAATGATTTTGGGAGAATCAAGCAGTTTGGAATCATTTAGTTTAATCTTTATCTGCCTATTTTTGTCAACTGGATTAGTGGAAAAAATCCACTTTATTGGTTAAGGCTGGCATTAATTCTTTCTTTGTTGTGAACAAAACCTCTGAAATGACCAAAACAAACAATGTTTGTTCTTTTTTTAAGTCATTGAAGGCCAAAAATTTAGCATTTTCTTTTTAAAACTTTAAAGTAATTCAATATGACAGCTAGGCATTATCAATTGTAGCTCATATTCTTAAAATAGGAATAAATAATTCAGTTTAAGGAGACTTTCTTCAGTCACATTTGTTAAGCTACAGAGCATGTACATCAGCAGCAAATGGAATTTAAAAAAATACCATTATTCCTAATGAAGGAACATGTGTGGCTTATTGATGTGCTTTTATAGTTATAGGACAAAGGATGTCTATGGCTCAAAGGAATAAGCTGCTACACAGGCAATTCTTAGCTGTAGCACCAGTTGATTGTGTGTTTGGTCTTTTCATGGGATTTGTTGACACAATAAAAAAAGGTTATTTACCCGCATTATTCTTTCATCAGAAAAAGCAGCAAGGCTCAAAATTCAGGTTGGAGGTGAGGGGGACACACTTTCCGCAAAAATATCACATCTGCTTAAAAGTGACTTCAGGTGTACACAGATTTAAAGTAGATCTAAAAATTTTGTAGATGAGGACAAAAAAAAACATCACAGCAGGATTGAATAAACCACCCAGCACCAGCTCCGCCACAGTAAAGATCTGGATACATTTAAAAGGAGACATCGAGACTCTTTGTACTGTACATTTAAATGGGCTGCTATCGTCTCAGGATGCAGCACTGTCAGAAGGCACAGTGTTTTTATTCTCAAACCTCAGATTGTTCAGAAAATGTTGGAGGCATAAAACTGCCTCAGGAAGAAAGATACAACTCAAGCGGATTGATGTTGAAGTTGAGCTGGTTGTATTTAGTAATTCAGGCTCCTCTCTCGATCTTTTTTTGTGCCACAAACTAACAGAAACTTGGAACCTGTAGCTTTAGAAACTAAGAAAATCTTAGTGAATGTTGAACAAACAAAGGCTTTGCAAAAAAAACCAAAACAAATGGAGTCTTATAATTCCAATATTATCTGGCCACTAGAGGGCCGAGAAGTGATGCAGACAGAGTTCACTAAATCCTCTGCTGAGTTTGTGAACTCGTTGTCGGTCGGCTCGTTTCTTGCCCTGCCCTCTGGTGCCTCTAGTCAAATGTCCTGTACTGCGTTTTAGTGATCAGTAGGCCTACAGTGGGTGAAGCCCTTTGTGTGACTGAATAGAAGAGCTGAACGGCAGAAACAGTAAAGTGCTACTGCGGACTGGAGGCACCCTGATTTAAAAAAAAAAAATGCTTTTAAAGCACATAAACACAGACGAGACCAGCAAATGTACTAGAAAGAATGGTTCAAAAATTAAAGCCTAAAACAGTGACACCATTTAAAATCATCTCGGGTAATAAAAAAAAGAAAAAAGCTCAAATGAATTATACAGGTGGTGTCTTTTTGTATTTTCACCAGGTGAGACTGGGGCACAGTCTTCTTCACTGTTCTATTTGTTTGGTGCTACAAGCTGGTTTAAGTTTATATTATTTGATTGCTTCAGTTGCCAAATTGACTATTAAAGGGTTTTAATTAATTGTATAGAAACGCAGGTTAAACAAAATCTCTGTCTGGGAGGTAAATCAAACAGGAAAGACAGTTTAGGGTGTGGGGGCAGGTTGAGGGTACCCAGTACATCTGTGCTACATTAGATTTATGTTTCTCTTCATACCCTGAGGTTAAGGTCCATCGATTCTCTCGCTGCTCATCTACATCCTGTATTTGGTAAAATGATTCATCTCTCACATCATTCTTAAACACAGAAATCATACGCACTTATTCCAACAAGGACTCAATAATTTCATATCCTAAACTAAAACTATGGTGCAAAATAATTTCCAAGACCCTGTCACACCACTGTGATCCTCATTCGCCACTCATGTCTGATTATCACAGTTATTTTGGAGGAAGACATTTCCTTTGCCTTTGTTGCCTCTTGTTAGAGCACAGGCCTAGGCTCCGCTCTTCTTCCCAGTTTAAATGCAGCAGTTTTTGTCTGGGACACAAACTGAAGCTACAACAAACCAGGACAGGACACAAAGGCCTATCAGGCACTCAAAGAGAGGCTAAAACTATTCTTCTTGCTGAAAAACAAAAATAAAACAGAGGGGGAACGTTCCTCTGTTCTCCAGAGAGGCTGTCTCCAGTGTAAAGGGACTGTGGTGATTTTACAGACATTATTGGTTAAAGGCTTGCCCTGCCTCCATCTCCACACACCCAGCACTCCTGTCTCTCAGGCGGGGCGGGTTGTGCTGGTTGTTACGTGCCCATTCGCAGGCACGTCACTCCGTCGCCCTCCTGGCTCAGTTCTCTGTCCCTGTTGGTGCCCTCCCTGCCAGTGGAGGCCAGCGTCCTGTGGGGGTGGGGGCTGCGCACCGACATGGCAGCCATGTTCAGGGTCCGAGACGGGTGAGGCGAGGGGGGGCGGTACCTGCTGCGGGGATCCGGAGACAGAGAGGGGGAGGAGGAGTCCTGGTGCCTCTCCCCGCCCGACTGGGACTCTTCCTCCTGGGGGCTCTCCGGGTCAGACTCCACGTCCTCCTCGTCCTCCTCCTCTTCCTCCAGCGTGAGTTCAAACTGGAACTTGTCCCCTACTCCTCCTCCTCCTCCTGCTGAAGGGAGGGCCCCTCCTGCTCCCACAGCTCCCCCTCCTGACCCCACCTCAGCGTGGTGCTCCTCTGGGCTGGAGGGCGAGGGGCTGCGGGGGATCATGCTCTGGTACCACTCCCTGTTGTCCTCCAGTGTGTCCAGGATGTCCTGAGCATCAGGGTGCACCAGGTCCGCCCAGGTCTCCCACAGAGGGTGCACAATGTAGTCAATGAACCCCACCTGGTCATGAAAATAAAGTCAAGATGAGCTGTTACGGTGATTACAAAAGATATTCTGGATGAATTTCAATAGAGAGAGGGCGAAATTATAATTATAATCAGATTTTTTAATCACCTCTTCAGCATATCACACTACCTATGAAAGTCCTTAAAACAGCGTGCCAACATTTTTACACAGCTCTTTTACTGCTATAACACATCAGAGTTTATTTTAATTCCATCAATTAAAGCTGTGGAAATCTAGAAAAGGAAAATTCTAACAGAAAAACAAAAAAATACCAGACACATGAAAACAGCCCTCTAACTACAGCTCTCTCCTCTTTGCCCGAAGTACTTCCCATCAGACGATTTGAACACTCTTCAAACATGTACGCAACACAAGCTTGATCAGAAACGTGAAGCTGAACCTGAACACTGTTGTAGCTGTGAGCCTTTTCAATTAGCAGAAGCCTAAATTATAAGCAACATTCAACATATCATGTCTTCGCCAGCTTACATCATACATCTATCAACAGAGCCTTATCAACCATTACAACACATGTAGATATAATAGAAAATGCAGTTAGCAGATTACCTGTCCAGGAAAATAACAGTGAGCTGTGAATATTGTAGTAACTGCATGTGTTCATACAATTCACACACACTCTTTCTTTTGATACATGCATCTTCCCTTTCTTGGATGCTTTGCAGTGTAGTCAGCTGTTATCAGCACCTTTTTCCTCAAGATTTTCCTTCACTGAATTTCCACTATCTGCAGGAACATGTACACGTATCTGTATTTGCAGAATAATCGATAGGAACATTGCTGCTCCTCTGAAAACATCTGTGATTGGACTAAGGCTCCCATCACAAGCTAGATTTTCTAAAGACTGAGGACAAACCAAGAGGAGGTGCAGAAGTCGAGCTTCCTCTCTACATTTTCCACTTATAATATGCTAAGAGGTTACTATAGAATTTTTCCTCAACGATAAAAAAATTTCTGCTTTCCCCACCTTTAAGCTGCTAAAGTGGGGAAATGACTTGCTCCATATTATCACAGTAAACCAAAGTAAAAATCTTGGTTTGTTTTGCGATACCTGGCTCTTCTCTATGGAGGCATTGTGTTTGTCACACATGGGACTGATCTCCATGCCCTTGTCCCGCTCTCTGTCTCCCTGGGTGAAGAACTCCACCATGATGCGGTCCGTCCACCGGCGGTAAAGCTCCAGCGGTTTGGTTGGGTTGCTCAGGTCGGCACAGTGGACCATGTTCTGTAGAACCTGAGGGAGAAACACTCAGTCAGACTCAGATCCACTTTGATCTTAAAATATCACTATGAAGAATAACCCAGAAAAATGTTGTGTTCAAGTGATCTTGGTGCTTCATCTATGAATCTATCAGTGTGGGCGACACTTGACATACTTTCTCTGCAGTTTGAGCTTCTGAAGGTTGAGCTTTTTTCTGGTATGTCTAGTCGTGGCAGTTGTCACTGCTCACCTCAGTTCACATTCTGTTTATTGTAGCAAAATGAAAATGTAAAATGAAACATTTTCTTGGTACAGCACTTACAACTGTTTTGTGTAGCTGGAAAGTACACACATTATAACTTACAAACCAAACTGATACAAAAAACTAAACAACACAGATTTGCCTCAATGAAACTAAGAGGTACATACCACAGTCCATCTATGATTTTAGTTTAACTTACATAGTGTTCACCAGCTATCAGTGCCAGCAGCATTAAACTCACTTAAAAGATGTAATGACTATAATGTGTCCAGTAGGCTGCAGCACCTTCACACAGACTCCCTGGTTAAACATGCAAACAGCTCTGTGTTTGCTGCAAGTGAAATCGCAGGTTAATACAAACACTGTCCGAGAGTCATTTCTTATTATTTGGTGTCCGCATGGAGAATTTTGAGAATTAATTCTTTAAAGAGTCAATATAATGTTAGATTAATGATCCTGCTCTTGGGATGCATGGGATGTGACCTTTCTGTTTACTGATGCTGCAAAATGACTGAAGTCCCTGAGCTGCACATGCATGTAAGATATGTGTTGATCAGTTATGTAGATCGTATAGCATTACTATGCTTTTAATTACCAAGTAGGCAAGCAAGCAAGTTCATTTGTATAACACCTTATCATACACAGAGATTATTAAGAGTGCTTTAGGGAAAAAGACTAAAGATATGCAAAATAAAATCATGTAAAAGATGAAGTATACAATATAATAGAAGAAAAATAATTAAGATTTGGTGAGTTTAGACCACACTTTATACATAAAACTGACTAATTAAAAGCCGTAGAGAAAAGAACTGTCTTTAACTAACTTTAAAAAATGGCTACATTTGGGGAGGAGATAGTTCAAACTGTGTTATGCCTAAACACCATTTCACCGTGAATAGTCTGAACTCTAGGCTTCACTAACTGACTAGTTCCTGCAGATCTGACCTTATATTGTTCTATTTTACAAACACACTGTGGGCCCAGGCCATTCAGAGACAATAATTAGGGCCTTAAATTCAAATCTATACATAACTGGCAACAGCCAGCGTAGGGATTTAAAAATTGTAGTAATGTGTTCGCTCTCACTGGAGTATGCCAGTGGTCAAGTATCAGCATTTTGAATGAGCTGCAAATATCTATTAGTCTTATTAGAAAGGCCAGCAATCAAAGTGTTCTGTCATGAGTACTGCACAGTGTTCAGCATGTATACTGTGATGAGCTGGTCTAACCTGGATACGGTCTGAGTAGTTGTCTAGCAGCAGGACTCCCAAACTTGTCACCTTCTTGGTCTCCACCATTGTCTTCATGTCTGCCAAGAAGTTCATGTGTTTGGACATATCTGTGGCCAGCACCTACAGACAACAACAACCACACAAACAGTGTAATTCACTGAAATGTTTCACATGAGACCTGTGATTATGAGGCAGTGAAGGATGCAGGATGTGAAGTGATAGAAATAGTCTGTCTTGCAGTGTTTGAGTTACTAGATCTAATGCTGACAAAGCAAACACACAGCTGTATCATCTGTCAGCTTCACTGCAGCAGTGCTGAACTACACCTGAGCTGTGTCTGGTGTGGTTTGGAGCTGTATGACTCTAGATCATTGTCCTCAGGTTTTCCTTTTCAATCTGAAGTATTCTGGTTCCTCACCAAAACTCACTTGTAACACATAAACAGCAAGAAAACCACAACTACCAATTTTAGATCACTGACTGACACTGATGTGGGACTATCGGGTGCTTTCATGTTAAAATTAAAACAAGAAAAGACAAGGTACAACAGAAAACAATTAACAAAATATAGTACTTTCATTTGGTAGTAAGACTGTTCTGCAGCAGTGACATGCTTACTTAGAATGTGTTTATCCCTTATATTTGCTTTACTGTTTCTTGCATGTTTCCTCTTTTATAACTCTTCATGACTTTCTGCTTTTGTTTGTTCTGTCCAGCTGAAGATGAAAAAGGGAAGCTGCAACTGTCCATCGTGTTTTTTTATGTTCTCATAGACCTGCATGAAGATATTTTGCCAGCAGCCTTTTCCCAAAGTATCAGCCTTTTACCGCACAAAGCATTACAGAGCAGAGACTGTCCAACTAAAAACTGTACCAGTACACGATCTAAAAAGTGTAGTGCACTCTCACCATGTCGATCACCATCTTGCGGAGGGAGTCTCTCTGTTTCTTACTGAGGTTCTGGAAAATGTCACAGTTGTCCTCTTGGAGCAGTTTGAAGCCCACAGCGAGGTGATGGTTCTCCAGGACTGATGCATCGTTGTACATTAGCGCCAGCTCCGAACCTGGAGAGATGCAGGTTGAAAATGTTTAAACAGATTATCTTGGATATGATGCTGCTGCTTAATTAAGTGATATGAATTAATGCTCATGGTAGCCTACTGTAAATTAGATCCTGCACCATGCTGTGGAAAACCAGACCTACGCTCAGAATGAATGAAGCACAGTTCCCTGCCAACGCTGAATATATCAGCTTAAGTACAAAGGGACCCATATGCATTAATGATATGTCAGCAAACTACCTGATTAGTGGTTATTGCTGATATCAATCAATCAATCAATCAATCAATCAATCAATCAATAAATCAATAAATCAATTAATCAAGTATTTTAAAGTTTCTGAAGGTTTCTCAAATGCTTAAACTGCCAAAATTACACCTTTCATCAGAGGCAGAAACTGTAAAAACAGAACGAATCACCAGCTTTTCAACTTTGCGTTTGGTCCTTTAACTACTCGTCTGTGGTTCAGTTGGGAAATTAACTAAATCTAAGCGTAAACTTGTGACATTTCATCAAAATCACTTTGCGTCATTTAAAAATTTGCCAATAATAAATTGTGTACTCTGTGGTACTTGTCCACTCAACCATGAAGCCATTAGTGGCTCAGCTGTGACCAGCAGTCACATAACAAAAATTCTGGGACTTTTTCAGCTGAACTGCAGGCAGGTAGAGGACTTTATATTGCGATGAAAAATGAATCCACAGTGACTTAAAATGTGACAGGAGCAAAGAAACACCCAGAAACAGCTTGGGGTTCAGAAGGTTTATCCTAAAATTATAGTTCCTTTTTTTCTCTTCCATCTATTTCAGTGTGACTCTTGCTCATTCAAAGTCCATTGTGGCCGCTAAGTAGCGACACAGAGAAGAACCTACTGGTGTTAATGAGGAACTGGTTGGTGACTCCTGGGTGGTCGACATCATGGATGGCACTAGCAAACAGAACAGCCATGATCTCCAGGTCTGTGAACACCGCCTGTGGGAATCAAAGAGGAGAAAACACATTTATTCAAAATTTAAAGTAACTCTGTGAGATCAGAGTTAAATAGCTGCAAACCAAAATCAGTGCTTAGTAGTCTGCAAAGTAACCAGAAGAGACAACAGCAACGTCTTCCTCAGCTCACCTCTAAAGCAGGGGTGGACAGGAGGACGTGGGTGGACTGCACCACGTCAGCTGCATGGATGTTGTTGTGATAAGCTACGTCTGCATGGTAGTGGTCCTCTAAGGTCATCATGAAGGTGATGAAGGTGTCGATTGGGACCTTAAAGGTTTTCAGAAGGTCTCGCTCCTGTAAGGGTGAAGAGGAACAAGAATAAATCATGAACCACAGATAACAGTAATGTCTCCTGTGTGGTGTTGAAGGCTGACGAACAGGAAAGTTGGCCTAAGTTTGCCGTTGACCAACTTGGTGTGGCAGCACTACAAAACGTACTGCAAACGTAGATGAGCTTCAAAGTAATTAACCGATTTATTTATGTTATACTGAATCTGGCACCTTTATTAACTATATTGGTCCTGATGTGAAAAACTGGATTCCAGTCAGTTAGAATCAGTCATGTTTTCAGGGTTTTTCTTCTCTTTCATTGAGAAGGTTTCTAACTGAGTGATCTTTTACCTGGAAGACGGAGTACATGATCACTGTCAGAGGGCGGTTTCCAGAAAATTCTGCTATTTTGAATATATCCAGACCCCAGCGATTGATGTCTTCAATTTCCTGGAGAAATAAGACAGACCATGTAAAGAACAGTGTATCTGCGGATGTGTGTGTTTCTGTCTTATGTTGATGTGTGTGTGGACCCACCTTAGCCAGCATACTCTCTTGTGGTGTGTTGACTCCGAAGCGAGGGATGCAGGCAGGTGCTAAGCTGGGACTTTGCGTGGCCTTTTTCACACCACTGATCTGTGACATCGGCCTCTTCTTCTTCTCCTTCTCCTTCGGAGGCGGAGACAGGATCTCCACGTCATGTTGTTTCTCTGCATCATGAACAAACACACACACATTAAGCTACTGCCAGACTGATGTGTGGTTCATTATATCTGCAGGTGCAGATTACTTACAAGTTCTGTTCATGAGAACCGTAAACAAATGAGCCATGAAAGCAAAAGCGCTCACTGCTCACACTTCTGTCTTTGTGAAATTTAAAAGACAGACTTTACTTGACTGTCACTTGATTACTTTTGTTTTATCTGCCTTACGGGAGGGAGAAAGTCAAGCTGGTAACTCTGTACTCGCTGACGTAAGTCATATGATGCATATGTGAGTTATTAGTCATGTGTTTTAAAGTGAGAGCATCTTTCTTTGCTTACTAAGTCACACAATCTCCTCTTTTACTCAGGTGCTAGAAACTGTCTGAAAAAATGCCTCACCTCAACTTTCTCCAGCATTGATGGAAAACAACTTTAAATAGTCTCCCGTTTTGTCAGAGAAGACATCTTTGCCTCAGCTCTATGATAATGTCTGCAAGGAGCCTGTCTTTATAGGTGACTTGGTGCTTTCTGCACCAGTTCAATCAGTAGATTTAACTATCATGGTATTAACAAAGTGTATGATGTCTGACATATGCACAGCAGTAGCATTTTTCCTCTTTAACATGTCTCATATGTATCAGTTACTCTGAGTGGTACACTTATGGCTGCTACAACTCTGCTCCCCCACTGTTTCTACTACACAACCATTCTGCTACTATTAAAACTCACTATTACAGCTTCAACTACTAGATACAGGTAGTGACAAATAAAAGGAAAAAATCTGAAACCCCTACAATGACAGGATCTGGTGGTTCTGGGGGCAGTTTGCTGGCATGATTTGGGTCCACTTTTCCAGAGGAAATGGTCACTGTAAATCAATACCAAGTTGGGTTCTGAGTGGTCACCTTAACCCAATGATAGAACATTTCCATCCTGATGGGAGTGATCTATTCTAAAATAACAATGCCCCAGCCGTAGGGCACAAGTGGTCACTGCATGGTTGGCTGTGTATAAAAATTATGTGAATCATATGCTATGACCTTTACAGCCACCAGATCTAAACCTAGCTGAATAACACCTCCATTATCAAAACAATGGATAACAAAATGTGTTTCGGAGGAATGGTGTTTCATCCCTTCAGTACAGTTTCACAGACTTGCAGAATCAATGCCAAGGATCAGTGAGGCTGTTTTGGTGACATCTGGTGGCCCAACATCTTACTAAGACACTTAATTGTTGTTTTCCTTTCATTTGTCACCTGTTTGCGATCACACTGCTGCTACAGCTATGTCCATAATAATGTGAACATGTCAGTGATCAGGGCCTAATGCAAGCACTGTTAGTACTGCTGCTGCAAGTACCAGTAACACGAGCTGGCTGTAAATAATATTACGAGTAAATTCATCAGATAACTCAAAGTCTACAACTAATACTACAGCTGCCACCGCTAAAACTTAATACTGCTGTTGTTTTAGTATCACAACTAGAAGTTGTACAATTTAAAAGAGCACTTCATCAATATAGCATTGCACTACTATAACTTTACCTGACACATAAGGGACAACAGCAGTTACTACAGCTGCTACTAACATATACAGCTACAGTAAACGTTTGCAAATTTCATATATTTTAACATGTAGTTTGGAAACACATATGCATACCTGCACATATGTATGTAACAGGTGTGAAATAACATGAAGACAGCTGTCCTCTCCAATGTATTGACACATAGCTGAAGCCAGTATGAATAAAATAGCAAGCGATCACTAAGAAAGTGGACTAATTTCACAGCAGCTGATCAGAAACCAGTCAATTCAAACATTCTTTCACCTGAGGTGATAAAACCAGGCTAAAAGGAAATCTGCTGTCCGGTCTGCCTTTTCAGAGTACCACAAACAGCCCTGCATGTCACCTTGCTGAACAGCGCTAGTGTCATGTAAAGACGTTGCCAGCCAAAAACAAATTTACCAAAATAAGACATACAAAGACATGAGGATAGATCATTTTCAGTGTCTGACTGAGGTAAGAATGCATTTGTGCTCCTTTTTAGCATAACACAGTCAGAATCTGTGTTAATGACCTTGTGAAAAACTGGACTTTGCATTGCTCCTGAATCACCTTTAGGGAAAAAAGAACACTCATTTTTAAAAGAATATAAAATTTCTACTAAAAAAGCTCAAGTTGGCATTTTACGTACACACAGTCTCCTGCCATGTAAATGAATGTGAATTTCAGCAATGTGTTTTTATGGTATCAATTGATTATATGGCATGTGGGTGCAGAATACCAGCAGCACAAAGCTAAGGATGATGGGTAAAAAAAACATCAGTTTTTCCAGTGAACAGCAGTGTTTAAAGCTTGATGACAAAGCGCTTCTCATGTTTTTCCAAATGTTGGTCTGCAAAGGCTTCATCACATTAACAGGTTGGAGATTTTTTTTAACCCACAGTGGAGAGAATAATCCATTAAGGAAAAACATGGAAATCACCAAAGCAAGGTTCCCAGCGACATCATCAACATGATCTCAGCGAGATTTGTTGACGCAAAGGTGGTGTCCCAGCAGAAAATGACTCATCCATTTTTGTACAAACCAAGGAAATATTGATTCCATTTTGACATCACAGACAGCGTGCTTCACCTCACGTCCACAAATCATCCTCAGTATTTTCCATCCACGGCTTTCTACTAGCACTGACTGCTTGAACAACATCCAAATCTGAGCACAGATACCAGCACACACCACGGCAAGGATGCACAACGACCTGAGTGGCAGCGTCACACGAGGCGCTGTCTGGCCTCCCTCACCTCTCTCACAGTGCCTCCTCTTCCTCACACCCAAAACCATGGTGTTCATTTCCAAATGCGGCCAGGCTTGACGCCGAGGCTGTCATGTCAAAACGGCGTCCGACTGACAGCTCCATCCTCGCTCGGCTGGACCATCCTGCCGGAAGGGCTGCTTAAGACTGAGCCTGCTATTGATGCAGCACACCCTCGAATAATATTGCACCCTGTTGCTACGACAACGCCACACAATGTGCCTGGGAATGCTGTCTGCTGCCGCGCCTCCTTCTGTTTTAGAGAGGAAAAATCCTCACCTTCTCCATCTGTCCACTGCTCTGCTCCTTCCCCTCGCTTAGAAACATGCTCTTCTCATTTTCTCAGTTGTGAAAAAAATGCTTCACATCCTTTTTTTCCTTTAATAATTCCTCTCTCCTGCTCTTTTTCCTTGACATTAATCGTATACTCCTTTCCTTTAAAAACAGCCTCATTTTTTTCTTCCTTTCACAAATTTTCTTCTAACACATTCCTTTCTTTTATTTCTTGAATCCTTCTGTCATCCTTTAATCCATGCTTGATAAATTCATGTCTTCTTCTTTGTTTTATTATGAAAAGTCTCTTTTCTGACCCTAAATATAAATCTAAATATTTTTCTCCAGACAAAATGCTCTCAACGTGTCTCTGATGAAACACAAAGAAACGCCTCTCTGTCCGTCTCCTACACCATCTCATACCTAACATGCTAACATTCACATATGCTGAATTGCAGTCTGGTCTAATGGTCATATAATGCAACTGACAGCAGAACAGTTAATAAAGGGAGGTGATGCAATTATGCAAATAGGTTTCTTCAAGAGCTGAGCTGCAGCACAGACAGCACGCTGACAGGATGGTACAAAATGTAATTTACAAATGGTAATATGTTCAGATATTTTGTTGTCTGTTAAATTTCATTGAGGGTCAACTAAATATTAGAAGGTACCTGTCTGTATGACGCTATACAGTCCAGCAGCACAAGAAATGACAGCTTTCAGAACGTTTAATCAACACCTTCGTAAAACACTTTTAACAAAAACTGAACATTATGACTTTCATGAACGATGTATAGCAGCAATGTTGTTACACCTTATTACAATTAGTCAGATGTGGCTGATACAGTGGGTGTATGTTTCTATAAACACGTCTATTTTAAATATTTAATGTGTTTGTGCTAAGGCCCTCGCCCCTCACACAGCCAGTATCCTTTCTCTCTTTTCCACCAGGCGTTAAAACTCACCTAGGAAGGTGCTGGCGATGAACTCTGACACCTGATTCCCTGAGCGGCTTGTCTCTGACAGCTGCGTCAGCTCGCGGTTCAGCATCCTCTTAAACTGTGTGGATATGACAACGAGCACAAACAAACCAAAATACAGTTAGTTCAAGTACACTGTAAAAACACTCAAGACAAGGTGTAGTGTTTTCTAACAGCAGTATGACAATAAATATAATCGTGATGCCTTTATGTGGCTGTAAGCACATAAGAACACGGGGAGGTTTTGTGTTTTAAAAAATGACAAACAAGATTTCCCAAAATGTTCCTGTGCTCATTTGCCTCCTGGGAGAGGGTAGTATGGGACATTTACATGCCATTCTTTTCACCACCTGCCTTCACATGGTGGAAAGCATATAATAAAAGTCACTTCTACAGACAATTGAAAATTCCCCCATCTTACTTGTTCTTTCTTTCTAATTTTATTTATTTATTACATACAATAAAAACATGGTAGATGCAGAGTGAGATACAATGTCCATTAATCCATCAGCTTGACCCGCTTTATCATGTAGGGGGTCACTGAGGACTGGAGTCCAGTCCTGCTGGCATTGGGTGAGAGTCGGCGTGTACCCTGGAGAGGTCACCAGTTCATTGCAGGACAAACAAAGAGACAGACAGCTCACACTCACACCTACGGCCAATTCAGAACCACCAATTAACCTGCCATTCATATCTTTAGAGGGTGGAAGGAAGCAGGCTCACGGTGAATATACAAACTTCACATGGAAAGGCCTGAGCTGACCTGCAAACCCAAAACCTTCTTTCTGTGAGGCATCCGTGCTAATCACGACACCACTGTCCTGCCTGGATACAATTTTAGATAACTACGAAATAAAATCTCCATATTTTTGTACAATGAAATGAACTGAGGTATGGGCACAAACTTAAACCATGGTAAAAATGTGTGTGGTTTTACACTGTAAATGAAATGCTCTGTATAAAAATACGAATCAAGTTGGTAAGGCTGTACCTTACTTAACTAAACTAAATCAGTACGTAACACATTATCATTCATGCTGCATGGTTGGTTAATAAATGTTCACAGTTAAAGTTCAAACAACTTTATGCCAACACAAGATGCTCCGCTGTGGTTTCAACCCCGTGACTGTGAAAACAAAGCACTGCAGCACTTCGAGAATGACGCTCAAATAACTGGTGTAATTGAATCACATTTATCTCTGTCTGAACAGCCTATGGTCCAAGATTATTCCCTTTGAAATGTCCAACTGTTTCACATATGTTTGTGAAGTTTTAAAAATACAAGGAGACAAGCTACAATATCTTTAACTAAGTTGTCTAGTGGCAGACACCAGGGAGAAATCTTCACTGCTGGCAGCGAATAAAGAACGCTGCTGATACACTCATGCTAAAAGGTTTTTTTGAAAACAAAAGTGTTCAGTGTTTCCCCCTGAATTTTATCGCAGCGGTAGTTTCCACACTGATTATGTAACAGCTTCGGCACGTGGTGCCTGAGGGAGGAGGGAGGGGATCTGGGTGAGAGAGTGATGCTGCAGTGGTTAAATGGCTACTATGTGACACACATATGGATGAACAAAGCACATACAGCAACATCCTGTAGTTTCAAACAATGTGTTATTTATCTTCTGTTGTATTTCTCCTGTGGCTTCTCCTACATAACTCTATGATACAGTACTTTCTGTCATGCTTTCACACACATTCACACACATACACACACATATTTGTATTCACATACACCAAGCAAAACATTCCTACGTTCATAAACCACTGCTCTTAAGATTCTGTTTTTCACATTACAAAATCATGACAACTGCTCCCTCTAACATGCATGTCTTGTCTGGCCTTTGTGTTCTCTATCTCTATCTGTCACTCTCTCAAAAACACACACACATTCTCAGTGTTTAGCCCGTTTGTAGATCCACTCCTGAGTTAGATCCAACAGGCAGCAAGCTCACTCAGCATTCAGCCCCCTGCAAAGCCTGCACTGTCGATCAATAGATCCCATTGTAAACAAGGAAAGCCAGCAGCGCTTCCCGTCGCTCACCTGTCTGAGTCTCCAGCACAGACAAACCCAGAGCGCCGACGCAGGCATGTCAACCTGCGCATGTTGATGTTAGTGGAAGCTAAAATCCAAGTTTGCCTGCTTTGTGATCTGCTGTAATTTGCCCCCTCAGTTGTGCTCCATGCTGAGCAGAGACGGTCTGCACATGAAAAGAGGTCCGTTTGGAAATTAAAGTTCCCACAGTCCCAGGTGCTGTCCTGGAGATGAGGGGGGGTCGGAGGGGTGAGGTGGGGGTGGGCGGAGGCGGGGGAGGCTGGAGTTGTGATCTACCATCAGGGTAGGAAGGGTGTGACTGCAGTCGCTTATCCAACTACTGTCACACACTGTCAATGAGAAACATAAAGAGGGAGAGAGGGAGAGGGAGGGAGGGAGAGGCTTTGAGGAGCCCCTCTCCCCCGTCTCGCATGCTGTTCCCCACGCTGTGTCCAATCACATTAGTCTGTTTTTCAGGGGCTGGTTGGAGGAGAGGGATTTGATTGGCTGACTGGGGGATGGAGGAGGTTTTAGTGTAGCAGCCAGACGGCAGAGACAAGCAGAGAGGAGAGATGCTAATTAACTCTTTCAGTGGAAAAAGGCACCATTCATGAACTCTGGTGTTTTTGTTCCGTTTCCTCACATGTGACTTAGAGATGTTGTCGGAACAGGAAAGGTCTTTTACCCTATAATTCAATTCTGCACCACACTGACAGGGCGACAAAATTGGATTTTACATTTAACCTTAATGTGATTCGAATTAGAATTAGTCAATGGTGCTATTACTAAAGCAGTGGACTAAAGCACTATTTTTTTAAAAACTGCTGAAGCAAGGATAAAATGGTGAACTACTTTGGTATAGATTTTTCAGTTACAGACTGTTTTTACTGCAAGTCCTATATGGTGAAAATCCATTTTGTTGTGTTTTGTGGCAGTTATAAATTTGGAAGTGTAAATGAAAACTATTAAAATATGCAGATATTGGCTTCTGCCATTCCTCAGGTCCCCCTACAACTATATAAGCTCCCCGCTTTAGGAGCCAGTAAGAACTTTGCTGATCCATGTTTTATCTGAGAAACCAATAGTCATCCAGCTCAAACTTTATATAATCCTTCCCCCTCACTGTCTGCTGCTTCCAAGATGAGCCATTCAAAAAAATCAGCTGCCTCTAAGTCCACCAGGTTTATTTACTCTCTAGAGCTGCTTCTGCTAACTCTAAAATGTCTCAGCCATGAGCAAAGCACACCAAATGTTCTACTGCTGGTGCAAAAGTAAACACAAGAGTGTCTATGCACTCCCAGCAGCGGAGGAACAGAAGATCCAGTGGACTTCTTTTATTATTGATGGCAATGTCACTAATGGGAAAGTCCTTTTTGTTAGCACATTGTGCAGCTAATATGGCCAATGTTACCTTTAGCTTTGATCGTAAGGCCACAGGTCATTTTGAAATAGTGACGCAATAAAAAGTCCTAGCCTGACACATGTACACACATTAATGCCAGCCGCCTTGCAGTCAACCGTTTAACCGTTTTGTTCCATGCTCTCAATTACAACAGTAGTTCAGCTGCACTTAAAGCCACTTGCACTGAAACAGCCTGTTTAGAATGGCGTTTATAATCTTTGTGACATTGCGAGGTGAAAAAAAATTGAAAGACTCGATCTAGGAACTTGTGAGACTTACATCAATTTGCTCAAAAGGGGCACAATATGGGGCCTTTAAACATTTTGTGTCTCCAGCTGATACATAAGTTTACCTGGATGCACAAACCTCTGGCTTTGGTTTTTAGGTAAAAAAAAACTGCTCATTCACAGCTCTAAAGACATAGCTGCAGGTTCACTGCAACTTCAACTTCTGCTCAGTTAATAGACTCAATATGAAGCTGCGCTGGACGTCAGCTCACCTTATTGGATGCCATCTCGCTGACCGAGTGTCTCGTCTGCAGCGTCTCCAGCTGGTCCAGACACCAGTCCAGTTCTTCCAGTGTCTCCACTGCCAGCTTCTGGTAGGGCTCCTCTGAAAGGACAAACACATGCAGAAAAAGACCTATTATGAAAACATCTGAATGTGAGGAACAATTCAAAGCTCTGATATTGCTCTTAAAGAAACTCCTGCTTGTTGTGTCTTGTTGCACCCATCCTGTTTGATGGTGAGTTCAAAATGTAACAATCGAAATTTGTGTGTTTAACACTAAATTTATATTTTCATGCACTGAAATCATCAACTAAGAAGCACATCATTCATATTTACCAGTGAGTTAAAACAAAACAACCCTTTAAATATAAAGACAAAAGCAGTAGATACTTTGCATAATGACCTCACACTGTCCCACCCTACAGGAATATTAACACTGACCTGCAACACATGGCTTACACATGGATGGCTGGTTGCTGCCTGACGGCCTCCTGAAACAAGAAACAGATGCACAGATGAATAATAATAAACACAGGAAGCAGTTACTCATCCAGTCTGCTTTCTTGATCTTACTTATTTCCCACACGATCTTGCAGATGTGTAAGAACAGCAAAGTTACTTCTCACTGTTCGTAGACTGGCAAGAACCTGTAAAGGGAAAAAGAGTGGAGAAGTTAGTATGAATAGGGTTAGTTGAAGACTTCTGAAACATGCATCCCTAAATACCAGGACAATGAAGAACCCAGGGAATCACCCTAATTACTTCCACTGCAGTTCTCTTACTTAGTGCCTGCACAGCTGGAAGAATAGACATATTCTGCATAGTTATAGCAGGAGTACTGATTCAGTGACTGGACCTTACAGATGTAGGTGTCTTTTACTGCAATCACTTGAGACACATTCACTGCACTGAGACAATCTCTTTTTCACTAATTGTGGGACTTCTGGACCAATTGGCTGTATATGTGTTTTCACTCTGATATGAACGAGTCTTCTTTGTAATTTTGAATCAAAAAAGCCCGATTACAATGACCACGATTCAATGTTGGGAAAAAAAAAACCAAAAGTGGAAAATTTCCAGTTGGGTGGAATATTTTCAAAGGCTCATCACTGAACCTTCACCAGGTTTTACAGACCTGGTGGAAATCTTTTGACACTTAAAGGACAGATAACTGTTCAGACATCAGTAAGAATAACAAATAACAGCATGGTTTGGATTTTAAGTTGCATCTGCTCATGTGGATTCTCAACATTCATGTAATCTAAGTGGTTTACAAACTCGACTCTACAAATCACAGAGACAGCATGTCGTTGCTAAAACGGCTTTACGGCCTTAATGTCACTGACACTTAAGTGCTACTAATTTCCAAAAATCTGATGTAAGACAGCCGCACGCTAAAGCTCTAGAGTTTCAAAATCCCACAGAGTTGACGTGCGTTCTTGTTCTGAGCTTGGATTCGCCCGTCAGCTTGTTTTGCAACAGTTAGATATGTGACACACATATTGCGACTAAAATAGATCATTTGCAAATAAATGAGTGTGGGTCAAAGCTGCACTGCCTGATCTCTAAAAATGATTCAGGTAAATAATTTAGCTTAATATCCGGCTGCAGGTGGGCCAAAAGTAAATGTTGGATATTAGTTTGAGAATACGACATGTACACAGATTGTGTTAATTGGCATACACGTACACACACACACACACACACGCACACATACATAAAGACTCAGAACAAGCTGTTCAGTACAAGGAGAATGTGTGTGGGTGTTTTCTGTGAAACATGAACCATCTCTTATTTTTCAAACTAGTGAGTAAGGGCCATCGAGATTATCTGTACAGACACACACCTACAAACGCACTGTTTTAGTTTGAATGAAAACCGTCCACTTAGACACAAAGTGCTCAGTAATGAAAACTGACACTGTGCTACAGAGTAAACACAGTAAAGAACAGCAAGTCACATTTCAGGTGACAAATCTGGCTCTTCATCAGTTTTTGGCAACATGAAAACTTGTATGATTGCATCTTTCGTAAATCTTCAAGGATGAACTTATTAACGCCTTTATTGAAATCCATGTTGTTCTCCTCAGTTTGTCATAGCTGGGCGTTGATTATTACAATATAAATAAAGTCGACATACAGTAAATACTTGTATAAAACTTTGGACGGAGACTAGTTTTCACTATGGACAGCAAACAAATGTAGTCTTCATCGACTGTTTATGTAAGGGTTCATGACATGTATCTTATCTTTCTGACCAATTAATTAATCAAATAAATGCTTTTCATCAGATCCATAACCTGTGTTAGAGAAACTGTCCCTAATGCTACATCTAGTTTTTGGGCTGCTGCTGTATACAGGTTTTCATTTTGCGCCAAATCAGTGCTGGAAAATAACCACTCAGCTGGGGTTCTGTGTTTTGTTTAGCCCGTAAATTTTGGGATATCCTACAAAACCAGCAACACACAACACTGAGAGTGTAAATGCGACTAACCTGTGCGAATGGAGTCACTATCATGTCTTCTCCATGCCTGCAAAAAACCAAGGAACAAACATCAAGTGAAAAAGCCACATGCGAAGGGAGAAACTGACCAAGGGCAAAATGTGTGATTCCAAAATCTCAAAAGACAAACACATAAATAATGACAACACCGAGGTTGTTGTCATTGGGATATTTGACTGTGCAGGAACGCTGCACTTGGCTGAGACTCTGCTTGGTCTGAATATCACACTGGATAAATGGAGGGGACAGCAGATAGAACTAGCTACACAAATACATCTTAGAGGCAAAAGCGTATTAACAGGTGCAAAACCTTAGAAAACTTTTGTTTTTGACCACGTGGCAAAAGAAGGCTGGAAGGAAAAGGAATACTATAATGTCATTTGGTCAGTACTAGTAATTTGTATTCAAGCAATTAGGTTTAACTGAGTGTGTATAAATTTGCATTAACCCCCTGAACCCCAAAACTTAAGCAAATCTATGTCTAAAATTGTGACATTTCATCAAAGCAATTTTACTTGTCTCATTTTAAAAAATTACTAAAAATGAATAGTTTGCTGTACCTAGATTCTGTAAATAAAACTAAAATTCTGTGCTCCTTGGCACAATGTTGATCCCGTTATCGACTCAGCAGCAACCAACAGAACCTTTTCAAGTGAACTGCAGGCTGTGTTTACACAATACCGATCAGAGACAAGTATGAAAACAAATTTAAAACACAAGTAGATACTAAATGATATAGTGTTCCCATTTTGGTTTTCAGTGTTGGTAACAGCTGTGGACACTTAAAACATGTTGGACATGTTGCTTTCATTTGTTTTTCTTTGTAACATAAATAATCAAAGAAATCTACCTTTCTTTTTTTAGGATTTGTGGCTTTTTAACTTTGTTATATTGCACAAAAGACTTTCTTGAGTTCTTTCTCCTTCTGGTAATCATTTGCTTTTTTCATTGAGGTGCAGGACTTTAAAATGTGGCAAGAGCCAAAAAAAAAACAAAAAAAAAAATGCAGAAACTGCTTTGAGTTCAGATGTTAATCCTAAAATTAAAACTTGAATTTTTACAATCTTAAAATGTGATTCTTGTTCATTAGAAAAAAGTTTTAAAAAGTTTTAAAAAACAAATAAATTCAAAAATTTTACTCTCTGATTAAGTTCTCTGACCTACATGTAAACTGTATGAAGGAGTATTTTTTATTAGTCTCAATATAGTAAAATTACAGTGGCTGTCTAACAACGTTACAAAAAAGGCAAATGAATCCAAGCAATCAGTAAAACTGCATTGTAGCATTAGCAGCTAAGAGACTTGATTGGGTGGTGACAAATGTAGCCAACATCAGACCTGTGTTTCTGTGAGGATCCACAATCACTGAAGGCCTCCAAGATGTGTTTGTATGACCAGAACTATGTGCAGATGAGGGGCAGTGTTCATGCTCTGGGTGCTGGGAGAGCCACGCTTTGAAAAGGTGGAGCTCTGTGGAAGCTTTGGGGTCACAGCATGCACCTCAGACATCTTCAGACATCAAGGTAAAACCATGCTGCCAGTGGAAAGTACAAAGTCAGTCTGTACGTCGCTGCTCAGCAAACATTTGACTCCAACAACAATCATATGATAGAGTACGTCATCACTGAAAAGGCTCTATTGTTTTGTAAAATCAAGGTCAACAAAACAAAAAGTTCTACCGGAAATTATCAAATTGGCAAATGAAAAAGGGGTGACGGCATATCACCATCTGTCAAATGCTTGCTGAGACTGCTCCAGAAACTTTGCACTGGTGATGCTTTTGAAGTTGAGCATTCAGGTCATACTCGGGAAAAGGTGACGTGTAAGCTTCAGGGTGGGGTGGGTGACTCATGACAGCACGGCACAGCCAAAAGATCGAGACAGAAAAATCACAGCAATCTCCACACGTTGTCTCACCGAGGCAGCCAACTGACTTCGCAATGATTCAATCCTTCCTCCCTTCAAAACAAAGGAGCGACAGCTATTGGTGGTCGAGGCCCCATTTACACTCAGGCTTCAAACAGACTGCTAGCTGCACAGAGAAATCTATAGCTGTATAAACAGACAGAAACTGGATGCCAAACCAGCTCAGAGCTCAGACCAGGTTTCTGCTAGTTGGATGACCCAGAGGTAGAACTACGATACAACTGAAACGAACGGATCTGCTGTTTACATCTAAACTGTCACTGTGCTGCCAAAAGCCTCTTTAAAGCCAAATTCTTATGAGTGTAAATAGGACCTTGGATGTGCTTACAGAGGAAAATTACAACAAATATTAGTGTTTCCGCAGTAACTCTACGGTAGCAAGAGTGACAAAGTCCATGCGATCTAATTCTATTAGATTCTATTCTAATTCACTATTGATGAGTGAAGGGAAAAACACAGACTACTTGATTTGTTGCTATCCAGAATTCTACACACACACACACCTATTACGTTAATACACGACTGTCAAATTCTCTTTCATATCTTCTATCATCAGCTGTTATCAGAAACATTCTAGCTGTTCTCTCATTTTTTTATACTGTGAAGTAAAGTCAGAAACTTCTCCCCAGATCCAGCATCACAACCCCACCAGGCTGCAGAAACAATACCGAAAGCATCTTCAGATACTCACAGGTCGCTGGCAGTGGACGAGTTGCGGGACATGGCTTTGGGCGAAAGGTCGAAGTCTGAGTCGGAGCGGTAGAGGAAGGACTCACGGCGCTGACTGTGGGGGAAGTTGGCCTGAAGAACCAGACCAGAGCCGGGGCTAGTCTGAGAGTCCAGTGGACTGCGACCCACCGACAGGCCATTCTCCACATCAAAACTACAGAGAGAGATAAGAGAAGAAGTAAGTACATGCTGTAGACTGACCTGCCATTTCATTTCTGTTTTCCTTAATTGATTTGATTATTTCCTTTCACACAGAAAGTATGCTGTGACTAATTAACATGAATACTACTTCTCCTGATGCTAACATTACTGCATCTGCTGCTGCTACTATTACCTCTACTTCAGCAACTCAATTTCCACAATTTGTCACCAATAATAGCAGCTTCACTTTGCATACAACAATATTGTAAGAAAGAAATTGTAAGTCAGTTTTGTTGTGCGCCATAAAAAAAAAACACCTCCTGCAGCTGCTTGGGGTGCAGAAAAGAAACAGACAAGAGACATCTGAGATAAGGATAAGACAAGGCAGAGATGAATATGAATAAACATCTTCTGAATGGGTGGAGCTGAAAATCAATTCCCAAACGATCACACTGAAGTCTTTAACAGCAGACACAAGGCAGATAAAATTATGAAGACACACGAAGAAGATTCATGTGACTGTTTCAATAATTACAATGATGAGAAGCACCGAACTCGCCGTGTAAAAAACGTCATCCTGGTTTTCTCCGCTGATTTTAAACAGGTGACCTTGTGATTACTGGTTTTCGCAATCGAACGCAGATGCACCCACATCGTTCCCTTCGCTATCTCTGCATGACGTCAACCCAGACACGTTACGTCAGTGCAGCTGCTACCCATGACCCCCCCAAACCACCATCAGCCATCACAGCAGCTAAAACACAACAGAACAAAGGGACATTGACATTCTGACTTCATGTCACAGTGTTCAAATGGGTTTTATTTTTAATTCTGTTGCATATTTTAAAATCTGTATCTGTGAAACTCTGATTGAGCTCAGCTCCGTCACCAAGCAGCATCACAGCTACACTTGGCCCAGACTGAATCTCTTTGAAACCCTTCCAATCAAGATGAGGTCAGTCAGCAGGCTACTGAGCTGCAGGGTTCTGCAATGCAAACATTCACTTAACAGATTCCCTTTCTCTTGTTCACATTAGACTGTGCAACCACAAAAGAGCGAGGCGCTGAAACCATTATGAGCAGGGAGGGGACAGAGGAGAAGTTGACTTTGAGTTTCGTCTGAGAGCACAGAGGGAGTAGCTGAGGGTTAAAGCTTATCAACTCGGAAAATTGTTATTCTCTGCTGATCTCTGCACTATTTCCAGCTCATCGTGCTCCACATTCCTTCTGTAAACTGTGCCTTGCTCAAGGACAGACCGACTCGCACCGTTCGTGTCTGTTTTAAAAGACTGAAACCAGCCTCCTCCTGGTTCTTCTTTGACCTAATTTCTCTGACAAATCATTTGCATTATTAGCTCCTGAAGAATAGATCTTTCACGTCTGAGATGAGGTTTTAAAGTGCTATTACGTGGACACTTCAGCGGCAATATTAACACATTTTGTGTGTGTCTTTATCAATTAGATCCATTCATGACAGCCCCCCTCCTCGTCCTCCTTCTCTGGTCATAACAATAGGAAACAGAGCACCGACCCAGCAGTGGAAGGTTGCCTGTGTGAATCTATTTTTAGCCTGCCTCCAGCGCTGCAGCAATAATAGTGCCTGATAAATGAAAGATGGCTATTATGCAATCGATGCTGAATGAAACAGGCCCAATTCACAGAAGCAGAGAGACGAGGACGAAGAGGAGGAGGAGGAGGAGGAGGGTGACCAGGAAGGCTGTATCCAGCACAGTGATGCGTTCAGCACCTCACACCTGATTGGTGCGACATGGCGGAGGGGGGCAGGGCTGCAGCTGCAGGGCTTACCTCAGTGATGACACCCCACCACCACCTCCACCACCACCACCACCGTACCTCACTCAACCTCATTCTCCCTCCCCCATCCTCCCCCCCGGCTCGGTGTAGTCGGCCGTGACGAGGCTCCATCAGAGGAGAGCAGTGACGTCAGAGGCTATAAATAGATCTGGCTGACAGGAAAGAAGGGAACTGGGAGACTTGTGACGGTGCTTACGTAGATGCCCTCCCCTCCCCCATCCCAGACAGGGTGCAGATGAATTCTACCCCTCCACATGAATACATTTATGAAATATTCCATTTTAAATTCCGCTAGGTTCCACTAGGCTCCTGGTAGAAATACAGGTCTGTTCCCCTCCATTCCTAAATGCCTATTTATATATTCATGGCCCATATTTTCTTTCTCATCTTCTATTCAGCCGAATCCCTCAGTGAGCAGGTATGAAGCATGTTGCTCAAGGACACTTTGACAGCAAACATCGCTGGTGCCAAGACTGAACACGGCGAAAGCAAATCAGTGGAAGTTGTGAATTTAAAGTGTCTCTCAGATTCAGAATCACAGAGTTTCAATGTATACCATGTGTGTAGTTTTTTATATTATCTCCAGTAAAGTTTCAACTCATTTTTCTCTTGCAACTCCAGTTTCCTTCAGATTTTCCTCTCATTGACAGTGATCATGTGAAACTAAATTTTTCCACTGTGATCCAGATGTATTGCAGATTTTTCAGGCAATTAAATGAAGAGTTAATTTACAGGTCTTAGCTGTATTCACATACAAGTCTCCCTCACACTAGAAACAGGCTGCATTACACAGACAGTTTATCGAACATCAACTAAATACATTGGATTTGTACCGCTGCTCAAGGCTGCAACAATGAATTCACATGAAGATGACCGTACAAAAAGATAAAGTAATGCCAGTAATGGCACTAATAGGAGAAGCAGGTAAAATAATTACAGAAACTTCATATGCAGATGATGTTGATTTTCACAGATTTAATATATTTTACATCCCAAAGACTCAAAGTCACTATTTCAGCAGCTGCAGTTCACCACAGCCTGCTGATGGTTGATGGAATTAATCCCCAAGTCAACAGCATCTGACAGGGAGGCAGCTCCGACTACTGAGCAACATCAGGTACTGCAGCAACCATCACAACCTATTCTGTGCATGTACAGCACACAAATATTTGTTTAAACAAAATAATCATAAGGCTCTGTTCAAATTGTCTTTGCATTTTGCATCATGATCTGTCTTTACTATATCTGGTTTCATGTGAGCTCTTTAGAAAAAGATCCAGACAGCAATTTTGTTCACTTTTTTCCCACTTCTTTTGAGATGTAAACCAGCAAGTGCCTTAAATGTGTAAAATAAGTTGTAATTTCCTGTAAAGGAACACATTTGGACTGTGTGATTTTATTTCCTCCCATTACCAGTCGAACAGAGCAAGCAGTATTTGACTATAATAAAGATTAAGATAAAGATATGACCTCTTGGCAGGGTGCAAAACGAATTTAGAATAATTAAGCTGGAAATTTAAAAAGGGTCAGTTCTGTTATAAAAAGCTTACTTTGCACTGTAGGTGCAGCCGAACCAGTCTAGTCTTGTTAAATAAATAAATTATATTAAAGTACTGTGTTTGAACATTTTCTTGTCAAGCAAAGAGGTTTTCAGAGTTTCAGCTGGACAAGGTGGAAAACTGCAGAAAAAAACTACACAAACAGACCAATGCTACGACCAATTGCTGAAATGAAACTTGTGCTTTTACATTAGCCTTTTTACCACAACAAGCATCCTCCCTTTAAACAGACAGACAGGCAGGCGAGCCGGCGTCTTGTTCAGTTGCAGTCTGACATAACAAGTTGACCTTGGTCTGTCTCCTGCCTTCAGCATTGTTCTCCATTTCTCTGACGTACATTACAGCTCCCTTTTCTCTCTTTAAGTCTGTTTTACAAAACTTTTCTCACACACACACATCCCAGCCCTCTCCTTGTGTTCCCAGGATGTTCAGTTTGCTTTTCATCGCTACGTCAAAGAGGAGGAATCCTGTCTCAAATTAAAAAAGGCTGCAGTTTAAAAGCGGTTACCAAAATATGTAGTTTCATATCAATTTGTAAATTGACAAAAAAAAACAAGTACCAACCATTTTGACAATAAAATCAACATTTAACTAATTTTTAGAGCAAATGTGTGAAAATATTCTCTAATATCTTCATACACAGCTGGAAGAATTCACTTGGAGTCAAGAAAATTCAGAGGAAAAATAACTGCTTGTAAAGTTAGTTATTGTTTTCATGAGTCACAAAAAAAGTTTTCTCACAAGACACATAATCTGAAAATAGAAGAATGTCACTGTAGTAATAATACGCTTCACTGAACAAGCTGTCAAACAAGCAGTGCTGTTGATGTCATGAGAGTCACTCTGATGTCAGGTCATGCACCTGAAACATCTTCATTCACTTGAAGCACCTCATATGATCCTTTTTTATTTATTATTTGTTCAGTCCTCAGCCTGGGAAATGCCAAGCAGGACCAGCTCCAGTTGTTGTCTGTACATGTGTGGGTTTGGGATGCGCTCATGGGAACCAGGCCGCAGGGACTTAAAGGAACTTTCTGTTACGTATGTGAGAGTGATGCAGAAAACAATCGTCAAGGCCAGATGTTGTTATTTGATGGGGGGGGGACAGGATTGGGGTCAAAGGTCAAAACACACACATATACACACACGCTCCCTCCTGTTTTCTTTCCTCGTAGCGTGGGAATTGGCCGAGGGGCCTCAAACATGACACCAGGAAGGAGGCGAGAGGTGAGGAGGAGAGGAGGAAAACACACCAGGGAATGGTTTATAAATGTGTATGAGTGTGTGTTTTAGCTCCAAACCATCATTGTGAGGACATTTCTGTATTCTGAGGACATTGGGGCCTGCCAGAATAAACTTCTGAGGGTTGACTGAAGGTTCAGAGTCGGCTTGAAGGTTCTGATTAGAAGTAAGGATTAGGTCAGAGTTATGCATTTAACTGTGATGGTTATGATTTGGGGTGTATTATGTGAATAAGGGTCCTCACAAAGGTTAAAAACATCTGTGTGTGTGTGTGTGTGAGTGTGAGAGAGAGAGAGTTCAGGCAGTAAGGAGGGTTTGTTTGTTTTACACCTCAAGCCCATTGTACATTTGATCTGAAAGCAGCAGAAAAACAAGCCGCTTCCCCCTCATGCAGCACCCTGCCAAACAGATCTTTCCTTTCACTGTGGCTGTGTGTGCGTTTGTGTGTGTCATCATGACAGCACAGTACGAGGAGCGGTTGGGCAGTGGGGCAGGAGAAGAACAAGCAGCAGGGTTATTCAAGTAGACTCAGATCTGTAGAAAGCAAGGAAAGAAACCAAGCCCCTCAGTTATCTCTCTGCTGCACTGATCATAAAGTTTTCTGCTTCATGAAAATCATGCACATTCACTGACAACAGTCACTGTGCTGATGAAATATGTTTTTCCTAAAACAGAATCCAATAAATACACATTGGTAACATATCTGTCAATGAACTACTACTCAGACTGGCTGCCATATTGACAGCATCACACGGTCACACTAGATCAAAGGATTAAAGGCATATTAAAGTGACTAGAGCTGCAACAATTAGCACATCAGAAAACTGATCAACAATACAAGTTCCAGCTTCTAAAATGTGATGTCTTCTGATGTAAATGCAATATCTTTGAGTTTCAGACTGTTAGAGCGAACGCATAAAACAGAGACGGATGATTTTACTGTTTTCTGAAGCATCACTGACCACACAGTTAATCAATCAATCAAGAACAACTGATGAATCATAAAGCAACAGTGAATATTAGACATTCCTAATCTTAATAAAATCCTGCGGTTTTCCAGCAAGACTTGATACAGTCATTTCAAACACAGGCAATATAGCTTTGGGGCCCCCTGACTCCCATCCAGTAATTCAGCCATGTTCAAAGTACCAATGTTACAAAATAATAATAATAATAATAATAATAATGATAATACTAATAAAAACTACAGAAAAGTGCTGTTCAGTATAAAAAAATGTCATTAGTCTCCTTGCCATCCCTTTAACTAAGTCTATTTCTGATGAATAACTTTCCAGCTGGTAAATGTGCTTTTGGATATTAATAAAACTACTTCTACAAATGTCAAAAAATTCTACAAATGCAAAGACCATAAACACAACTATATACCTTGTAAATGTATGCAGGGTTCAACTGCAAACTTCTGAAATGAGTCCATGCAGCATTGTGCAATCAACATCGGGAACTTTGCTACTCATGTTTTTTTGTGACCGCTGGCAGGAGCCTATTAAAGATTTCACCATGGACCTCAAAATGGAGCAGAGCACAAACATCACAACCAGGCCCAGGATGAGCAAAATTCATGCTGAGGCTCATTGCTGGTGTTGAACCAACAGAAAAAGCAGCAGACTTCAGTCTTGACTGACGACCAAAGCCTGCAGTGTCCGAGACTGATGAAGGTATATCAGATCAGGAATGCACTAAGATCGTGCTCATCATTTTGCTTGTCATCCACAGGGCTGTGCAGTATGAATCTCGGCATCAGACTGCCAATGATATGTTCTGCTGTAAAGCGCAGTGGCATCTGAGGTAAAACATTTGACGCAAATGACCTGAACTGTTGCGTGCTGGCATGCGGCTGCTCCAATTGATTACCGATTATGTCGTTACTCATGGGTTTTTTGGCCACAACACCACAAGCGTTGCTTCCCATCCGCCCTCCCCTTGCTAGATTTGGCTGCAGCTCCTTCCTTTTTCTCAAAATGAAACTGAAGGTAAAGGGTCATCGTTTGGACACAGTAGAGGAGATCCAGAATATATATCACAGATGGTAGTTGACACACTTACAGAACGGGACCTCCTGGGAGCGTTCCAAGCGTGGCAGCAGCTCTGGGAGCAGCGTATCACTGCACAGGAAGACTATCTCAAATGGGACGGCAGCCAAATTTAAATGAAGTTTGGTTTTTGCTTTTTATAAACACAGCGACAGAACTCTTTGACTGCATCTCGTATCATGCACACAGCACCATCTTTGTAAGTCCTCTCACAAAAATGCTACATCTACTCCTGTGTACAGCTGCACTGGACAGTCACACCTCCACCAAGAGCCAGCTGCTCTTTCCATTCACCTGATCAGCCACTGTGGATCGCTGTCCAAACAAAGCAAGCACTCTGTGTCCAACATCAACATCTGATCTCAGAGCAGCTCATGTCTCTCTAAATATAGCCAAGGGGAGGAGAAGGTTGCAGCGAGTCAAGCCAGCTGCTGTGTTTATTATTTTTCTATGTCACCTCTGACCTACAGGCAGAGGAAGGAGTCTTGCCTTTGAAAACAGCAGAACTCTGTTTTGATTTGTTGTCACCAGAGACAAAGGAAGAAAGAAAACCGGTGGCAGCTAAGATTTAAAGGTATTAATCTACATCTGACAGTGTCTGAGATTCATACATAAACTTTATAAACATTGGAGAAAAGTTTGTCACAACTTTTGTGTCTACTTTATCTGTGTTGTTACAGTTTGCTGTATTCACTATACCACCTCATCCTATCAAACGTACCCCAACAAAAAAAATAAAGGAGACGATTGAACTTTACATTTAAAAGTCTCTATCACACTCTTACCAAAGTATAATTTTTATTATCCATCAGTTTTACAGTACTTTTAAAAAAATTATTTACGATAATAAGTAGATTCCTGCAGCCCAAGTGGACACCTTCACCTTTTTTGCTGTCTTAACAGCAGTTGAGCTCACACTTAAACTAGAAAAGCACTCGGAGAGCGCAGACTTCGCCAATCCCCGCCAAAGAATCCTTCAAAAAATTTCTGGATCCAGATGGTAATCCAGAACTTCACCAAAATTTAACCATCTGTTCCTCGTCCCATTCTCAACATTTCCTACAAAAACTTCATTAAAATCCGTTCATAACTTTTCGAGTTATCTTGCTAACAGACAGACAGATGGACGGACGGATGGACAGATAAACACCAGCGAAAACATAACCTCCATCCTCCTGTCAGAGGCAGGAGGTAATAAAAAGGAGAGAAACAACAATCCTCGCATTTGAGAAACTGTGATTCTGAACTTGAAAATTTAACTTCAGGTCGCGATTTCCAGCTGACAGTACAGGATAAACTTCTACCTTTTCATCAAAACAATTCCCACTCTGTTGGATTTCTGTTTGTATCATTGCTGATTGTTGGTGATTTTAAAAAAGCTGCATAAACTTTGAGACTGTGAAATAGGAGCACTAAAAGCAGACAATAACTGTTTGCTTTTCAAATCTGATTTTTTGTGATCACTGTTAGACAATGATCTATTTTCACGTCTTGTGAGTTTATTAAAAGGTGGTGACGGTTCGTGTTTTAGTCAAAGAAGGTAGAGTAGGTGATAACAATTTAAAAAACCAGTGGGGACCTTTTAAGCAAACTGGACCATCAGATATGAATGCAGCTGTTGTGGAGCTGAAGTGGTTAATTTTTGGAGTTCAGGGAGCCTCAGAGGTTGATTCACTCCTCCGAACGGGTATTGATCGTGGAGTCTGTGTGCAGTGATTAGCTCTGTCCGTCCAGCCGGGCAGAAATCCATACAGTGGCTGATCAGCATTAACATCATTAGTAACTGGTTAGGAGGATAACACACTGGGACAGAACCACCCAGAGCCACACAACACAACAAAACACACAGACACACAGACACACACACACACTCAGGCAGAGTGTGATTACAGCCCCAGCAGTAGAGATCTAGATTTGGCTCCAGCATCGACCTGAAAATCAAACAACCTTACATCACACTGGTTTGTAACTGGACAGGCTGGTTCAGGGCACGAACACAAAAACACACGCACGCACACACACACGCACACACACTCTTTGCCCAGCAACAGGCCGTGCCGAGTGCTTCTCTAATCATGTTCATACGGCACTAATTGGCGCCTTTCAGTATACAGTGATTGAGTCCAGCGGTGAGTCAGGAGTTTACCACTTCCTTTTCTAATTAGCCAAGGGCAACCCAGGAGCAACCAATCACATCGCTGATCAACGGGACACAACAAGACGGAGACACTGAGGGGAGGGTGTTTTCTCTGAGTCTTTCTTCACCTTCTGTGTCTTAATTGCTTGTAGGTGCTTCTTTCATGTCAAGCACATGTCAGAATCACATGTACTTATCATTACCATCAACAGCAGTTACAGGAGCTAGATTATTACTAAATAGAATAAAAGGTAATGGATAAAAAAAATACTTGCACACACGGACACCATATGTTGGAATAGTATCAGACCAGATGCGAACCATGTCAAACCAATTAGGTATCAGCCGTGACATTACCGATCCATGTTAAATACAGTTTCCTTCTCAATGTCAATACAAAATCCAGTGTTTCCACTACATGTAACGAGCTGCAGATTAAGATGAGCCCCACAAAAATCCCTGCGTCATGCTACTTACACATGTAAAAATGCAACAATTTCCATGCAGTCAGATGAATTTGCTTTCATTATTGGCAGGCACCCTAAGTTGATGTATTGATTAAAAAAAGATTACAAGAAATCAGAACATTCTCATATTTTGCATATATTATTTATCCATGCATATATATATATATATATATATCTTCAACATAAACAACAACAACACTAGACATTATCAGGTGTAATACTTATTCATTAAAAGTATGTCAACGCTATTTTTTACATCTAGGCCCTGAGTCACTTTTTGCCCTGTATGTATATATTTCATATTTTGTTTTTTGAGATTATTGTTCATGTCATTATGCAAATTCTTGTACAAAAATCACATAATTCTTTATATCGCTGCAGTTTTTGCTAAAAGAAATTTAAGTTGCTAAAAGCCCCCTTCGATCCCCAGGCTTTCCCTACCTGGCCTCCCGCTGCGTAGGCGGAGCCCTGAAGTCTATGTAGGTGATCAAGTTCACCTGTGACAAACTGTGCAGGAGCAGGCTGCATGTGGACGCCTTATTTCCTCATTCGTTAAAAGTCCGTCAACCACACTATTGTCTAATCCTGCGAGAAAATAACGGAACAGAGTCTCTTTGTTGAGTGTTTGTCTGTCCCTGGGTTGGTCATCACTCCTGGAGTCACAGAGATGTCAGGACAACACTCAGTCCCCTATTCTAGCAATGATATTCAACACAAGTACACACACAGTCACAGAAACGCAGTCACACTTGACTGCTGACGTCAGTTGTGGTTTCATGACTGTGGCTGCAATGCCGATCGACCAGCTCGCAGGCCTGCAATTATTCCCGGCCCAACGCTCTCCTCACTACAGTTTTGTTTTTCCACCAAATGAGAGACTAGAACACAAAGGATGCTATGAAACATGCTAAAAAGAAACCAGCTGGCCGAGCCCGTGGACACAGTGGGATTTCTGTTGAGACGTGTTTGTTGTAGGAACGGAGAGGAGTGACTCTGAGGACTCGAGCAGAGGCGTCCTGCGGTTCAGCGGGTTGAGGCGTCAACTGTGAATTGAAAATGATTTGGGATCACGTCCAGGGAACAGCCATTGTCACGTCAATATTTCCTGTCCTCACCCCAGGTCAAACTGCAGATTAATGACGCCGAACTGCATTAGCCAAATATATCTGTCGTGTATAATCTCTAATTCAAAATAGGTGGGTGACGGATCACTTTAGAAAAACCTCTAAATATCACAAAACTGAAGATTCTTAAGATGTCTATTGGGCCACAGCCAACAAGAGAGGAAAACTGGAGGTACCACATCTGGAAAAGAGAGTGAGCATACGTTGGAAGTGGATGACATCAGAAGACTAAAATCAGTTCACAGTACCAACTGGGAAAAGGTCAGGGGTCAGTGAGCAGGGGTCAGGCATCTTTTACACAGGTAAAAGACGCTTGTTACACATCTTTCAACAGGTTATGTGCGATCATCTATTATCACCTAGCTAAAGCTCCAAACTTCATCCTCTAAAGAAGACTGAGAGATGGGGATAAAATCTCACCAGTTTACTGACTAGGAAGCATTTTCTAAATAACTCAAATATGTGTTTATAATTTTGCTATTTTTTAACCAAAACGTAATCATATTTTTGAAAAAATCATCTCAATTTCTTCCTATCACCCTCAGTTGAAGAGGAAAAATGCTGGCAGGAATCCTGTGACAGGAGTCCCCACTCTGCTCATCGCACACTGTATTAGTCAGCCTCTATCTCACACAGTGCGTCACATGCAAGTGCTGAGGAGGAACGGTGAAACTGAAGGATAGAGCTGAATTTACAGATACCTGTTATCGATTTATGTCATACACAGGTAAAAGATGCCTGTTACAAATATAACCTGGAGCGATGGAGCAGGACAGATTCGGAGGGAGGAATCCATCACAGGTGAGTAAAGCCTGACGAGCTGCAGGAGCACAATGAGCCCACTGATACTGTCAGCTGATACCCAGAGCTGACTCATACTCACGATGAGCACGACTTCAGTGCCATGACAGAGCTAACGTGACTCCCTATTTACATTATGTTGCAACATACTGGCAGTGTCGACCTCTGACCTCCTGTACAATGAGCTGTGCGTCACATCGCAGTGTGTTGACATGGGCTGAGGCCCACAGGGCTGCCAACCTGCTGTGACACCACCAAAGGTCAGCTCTCATTGCTGAACTGCTGGGAGGGACAAGCTGCACTCTGAAAGCACTAAACGTCAGTCGATAGCAGCATGGAAACTTTGTGAATGGTGATATTTCTGAGATGTTGACCTTTAATTGAACACCATACAGTCGCTGAAATCCTGACATGATGTGATGTTTCTGTCTGACCAGAGGCACAGAAAGCTAGTCACAAAATGTTGATAAAACATCTTTTAAGGGGTTTCAGTTAATTGTTAATAATACAGTAATTTTAGAATTGTCCTGACAGAAAATTTCCTGGATACGCCAAAAGAAGTAGCACAATTTATCCCACATAGAAAAAAACCCACGAAGAGCTGCTAAAGAGTAGCAGACTGCAGCTGTCAGCTACAGCACAAAACTTTTACATTAACACAGCTGTGTTTACAGTGCTGGTATCCTGCTTTTTCATGCTCGTCATCACCTGCAGCTGGATTACAGTATAAAAAACAGTCTGTCCTTCATTCTGAAGCAGCTGCAGAAAATAACTCTGTTGAATTGTGTTTCGACAGTTTGACATTTTATGCTGTGAATTTGCTAGTTTGTGGATCAGTTTAATACAACTAGACTGGATGAAGAGCTGAAGATTATTATTTCACTGTGGCCACATTTCTATATTGACTAGTTACAGGCATTTTTTCATTCTGAAAAAACATTGTTAACATCTAGAGGAAAGGCTGAATTTTCTGAATTCAAAAAACAGTGTGTTGTTGATATACCAACAGGGGAAGAGACAAGTTTGACAAAAATGAGAGCAAGGATCAATCTGAGGCTCCGGTTACAAAACTGTCACTGAAGACTCTTAGTTGCAACCAAAAACATCAGCTTTAAAATGCCTCTATGTAAAAACATTACAGAAGAACTACCTACTAAGCATGGAAGCATTAACTGCTTGACCATGAACATCCAAGTAGTGGTATAAATGTGAGAAATAAAGATTTAACTATTAAAACACTGAGCAGATTCTTCCTAAAACACAAACTGGTAAGACCGAGAAAAGTTTGGCGACAGCACTACAAACTGTGTTAAGTGTGTCGTTACACAGAGCAGCACGAGGCTGCACATGCACAAGACATTCCAGCATGACTGTCACCAACATGCTAAGCCCAAACATGTCTGACCTCAGCAACTGAAACCTTTCTGCTATCACCTTAAAGAGACATCATGTCAGAGCTCTAATTTACTGCACCCTATTGATCTACAAATGAAACATCAAACACACTATTAATGCAGACAAAAGCACCAAACTAGGAATAAACAGGAGCTGTCCTTCAAAAATAAATCCAAATAAATGTTTTATTGAGAAAAAATACAATATGTATGAATATTTTGTCTTTGATGATTGCTAATTAAAAGTCTTTTTTTTTTGGCAATTACAAGACTGACGAGGTGTTAGCGCTCTGTGTGAGGCTGTTCTAGTTAAGATCAGTTATCTCTGCTGGGAGGTGAAACATTATGAGTGACTCAGAGCCTGACCTCAGTCCTCATCACCATCACTGAGGATACAGCTCTACTAATGAAACCAACAATACGGGAAAGGGAACGATAAAAGTAACCTGTAGGGCTCGCCAATAAGAAGAAAATCCCAAATCACTGTATATATAATTATAAAAGGCAATATTGAAACAGATAATCAGAGAAAAGACCTGTTTGAGTCGAATCCTGCAAACTGAATACCAGAGAATTCAAAGTCCACTGTGAAGGTGATGCAAGAAACATCACATAAAAATCAAATATTGTCACTTGCAACAGTTCATGCGCAAAACTGACAAAGCAGGACTGAAACAATCAATTAACTAATACGTTGAAAGACAGCATAATAATGCTGATCAAATAGTTGTTCAAGTCATTCATCAAGACAAAATAATACAATTTCTAGTTACAATAACACTGAAGCAAAAGCAAAAGAGAAAAGCAGCAAATCATGATACAGGAAAACCTGACAGTATTTAAATTATGATTAACACATTATTAAAATAGCTGTCAAAATCTTTTTTGATGTACCTAGAGTTGAAGCAATCCTACTCATAAAAATAATCTCTATTTTGATCATTTGCTAATTGTGAGCTGCCAACTTTCCTCGATTTCTTCATAGTGAGGACTTACTGCCTTTTCCTGTTTTGTGTTAATGTGAACTGAATATCTTTCATCAGTTAAATGATTAGTCAAACAAATAATCAACATATTAACGAAATAAACAAAAATGACAGAGCCAGGAGAAAATCTAACAAGACAGGACAGAAAGAGAAAAGACGAGGCAGATCCTGGTGCTGTGAGTAGCTGTGTAGTAGATATGAGATAACTATATGTCAGGCGCACACAACCAACTTCTACCTAATCACAACCCTTAAAGCAGAAACTAAATATCTGCACAGATGTTCATGAAGGTCTCTGTGCCAAAAGCAGCTGTAAAACCTCGAACTTTACAAGGTAAAGTGATGACGGTGGAAGCACTGTGTTCCCCTGCTCAACAGATTTGGAAGATTTTACTGCGGTGTGCACTCTACTTCTCTGTGTCGCGTTCTGACTGTGTCATTACACACATGTGGTTGATCCATCAGACCTATAAATACGTCCAGCCAGGCATTCGTTAGCAATCTGCCTTTGAAGCCTTTTTATTGGTGGGCTGACATTATAAAGACACTTTGATCCCCTTCCTCGTCTAACTAGGCTGATGTCGTCATGACTCTTTCAAGAAGGTCAGCTGCAAAATTGGTCAGATTTCCTTCTGCGACTCTTATGGAAGCTTTCAGGTGGATTCATCTAGTGAGATCGAAATGTGTAGTAATGCATGTGGATGAGATAAACCATATCAGTGTCAGTCTGTCATTGCATGCTTTAAGTATTTAGTTTTTCTCTTGACAATATTTCAGCACCTTCACTCCATGAAGCGTCAGGTCTATACTTACTCCTCCAAAGTATATTTTTCACCGATGCACTGAGGTTTACTTTATAACGCATTACACACAAGAAAAAAAAAAACACAACAAAGAGTTAAAATTGTTCTTGCAAACTAGTTGCACACAAAACTGGAGATCATGTAAGTGCACTGCATTTGTCTTTAGAGTTTCAGATTAACAAAGTTGAACAAAGCAAGTTAAAGAGTCCAATCAGAGAGGAACGCTTAATATGGTGAAGAGTAGGGCTGAACAATTATTAGAAAAGTTAGCAAAAGCGCAACAAGTGCAACAGGAACTGTAACGTCGCGATAAAGGTAAAATGTGACGTAACACACCATCTTAAATAATGTACTGTGCAGGCCCAGAGATGCTCTTACTTACAAATCATATTCTCCAGACACAAGGGAACACGCTTGTCCGCAGACTGCGGCAAAAATCACATCATCATTTTCACATTTGTTTCAGTGGAAAACAAATGACAATTTCCACTAAAATCATGGCTCACAGTGCAAGAGCAACATCTGCAAAAGCAATATGATATATGTGAATTAATAAGTACAAAAGTAATATATGAAGAAGGTTCTTTTGCACATCATTCAGCTTGCGTAGTGTGTGATTAGCAGTAATTAATGTTGTATGACCACAACAAAAGCACAAACAGACATAAATTCGCAAGATAATGATTCATATATTCCAAAGAACCACATCAGTCCATCTGACTCACCGTTGCGCTAACAAAGCCGCACTTAGCAACCAAACTCTGGTGATTTGGTCAGTCTATGCTCAACTCTAGTGTTTGACTCTTCTTCTGGCAGACAGATGTCATCTTGCATTAAAATTATTTGGATGTAATTTTCCAATAAAGAAAAACAGGGTTCATCTTTTGAATGACAGTCAGCAACGATATGATAAACAAATCATATACGCCTCCACAAACCCATAACTGAGTGGCTGACAGTCAAGATAGCGTGCCCATTTTTAAGAGATTAGGCGAAAATATCGCAGTACAGGTACACTGAGGTCTTTTTAAACTGAGACTCGCTGTACTGAAACTGCAGTGTGAGATAAGAATATCAGGAGGAGATACAAAAGCAACATCAGTGAAAAATATCACATGATGAGGAACACATCACTTTGAATCTCATTAAGAAGATTTGAGAAATACTTCAGATACAAAAACACAAAAAACTAAAAAAAAAACAACTCTCTGCACTGACACCTGGAAAGAGGGTGACTACAAGAATAAACTTAGTGCTGTAGTTGTAGAGGCAAAGATACAACAAAATGAAGACAAATAAAATACAATAAGAACCTGATGACTGAAAGTGTAATTAGATTTTTTCTACAAATACTGTAAATGTATAACAAAAAACTAAGATATTGTTGTAAATATATTAAAAGCAGTGTTATGTCTCTCTGATGTTTAGTACATATGAGTGCATAATAACATAAAGTATTATAATGAAATGAGAAATGCTGCTTGTTTGCGTTTGACTGGATTCTAATACATTATAGTGATCTCATGATGCTGCAACCAGATTACTTAGATGCTATTAACATTACTGTAAAGTTGTATTGTTTCATAAAAAGTACTTATTAGGGGAACAACAGAGAGAGAATTGGGAAATTCTGCTATAAAATAAGGTTGGATAGCTTTGTGTTTAGAGTTGTGCAACAACAACATCTGGATTGAAACCACATCTGGCCTACCGCCTGCGTTTCTGAACGATGTCGATGGGCCGGTTGACGGCGCACGGTGACCCACAGATATTCCCGTTCCGCATTTTGAAGTAGCGATCCTGGACCGAGGGGGTCACGTACACACAGTTAGTCGGTAAACTCATGTCTGTTTGTCTCCACTTCAGCTTTGTTCTCTGCTAAACCTCCTCCTCCTCCTCCTTCGGGTGCTCCTCTGCTCTTCTGCTCCTGGACGCTCTCTCCTCTGCCTTCACGCCGCACCAGGTTTCCACTGAGTCACGGACAGACAGAGGAAAGCCCTCCACAGTGTGTTGTAGCGGCATGACTCCAGTCCAGCGTGAGGAGCGGGAGAAGAAAAGGAGCAAGGGATCAAAGCAGTTTAGGCTTTAAAGGGTCATTTCCTCAGGCGACATTGCTGCCTTTTCATGCGGTGAGAGTTAAACGTGAGCAGAGCGTGAAGGCGTTGGTTTCAAATCCACATTGAGGAGTTCAGAGCTGAACTCTCCCTCTTCTCTGGAGACACACTCCTCCCTCCTTCCCTCCCTCCGCCTCTCTATGGCTCTCCCCGTCTGTCTCCTCCTTCCAGGCTCGGGCACATGGACTGCTGAGGCTTTAAAAAAGACATGAGCTATGTGCATGTACTGTATGTGTGGGTGAGAGCTGGAGAGGGGGGTCTGTGGTCGTAGTAGCTGCATCACGTGTGTGTCTGTGGGAATGTATATCCACAGTGAGGGGTAAATGAGTGGTAGACTGCATATGTGCACTGCTGTGGATACTTTAACTGTTTACAGGCTCAGCAAGCACATATGCTTCACAGACTCAGTGTAAAAAACAACAACAACAAAAAAACTCAGAGGAAAAACCACTCACATCCTAACAGTCAGTTTAACCTCAAACTCCTTTGCTTTTAAATTATTCCAGTGACACTACAGCATTAAATTCACTGTGCATCTGATGAGTGCTTCAGACAGTACTGTGTGAGTGACTGTGGTGCTTTCACGTACAATAATTAATAACATGCAGCTTCATTTACGAGTTTTCTACTGTTAAATACAGTATAACTTTCTTCTTATTGGTGTTTTTTGTGTTTTTATCTTAGTTTACAGATGTTAAATCAGTGTGATCTGTTCTCTTATATCCATTCATTTATATTCAAACTTGACAAATTATCACTGCATGCTTTTTGAGCTGCATCCCATACAGTAGTCTTGGCTAGTATCGAGGTATTACAAAATCCTGAACATATGATTTTCAATACCGTCAAACTTAGATATACTTCTCTTTCTATTAAACCCATGGAGATGTTGTATTGAGTTGATGTGTGGTAGTGGATGCCAGGTTAGTTTGTACTGGTGGAACAGGCAGCTGAGCTGAGAAAAACGGCAAATACAAGTGTTGGCAACAACATTATTTGACTGGTATGCCAGGGTCAGGATTTTTTAATACAGACCACCCAATCTGCAAACATTTGCATAATTTAACCAGAAAAACCTGGCCCAACTTGCACCCTCTATTGCAGGGCATCTTAACCATAACTGCAACATTTCAAATTTAAAATTCCATTTTATCCAGTTACCTCCTTTTCTCCCCCTACTGCACCTGTCTTTTAATACCTGTGTATTGATAAGTTAATGAGCACTTTGAAAACTGTAGCGGACTGAGTTTATTCAGGCAGGCTTTCTCAATCTTCTCACAATACAAGTATTGCCATTTTAAAATGTCTCAAAATTTGCACAACTGTCTGAGCTGAGAGTAGTGTGATCAGTGCAGGTTGATTTTGTTAGCTACCATTTGCTCGACTCACAGGTTAGGCCAAACCAAAAAAAGCATACTGGAGGTCACTTTGTGGTTCAGTAATCCAGATTATTGACAGCCAAGGCATAAGAGGAACGACAGAGAGGAGAGGAAGAGGAGGTGGACTAATAATCACAGTGTAGTCACGGTTCTGTAACGTATTTGTAACTTAGTAAGAACACTGCTTTGCGACTTTTTGACCCGACCTGCCCAAACTCGTGATATATTTTCAGACTGGGGCTATGGGCCATCATGTGCATCAATAGTTATATGTGGCAAATTACCTCAAATAATTGAATCTTAAGATGACGTCTGCCAAATACATAAGCAATTTACTGGCCACATGATATTATTCAACTGCAAATCTGCCACCATGAGCTTGAACATCATCTCTGTTAGTATCATCACTGGGTTCTCCAGCACAAATCTAAGGAACAAGTAATCTTATTTTTCCAGAAAGTTACAATGACTTCTATCACCAGCAGCTCAGCTTTTACGTTTTTTAAAAAAAAATTTTTAAAACATACACCGTATCCCCAAATGAATGCCTACAACACAATGCATTTTCACCTACAGGAGCAGGTGTAATTGTATAATTCTTCCTGTCAAGTCTGAGCGTCAGTTTGCAGTAACTCCAGCAGAGAAGTACCAGTCAGTCTCCCCACTAGGAACTTACTGGACCCGATGAGCTCAGCGACTGGCGGGCCCACTGATGTCGACATCACCAGCAAATATTTGTCTTTTGAGACACTGGGCTGCAGACTGAGTTGGACGTGTTGGCAGGCACATGGAAGAGGAGGTGGAGTGAAGGGGGCTTTAAAAAGTCTGACGTTTTAATAAACGGTTGGCTAAAGATCCAACCAGATGTTGTGACGTGGTGATGACGGGACACAGAAGCAGAATCACAAGGTTTTGATTAAATTTCACTAAATTTAGTCCTTTGTCCTACAGGCCTTACTTAGACTTAGCCTCAAATTGACTTAAAACACACGCTGTTCCAACTAATCTGCTATTGGCAAATTTTTACATTAACTGGGTGACATCCGTTACTGGGCTCGGGTTCTTCAGTTTAACCACCGAATGAAGCTGGACGTCAGACCTGCAACTACACTGACGGCTTAGTTGTTCAAAAATATGAAAAAAATCCAAGGCCATCAGGCAACATGGTCTGGGAAACAAAAGAAGCTCACTTTCCATCTTTGCAGCTAATTAAAGTATTACCCTGAGTGAGTCTGTCGTCTGTGTGACTATAGTCATGCCTGACCTCCGTGTCACCTTAAGTAAAACTGGGTCAGACGCAAACCACGATTCTCCTCTAAACCAGAACAGTCTGGTATAAAGTCCACCTCCCTGTAAAAAATGTACCAAACTGTTGTATTACCTGAAACAAAACCTTGACTGCAGGCTACATCTGTGCACTGCATGCTGTCAGTCACAAGTCAGTAAAGTTAAAAGAACTACCTCTGCAAGAAGCAGAAAAAAAAAATCAATCCAAATGGACAATTTCCACACATGGAGAACACCTTTAGTGGAATAAACAACCACTAAAATCACACTTCACTTGTTTTGTTTTTTGTTTTTGTAAATGCAGACACAGCTCTCCCTTTGCTTGTGCAAGCTCCAAGTAATGGCACCCCATATTCCTGCAGAATCCACACATTTAAACTGGACGCACATTTCATAATCCTTTCTTGCATCTTTGCAAGAGTAAAGAACTGATCCACCAGAATTAGAATTACAGGTTCACTACTTAGTATGTGGTTTTCCTGGGATCTCTGGACCACCAAAGCCTCCTCACCTTTCAAAGCACTATATCATGGACCTATTCTTAAAGATGGAGAGTGCAAACCACAGCAGCAGCCATTTGTAGTTTGTTTTGAATGCCATTTTTGCCATGGTACAGTGCCCCTCGAGAAGGAAAGGTTAGGGGCCTTGCTCAAGGGCCCAACAGTGGCAGCTTTGGGGTTCGATCCTCCAACCTTGTGATCAGTTGCCTATGTGGATCCATGTTTCTTTGAGGTAACTCTTTTCAAATAACAGAGGTTCTTCAACCACTTCATCTTGGGAGACTCCTACAGATGACCTGACAACAAATGCACACTCTCCCACTGTGATAAGGTGACCAGCCACAGTTTCCCTTAATTCATGTTGAGTGGACATAAGATGAAATAATTATATTTGAACCCTTGAATGCATATTTCTTACGAAACAAAGTCTTTTCACAAAATTGAAAGCACAGGCCTGTCATGCCTCCCTACGCTGTTCTTTCTTCGTGCCCCTTCTAAATACCAGTGATCAAAGCATAAACTAATTTTTGGTTTATCGTGCTTTGATTTCTTGTATCATAATTAGATATTAGCAGTTAAACTGAACTGAAGCCACTTTTACTCCGCCCGCCAGCGCTCCCCTCCGTCCTTGTGCAACGTGCTTGTGAAACATGTTGGACCTCGAAACAGATGCCGGGGTGGAGATTTGCTGAGAATGAGGTGTTTGTGAGGCCGCTGTGTAACTAAATCCACCAGCCAAATGACTTCTGCGGCCCAGCTGGCTGCTGGCTCCTATGACAACATTACCTCTGCTAATGAGAATAAGCTGCGAGGGAGGAGTGTCGTGAATGTGTGCGAGCGTGTGAGAAAGTGTTTGCGTGTGTCTGTACCAAGTTTATACGGATACGGTATTCCACAGTAAAGTATCAGATGTAAGCCAGTCTGAAGACGGTATCAAGGAGGTTCACAGCTACAGAGAAGCAAGCGGGATACTCAAATTATTCATTCATTACTTTTCCACCAAAATCGAATTGTTTTCTGTTTTAAAGTCGTGGATTACACAAATCCACAAACAGCTTCAGCTATACTTCCTGCTGCAGCTTCTTACTGGACACCAACAGCCCAGTGAGGCAATGTGGCTTCAGGCCCTGGACTTCAAGAGGCATTTTTAAAGACAAGTTTATACGACCTTCTCAAAGACTGACTATGCTTTCTGTTTACTTTACTGTCCCTGACTAATATGCGGCCATGCGAAGAGAACCACACATATCTGGAAAGTAACATCGAGCTTGAAGAAGAAAAATGCTGGAGGCCACTTTTTAGTACTTCAAAGATGAGTAACTATATTGGAGGTTTCCTGGTATTGGAAATTCTATCTCCCACTCAGTATGTGCCCCCCTGATTTTACATTGTACAAATATATCATTATCAGCACATGCAGTATGTAGTCCGATATAAAAGCTTATTTTAAATCAACATAGTACAAAAACAGTGTTGGAATAGGCTTCAAATGGTGTGATCACACTTTGTTTCTAACTTACTCCAACTCCATAGTACTCTCAGCAGCACATGCAGCAAACAGAGTGTGCATCACAGTAATGGTGGTGCGGAGTCAAGCGGCCTCTTCACAGAAAATCATCAACTAATTTGTGAAACACAGCTAGGCGTTCAATAAACAAGGCCCCTTCTTTCACTCTCCTGTGATGACCGTCGTGCCACTCATGCTTCGTTTGCTACATTACCAAACTAACCACCATGTAGTTACTCTTACAGCTTGTCTGCTAAGTGGAAGCTAATGTGTTCAGCCCATTCTTCCCATACATTACAACATTAGTAACAGTCTAACTAAAGCTGATAGATAAACTATTCAAAACTCACAGTATGACATGCCTCCAAACCGAACAATTCCAGTCACTACATTTGCAAAAGCTAAGTTTCCTGATATTGGAAATACAGAAAGCAGCCCACCTGTTTTCTGTTGTTCTTATTCTGTTTGTTAGTTCGAGTTATCCCTTGGTTTTTGCAGTTTCAGCGTTTACTGTATTAAGTCTGGTTTTCCCCAATCTGTTCTCCTTCTTCAGTTTAGCTTTATTTCTCTGTCGTGGTTTTAATCTGTAGTCTGTCTTTGTTCTGTTAGTTTTGTTTAGTTAAATCATCTGTGGTTTTCTTAGGTTTTCCTGATGTAGTTTTAGTTGGTAGATTCTCTAGTTTGGGGATGTTTGGTTCAGCTTGCTCCTCAGTGTAGTTCTTTATTCTGCATAGGTTTCAGTTTTAGTATTGTTTAGTTGCCTGTCTTGTTAGTTTAGTGTTTGAGTTCATCCTTGGTTCCCTCCTGTTGAGTGATTCTTGGTTTTGTAGTTTCGTCCCATGTTATGTTGGTTCTTGCATGGTTTTGATTTAAATAAATCCCCTTTGAAAACTCTGCCTGCTTCAGCCTGTTCTGTGTCTGCACTTGGGTTCAAACCTCCACCCCTGTGACAGAAAGCTTATTTTAAATTAACATGATAGAGAAAAAGGGTTGGAATAAGCTTCAAATGATGTCCTCACAGCTTGTCCGAGAGAGCACACTCCAACTCCATTGTTTGTAATACTCCTAGCAGCACATGTAGCAAGCTGAGTGTGTTTCACAGCTATGGTGGTGCGGAGTCATGTGGTGTCTTCATGGTAAGCTTCTAACTAGTTTGTGAAATACAAAAACAATGTCCCCTTCATTTACTCTCCTGTGATGACCGTCATGTTAGTCATGCTCTGTTTGTTACGTTACCAAGCTAGCAACCACATAGCTACTATAATGACATATCAGCTGAGTGGAAGCTAATGTTTTAGCCCATTCTCCCCATACATTATAACATTAACTGTCTAACTAAAGCTAGCATTACATGTATAAACAGTTGCGGAGTTGCGTTTAATACGTCCTCCAAATTGAACAATTCCAGTTTCTGCATTTACAAAAGCTAAAATTTAAACTCCTGGTTTTCCACTGAATACAGAGAATGTTTTCCTGAACATTAGCCAAGGTGCTATTTATCTTGAAACTCTGCAGTAGTGAACCACGAGTTGCTGTTTGACCGTTATATACTGACAGTGACATTTCACTTAAGCCAACAAGCCTTGAACTACTTCTTTGTAGCATACTGGAAAACTTTACTCAATCAACGCTTAAAATCATGACAGTTTATCAATTTTTAAAAAACAATTCCTGGTAAGTAAGTGTGACATACACGCTTTCACCGAAGACCTTTTGAGCTCTTGTTGCTTCCGGCCATGGTCGTGCTGTTTTCGTAGAGGTTCAAGACTTCTTATTGCAGTGAGCTAAAATGAGACGGGAGCATAAAATGCCTACAAATTGTTGGGGGTTCAGAGGGTTAAAGACAGGAATTTCCCCCAGAGTTTCTCCACCATTAAAACGTGCCTTTAGGACCTAGAAAAACAGTAGCACAGAGAGAGTCTTACGCCACCTTGTGCAGAAATCTGTAAGGTGACACACCAAGCAAAACCATAACACAACATTTAACTGCACAGGAGGAACTTTAACACTGCTTTCATCCCAGTGAATGATTAATGTAGCCTCAATGTCATTTCAAGGCAACATGTTGTGGCTACAGGAGGAACTAGAACTGTAGCTACTTTTACATTCAGCAGTCAGCCATAGTGGCTGCTGCTGAGTTTAATCATTCATTTTCTCCTGCAGGCCTGAAGTCTTTTTTTGTTTTTGTCCTGCACCTCGCAAAGAATACACAGCCTAGAATGTACAGAATGTAGTTGTTGTTCCTGAGCCACAAATGGTCAACCTATTTCATTGTCAGAGGTGACTTACAGAAAGACCATACAGTTTACTTGCTGAAACTGCTGTATTTTTGACTACCCTTACTTTATTTAAGTTGACACCATCATAGCTTTTGTCATAACTGTTCCATGTTCAGTTATTGTATGCCAGGTAAAGATGCTCCAATAAATATTCCTGGAAGCAATTCATAACTTCAGGTTCTCATCCTTGCATTCTACTATCATGTGGCAGCATGACTCCACCATGCTTTATAATTATAACACGCTGAATACTGAACTTAAGCTCGACTTTATAAGCTTACATTGCAAATCCTTTTTTTTTTGGCTTCAATCTTTATCTGTCCAAGATGAGTTGACTAAGTGACAGAGCATGTTTCAGCATTTTTCAGTAACACTCGCATTCATTGAATGAAAAGGAATCTGAAAGTGAAAGTGCAGCTAATTCAGTTGAGCAGACTGTCCAGCAGATGTCACTCTTTGACCACATTTGCACAACTCACAGCAGACATGCACAATCACAGACACAGCAGGAGTACAAGGCATTCAGTGACACAGTGGGTAACAGAAACTGCACTAATTTTGAAGGGTCAATATCATGACTGCTATCTTTGAAAATATGACAAAGGAAAGATGAGAGGAGGATGCTGTTCAACATGTCAGCTGTATTGTGTTGTTTTATGTTGTATACTTACTGTTCGGTTGTTTTTTGTCTCTGCGACAACAGATGTAAATCTACTGATGGCTAACTTTGCTGCAATTACTTTTAATTGTGCGCTGTCCCTGCAAATATGAACAATAACAAAAACAGAAAATGGCCGACAGACCACTCATTTTCCAGCGTTAAATAAATACCACATTTTAACTCAAAAAAAACAGATGGGCTCAAGCCAAAAACCTCTCTCAGCTGCTTTTTCCAAAGCTGGTAAAACACCTAATTTGGCAACATGACCTCAAAGCACCTACAGCGGCTCTCTGGTGGAACAATCAATATGGACTTTAGGGCGGGTGGCTATAGCAGGTTCCAGGGTGTGTGCCTGTGTTTGTGTTTGTATACACAAGAAATGAGAAACACGTGTCACATTCACATGCCATGTGCAGCCAGCCTGGCGGGGCTGGGGAACTATTCCAGGCACGAGGGTTTTATTTTGGGGGTCTGTTGTGTTATTGTTCCCCCAACCTCCACCTCCTAGTCTCTCCTGCTCTGCTTGGACTCAGCTGTGGCTGCACTGGGTCATGAACACGTCTTAACTGAGAGTGGACTGGGTGATAAGCTGGGACCAATATGGAACCAACTGGGCTGCCTCCATGACGTTTCACACTGTAAATTATGTTGCTATTTTAAAAGCGTCTGGGGAAACCACTCTGACAACTTGCCAAATCACGACAAAGTGACATTTACAAATTCCTGACCTTTGAATACTTTTAAAAATTCAACATCAACAGATCAGCCTCGATGTGTTTGATGAATAAGCAGGGTTGCCAGATGACATCACACTTTTTACACCACTACGGATTCTCTTCAGTATAACTTGGCACCCCAAGGATAGTCACTGGGAATATCAAAAAGCTTTAGGTAGCAGTCAGGGGGCTGCTGTTCTCTGTCACTTAGTGTCGCTTCAGACAGGTTTTCAAAAGAGAGAGTCTTTAACATTAGAGGGTCTGTCTGCAGCTGTCAAGCAGACTTCTCCTCTAGCTCATCAAGAACATTTTTTTCATCATATCAGCCCTATTAAGTGTAAGACCCCTTTTAGCAGCTTTCAGTTTGATCACAAACCTGCCATGTTTGTCTGACTGACTGACTTTAAAATGTGTTTTAAAATGTGCTTTCTTAATTTGAAGTATAATTAGAGAAGCCACACAGAGAAGGATTTTGGGAGGATTTCTGTGAAACAAAATGCTCTTTGATAAATCCATGACGCTACCAAAGACATTACTGATAAAGAGATACAGTAGCAATGCTAATGGTAAAGATGCTCATATGTTTGTCCTTATCATACAGTATATTCTACTGTACGATTGCAAGGAGCAGTAATTATTTTTAATATCAACTATGTTGCTAAAATGTAATGCAACAGGTGCTGCATGGAAACATATAGAGTACCTACAATCTACTACACTTTGTCAGGGTTGAAGACTTATTCTTAGTTTCCTGCTGTGGGTGATGGCGGTAAAAGTGTGGTATGTGTTTGTGGTTGTGCTGGGATGTGCTATGGGAGTCAACTACTGACCCTGCAGCAGCGTGGAGATCTGGGTGGTGCCCACTGATCCCAGCCCAGTTTAATGTTTACCTGGACTGAATGCAGGAACTGGCGAGTGAGAACAGGCAAAAAACACAACACACTGGGATGTCCAGAAACATTTAAACTTATATACTATTGGAGCATGTGCAGCAAAATGTGCATGTGTTCAGAACTTGCACAGACACAGAAGGCCGAGTGTGATTATCATCAGCGTAACATGAGTCAGCGTTTCACTGTGACATCAGCAACAGCAGGCGTAACATCTATCTGAAACTCCGTCCGTCTGCTCAGAAGCAACGTGTGTCAGAAAAAAGATGTTATCCACACACTGAGCCACATGCACTTATGAAAATGTAAACTGTGCCACATGTGCATCTGCTTTGAAATTGCTTGAAGAGAAACATCTCCAGATATCAGAGCTCTGTGTTCAGTCAGCAGCATTTGTGTCAGGGTCATCGTGCTCAAAAATGTCTCTGGGAGACTTGCAGCAAAAACAGGAAGCCTGTTGACTGAAACTTGCCACAAACAAAACTTGCTTCCTCTTTAAAGCTATGGTAAAATACCAGCCAGCAGAAAAACAGGGCAATTCAAGTATTACTTTGTCACACTTGTCTCACCATGTGAACCAGTGCTGCTCTCTTCACAGCTCAGACTTACAGTAGCATTTTGTAAAGTAAGTATCATAAAAATGTTCTCATCAGATTTTTTGCTGTTCAGCTTCTTTGCTGTCATCAAAGCTGTCCTGCTAATAAACCAGATTTACTTCAACCTGTCTCATCTTATTCTGCCAAATGAATATATGCTGTGTGCTCATGTCAGCATCCATGTCATAAATAAAACTGGGTGACTCTAGTTCTTGCCCCACAGCTGAAAAGCAGTTGACTTAAGTATAAATTAATAAAACTTAAGTGCCTGGAAACCAAACAAACACAGAATGCTGGGCGTCAGTCAGAGTTGGATTTCAAGGTAATTAAACCCAAATGTAAATGACAAGAAGCTGCTTAGTCAGTGTGCAGTATTTTAAACTTCACAAGACCACCTCTGCAAGCGAGCAACAATCCTGATTGTTGCAGCTGATTTTACAAATTTCTGTAACATTTTTAGACAGAAAACTAATATATTTATACTTTTAAACATCACATCATCTGGGGACTCTTCTGTGCACACATGGCAGCTAAGGTATAACCCATCTGTGTGATAACTGAATATCCATCTTTCTCATTTTATACTTTAGTCTTGCCCATGTTAAGCAAGTTCCATTTTAAGTTCCTAATAATCATTAACAATTATGTTCAAGATTAACCATCTGTAGTCTGTTTTCTTTTTTGCAGCAGCAGCCCGAACAGTGAAACCATCACTGCAGGTCTGAGAGCCCTGCATGTAGCTGCGCTTGTCTGAACACTCCTTCTCATGAATATGAGCACTGAAAGGATGCAGGAAGCAGAGTTTTGGAACATACCCCAAGCACGAGTGTCTCCGACCGTGTCCGAATCCAGTCGGCGCCCCTTTCCTTGTCAGTCGGAAGTCTTTGTTCATTGTCCCTTGAGCTCCTGACTCACATGAGACACTTTGAGCTGTGATGAAAATAAACTGCGCATCTGATCCAAGCCTCTTATGGCAATTCTTGAACTTCACAATTCAGCTATTTTTCGAGGTGGTCCTGGACTGACTCCATGAGGTTTTGTGCTGCGATTAGCCAAAACACAGAAAGAGATTCCAGGTGAGAGGTGAAAACAGACCTGATGGAATCAGATAGAGGCGATCTGATAAATCTTCGGTGCCTCAGGATGGCGGAAAAACCATCATGGAATTTTGCAGAGCTCCTCCACTGAGGCTCCAGACAAGCCTCAACAAGGCTGATACGAGTGTGATATTCAATTAGTCTCCAGAAGACAGAGGCAGAAATGCAGCTGCTGAAAGTGAAGACTCAACTGCATTGAAGGATTTTCCACAGTTGTCTCTCCTCCCTCATTGGTTTGTTGTTGTAAATACCCAACCTGATCTCAGACGTTACAGTGACTACATTCCTGAGAGGGCTTTTATCAGCACAACTCCAAATTGTTCAAGAAAACACAGGAGATCTGTAGAGAAGTCAAAAAAACGTTTAAAGTAGCTTTGTTTCTCTACTTCTCTGTCAGTCACTCACTCACTGTGTTCGCAGGAAAGGGGAAGGGTTGAGTTGCTGCTGAGAGCAATGACACTCCAGGGCAGCGTCAGCGAGGGTTGAGCTCTTCCTCTGGCAGTGCGAGCGCTTGCGGAGTCCCCTGAGGTTGCTGTGGGAGCCGAGGACAGCCCCCCACCATGTGCTCAGGAGCTGTCAAAGACTCTGTTTTGTTTTCAAGTAACAAGCTGATCGTCTTTTAAGCCACACTCTCGGATATGCAAAGCAAACCCCAAGGCAGCAGAATGCTGACTGTTTCAAAGCCTTGTGAGACTGAAAAAAAAAAAACTCCTTACATTTAGTTACAGAAGAACATTTTGGTGTGTCCCAACTTGTAAAAGGAGATCTGACTCCTTTGCGAGGCTGGTGGGTGTTTTTGTGTCTGGCAGAGCTGGCTTTGGCACAGCCTTCATTGACACGTGGGATCAACGCGCCGCCTGACCCGATACCCTCCTTCTGTTGCCCCAGGGCTACATAATTATAGACGGTGCTGTTCGAGTTAGTGCTGGGCTGGGCGGCATGACGGGGTGGGGGGCAGATGAAGGGCATGAAATAAAGTATATGGTGTGTGCTGTGTAGACTTGACAGGAAAAAAACATAAACCCCTGTGTCAAACACTCATATCTCATGCAATGATTACACTAAGCTTTAAAGTCACATATCAATCTGAATTAGGGCTACAACAAAAGAATGACATTTTTATCCAGATTATTGTATCAAAAAATGGTTTCCAAAGCCAAAAATAACTTCTTCAAATGTGTTGTTTTGTTTAACCAACCGTCCAAAACCCGAAGACATTCCCACACACTGGAAGCAGAGAATGTTTGGCATGTTTGCTTAAATACTTAAGACTTTATGTTGTCGCATTAATCAGCTTCACTACAATATGAAATTGTCTGTACCATTTCCAAAGACTACTTCTGCTTCTTTAAACACTAAATTGGCGGTCTTTAGCGTTTCTCCCATGGGAAGCCCGCTGCCAGGACAAAGTCAGCAGGAGAAAAACACTTTTACTGTGAAACTTAAAACAACAGACACACAGTTTTAGGAGCATAATTGCTGTTCAGCTAATTGACTTGAAAATAGAGTGCGTATGGTTGCATATTAAACACATAGGGTTAGATTCATGGTGGGAGACAAAAAATCATCTGCCCACTTTATTTCCTACTTTTGTGCAAGATCCCAACCAATACTGGATTTTGGAGGTCAATAACAAGTTAAGAGAGTTAAGATTCAGATATTGATGTTTCGGCCAGTACTGTTCAAGTATATGTTAGTTATATTGAACATGAAAATGATGGGGTTATTGTTTATTAACTTTCCAGCAATGTATGTTACCAACTAGTTAGCAAGTTATGATGAACACAAAGCTTGACTCAGCACCGCTATCTGCTCAGCTGTAATACGTAATGCAGCTCTGCTAAATGAACTATGTGATAGCAGCGTTTCTAAATTACCCCAAGCCTCTTTTTCTGTGTTCTGTTCAATTCAGCAAAGTTTTCACATCAGATAACATAAAAGCATATACTGATAACTGTGTTAGGCCAACATCTGCCGATATATCAGCTGAGTTGTTGCTCAAACCTTTGTCTTCTTAACTCAAACGGATGCCAGTTAGTTTTCTAGTCACAGTTTTCCTTTGTATTCTTTACTGCTGCTTTAACTTTTGTTTTCCTCAATGGCCACACTCCCTTGTTTTTCTCTGGTTTGATTTGTTCATGCAGTAATAACACATGAGTCACAATTGTAGCCAGGTTGGTGGTAGTTTGGTCACCTTTATTTCATCATTATTTAGGAGTTTAGTCAAATATACAAGAAAGGTGTTGCATGCTTTTAGTGCAGTGCAGTGTATATGGAATACTCTAAACACCATAAATGATTCCACATGAGCCTGCTATTTACGGCTATTGTGGTTTATCAAAAGGCACCGCAATGCGTCAGAAGAAGTCCTTTGTTTACAGCCTATAATGTTGTCTTGTGGAGGAAAAGTGCAGCTGTTTTGAGTATTTTAGGAATTATGTGGACCACTGCATTATTAGATGAATATTTGCTGCCATGTGAGCCACTGATGACAGCCTGGCGAGCTGCACATAGACTAGCATCGCCCTGGATGAAACACAGAAATCAGGAAACCACACAACTATTTAAAGAGTGGAAAGTAGTAGAAGAGGAGTGTGAAGGTAGGTTTCACAACTTCTCTGCACTTATTAACTTTTCACACATTACATGATAATAAGTCTTAAGCTAAACAGTGAGATGCTGTTTCAGCCAATAGACTGTTGACTCGGAGGTGAGATTACACCCCTGTTATCCACACTCTGAAACCTGACAACAGGTTTTCTGCAGTAATGTTTTCACCTGAAGGAGACAGCACTGAGATCTCACCAATACAGAGCTGTCAAAATTACGTGCTTTAAATAAAGTCTCTCATATAGCCTATTTGTTGGCATTATTGTGTGATCCGTCCATTCTCCCCCTCTCCAAACATACTGATATGAAAAACAAAATTTCACCAGCAAATCTCATTAAAATCCAGACTAATCTTGTCCAATTTTCCTGTAGCGGAAGCCTTGCTCTACTGGTGTAAAAAAAAAGAAAAAAAGCCATACACTGTACTGTCACTCTACTCATTTCTTCCAAATAAAAATGCAGAAAACTAGAACGTAACATGAATGTTTTACAGGTAACAGCACTGTCCGCTGTGACAGTTCATGTAATATGTTATAAAAATGATTATTCCATGATGGCTATCGTGGTTATCGTCTCATACTGTCAGAGTAAATTCCGGTAAGAGCATTAGCTAACTAGCATACTTTCTATGCATTGGCCATAGACTTTATATATAAGCTGGATGTAGCTTCTGGGTTTGAAAAGTGAAGTCACTGCTATGTCACATTTCCTTAAAACTGTTTTCTTTCTAATGGCCAGCAGGGGGCGACTCGCTGGTTGCAAATAAACAGTCAGACTGCATAGAACTGTATGAGAAAAACAGCCCCACTGCTTACTTGATTTATCATCTTAGCAAACCGTTTCCTAATTAGTTTATGGTCTCAATTGCGAGTTTCAAGTCTCTTTTAACACAGCATGATGTCCATTTTGTAAACTACAGTCCCATTTACTGTAAAATACACAATAAAGGAGGGTATGCTTTGCAATGATTGAAATGCCCTTCAGGCCCCTTGTCCTTGTTGACTCCTATGGCCCTTTAAATGATGACATCTTTCCTTGCCATTAGTGCCATCCTGTGTTTTACATTCTTGAGAGTTTTATCACTTTCAAGCACATCTGTAGTGTCTAACGAATCTATCAAACGGTAATATAATTGCAATAACTGACATACCAGTGGAGATATTAGATTAAATCAGCCATATTTCAGCTTCTGCCTTATTTCCACGTTGCTTACAGCAACAGGGACCGACAAATGGCAGCAGTGAGGGCAGATAATGTGTAGCTGCTCACACTTCAAGTTGCAAACATTTAAGCTTCACATGGAGGGACACTTGCCACATGTCAACAGCCAAACCCACCACAACCACTTCCCTGTAGAGGTATGCTGCAAACTAAAAAGAGGATGAGCTGTAGACAAAGATAATTATCTTCTGCATGTGGTGTTAATTGTTGTCATGTGGTAGGTGCATAAATGTGAAGAATCAGTGTTAGACAAGCAGAATAAATAAACCGACCCGCAAAACAACCTACAAAAGTATTTTAATGAATGGTCTCAGCACATTTAAGTGGAACCATGGTCTACCAAGACATGCAACTCCTCTCTAAGGGCACTTTCAAAAAAAACCCATAACAGGTTTTACTCTTTTATCTTTGTACTAGTAACAGATTTCTGTTTTTGTTTATACATGTGTGTATTATTGGTACAATAATAACAGGAATTGACCGAGAATTATTTAGAAATATTCTGAACAGCGAAAAGATGTATTTTTTTGTGCTTCATCTGCAGTTTTATTTAGATTACAGTTCAAACGCACAGTGTTGTTTTTAATGTTTTATTTATGCTCACACATTCACACATCTGATGGCAACTGAAACTGACAACACTGAGAAGTTTAAACATGACACGGGCAGGGAGCCTTATGACATCACTGAAATGTTAAGATGGGTGACGTAAATAAACACATCGTGTTCACAAGCTGCTTGCTCTACATAGTTACAGGCAGGCTGCCAGGGTTTAGAGTACAGGAGGAGGAGGAGGAGGAGGAGGGGAGGAAAGGCATCCAGGTTTCATGTTTACCTGATGGAGGATTAATTTTACATTAGGTGAAACAGCATAAACTGTCACAATGTGCAGCAGTTTTCTTATCAGTATGACCTAAATTCACAGTCTCTAGTGAACAGTTTGGTGAAATGTGTATTTATGGATAGTGAAATTTTATGTTTGTTATAGTACAATAATATACTGTAGGTTAGTCTTAGGAGCTAAAACCCTAATGATAATAGTGTTGTATGAAACTTGCTGCTCTGAGAATTATAGCCATTTTTTCTGGTCATCACTCTTCTTAATGTGCTTCATTTCCCAGGGCGATTTTCCAGGATACAGTAATGACATACCTGGGGAAATATGGCTAACTTTTGCTTCTATGTGAACCAGTATGTTAGACTGGAAAGTGAACATTTCTCATCCATTTCGAGAGAAATGTGTTGGTGAAACGGATTAGAGCATTAACTAGATTAAAGAGGAGTAATGAGAAAAATAAAGGTGCGTCTCAAGTCTGCGCTCAGCTCTGTGCATGTGTATTTCTAATGGGAATACAACACAACATCATAACACATTATCAATATTGCTATGTGTTTTTAGCCATAATGCGTGTGTGTAAAACTGAAAATGATGAGAGTAAAAAATAAAACCACCAGAAGAAACCAACACTGCTGCTGCAAAGAGCTTGCAACCACAAGAAAGAGTTCTCATGCTGGTGGTGACAGCATTTTAAAACATCAAATGACTTAGGACCACACTGGTGAGTAAGCTACAGGAAACAGAGCTACTTTTCTGACGTAAAATCCGGTAAAGACGAAACAAAACAACTGTCTGTAAGAGCAGCAACTCTTAGATCATCATGTAACACTGAGTGATTTGATGTTTCTACCACCAAAACGCTTGCGCTTGTTGAATCCTACATATGACGTGATGAACGTGACAGCTGGCCACATTGGTAGATTTATAGGCTTGTACCTTCATGCCCCTAAAAAGAGTCTGTAGTATTTGTTCACAGACAAGAACGAAAAATAGGAACTTCAGAGAGTATTCCCATTTTCCTTCCATGCAGCTTTCTCAGAGTTTCCTCCGTTGGCCTACAGGTCATGGTTGTGTACATGGAAAATCTATTTCCTACGTCATTACCCACAAGCACTGTTTTTTCTCGCGCTGGCATGGTTAGTTCATGCTTTGAAAATCAGAAAATGACATGGATATCTGTTCTTCCCATGCATTTTCTGACACGACTCCTGATCTTCATTTATCAGAACACATTTTTTAACATTCAGACAGTTTTGTCTAAACAGAAACCTCAGGTCAGACAGAATCAGTCCATCTGCTGATTTAAGATGCTTTTCTTGTCGTTATTTGGTCTGTGCCAGGCCTGCTCAACACCTTAGGCACAAAACAAGACTCTCCCTTTCATTGCAAGAACAACATGCTCCATTGAGATGACACTGGCCCCGACGTCAACGATATCATGATTTCTCACAGCTACCTTATCATCAGACAATGGGGCTTTTTTTGCCACCCATGACACACATTGATGACGTGAGAAAGAGATGCGGCTGTGATCATGAAACATGCCTCATTCCCTATCTAACAAACACATACAGGTTTACTTGCGTTCAGCAGAGTCACACAGTGTCTACATGACTACAAAGATGACCTCTCAATCCAAAGCTTTGTAATTATCCACGTACATCTACAAACCCTCTAGGCAAAGTCCTATAAATCATAACCATGTAGTAGTCATGCTGAAGGCTTCTAATTAATGACACTACCTGGGTGTGTATGCCAAGGTGAAGCGCCGCTGCAGGGCGATGCTGCGGTTCATCAGGAGCTTGCGAAACAGCAGCGGAGAGTGTCGGGGGGAGTTCCTAGGAGAGTCGCGGGGGGATATCCTGGGAGATCCACAAGGCGAGCCGGGCGGCGACTGTGTCTTCAGTTTGATGGGCTGAGTGCTGCTGAGTGGGAAGGAACCAGCCTCCCCCGAGGTCTCCCCGAGGGCCTCACTCATGCTGCCGAGCAAGGGTCTAACAAAACTTTCTCCCTATGCTGATCTCCTCTGCAGCCCTCTAACTCTTGACAGGTGGTCCAAGTCTTCCATCTCAGAGCAGCAGTGTCCTTCAAGGGCATTCATTAAAAAAAAAACTCTCAAGCCTGTCTTGTAATGAAGCACTTCATATTCAGATACACTTGTGGGAGCCTCTAAATTTTTCAGATCCACTTTTACTTCACAGCTTGAGAACCTTCATTACCTTTTGCTCCAGAGCTATCTGCGAGTCCTGTTGATGGACACGGACATGAGTGCAGGAGTGAGCCCTCCCCTCCGCAGTAAGCTGTTTACATAGCACTGAGCTCTGCCTAAATATGGCCAGGCCTGAATTATAGCGTTGTTAGATCGTACGCCGGGTGAACTAGCCACGTCCAGCACTCCCCTCACGTAGGAGTAAACAGGCAAGTACAGCAGTTTCTGTTTCCTGCCTCAACTCATCAGTGCACAAAAATTAACCTGTGATCACAGCTCTGTGTGTGGAGATGCATGCCAGAGCTGTGTTGCATGAAGAGGCCGCGGCCTGGATAGATTTTCATTGTTCCGGTCACTGGGGTCCCACTCTGTCTAAAAACAGAGCACGCCTGAGATGAAAGATAACAGGAATCCTGGAAATGTCATTTAAACTTTAACTGGTATCTCAAATGAATAGTGCTTTCCCAGTGGGCCTGAGGGGTGATAGAAAAACAGAGATCAAGCTTCATCTCTGACCCACAGACAGCTAGTGACCCAAACGTCCTCTACCCAAAACAAAACCTTGTAGATCTAGCCAAAATACACAAACTGACGTCCGAAATCTGCTTGTACCTAAACATTTCCTCAAAGATAAGTAAGATGCTGTAAATACATGCTGCACGTACCTTCAATGCATGACTTAAGTCAATACTCACCAAATGTGTTCCTATCAAACATCAAAATGACAGCTTCATACTGTGTGTCATTTTGAACATTTAGACATCATAAAAGCTGCCAGTAGTCAGCTGTGTGTCAGGAGGGTTTGTCCTGACAATTATCACAGATGAAGTTAAGATAGTAGCAGACAGCAGCAAATACAAGCCTAGAAGATTTGCTAAACCCTATGAACCCTATGACTTTTATCTTGGTCATTATGACAGCTGGCCATATATGCTTCATCTTTTTTCTTTCAGAAACGTCCAGGTTATCCAGATCTTTCATCATTTGATATGACAATACCTGGAGATATTTTTATTAGTCTTTATACATTGGAATAAAACATTTTATATAAACAGATTTTCTTGCTTTTACATCTATTTTACCATGAAATTCTGGCAGTAGTGATAAATATTCCTAGTTGTGTAAAGGAGATGGAACCTGGAAATATCAGAACCATGATGGTGGGATACTGCATGACTGAGATATTGGAAATGAAATGTGTGTCACTATTTTATTCACAGAAGGGTTCACACACAGTGATCTGCTAGAGGCAAACTAGGCTGTGGTTGTGCTCTTTCTTGGGATCTGATATTAAAATCTGATAGCATTGACATATTAATATCTATGCAATGATTGCACTGAATAGATATGAACATATCTTGATACCCAACAATGAGATTGTGGGCAATTTAAACAAGAGTAAAGGGTATGGAAACTGTAACTTTGATTAAATCAGGGAAATTCTTTTTTTTTTCTCGCCAACACTTGCAAAGCAACTGGCATTCTTGAAAAGGTCAAGTTGTGCAGTGTCATTTGAAATGCTCTCCACCCAGCTGCAATAAACACTTGTAGAGCTACTGAACCGAGAAAAGGCATGCGAATTTGGATGCAGAGTGCTTTTCATTTGGCTCTAAGGGTTAAATTGTCACATTTTAGTGTCGGTTTTACCTCCACATCAGAAAACACATCAAAAAAATGGAACTGCAAATCATACATTCACCCGCTATTTAAACTATTCAGCACACCATCGTCATTCTTTTCATTCTCTTCTTAAGAGTCTTTGTAACTTGTAAAGTGTTCACTGCTGAGCTGCTTTTGCAATGTAGTCATCGCTGATCACTTGTCAATCACAATGAGCAAAAACAATGTCTTCATGCTGGGGTTTTATGAATTCTGAGTTTCTGTGGGTAGTGCTCCTTCCTTTGTCTGTTCAATCATAACAACATGAGAACATGCACACACCAAGTCTTAAGAACGGCAGATGCTGTAGCACCTGTGTGTTACCTGCTAAAAAAACTAACAGCAGTGTGCTCTGTGGTGCTGAGTAATGTGATTAAAACCTCCAGTTGCTGCCTTTCAGATATCTAGTATTATATCTTTGAGGCAAATCAGAAAACATGTCCCAAATTAATTATTCACTTCATGTCATTTGTCTCTGTTGCCTCTCTGCATCCATTTTAATGAAGCATTAAAGTAGCAGGAGAGAAGGGCTCTTGAGTTTGGGGGGCTGACTGCCAAAGCACTGATTTAACTAAGGAGGGGTCAGGAGGGGTCACTGTGATGAGCTCACAAACAAAAACACAGCTGTTGTGTGAAGTGCTGCCAAATATGACCAGTAGATGGAGCCCATGCACAAACACACACTGAAGCAGACAAACACGCTAACATAATGACACTCACAGGACACAAACTCAATTACAAAATGTCAAATGACCCTGTGTGGTTCTGACTTTGAGGCCTCGGCTTTAGGTCATTCGTCTTGAGGGACTTGGTGGAAATATTCATGCAGCGTACTTCACAGCATCGTCCAGCACAGGAGGCCCCAGCGGAGTCTGAACCACTAACCCTCGGTACCGTCCACATCGTTTGTTGTCTGTTATTACGACTGTGACTGAGCAAAGGTTTGGCTGAGTTGGGGAAAAGAATTGGAAACATAAAAACATGTAGACTGTGTGGGCCCAGTCAGTCAAACAGTTGTCATTATGAGTCAGTGGGGAGAAAAGACAAGGAGCTGAATCTCTTTTCTTTAAGTGACTAATACTGGGATATGTGGAACTATTTATTCGACTGAGTCACACACCCGTTCTCCTCCCACCACCGACACCAGATCAAACAAGCCAGGGTGGACAAACACACACACACACATGCACACAAACACATGACTTAATTTAAAACCACACAAGCAAACTTGTTAGGCACCTGGGGAACCTTTGGAATTGACAGCATGCGCGCTGATTTATCAATTAAGTGCCTGTAGGTTTAACTGCATCATGTTTCCTCTCACATATTCAGCCAAGGACTTTTAATAAAAACGGGATGGAAACAACCTTAGTACAAAATTACAGATTCATTTAAACTGCACACCTCTTCCGTTGTTGTCTCTCCCAAGGCTATGTTTCTTATAGAGACTTCCGTCTAAAGTGTGCACATTTTCAGCACTTAGGCCTCTGTAATGAACGACTCTTAAGGAGCTGTGTGTTGGTGAAGACGGCGACAGACTTTCCCAGTAGGTGACAGGAGATGTGGGGGGCATTTAAATATATCTAGACGAGGGAAAGTGATGTGACACATCCATAAGGTATATTAGTGAGGACCAAACTTTATCGGCTACAGACATGACACAAAAAGATTTGACCTGTAACGCCTTTTTCACAATAATCTCATATTTTCCAGTAGCTTTTCAGTGACGTTTGGTGATGTAAATCATTCAAATCAATGGGGATGTAAATCATTCAAATGAGTGAGATGAGGCCAGCAGTGAGTGAGCTGCTTGCGGTCATCAAGGTGAGATTTGTAGCCGAGTACAATCTAAAGGTAAGACACAGAGAAAAGCAAGAAGGAAAAAAAAAAGGAAAACAGCAAATTGTTTCATTGAAGGTTTTTATATATGTATATATATATGTGTGTGTGTGTGTGTGTACTTTTTCCCTATCTTTTTGTGTAAGTATAGAGACAGACAGGAAACAAGGCAACAAAGAGTGGGTGTTTGTTGTGCAATAAAAATCTCCAGTGAATTCCAGGGAATTGTTATGCTCAGCTTTGGGCACATCAGCGCTCCTGCATCACTGTTTTCTCAGTAGGTTCTCACACAGCGGCACAAATGTGTCAATGTGTACGTCACTGTCTTGTTCTCCAGCACCAGCACCTCTCAATTAAAAACAAGAGACTGCATCACATTTGCTTCTTGGATCCTGGCTGCTGCACCTCCACTGCATGTTGTGTCTGAAATGTTCTACGGTTGTCAAAATGTCACCCATCAGAAGATTTCATGTGGCATCAGTGCATTTTAAGGCTGTTTTAGGCAAGCTTGATTTTTCTACAAGCAATGCTGCTGAGCCTCGTGGCAATATCCCCGTACGTTTTACAGCTCTTTGCTTGATTTAGCAGTCAAACATTTGGATTTTAACCTTCCTGTTGCTGCTCAAAGTGCATTTAATAACACTGGAGCCGACTGCAGAACTTTATAACAAGGAGCATGTCAATACTTAAAGTTTCCAGAGAGTATGATTTTTTTTAAAGATGTGTTTTGTTTTTTACTCTCTGGAAAGAAAAGTTCTTTCCAAATTCTGTGTAAGTGTAGCTCCAGCTAAACACAGCGTCTTGTGTGTAGGCAGCTTTAAGACTTCTGATAGTTCATCAAGGTGACTGACAAGTGTTGGAGTAGGAACTTGACGAAGTGAAAGAGAAGGAGGCTGAACAACTTCACTCCATCAAGGAGAAAATTGCAATTTGTAACTTGCACCGAAGAATGCCCACATTTCAGCTTCAAGCAGTTGCTTACACAAAGAAAAGTAATTTCTCAGCCGAACCATCAAATTCAGCCTTTTCACTGTGAAGATTTATCTTTAGTATTTCCAATTAATGATTGCTCTGGGGCAGAATTTCATTACTGGTGGCCTTTAAAAAACATAGAACATCTGAACATTCATTAGTAGACATGTTTGTGACAAGCACGGATGCAGCAGTTTGAGAGGCTGTGGCTCAATTTAAGTCGGAACTCTGAATATTATATAAAAAGACTGCCTCAACAAAAACACACACATTCACTTCTCTCTTACATAATAGCAAGTATGCACACAAAGCTGATCCTTTTGTTTGTACCTGGATGAAAAACTAATGCACAGTATGTTCCATGAGCAAATGTTTCTTTTGTAAGCACATAGAATACGTCCACTACAGTACTATTGGATTTCAAAAACACAACATAAATATAGGTTACTAAAAAACATCACAAACAAACATACTTCACAGATTACGAGTAAGAATTACAGTTATTAGCTTTAACATGTTAAACCAAATGCAATGAAATTAGTGATTAAACAATAAATTCTAATGCACAACCACGGATGATTCCTGAAATCACAACATAATAACCACATAAGACAACAGCAAACGCCGCACTAATAAACCTGACAAACGCTGCTGTTTAGGGCTGGTCCCGAATATTCAAATATTCGTTTGTTGTAGTGGTTTTCGGATGATAGTTTTAGCAGCTGCTTGGCGACATCGAGCGTTGCAGAGTGCTGCCAGGCATCGCCGAGGCTCTAGAACGCCACAGTGGCTAGCAGCAGACCTACTAACTCCGGTGTCAACCCCCCGCGCTACCTCCCCTCTCAGGCTCTTGTTGCAGTAACAAGATAATAATTAAAATTAAAATAAACTCTTAATTATATGGTTCAGAAGGTCACTTTCACCAATAAAGTCAATACAATCTGTCTTTACTTTTCTTTTCTTATCTGTGTTGGATCAATGTAAAATAAAATGATTGCGATTTCATTGTTGGTTTTGGACCCCTAATGTCATTTATTGACAGTAAAAAAATATAGAATATTACCAGATATATTATTAATAGAAAATGATAATACTAAAATGAGTCTTTGTTTAATTTACTGTGTAATTACTAGACTACTTCCACAATGACCTAGTAGGTTCCTGTAAGTGTATTTGACTGGAATCATCAATAAAGCAATCAAATACTTTCATCTCACTGTAAAGCACTTTGGTCAAACTGACTTGATTTAAGCTTTATATGCTAATTAACTGTCGGTAAGTTACTCAGGATAAAATACCTGTTAAATGTCTGACATAATATGGAAAGGTACAAAGGAAAAACACAAACGATTAGGTTACAGGGTGAGGAGAGACACACTGAGCGGCGGTAAGCCTGTCCAGATGGAATCATCAAGTCCCAGCCAGCTCCTGACGGAGGAGGAGCCAGAAACATGAAGAGGCTCATTCTGGACAACTTCCTCTGGAAAAGGCCATGAGCTGGGACCGAAGCCAGCATCCTATGTTGTAGAGACTCTCAACGTGTTGTCAACATGGTCAGCACTGCTCAGATGCCTACAAATCACATCCCCCCTTTTGTAATTGTCAGTGTGAATATTTCAAATGTTATATCTTTGCTCAAATGCCTGGTTGTGAACACAGACTGTATATTAAAGGTGGGCATAAATACAATGGCGTCTGCATTGGTTTGTGGCATCGAGTTTAGATTTTGGCTTGCAATCTTGATTTTTTTGAAATCTTAAGTGATGACTGTGGGGTGGATCTGACTGCCAACTCGAGGATACCATGCATGGCAATACTGTAGTGACTTGCCAATCACAAGATATTTCCACCCAACATCATACCCTGCTTTTTCAACTATTTTACTCTAAATGGGACCATAATTTACAAACCGAACTTCATGGTGTATTAAAAAGAGACTTAAAACTAGTGACTGAGACCATCAACTCATTAGGAAAATGTTTACTTTGGTAACAAATCAAGTAAGAAGTAGGGTCTTCTCTCATTAACTTCTTTGCAGTCTTACTTCTTTATTAACCAGAGGAGTCGCCCCCTGCTGGCTGTTAGAAAAAAAAGCAGATTGAAGGGATGTCCATGTTGGCTTTACTTTTCAGACCTTCAGGCTATGTCTATTTAGATGCCGTATTAAGGTGATATTGTAGTATTTTATTGTACTGTTAGTAGTATTGTAGGTTTTATAATGCTAAAAATAATACAATGAAACCGGCAGCTGAGCTGAGAAAGACGGCAACCCCGAGCTGTGAAGAGGTCTCCCAGCTAATCAATTAAATATGACTGAATATGGAATCACAGTGATACATATTCCTTTTTTCTTGCGATGGCGTCTTCCAACTGCAAAAGTACTAAATTGCCACATGATCTCAATTAGCTGACAGTCTGTCACCACCGCCAGCACATCATCCCCGCTCAGCCTACTGCAGCGGCAACAAGCGTCATCAGCAAGTATCATACATGGTACAATGACTTCCATCACCAGCAGCTCAGCTTTTACATTTTTGTGCACAAATAGCTAGAGTCATATGCTGGATGCCCTTGTGAAATACCAGGAAAGCATGAAAAGACAGATGCCACCCAAGTCATTGCAGATTTTTAACGTTAAACTCTAAATTAATTATAAAAAGAATAATTACTATCGGTCCTCAGTGCAGACCCAGATGGTTTCTGAGTACTATTATCTTATCTTGTGTTTAATACATTTAAGTTAAGGATTAGCTGTTCATTAATTTATGCTGCTTAAGGTTGCAGTTTATTCAAAATGACTCATTCATCATACTTTTCTGCCTGTGTTCAGTGTTGACAAGCAGTTATGATGCTGATGATAATAAAATACCAACACTGAATGTTTAGTGTCAGTACAGCAGGGATCTAAGAAGAAAAAAACCTCTACAGCCTTGGATATTTTCTTATGAAGGTTAAGTGCACTCTCAGAATCCATTATGTGAAATCTAAACAAAAAAGTTTTCTTCATGCTACTTTACATAATGCTACTTCTATAAAAGCATCACAGGACTGAGAGGGTCAAATCATCTTGTGAAAATATTGTAATCTAAGGGATTGTAATCTTTTTTTGTAATCTTTTTCCATATTCATACTTATATACACCGCCATATTAAAATTTATTACATGATTCACCTACAAACTATGACTGTCTTTTTGCAGACATGTCATGATGCTGCCACCACCATGCTTCACACAGGAGATGCGCCCTCAGAATCCGGGATGCAGAATCTGAATAAAAAAGATTTCCTCGTGCAATTTTACATGATGCTGCTTCTATAAAAGCATCACAAAACTGAGAAGGTCAAGTCATCTTGTAAAAATATAGCATGTTAAGCAGATTTTCAAGGGCAAAATACAGACAGCATGCAAAGGGGAAAATGAGCTGATGAAGATGAAGCTCGTCAACAGTAATAAAGTTTGGTATGCATGTACTTTACTGTATATAATGAATTGACAGTGCAACTAATGCTCAAATTATAAGTCAAATAATCAGCAATTTTGCTAATTAATTGTTAAAGTCAATCATCAAAAAAAAAACCATTCACATTATGACAAAACTGTCACTGCTGACTAATTATTTTTAGTTTTTGGAATGTTGGTCGGACACTAACGCTATTCCTTGTTGCATCTTTCTGTAGCAGGCTCTGGAAAACAACAACATCATTACACTAATGTTTTTCCTCACAGGAAGTGCACGTTCTGAAGCCATACCTGGAGCCCAAAATACAGCGATATTCACCTCACAATCGTCACCATGCACCACATATGAAGGTTTCTGATATTTTTTAGTGAAACTATAATTTTGTTGGCAGCTGTTCATCATTGATGTCTCAAATGTGCTGGATTAAGGTTCAACAAACCTCATGAAAGCCATGACTATACTAAGCAAACCAATAAAGTAAGTGACTGAGTGGGCCATTTTCCACGTTCATACTTACTTCTATACACTAACATATTAAACTTTATTGCCTGATTCACCAACAACCTATGACTGTCTTTTAGCAAACACGCTCCAGCAGCACAAGGACAGGCTCGCTTCTCCGGTTCTTCCTTCTGACCTTCACTTTTACGTTGAGTGAGGTGACCGTCATGACGAATGCCCGGGCTAGACTGTCAGCTAGAAAAAGACTCAGCCATCACATCCTTGATCACACAGCATCAGATCTAACTGTCTGTCAGGGTCTGCTACATCTCCTAGGCAACTGGGAGCTCCTCAATGGCAAACAGTGTGTTGTTATTCAAACATGATGTCAGCTGAGGCTCTACCTACGCTTGGCGACCTTGCAGGCACCTGGGGCTTCAGAGATGGTGTGGTTAAACACTGCGGGTCGGAAGATTAATTGTCCAGGTGAGAAAAGAGAAATGACAAATGGAAAAATGTTGGCATGATGTTTAAAATTGATGTTGTCTATGCCAGCATGTCATCATTTCTTACTCTCAAGGTTTCAGGAGGTTCCTTGAGGAGCCAAGTAAATGAAGCTGATGAAATTTTGAGGGTTAAATCTGCTGCTGAGTGAAAAGATCAGAGCAAAGACAGCAAACTGGGAAAGAGGCTCACATAATTTGTTTTGAAAAAAAAATTCTGACACTGATTTTATGAAGTATCTTTTTATAGCAAATGTTATATGTAAAAATGAGTTATATGCTTAAAGACAGCAAGCCTTTATACAGTCAAGTCCAAAATTATTCATACCCCTGGCAAATTTTGACTTAATGTTACTTTTATTCAACCAGCAAGTTTTTTCCTGATTGGAAATTACACAGGCGTCTCCCAGAAGATAATAAGATGATGTACAAGAGGCATCATTGTGGAAAAAAATATTTCTCAGCTTTTATTTACATTTGAACAAAACGTAGCATGTCAGAATTTTCCAGGGGTATGAAAAATTTCTGCCTTGACTGTACATAACATACCTGCTGTAATATACAGAAAGAGGAAAGGAAATGAGATCTAAACCTCCCTATTCCATTAAATATATTTTCCATTTTGTTCTTCTTGCAATCTAAAAATCACATCTCAGTCTCAGTGGAAGAGTTTGTCTATTTAATAATTTTGAGCCAGGTATCCACTTCAACCATTTACCAGTGATTGCTTTTTTTTTTTGCTGCTGCTGCTGCTGCGATGAATATCTTCCAAAGGTGTCTGTCCCTGTTATTTCTTCCCGGCAGATCAGCCAAATGAAGGGACGCACATGTCAATGAAATATTACCTTGTTTTTATAAGAAATTGCTATTGCTTTGGGTTCATCAGCAAGCACTCTGTAGCAGCACTGCCAACACACTGAAGAAAGGGGAAGTCAACAGTTACAGAGACTCAGAGAACGACACAATGCATGGATGCTGTGATTTGCAACACGACGAAGAGAGGAGGTGAGATGAGAAATCTAGGAAGTTTGTGATTGTTTTTCCTCCAGACCACTTTGACACCTATGTTTGTGAGCCTGACAAATGGGATGGAGAAAAAAACGGTTTCACAAGCAACAGAGATTCATTTCAGCCTTGGAGTGACATATTTGGTGCACACTGACATCATCAAAACAAAACAGCATCACTATGTTCTGTTTTATATTATACATTTCTATAATTCACATGTGTTCTCTTCAACAATAGCATAATCTTTGTCAGCCTGTTGTGTTACAGACATGTTATAAAGGTTTTAATACTTTAAATACGTCTAATCATTGCAAAAAGAAGTTACACTCATGCTAACACTCAACGTCCTAACGCTCTGTCAGAATCTCAGCAGCTCTGCTCTGCAAAGTCAGTGTTAACAGTGTAACAGTGATTTTCAGCAAAGATAATAGACTTGTAAATGTGATGTTCTGTTGCTGTAGAAAGCAAATCAGTTGGATTCCCTTGATCTATCTCTTTGCAAACCTATCTCATTTTCGACCCTCTGTTTTTGTGCTTTCATTTTTGTGTTTCTCAGTACCAGCATCTCCAAAGTCCTCATGCTGCTCTACAGCTCGATTTGGGGCTCAACAAAAGCACATCACCGGGTGAGAAAAGACAGGCTGCACTAAAGACCTCATCAAAACTGTTCAGACCCTCGGCAGAAACACTTCTATATTTCTGTTGCCATCTTCAGGATTTGCTCTGTTAACCCACTGAGTGAGTGATTTCAATATACTGTGTGTGTGTATGTATACACATACATACATAAATACATAGATACATACATACATATGTATATATATATATATATGTGTGTGTGTGTGTGTGTGTGTGTGTGTGTGTGTGTACATACATACTATAAAAAGTATTCACTTCTTTTAAAAGTTTTCCTTTTTAATTGTTTTTCAACATTTAATTCCAGTCAGGGGATGGATACAAAAAAAACCCCCTTTCAAGTCAATGAATAAGCCCCAGAGGTCCGTGTACGTCGCGGCCATTCGTTTTCTTATATTGAGATTTCAAAATAAAAACGAAAAATAAACCGTTTGCCGTTTTTTCCAGTGATAATACAAAATGAAAAATGGAAAACAGGCCGTAATTCATTATCCATTATCCGTTATCCGATTTAATTACATGTGTTTGTAAATGGAAATTAAAATTAAAATACACCCGTGGAAAACTTATTTCTCTATTACCTGTTTGTTTTGGCTCCGTGACCCGTCTGACTTCTGATGAGGAAGGATCTGCTATCTGAAGGCTCCAGTGTTAGCTCACTATTAGCAGACCTTGCTGTGTGCCGTGGCCTGATGAAGACCCACTCTGGGGTCCAAACGTTGCTTGGCACACACTGTTCACTATTTTACAGAGCACTTCTCACAAGCTAAAGGAATTGAAAACCTCCAAACCTCCCCAAAAACGTCCCGAAAAGCAGCAGAACGCTGCACCACAAGGTCCCTCCAAAGGGACAAATAAAGCCCACACTGGTGAAAAGTCCACTGTGAAATAGTGAATAATGTGTGCCAAGCAACGTTTGGACCCCACAGTGGGTCTTCATCAGGCCACAGCACACAGCAAGGTCTGCTAACAGTGAGCTAACACTGGAGCTTTAGATACCAGATCCTTCCTCATCAGAAGTCAGACGGGTCACGGAGCCAAAACGAACAGGAAATAGAGAAATACGTCTTCCACGAGTTTATTTTAACTTTAATTTCCATTTACAAACACATGTAATTAAATCGGATAATGGACAATGGATAATGAATTACGGCCCGTTTTCCATTTTTCATTTTGTATTATCACTGAAAAAAACAGGAAATGGTTTATACCCCAAAGTATACTTAAATCCATTATTAAGAAATGAAAGGTGTATGGCCCATGCGTGAATCCATCTAGAGCAGGTCGTCCTCAAAAACTGAGTCACTGTGCAAGAAAGAGATGAGGGAGGATGTGTCTTGTTGTCTATCATCCTATTCTGTCCTTTATCATTTAAAACAGTCAGGTACAGAGACAGAGACAACAGTGGCCATTCTCCGTGCTTCAATTTTGGTGTGAATCATGTTTGTTTAAACTGTAAAATAAGGCTCTGACCCTGTGGGAGGACACACTCTATGAACACTATAATGTGATCTCTGCATCAGCTAACACAACCGAGGAAGCAGAAAGTCACCAAGCATAAATACACAATGCATGGATGCTGCGATTTGCAACACAATGAAGAGAGGAGATGATGATGAGATATCTAACAAGTTTGGGATTGGTCTCTGTCCGGCATCACTTCACAGCAACTAGAACTTTTCTTCCCACTTATGTTTGTGAGCCTGACAAACAGGTCGAAAAACAAATTGGTTTCACAAGCAACAGAGATTCATTTCAGCCTTCGAGTGACACACTTGGTGCACACTGACATCATCAAAACAAAACAGCATCACTATGTTCTATTCTATATATGAATTTCTATCATTTACATTCGTTCATAACAGTGTGATCTTTGTTGGTCTGCAGTGTTACAGACATGTAAAAGTTTTGGGATTCACATCGAATTGTGAATATAATTGCAAATGGAAGTTACACTCATGGTAATACTCACTGTCCTAACACTCTGTCAGCCTCTCAGTAGCTCTGCTCTACAAAGCCAGTGTTAATAGTGTAACAGTGATTTTCAGCAAAGATATACGACTTGTAAATGTGACGCTCTGTTGCTTTAGTAAGCAAATCAGTCGGTGTGTTTCCCCTTATCTGTCTCTTTGCAGGCTTACTTCCTTTGAAACCTCCTGTTTTTGTGCTTTCTGTGAATCAATGACAGGAGATCGACTTCTCAGTACCAGCATCTCCAAAGTCCTCAGGCAGCTCTACAGCTCCACTCAGATGAGCAGCAAAATAAGGGCTCAGCAAAAGCACATCACCAGGCGAGAAAAGACAGGCAGACCTTCAAAACAACGAGGACAGCCTGCACGAAAGACCTCATCAAAACCCTTTCAGACCCTCAGTCTGAAACAGGAGCAGGTTCACTGACATAGCAAAAACATTTTTATATTTTAAGATTTGCGATGTTTCCCACAGAAGGATTTCAACATACATGTATATTTACAGTGTAACTGACTGGTATTATTGCAAATCCTCTGATTCTGTCCTGTACAACTTAAAATATCAGCTACAGAAAAGATATTCAGTATAACTGTGACTGTCCTCTGTGCACTTATCTGACTTTTTATGTAAGGCTTGACTCTTTTTAAATGCAGAAAAAAAACCTTGCATGCAGGGAGACGTCAGTCACAATAACAAACCCCTTAGTTTGATAGTGAAGAAAGTAGCACCAGAATGTGTTACTAAAGCTGAAGAGCGTTCATTTACACATCGAATCTGCTTAATTTGCACTACATCTTTGCTGTATGTAACAAAGAAATCGAAACACAGCTGAATAAATTACTGAGGCAGAATCTTTTGAGTGTGTATCCTGTGCGTCTAACTCACTGTCTCAGGCATATGTGAAGTGTTTCCTCCATCAAATTTGTTTTTCCGTCAAGGCAAGAGCCAAGGTCTGTCTGTCAGCAAAATTATGCAAAAACTACCAAGATGAATTTGATGAAACATGGTAAAGATGTGGAGCCTGATCACGTGGAAAATTGATTAAATTTGGTTTTTGGATCCCCTTTATTAAAATTGCAAAATCGGGCTTTGGCCGTCGGGGAGGATGTGCTCTACCATTGTTCTTCTAGTTATATTTCCAGTGCCAGCACTCTCTATTGAACAGTATCATATGCTCTCTGTACGTAAGGAAGCAAAAGTCGACAAGAACAAAGACTCAGAGGATTGAAACTGGAGTTAAAACTCTGCTGAGTAAATGACTGAGGCAGAATCTTTTGAATGTGTGTCCTGGTTGTCCAACTCATTGTCTCAGTCATATATGATGTTTTCCATCTCTGTCTTTACTGAACAGCACTCTACACTCTCTGCATTGTTTACTGCAGACGGACTGCAGTAAAGGCTGGGCATTCATTCACGAGACACCACAGGGAGGAAGGGCTCATCCAAATCAAAGGCAGACCATGGATGAGTAAACCTTTTGATAGTCACCACTGTGGCGGTACACTGATGATGTTTCAACAGAAGGTCATACTCTTCTTTTCCTATGAGACTATGAGGCTGACTGTCTCTGAAAGGTCACAACACTAGACGGTTCTCAGCTCTCTGGGAGAACGATTTTCATTCCACTGGCAATTTCTCCCCCATGAAAGTAAAGAATTATCATGACATTTGAAGGCCTGATGTGCTAGTTTTTATTCAGCTGACAACTGTTAGACTGATGGGAAAATGTTTCTGCATTAATCTCTGTAATTAATTGGCTTAGCTCTAGTGTATTTGCATTGTTTCCATTCTACGTGGAACACATTATAAAGACACTAAACACTGCAGAGAAGTTCAATGTATGAACAGAAAGATTCACCTTCGTCTTAAATGTTGTCTTATAAAAACTGCTTTTCCTATAATGTCCAACATTTAATTTTAGTCTTAACCAAACTGCTGAATCTATTTTCAGAGCGCAACCTGGCTATGAGCAGTGCTTGTGATCGTTTTAGAATTGTGTGTTATCAGGGAGAATTGACCTGTTGGGTTAGACGTATTCGAACGGCACAGGGAGTGAAAGACAAACACTTTAAATAAATTACATTAAATCTGAACTATGATCTTTGCTACACTGAAGAAAAAGACTGCAAACCTATCAAGGCGTGATCTCAGTCAGTACATTACCATTTCAACCCCTGTTGCACTCACAAGGTGTAGGGAACAGACAGGTAATACCAGTCAAATGTTAAGTGGTGTTCAGCAACACGTCTTTGAAAGATTGAACAGGTTCGTCTGGGCCAGAATGCAGAACCGTGTCTGTTTTGAATGATAATGCTTCAAATTACATTCCTGCAGGACGATGGTTTACTCCGAGGCTCTAACAAGTATAACAGGCACAGTTCTGCAGCTCATCTCTAGAGGATCCTGCATGGAAACCCTTCCCCTCAGCAATGTGTCTGTTTGTGCAGTGCAGGCATGATTTTTCCTCTAAATTAAACTGAATCGTAATTAAATTAAATTTCTTAAACAAAGAAAACAAATCTAACAACAATAACAGAGAATGCAAAACCTATTAAAAATGTATTGTCTGACACTCAGGGGAAGGCCTGGTCTAGATTTTCAAAATCCATATACTGGCACAAAGACCAAGCAAATTATTTTAAATTGCACAAAACAAAATACTTTGTAAGCTCTACAGTCTAATCTCTGCTTTGGTAGAAGTGCAGATACCAGGGTGATGGGAGCATTTCTGTTGTAAACTAAGGAAATTAAGAAGGCCAAATTCATGTGGCGACAGTTGCTATGGTAACAGATAAACCATGGTATAAGGAGGTAAAGGTAACGGGGGAATCCTTCAACCAATAGCTGTCTGTTCCAGCCAAAACATGCAGCAGAGCCGACTTTCACCTAAAACTCAATAATGTCAATGAGACATTTAACATCACAGGTCAAAGATGTAACAGTAAACAGAAGTCTCATCTGCTTCTAAACTCCACAAAAACACCTCTGGTGTCCGACACTAAATATAATTTAGTAGGCCGACTTGTTTCGTCATGCTCTGTGCACGGATGCCGGGCGCCAGAGTCAAGTTTCACAAGAGCATCACCAAAACTCCCAGATAGCAGGACCAGTTAGATTTAATGTCACTGCTTCTATTTGGTGGAGTAACATAAAAGAAAGACTACATTTAAAACTAGACATGCTTCAACTTCCATTATTATCAGATATGAGCATATTTATGATGAAATCAAAACAGAAATAGACCTATGTGAAATAGAGGGTTTTACTATTTAATGTAGAGAAACTGCAAAACTCAGCAACAAGCACTAAATACGACCCTGGACTAAACTTTAAAGTACAGCAATGCAGCTTGTTTTCCTAATCAAGAAGAATTTCCTGTTTTAATTTAGTAAATGCTTTTTTCTCTAAACAGGACATGTTGAATTTTCTCCTCAGCTTAGCTCTCTCACTCGCCAGGTTAGCATTCTGCTGATGCTGGAAGCTTGTGCTAGCAGAATCTGCTTTTTGCACACTACATGCATCCCTACAGAGCTTCGGAGTGCCGTTTTAAAATTTCATGCCTAAAGTTTTTTTTGAGTATGTGTTGCAAACCTCATATTGTGAGCACTGGCAACAGCACCTTCTGCATAATTTACTCCGTGCATCTTGTTCTTCTTCTTATTGTATCTCAGCTAAACAAAACTCCACTAACTACATGTGTCTCTGCTGGCTTCTCTGCTTCATCTTGTGGCTTCACTGCACGTTACCAAATGTAACAATCCCAATATTGGGTTTTCTGCAGCTGATGCCTGACCTGATATTTAGCATTTCCAAGCACTCATTGGTACAAGTGTGAAGGAGCACCACCACCTGCCACTGTTTGCTCATCATGTAACTGATTCTCAGTCATGGATTCAATGTACCAGCTGTCGGCACTCCAGTTAAGCAGTTTTCCACACCTTTTGTCCATGACTTCACTATTTTGTCGTGGACAAAAGGAACTCAACCAGTGTTTGTAGTTTGAACAAATGTCATGAGTTCACCGAGAAGAAATTTGTGCCACACGGCGCCCTTTCTTCTTTGTGGCTCAGTGTCTTTAGTGTAAACTTGGTGTGAACACCAGGTCAGCTGTCTGAGAGTGTTGGTCTGTCATGGGGATTGCAGTCGAGTGTGTGTCTGTGTGTACAGTGTGGCATCTGGAAACCTGAAAGTGTAAATAAGAGAAAAGAAAAGCGAGAAAACTGCCTCAAGAGGCCCATGACTGAGAAATCCAATGAAACACAAACAGCTACCATCTAAAGGGTTAGAAAGTGGAGCCAGACACATCATTACCTTCCTGAGCTGCCTCGTAATGTTCACACGTTTTATCAAAGCCAGTCACTCTGAGCACTCTCAAGTTCAGCTGCGTTTACAGAAGGACGAGAAAAATATGATCTGTAAGATTATCAAAAATTTAGAACCTGAAATCATCCATAATACTGAAAACCTACAGCTGACTGACTTCATTATTAACACTACATTTGGGGGGTGTCATCTATGTTGGCAACAAGGGGTAATAGATATGCTGAGGCTGGCGACCAATCACCAAATAAGACAACTGACAAAACTGATTCTCTCTTGGAATTAACAAATCAGCCACTGAAAACAAATGTTTGCCTGAAAGGGCTGGGTGAATATTCACACTGATTAACTGTTGCTCGGCATCCGTCCAACGAGGAGCCCTAAAAAATACATGGTTTCCTAGCGGCAAGAGCCAGCAGATAATGATCAGGTCAGGATGTGCATGACTAACAGCCGGTGCCTGGTGAGGAAATTTAACTGCTTGAAAATACACAGAGTAAGAACTACCAGTGCAAAAGAAACACTACAGAATGAGCAGCATGGGTCAAACAGCCCCCAGTTAGGGAGAAAAAGGTGAAAGGCTTTGAAGAATCAAACTGGGAAGCTACAGTGAAGAAGTAAGAGACAGTAATGCACACTGTGAAGAGGACCATGTGGTCATTTCCTGACAAAACTGAACTTATTAATGCAAGAAAAACATGCAAAGTTCCACCAAATGTCCTCTAAAGCTGCTCATTCAACTATTCAGTCCAACTGTAATTTTGTTTTAAAGTGAATTCTGACATTTTTTTTCTCAAGGAGTTAAACAAAGGTGGACAGGGTGGATAAAAACTACAGAAAGCTCAGTCATCTTTGGTGACTCCAGCTTTCTTTGTGTAGATGATTGCAGGACAGTCATTTATGTTGCATGTCATTCCTGCCTAGTTTGCTGGTTGAACTACAATTTAACACAGTATTCAGTTTTTACTCAGGATCTGCATTTTTGCATTTCTGTATGCAACGTAGATTTCAATACGTCAGACCATAACTGAATCAGATGTGATCAAAAGCCTCGTTCTTACAGCATCTGTTTATGTTTCAGGTTGTTTATAGGCGGGAGTATTTTAACGCACAAATCTCGTCCAATGCAGCTTTAATTTAATTCAGAACAAATGAAAACACAAATGACTATTTTAATCAAATTCTAAAAATCTCTTCAGGCAAAGGGCCTCGGCTTGATTGCTAGCTGTTCACAGTAAATATCACGGACTGTACGGTGAGTAATACGGCCTTTAGAGGCGACACGTTAAGTAGGGTTAGAAAAACCAATTAATTATTGCAATAAGTCTCGTGAATTGGCCTCATAATGTTTCGAATTGTTCTATGAAAGAAGACAATGAAGCATCATAAATCTTAACAACATTTCTCTTTTTATTCTGCTAGCAGGCTGCGGGCTAGAAGGAGGAGCACGGTCCATTCTGCTTATTTCATTAAGATTTTGCAGCTGCGCCTCATTCACTATGAACTAACAAGCACTTAAGCTCGAGGTCAAAGTGAACTTTACTGTCACTGTGGGGCAATTTGTTACACAGCCAGCAGTGAATACCACCACCATCATCACCAGCATCATCATCATCATCATCTTCGTCAATGAACACACTGAGAATTCAAACAGAGAAATGAGCCACATCATGTCATTCAGAGGACCAACAGCAACAGGCAAAACGAAAGCAACACGTTTTTGTGCCTTTATATTCCGTAAAGTGTGGCATTTATTGGACAATGTTAAAAAAAAAACTATTCACAACTCTTGTAATTAGATTTTTTTCTGTAAACATAGCAAATTTCTCGCAGGTAACAAGAAAACCGAGACACTAACAAGTGAGATCAAGGCTACTTCTTGTTTCCTGTCTTGTGTCCGACAATTAAACTGTTATATGCAGTTAATTTGGTGATCACAAGAAGATGATTAACTTATACCAGTGACAGCCCACTGTTTTTAATGGTCCCCCTCCCACCCCTAAGATGATCAGACCTTCCTGCTCCAACAGGAAGATGAATCCCACCCCTTCCCGCCTCGCTCTGACTAATCGGTTCAGTGATTCCCCCGTGACTCAACGCAGCGGCAGATCAACAGGAGAGAAGATGAATCAGAGTCATTATTGCCCACCGCCTCCTGTTTGCTCCTGGAATGGATCTGCTGTCCTTGCTTCTCATATTACCGGTCAAACTAAAGCAATTACAGATATTACGGATGTATTATTTCTGTGTGAGGTGGCGGAGAGGGGGAGAGGAGGGAGGGTGAACAAACAAGCAATCAACAGGCAAAGTGGCAAGTTTCTCCAAAATAGCTGCATTTAAATAGATTGCTGCACCTGCTTCTGTTGGTTCACCTGGTGCAGTCAGACTTCTCTCTGCCAGTTTAAAGGATCACAACTGATGCGGGTTTTGCAGGATTTTTCGCCAATATAGTATTTCAGTGTTATTTTATTTGGGGTAGAACTGAATCAAGTCACCACATGCTCAATGTGCTTTATAGTTTAAAGTCATACAGGTGTGCAGCAGAGTCCTAACCAAGACCCAAGAGCCACATTTGCCAGGGTCCAAGCATTATATTTAGTCCAACTAGGGTCTGATCCCTCTTTACTGCATAGGATCCATAAAAAAACACTTGATCACCAGTTCTGACATGATGTGTGAGTTTAAAATGTGAAGTGCAGGACAGAAGGCAACTCTTTTTAATAGAAGTCGCTCATTAACTGGTGGCATCATCATCTAAACATCCTTGGGCCAACTTCAGACCTCTTGCTGTCCCTGAGTCGGCAAGTCAGTTCATATTTCGATAAAAAGTTATTAACCTATGTTTAGGTATTTATGTTTAGATGCAAACGGCCATGAACCCCCAAAACCTGCACTTTAGTTTAAGATCTCTACCTCATTATTTATGACACTGTGACTTTCTTTTTCTGATTTTTGATTGTTTTGTCAAGATTTGTCCCTTTCATAATCTTTCATTGTTATTGCACAGCCTTAAGAACAGTCACTCTACATTTCACTGAAAAAGCTGTGTGAGCATGTGACAAATAAAAACCCTAGTATCTTTAATGTTAAAAACAAAAACAGAATTTGATTGTTTGAACAAATCCCATTTGTGTTCCCTAACAGTCTACCATACCCTGATAATGGAGCCTCTCATCTGCAGGTCTTCAGAGACACTCTAATCCACACGTCAGTCTGGCCCTCAGAACTCCAGGGTTCAGCCTGGTGGCCTCTGTGTGTCTGTGAGTTTTAGTTGCTTTCTTTCTTCATTTAATGCATATCAAGGTAAAACAGGGCTGCATGGTGGCTCAGTGGTTAGCACCGCCACCTCACACCTAGAAGATCCCCAGTTTGTGTCCCCGCCTTCCTGGGATCTTTCTGTGTGGAGTTTGCATGTTCTCCCTGTGCAGCGTGGGTTTTCACCTGGTTCTCCAGCTTCCTCCCACAGCCCAAAGACATGCTGAGGTTAATTGGTGATTCTAAATTGTCTGTAGGTGTGAATTTGAGTGTGCTTGGTTGTGTGTCTCCCTATGTGTGTAGCCCTGCGACAGACTGGCAACCTGTCCAGGGTGTCCCCTGCCTTCATCTTCGGCCCCAGCGCCCCCACAGAGGATTAAGCAGTGTATTATGGATGGATGGATCAAGGTGAAATAATTCCTTTTTCCTTATGCATTTTTATTTTATGTGTATAAAATTATGACATTTACCTTGACAAGGCAGGGTGGTTGAATTCAAACTGACTTTCGTTCTGCTGGTATACATCAAAAATAAGTCACCAAAATTATCAGTAATCATTAATATGGACTGAAATTAAACATTTTATCATGATAAATTTTTATCTATATTGTCCAGGACTTTGTAGAACCTTAGTCACATATGCACAGTTTGTTTTTATGAAGTGGCAAATATCTCAAGTCAGCCCCACCTTTAACATTTCTTTCTGTTCTTTCTCTTGTTTTAGAATAAATAATATAATAAAACCAACACACAAACATTTTTCCTTCCTTTTGTTCTACTTGCATTTTAGGATTTGTTTGAGATCAGTGATTTATCTGTTATATTGGAAGTTCAAACCCCTGCACCCATCAGTTTTACTCTGTGTGTGTTACATTTGGAGTCATACTGTATGTGAAACTTCACTCCTGCTTATCCGGTGTAAAGCCTGAATACTTCCAGCAATTTAAAAGCATAAAATGAAGGTTATAATCTTTGGTTGTGAACATTGTGCACTTCAGATACAGTTCTCCCTCAGTTTACTTTGTACCGATGTTAAGTCTGTGGAAAAAGGCCTTGTAATAACTTGTGATTGCCACTTTGAGCAGAACCAGACGCGTCACTGAAGCTTGTTATTATCAATTAAGAAACATCTCCAAGATAAGACACGTGCTCTGTTTTAATGACGCAGAAAAAGCCATACACTTCCCACCACTTGACTAAAGGCGTAATTACAAGATATAAAAAATTAATTGGCAGACTTGGGTGAACCTTTTAAGTTGCAAACATTATTTTTAATGGACTGGGTTGACATAATAACATTGGTAAGTGCATCATCTTAATATATTATGTTTAATTTAAATGCAAATTACTGCATTAGTTGATTTAAAACTAAATCCAAGCTGCAGTAACTCAATGAAGTCCACTCACCTGCCTCCTAAACATGCCTGGACAATCTGAAACAGTTAAGATTGTGTGTTAAATGGTCTGTACGCTGAACAAATGTGATACAAAGGTCTTAATAACTTCAATTGTAATAAGACCAGTGGAGGACTATGGAGCTACACCTGCTAACACAGCTGATAGAATATGTTGCAGTACTGCTAAATAATATATTTAAAAGTGAATTATGGCAATCTTACCTTTCAGTAAGCGGAGGCTTTTCATGTTTAGAATTTGTGGGGTAATTTAAATTTGTATTGTTTTTGCTGTTCAAAATATAGAAAAGTCAAACACCCACAAATTTAATTTCCTCAAAGCTATTACTTAAAAAAACACAAAAAGCCAAAAACTACTAAAGTAAATCTAATTGGAGCAAAGTTGATTTTTAAAATGTTTTTTAACTTTAAAACTTGTGTTCATAATTGTGGTAATAAATCAGGTAACATGCAAAATTCATTTTAAATAGCATGGAAAAACTAGTTGGAACAACTTTATTTTTATTAGCAATCATGACTTGTGTTTATGCTGCCAAGCATTACATAAGTAGTAGATAAAAATACATCTAATTGAAGGGGGGAAGTTAATCCTCCTAACTCAAGCAGTTTGTTGGTTGAAATAAATTTCTATAGAAATGATCTTAACTCAAACATTGAAACATTCACAGTGTAAATGTTTTAATGTCTTCATGCCTGGACTACTGTAACTGTCTCTTTGCGGCTTACGCAACCAATCAGTCCAACAACAGCAACTTATCCAGAACTCAGCAGCCAGATTAAGAACTGAATCCAGGAGGTCCTGTCACACTGTAAACTAGCATTTTGCTTTCTGCTGTTCTATTGAATTTTACAAATTTTATTTATTTTTATGTCATTGCAAATTAGAATCATGCTTGTTTTAGTACATGCACTTATACATGTTTGACGACTGAATTTCTTTTAAATTAAGAGCTTGTTCTTTTATTTGTGTTCAATTTGCTCTGTGGAAGACCATTTGCTTTATAAGATCATCTTTTATATTTGCACCAGCAAAATTTGTTACAAGAACTTCCCTCTGGAGAAATAAAGTTCTGTCTTGTCTCATCTCATCTTACTGTTCTTACATTTCTTACAACCTGTTTCATATGAGTGAAATTCCCTCTTTTGTTGTGCACTTGCACTTTCATTTGGGCTCGGTGCTCTGGATACTGATGCTCTCATGTAAACTTTGTGTGTATAAATTAGAAAGCACTTTGTGTTCAAACTTGTAAAGTGCTGTATAAATAAAATTATTATTATATTATTATATCCCTGAAAGAACAGAAACAGATTGGATCTGAAATGCTGAGACGATACTTGCATGATCATGCAATGATGTAACAGCAAGTTTTGGAACAGTTCAGTGTTGGCACAGGTGTGTGCCATCTGACAGCTCTCTCAGATGGAAGAAAAGATGAAAATATCACCAAGGGCAACACGTAATTTTCCTTCTATTCCACCACTTACAAGAGCTGTGAAACAAATGAAACAGGACTTGTTCTTCAGCCTCTTGAAAGGTAGATCTTAGTGGAAGGGCAGAGACACAAATCTCTTTTTCATTCACAAAGGATTGTTTGATAATTCATCCAAGATTTATCAAGAACCGCTGCATTCATTTGTCTTATCTGTGCCGCCATGACTGAATCAGTGGATACTGTATCCACATGGACTAGAAGAGCTGCTCTCATCTCCTCAAGCACACAATCACCAAGCTACTGCTGTATTGCTACCAGATGGATCAGAAACCCTATTTTCTGCTGTGATTGCTCGCTACTCACAAATGCATGGTCACCTTGCAGCCCACACGGCTGCACAAAGAGGGAGAAGCTACCTTTAGATTATTTCTACATAATAGCAGTAAATTAAATGAGGTGAGAGGCTTCCCCTGCATCAAAACATCCTGTCTCCTTTTCAGAAAATCATTTACATTTCTTGCCAAGTTTTCTAAGGACTCGCTAATTTCTCAAGTTTAATTAGTCAAATCACACTTTGAAATCCCTGCAATCTTTCGAGCCACGGTTTTGATTTAAAAGCAGCGAACATATGTGTCTTTTGGTGTGAAATGGAGCAGGGGAGAGCCGCAACCTTCTGGCTGCGAGGTGACAGCGCCGGCTGATGCTGAGATTTGTGCCTTTTGGATCTACTTTCTGTCTTGTGTCACTGGAGAGGTAAAAAAGGGAATTCTTCACGTCACAGATAGCATCTGTTGACTCATTAATATTTTCATTTCCTCTTGATCTGACACTCATAAGTGATTATTACAGCCTGACTGACAATCCACTGTCAGGGGGAAGCTATTTTCCTGCACTGCTTTTATTGAAGGATTAAAAGACATTGTTATGCTGCACTGTGTGGTTTCCGGCGGGCTCTTGTAGGAAGACAAGGAACAAAATCTGCAAGTGTCATGCCTTATGTTCCTTTTCATTCCCTGTTGGCGAGAGCAGATCATTATCAGGCTGATACTGTCAGGTTAAAAAGTACCAATTTTTGTTGTAGTATGTCGGTTGATTAACAGTAAGTGAACCTTTAATCTGAGATGACATTTTTTCAGGCAAAAAAGGAATCTCCATGTTTGACTCACTGCTTTTAAAGGAAAAATGATTGTTTTCGTGGAACGTTTAGTCATGTTTTCCTTTGGCACACAGTGTCACGTAATAAAATAAGCACAAATGGTTCTCTTATCATTTTTTAATTTCGCAAATCAGACCCATGCCGAGGTGCGACAGCATCATTTATTGTTCTTTTGTGGGGTGGAAAGCAGTGTTTAATTTATTCTGTGAAAGCATCAGAGCACCATTCAACATCACATCCTGAGTAAAATCAACAAACAAGTTTATCAAGCAGCCGAAAGCAGCAGTTTCCAAGAAACACCTGAAATGTTTCTGCTGTGGGCGACTGGTCTGCCTGGGAAATGAGAAAGCACTGTAGATTCTAGATGAGTCTCACCACCAGCTGGGGGGAAAACGCACAGAGAGCAAGAACGCAGCAAACGCTTGATGAATGTCTTTACATTACAGCTATGTATGTAATTTTGAACAGTCTTATTATGTGTGTCAGGCTGAAAGCTCATCTACAGAGAATGAAACTGTAGAAACCCGACAGCAAGATGTGCACAGTGTTTGCAATAAATGATAGGGCATAAAAGGCTATGCATTTGTCATTTGTCACATTACGTTTACTATGAAATCATTCAAGGTTTGAGACCAAAATGAATCATTGCTGTGTTTACTTCTGACCTGAACAACCCCTAACAGTGTGCATTTTCGATGGACTAGTTCTACATATTGACTCCATTAATTCATTGAAATGATCAACACCATCCATCATCTATACACCGCTTAATCCTCTGTAGAGTCGCGGGGGGGGGGCTGGAGTCTATCCCAGCCAACTCGGGCGAAGGCAGGGGACACCAGCCTATCACAGGGCTACACATAGAGACAGACAATCAAGCACATTCTCATTCACACCCACGGACAATTTAGAATAATCAATTGCATGTTTTTGGACTGTCGGAGCTACGCTGCACAGGGAGAACATGAGAACATGCAAACTCCACACAGAAAGATCCCAGACACCCTAACCAGGACGCGAACCAGGGATTTCCAGGCTGTGAGGCGACGCTGCTAACCACCGAGCCACCATGCAGCCCTATGATCAACACCAGTAACACAAAATAATGTTCAAATTTTGGCCAGAGATGACAGACGGCTTGAGAGGGGGGGTGAAGGAAGCCATCTATGTTAACCTTGAAAAACCATTAAGCAGAAGGGGAGGCCAAAGACATCACCTCTCACCTGTTTACAATGCAGTAATACATTCTCTACCTAGGAAGAACAGAGCCCATTCACACCTGGCCACAAAGGGCCCTACCGAACCCCATTGTGAGAGGGAAGGACCTAACGACAGTCATAATGAGGTGAAGGGCAACACACACCAGCAGACTGAAGCTCCAACACTGTTAATGGCTCATGAAGAGTATAAAAATCTGGAACTCCCAACCAGTCATTTTGTAACTGATGAAGCCTCCTGGTTGAGAGGTGAAATATCTTCGAGAAATTCAAGCAAGTCCAGATGCTACAGTTGAAACTACGAGGATAACCATGACCTGGATGACTGAGAATCACCACTGACAGACTTAGTCTGCAGGTCTGAGAGGCAAGACCAGTGCAAAAGTGCCTTAAACATTCTTTTGACAGCCAGCAGAGGGTGACTCTTCTGGTTGTCAAAAGAAGTCAGATTGCATAAAAGTCTACGTGAAAGTCACCCTACTTCTTATCTGGTTCATTACCTCAGTGAACATTTTCTTAACAAGTTTATGGTCTCAATCATCAGTGTCAAGTTCCTGCAGCACAGCGTGATGTTCATACTGTAAATGATGGTCCGAGTTATAGTAAAATAGAAGATTAAGATTTTAATTTTCCATAGAGTTTCTGTGAACTCTTTTAATAGACTTTTTGTACTTTTTGCAAAGTCCTTACAGACTCTGACTGACAGACTTTTCCCTGCATTATAATGACAAAAAGCCTCTAATATAGCCTTACCATATTGGAATGCTGAATCTATCCTCAAAAACCTTGTATGAAACAGTAAAATTCCTGCTCTTGCATCTGGTTTCAAACTAAACATCATGATGCAAAGGTTTAATAAGGAGGGCTGGTTTATAAAAATAATAAGTAGCCACACACTGACAAGGACGTAGCACTAAAAGGATGAATAAATAAATATGAAGTGGCTAAAAGTGTAATAATAATTTTGGTTAAAAATATTTTTGATTCGGGGACTTGGATAATAACTATCGCTGTCTTTGCCAAAGTCAGCTGAGAAAAACAGATTCTCTGGTGGAAACATAATTCATAACTAGTGCATCAGGAACCAGCAACACCAACAATCTGGAAGAACTCTGATTTTTGCCAAACTAAGGGACTAGTGTCCACTTCTGAAGAATTTCATCGGTTTCTTCCGCATCAGACTCCTTTAGACGACAGCAAACAAATGGCCTTGTGTTTATCAGTGTGTATGGATTCCTGTTTTTTTTCCCTCTCACTGGGAAACTAATTAAATCTCACCTAACTTGCATTTTGACTGTGTTGCTCTGTATGGCAAAGACAAAACGAGAGGAGGAAGAACAAAGTCTGCGCTGTGCTCTGTTCTCGAGAGGCTGAATTACAGTCATTATGCATTAGGAGTCTGGCTGAACACATTTAATGACCTACTACACTTTAGTAATCAAATACGAGATGAGGTTCACCTTGACCTCTTAAGGTATTTTAATGTAACTGTAGTCTTTTAAGTAGATTACACTTGTAACGTCATCGCCATGCGAACAGGAGAAATCTTTTTCAGTGATGTTAATGCAGCAGTCTTGAGGTCTGGACCTGATGCTTCATTCAGTCTAATGCTTCATTCTCCCCATAAAAGCAGCAGAAATGTAATGTAGTGTGTATGTAGTACATATTCTATGTATGTGTATAATAGACAGTAGTTTTTCCCTTAGTAGGTAACTTCAAAGAAAACGTACAGCATTTAAAATTATGGGAACCTTCCAAATAAAAGTTAAATTGACTATTATCGCAGCTGTTCACACTACAGCAGAACCTTCCCAAAAAGCAGGACCATATTAAGAGTGTTTTTTAGCGTGTTTTCGACCTGTCATTCGTGTGAAAGCAGTCTCCAGCATCCTGACTAATTGTTACTGGCTAACAGCCCTCCGCTAAAAAACAAACTCAGAAACTGAACAGTGTCTCCCTGGACCACTGTGATTGTCTCCGGCTGACAGCGAGGAGGAGAGAGATGCAGGCTGCTTCACTTTCCCTTTGTCAGGTTTTCAATGAGCTGCAAACATAATGAATTAATGTCCAAGCCGCTGGACGCTCTTCACCTTTTACAAGCACGACTCTTTTTCAAGCCTCTCAGAGGGAGTCCCTCACTACTTGGGCTGTTCACAAAAGCACCTCTGTCCTTAAGATGAATCAGTTCCTGCAGCTGTGTCAATAAAAGCAGAAAAAAAATCAAATCTTGTGTCAAAGGAGGACAAATCTATGGTATTAGAACATTTTTACTTAAACTTGTAAATCATTTAACTCGCAGAAATGCTCAGTAAACTAAAATATCCCTAGCATATGTGCTTGTTCCAAATGAATGAAGGAAAAATGACCTCCAACCCAGAAGGTCAGACACACATCCATCAGCAGGATTTAATTTCACTGGAAAACCATCTCCCCTGCCGTGGTCAGAGTAGTGTTAAATGGTGTCAATTACGCAATGCGACTTGATTAAAACAACATCTCCACACAGTAAGTGACACCAGCAGGTCGACTGGTTCAGCAGGTATCTCAGTTATCCTCCCACAGTGCTGCATCCAATCAGCTTTGTGTCTTTTGTTAACATCAGACTGGTTAGATAACACTTATTTCTTCTTTCTAGAAAGCCGCCCTCCCTCTGACAAACTAGTGGGGAACCCTGTGCCATTATCCCTGGAAAACAGAGCTCCATAGCAACGGGTGTAATTTTTCACTATCACGCCATAAGATGAGCTTTCGAAGCACCGCTGTTCCCGTTTCAAGTTGGCCAACAGTCCAGATCACAGCTTCTTTTCTCGTTAATCACGGCCTGCAGAGTGGAGCCACTTGATGATGCACCCGCACCCGCTGCCGACCCAACGACGTGCGAATATCTTGCAGGCAAAAGGCCACCAGTTTATCCTCTGTGGGAGCCGACAGCAACATGGTGCTGAAGTGCCCTTCAGGGAGAGAGAGTGCATCTGGACTGTTGGCCCTGACAGCACACTCTGTGACATTTGTGAGCCTGTCAGCAGGTCCCTGGTTACACCTATTAACAGGCTGGAATGGACGATTCAAAATGGATGTTAACATCAGGGATTTTAAGTTGTCAGAGGGACAGAAAGTCATGTTTAAAAGTTTTATTCTTTAACATTCAACCCCATTTTTCCATTTATAAAGAGATAATTTGAACCATTTTGTTCTTTTGACTTTCAGTTAAAACTGTCTGCATGAATGTGTCTCTATGAAAGAAAGAAAAGGTCAGATGCTACCATTATTTCTGTATAGGCACAGAAAGACAGCATCATGACAATAGTATTGGTATCTTAAAAATTGTTACATTGTTTGAATTATGGGGTTTTGTGCTTTCAAACGTTTGTCAAATTACGTTCAGAATGGGCGGATTTCATTGAAAATGCAGCAGCAGAGTGTTAACTTGACCCATATTGAGGCTGGAGAGCGTTACAGGGCAAAACCAGCACAGAGAACACTGTAATTCCACCACTTTCAAAACACAGTGTCCAAAGGAAACCACAAGAGGCAAAAGCCCTGAACTAACACATACCTGTAAATACCTTTGCTAACATCCACCTCTTCCATTGTGTAATTTTCCTTACGTAATCAGAACTTCTTGGAGCAGTGGTGCACACTGCCCTGCTGTTCTGTGAAGTTTTGATGCCAAACTTCAGTTAAACTGAACTTTTAACATCACAACATGCACTAGGGAGATTCTGCCATTGACGGGTGGCTAAAAAAATGTAACAAACAGGCCGCCCTGATAGCCTAATGGTTATGTCATGTGACCCAAGTGCAGAGGCGTAGTGGCAGTCCTGGGTTCGACTCCGACCTTGGGTGTTTACCGCATGTCCTTCCCTACTCTCTCCCATTTCTGATTCTATCCACTGTCCTATCTAACAAAGGCCAAAAATAAATCTTTAAAAAAAAATGTAACAAATATACTGTCTACTGACTCATTTGACAAGAATGTATTTTTAAATTATCATTTTATTTCCAAGCCAAAGACACAATGATGCACAAACAGAGGTGGCTTCACAACCATTAATGTTTTGGATCTCATATACATTTTCAGCCCACCTGCGCTGCAGACGATCTATAATTAAAAGTGATGTGAGTCATCTGAGATGATCAGAGACATTCAGGGACGCATTTAGAGCAGGATGAAAGCAGTGCCAGTGGTGTTGTCACTGGTTTGCTGTAAAGCTGGCTGACTCATTGCTCTTACTCCTACCTACACCTCAACCGTCACTGAGACGACATTCACGGTGGCAGGACTCGAAACGGTGTCGGGACAGAACTGACACGATCCAGCTGAAGAAGCGCGCCGACAGTGAGGATGAAGGAAAGTCTCGAGTGGACAGCAGCGTCTCAATGCCCCGTCAACTCCGCACAGACTCCACTCTACAGCCCAATGAACTGAGATCATCCAGTTGTGCTTCTGTTTCTATTTATACTTTTGTTTTCACACACCTCCACACACATCTCACTGCCTCATTTTGCCTGTCAAAGCACTTAAAACACATTATTATATTTCAATGCATTTTACTGATTACTCCTGTGGTCTGATACATAAAAATGAATGCAGCTGCATTAAGAAAAGTCCAGGAAGAATTTCCAGCCTGTTTAATAATAAATATTTATTTTCTGTTCTTCACTTCAGGGTCAAATTGTCACCCAAAGGAATAGCTTTGCCTTGTTTATGTAGCTCACATTCACTTAGTTTTCCTCCGTTTTTATTCTCTCTCCTCATAATGAATGATGTTTACTGGACCTTTACGCTCCATTTAAATGATTTTCCCCAGATCGGATCTTTATGTCTGGAAGGAAGAGGCTTCCAGACATAAAGACAAAAAGATCCATCCATCTAGCATCAGAAAATGATTTGTACATGATCACCAATAAAAAAATAAACTGTTCAGCCACAAATAAATGAAACAGCAACGCAAGCATTCATTTGTAGTTATTAGCTGATGACAAATGTTCAGCTGTTGAGAGTGAGAGGTAAAAACAAAGAGGCAAAAACACAGATGTGACCATATCAGAAGCCACATCTGACACATTTGTATAAATATGTAAATAGAACCAATGTACCCTGAAGCTCTGCCGAACTGAGAATGATGTTAGACACACCTTTAAACAAAATTCTGCTTGTAGATCAGAGCCTGACAGAACTTACAAAGAAAGACTTAGAACAAACCAGATGGCATGTTTACTGTCCGTTTAAAAGTATGTAGAAATCACACAAGAAAGAGGACGACACATTTTTCACACATCACCCTTGCACCTTGAACAAACCACATCCTGCACTACACCCATGTTACTGCCAGAACACAAACATACATCTTATTTCAGAGTTTTTCTCTCTTGTAAGTGAAACAGCTTTTTTTTTCCTTCGGTGATAATCTTCTCGGTGAACCGTCGGGGCGACAGAAACACTTCAGCTTGTGTGTGAAGAAGCTCTGAGGTGAGACGAGCCGCTGCATTGCTTGTTGACAGCGAGCAGTGTCTGGGGAGCGGAGCTGAGCTGACAGCGGTTTTCATGCCTGTTCGGCTCGGCTGCAGCCATCACGAAGATGTTTTACGGTCTGTTTTTGGGGCTTTTCGCTCTCTTTCTTAAAGGCAGCTCTGACTAAACGTGGAAGGCCGGTGTGTGTCACATAAACAAAGCAACGTGAGAAGTGTTTTCCTGGAACTCTGCTAAGGTGGAAACTGATAATAATGTCCGACAAAACCCCTTTCTCACGACTTTTGTCGCTGCAGTACAGTCAATCTTGCTTTTCTCTTCTCTTTTGTTGAACTGAAAGCCGTAAAATAACACCAAAAAAAAAAAAAAGAGCCGAGCCATCAGTCTCCCCCCTGGCAGCCTCCAAGAACAAACAAAGTGAGGAGAGGAAGTCAGAGGCTTTTCAGCAGGCTGACTGATGAGGTTTAGAGAGCAGCTCACTGTTAGCTAAACCATCCCTCACATCTCCTCCATCATTCCTCAAAGGGCAAGGAGCAGAACACAAAGCCAAGCCTGGAGAACAGGTAGGCAGCCTCTGCAGGAGACACCCACTCAATCACACAGTGTTATTTTATGGGTTTTTGAATCCAAAACACCTGCCAGTACCATGATTAAAACTAGAGGGGCGCTCGGTTAATGCCGCCCTGCCTTATCTCACGATTTTAAAGGCAGTAATCCAGATGTGTGTTGAAATTCAGCAGGTTTTTCCTCTGCTGATACTCCATCTCTCCATTAGGTTTCATGATATTCGGCCTGGTAGTTTTTGTGTAATCCTGCTGACAGTCAGGCAAATTGCACTGAAAAGCCCTTATTTTTCAATTTATTGCACGCTGGTGATTGGATTACATTCAGTAATCAAGAGAGCAGGTTAACTGTTAATTAGTACTTAGATTAAATTTTACGTTTTCTAAGAATACAATACAAACACCCCAACAATACCAAAGGCTGAAAACGCCCTGAGATACACAGAAACAGCAGATGAGGTCATATGAAGTAATATGAGCCTGATCTCTCATAAAGCTGCCGGCAAAACACATCACTGATGAAACAGTACCAGAGGATACGAGCTAATGGGTGCAATTTGTGTAACCTTTTAGTCAACAGCGTCTCACTGTCCTCTGGGGATTAACTGGAGTGTGGGCAAACTGTAGGAAGCAACAGGACGCTGTAAGTTGCCGTAAATCAATGGCTCTTCAACACCACAGATACTTCACCATGTACATCACTGGAGCCTCGAGGGGGCACACGAACACTCTCCAAACACACTCTGTGGTGAATATTCCAGCAACATCAAAACAGGGAAATGCATGACAAATGATAGGCAATGCATCTAAAAATGTAATGACAGAGAATTTAAAAAAAAGGCCCAAGAACAGGGTTAAACATGAAAAACAGCTCATGTGAGACTTGAAATCTAAACATCTAAGAGGAATTTACAGAGAACAAACCCGGAAATAACAAGTGCCCTGGAGAGCTTTAAAACTCCGAGGTATTAATGGAAGGTTTCAACAGTTACTTCTTCAGAATCAAAACATTTAGAAGAGCCTTCAGAAAAGCGACGATTTTGTGTCAGAGCCAATCTAAAAACCATCCAACAGATTTACACTCGGTGCTTCATGAGGCCTTGGTAATAACCATCTATTTATTTCAGCAGGGTTAGAGGTTCCGGTGACAAACAGCAGAGGGGAAAGAGACTTTTTCCTATTTCATTACAGCAGGCAGCAGAGATTGATGACCTCCTGGTTGCCTCTAGTAACTAAAGAAAATAATAACAACTGAAAAAGCCATTAATCACTGCTCCACTTTAGAGTCACATAAACAGGAAGGCAGAGGTCTGGTGGTAAACTGTAGAAGTGATGATTACAGCAAATTAAAGCTTATGGTTTAATAAAGCAGATTTGTTAAATATGTCTTACTCGACTTTATGTTTGTACCCTCAAAATGATCACATTAACATATATTTCCATTCATACTTACATGGCACAACAGGAAAAACAAATAAGGGAGCATTCATAGTGAGCTAGTTGTGTCATCATATTTACAGGTCATGTTTTGGACTTTTTCCTCCTTTAAAAGCCATCCTAAGCTTTGGAAAGCGGACTTATAATGAATATGAGAAGGTTTTCTAGTTGGAAGCAGAAGGTGGGTTACCGTCTGAGCGAGGAGGGCCAGGACATGCGCGGCTTCTTCAGCCCGGGTCGCAGCTTCTCCAGGGTCCGGTTGCGGCACAGGTAGCGCTCGGTGTCCGAGTTGAAGCGCTGTTTGATCCGTATGTGGGTTCGCGGCTGCCGCCACAGATGTTTGGGCGGCTTGGCGAGCCCTGCTCCCTCTCTGCTGAGCGTGGTGCACTCCATGTTCTGCCTCGGGTGTTCACTTCTTTTTGTTTGAATCGAGTTTTGAAATTGAGACAAGTCAAGTCGAAATAAAGTGCAGAAGAGGAGGCGCGGGGAGCGGTGCTGGATGGGATTCTCGGAGCAGGAAACCAGGCGCGTCGGAGCGTTTAACACACGGAGCGCAGCATGATGGTGAGCTGCTGTCCAGAGCCGGAGTGCTGAAACCACCGCGATCCTCTCAGAGAATATCAACTCCCCCCCTCCTTCTCTCTCTCTCTCTCCTCCCTGCTCTGTTTATCTCCCTCTCAGTTCATCTCTCGGTGCTCTCTCTCCTCCCTCCTCTCCTCCAGCCTCCTCCTGCGGTCTCCATCTGTTTCTCTGTCTGTCTCCGTGTCAGCTGTCAACCTGCCAATCATCGGCATTAAACAACACTGTCCTGTCTTTACGGTGGCTACTCTGGCAGGGCAACACTGCTTGGTACTTTATTAACTGTAAGTATGGTTGCTCATCTATCTTTTGTGTAATTTATTCACACAGAAGGTTTTTTCTGAAACAACTGAAACAAGTCTCTTTCTTTCAAAAAAAAAAAAAAAAAACCCATCTCTGTGTATCAAAGTTACACATTTGGATGTTTATTTTCATGAAAATATTCTCTTTATGCTTTAAAATGACTTATACACCCATCAGCCACAACATTCTGACCACTGACAGGTGGCCCCACTGCACAAGCCAGAGTACCCAAAGGATCCAGTGCAGTACCCTGAGAGGTCCTCTTGTCCATGCCCAATGGTTCAGAGCATTTTTGACCAACACAATATTAGGCAGGTGGTCATAATGTTATGCCTGATTGGTGTGTATGTAGCCACATGGTTGCTTCCTTTAGAAAGTGTAGATTAATGAAGTCCCCACTTCTCTCTGCACTCACTCTGCTGCAGCTCCAGCACACCAGCTCACCCACAACTCTGCTCAAACAATGTGAAACTGCTGCACATCTTACACAATGATAGATTTCAATACAGCAGTAGTTCAGCCAGTAAGAAATGACTTTCTTTCTTTCTTTCTTTCTTTCTTTCTTTCTTTCTTTCTTTCTTTCTTTCTTTCTTTCTTTCTTTCTTTCTTTCTTTCTTTCTTTCTTTCTTCTTTCTAAAACAATCTTTTGAAATACAGCCAGATTGTAACAGCAGTGTAGAGTTTTTCCAAAATTTTTGGAGGCAAAAACAAGAATGACCATCAGCGGCAGGCTACCCTAAAAACTGGCACTGTGAATAGAACAAAAACATTCATAAAGCAATTCATGAGCTCCTGAGTGTTGTTTGGAGTAGTGACTTGATTTAGGCAGCTAATACTAATGTTGCTGACTTCACACTGATGCTTTGAGATTTTTACATTTTCTTCACTACAATAGGTCTTACATTGCTGCCTTTAAATAAATGTTCCATTCCATAAAAATGTATTATATTAATCCTTTGTTCTTTTAGCTATTTAGTGTATATCTGATATTTAACACATTATACAAAGATGGCAGATCTTTATTATGTATCATATTTTAAAGACACATTGTTATTAATGTTAAATGAGTGTCAATATACTTTAGAGGAAGAAATGTAATTTACAGACAGTTTATGTAATACAACAGCGACACTATATAAATGTGGTACATTACTGGAAAGTCTAGTTGCAGAATTCAACCGTAAACCTCATATTCTACGGAAGAGTGCTGCATCTGCAATACAGTAATCAACTGTTTAAGTAAATTTCAACTCTCAAACTGTGACAAATCAGTGGCAACCACAGCTGCCTGTATTTTACTGTGAGAAGAAAGATACAGAAAGCTCCACCCTGCATCTTGACAGCACTGGTTCCTTGTGTTTGTTCCCTTTAAAACCTGGAGGTCTGAATCTGTGTTTTTTGAGACATCGGTACACTGCAGTGTCATCATGATGCTGACTGCCTATTTTAAGCAGGATGTGTCTTCCAGCATATAAAGGATGGAGATAAAACACTGGATTTTCACCAGAGAGAGTCTTTAAGCGTCCCAGTAAGGCATTACAGTGATCAAGCACACACAAATGTTGCCTAAGTGGAATGCAGTCATGTCTAAACGTCTGCTGTGAAAAAGTCTCCTGTGAGCTGAATGCCAGGACGCACGTGGACAGTTTGCACTTTCAAAACATCACAGCTTTTCAAAATTGTGATGAACATTTTCCACGATTCAAATGACCCTTTTAAATCAGAATAATCCACACTGTTTTACTACTCTCCAGGGTGCTGAGCATAAAAACACTAGAAACAACCCAATGAAGCAAATAAACTGTAGCCTGTTGAGCAGTTTTAACTGTGTCTAGTTAATATTTGAGTCTAGTTTGTCTACTTGTAGACCTGTTCAACTTGTGACCACAACAGATGCCACTCCAAAATGCAGCATTTCTGGCTATGAGAAACTTGTGTGACCACTAAGGAGGGGATCATGGAGAGCATTTTAACATTTGTACTCATCATGTACAAAAGGTAAATTATGTTTTAGCTTTATTAAGTTGACGATGAAAACAATCCTTCTTCCCATATGGGTCATTTTAAGAGAGTGAAGGCAAGCTACTGGACAAAACTGGGTTATGTTTGGTGTTCCTTCATTTAGTCTTTATTTTGTTAACCATTACTCTTCATTGAGCACAATTTAATGTCCAGTCCTGCTTCCCTCAACAGGCTGTAATAAATTTTATACAGTTCTATTATTGCTTGACAGAAGGTTTGGCTGCATGCCACAAATTTAAATATAATCAGTTTTATTCACAGGCTGGTCCAAATTACAGGATGTCACCAAACACACTTGTGTATATCATCCTGGAGGGAAAATATGGACTGTATCATTAGCAAACAAGCTGTTTATTTAAAAAAAAAAAAAGATTTTCAGCCTGAAACAAAGATCATCATGATGTTACAGAGGTCACCCCTCAATCATTAGTGTCTGGACGTGTCTCAGTGTTCAACCGTGAAAAAGGGTTAAACTTGACATCTAGTGTGAGAGTAGATGTAGAAGCTAAAAAGACAGGAAGATACGCAAACACACACAGATTTAACCTTTCTGTGACATGCTTCTACCTATTGCTGCAATTGCCAGGCAGTTTTAAAAATGAGAGACGGCTTTCATTGTCACCTGAGACGAACCAAACACATTCTGCCTGCCTCTGTGTGTCTGCCAGGTTTCTGCCTTCACTGTCACTCAGAGAGCCTCAGTTGTTCAAACAGAAACCTGCTGTCTCCTCAGTGTCCACCAGCACTGAAGCAAACAGCAGAGACACAAACTGTGCTAACGAGCTGAAACAATTCTACATGTTGACCTCGGATGGATGGATAGACGGATGACTGGACGGATGGATGGATGGATCCATAGATAGGTAGATAGATAGATAGATAGATAGACAGATAGATAGATAGATAGATAGATAGATAGATAGATAGACAGATAGACAGATAGACAGATAGATAGATAGACAGATAGACAGATAGACAGATAGACAGACAGATAGACAGATAGACAGATAGAGAGATAGATAGATAGATAGATAGATAGATAGATAGATAGATAGATAGATAGATAGATAGATAGATAGATAGATAGATAGATAGACCCACCTCCAAAGTAAAAAACAAGTGTTCTTACTACTCCTTCCAGTGATTGATCGACCAAATGTCCTGGTAAAAATGTCAGTGTAGAGCAGGATACACATCTTTTCTGTTGGTGTCACAAGCCAACAGATGGTCCAAATTACAGCGACAGAGCTCAATAGATGTATTATGGCAATGAGAAGCAAAACTAAAAGATCTGCTACATTAACTTCTACAAGATCAACATTAGAAAAGGAAATTCTCTGAAGATGAACTTCCCCCTCAGAAAAGCCTACACTAAAAAAGAACAAGTACCAAAAGCAACAACATTTATTCTCCATGAGCAGTGTGTACACTTTTCACCTTCACTCTGAAAAAACTAGGCACAAACACACAGCAACAAAGAAAGAGCAGTTTTTTGTTTCAATAAATCAGGTTAAAATAAACAAACTGATGGAAAATGATGGAATCAGTTTGAAGCAAAGGAAAGAAAACAGGAAGACGGACTGAAACAAAGGCAGACAAGTGTGTGTGAGTGTGACTGACCGGTGCTCATCGGGACTGGCTAACGCTCGGCTGTACAGCACCTCCAGTCGGTCCAGCGGCAGGCCAGGCACCCCAGACGGCCGCCGGCTGTCAGATGGGTGATTCTGACAGGAGTGTCTTCTCCACAGCGGAGGCAGCAGCAGTGGGCCGGAGAAACGTCGTCGCACCGCCTGGTGGGCTACCGGCAAAGACTCCCGATGACCCTGCACCATGAGAGAGGACAAGAGGAAGAGCATGAGTAAAACTGGTGTTCAAATTCAATGTCAGCAGGACAGACATTGCAAATGTTGATGAGACTAAAACACTGATATAAAAACATACAGGCATTTAACAGGTCATTAGCTTACAGTACCAAAAGGTAATGCAGTCCTGCAAGCCTGTACACAAGTTGAAAGCTTCAGTTTTCATTGAAACTGTTTCAGAGAGGTGTTTGTTTAACTTTGTGGTCAAGGGAGGTTGCAGTTTGTTTGTAGTGCTGTTTATTGGCATTGCATTATACAGACAACTGTTACTAATGAAGTGCATCAGAAACACATCTCAGTATGATGCTGTTTAATTCAAAGGCTTTTTAAATCCATTCTCTAGGGATGGTAATGTTGCTGTTGGCCATTTCACTAATTTAGCCCAAACAGACAAGAGATGCATTGCCATGAAATTTGTTCAGATTTCAATGGTTCCCAAACAATAAATCGTACTGACTTTAACTCAGGTATCACCTTGAAACTGATATATATGTATGTATGACAATACATCGTCAATAATGCCAAAAGACTTTTTGTGGCTGTTACCATTAGTAGCTGTAATCAATGTAGGTAATGTCATTTTAGTAGACTAAAATGTGGATATACAGTCTGTTTATGCATCTCTTCTCACGCAACGTCTTTCCAGCCAACTATGCTCGTCTGTCAACATGTGAACATGGTAATAGACATTTGTTTGTTTGTTTGTTTTAATGTGGCTGTATGTGTAGGCTGGGCCAAAAAGTCCTTAGTCAAAATAAACACATTCATACATCCATCCATTTATTTCCTCTCCCCTGAAATATTTTCCCCTGGTGTTCCCAGACCAGATGAGATACTGTATGTAATCCCTCCAGTGAGTTCTGGGTCCACCCTAAGGTCTCGTTCCAGTTGGGTGTGGCCATTAAACATTCAAATGAATCTAAATCAAATGCTCGAAACACCTTGACTGGTTCTTCTCGATATAAATTAGCAGCGACTACTTCGAGCTCTTCACCTTGTCTTTAAGGCTGAGGCCAACCAACCTACAGAGGAAACTCTTTGGCTGATTGTTTCCGTCACTTCATTCTTTCTGTCACTACCCAGAGCTCATTGCCATAGATGACAGGTGAAACGTAGACCAATTGGTAAACCAAGAGCTTTGCCTTTCAGCTCAGCTCCCTCTTCATCACAACAGTCCAGTACAACGCCCCACATTATTGCTGACATTCCGCCAGTCTGTCCATCTCATGCCCCGTTTTCCTATCAGTCATGCAACTCACCCTAAACCCAGAGCAATTCACTGGTTTCCATCAGAGAACCACGACATCGCGGTTGTATTCATGAACCTATCCAAGAGCCTTGTTGTTCTCTTGGTTACAACTCATGTACAATCATTTTGCTCCAAATATGATCATTTTAAGCCTCTGACACAGTGCTTGAATATTTTCCATCTGGCAGTGCTGCCTCTGAGTGAACTGTATAAACAACTATTGGATGGATTGACATGAAAGTTCATGTCCTCCTACAATTGTAACCAATTGTAATGGGCTATGATCAGGTTAAAACTTAATTTGTCAGATGCTTTTAATTAAATGCTTGAATGACATTCCCATCACTCTCTGCTGTACTGTGTATTTCATGCTGATGTGAGCATGCACACATTCTAACTTTAGATTAGTGAGCATGTTTCATATGGCTGCATAATGTACTCCGTCAAATATATGAAGGGAATAATTGTACAAATTACTCAAAGATCCATTATGAAAGCATTAGAGATGAGACTTTCAATGCACCACTGAAATTCTGAAATATTATCTAATTAGCTACAATTACCATATGTTTGCAAACCCTCACTGTTGACGTGTGCATATATACTGTACATGTACAACAGTCTAAATAAGAATCTTAAGTGTGTTCTTATTTTACTGTCGTAATTACAAATAGCTTAATAAATAACTCAGTGACTCAATAAAGAAGCATCATGTATCAGTCTGTAGCATCTGTGCGATGTGCCCTGAAGGTGCTGCAGCCGCTCCACAAACACTTTTCACATTTGACACTAAGAACGTATTTTGTTTGTCTTCTTCCCAGAGCAATAAATCGTCTTTTCGGCATGTGCCCTTCGTGCAAAGCCATTTAACATCTATCGATTCCGAGCAAAGTGATAATACAACAGGCGGACAGACACCAGCTTTGTCTGGCAGACAAACAACAGTATTTGTGTGAGTGGGTGTCTTTGTGTAAATAGTACATAACCAAGACTGACTTCTCCCTATTAAAAGGGTCAAATGAGATTGAGGCGGCCAAGAAAACACGTACACCCCAAAAATCCATGTTCATTTTGGCAGCTCGGAGTCTCTGCTTGCATGTGATTTATGCTTCAGCAGTGTTCCAGGACTTGAGTTCAGTGAGAGCTGATGGATATTGATCTGCTGTCCAGCGAGTCTCCTTTCCCTGATTGGTGCTGTCAAGCGTCAAAAACCAAACATGACTGTCGGGTCCGCTGTCCACCTTCAGGCTACAAAACGCACCCATCATCTTAGACAAACCTTTGCTTCCACTGATTTGGTTTTGTCCATATGTTTCTCCTGATATACATCTCTGGCTGTTTTCCTCCAATCAATACAAACAGACAGCTTTAACCTTTCTACTGAGGTGACATGACTGATGCATCTAGAAGTTGAGTTATGCTCGAAATCTAGTTTCTATGACATGTCTGACCCTGTTGGACATGTCATTTATACCTGACTGGGGAATAATGGAAAGCGGTCATAGTGTTGACAGCAGATTTAAGAGGAGTTCAATCTCTGGCTCCTTTCTTACCACCACGAAGTCGTTCAATTACAGCTAAAAGTGAGTGTGAATGTCAAATGTTTTTGAAGTTATACAAAATGTTGGGAAAAGTCCCTTCAATCCGACATTGTAAAGGTGTGGGGGGGGGTTCTGAGGCCGTCTGACTGTTCTGACAAGTCCCTCTGATGAAACACTGGCAGCCTAAATGCTCCTGATTGCAGACCTGTGCTGCATCTAAAATTCGGTTTGACTCAGAAATTTTTTGATTCCACAAAAATAGTTAGCATAATTTGTACTAAATGTGCACAAATTTCTTGAACAAGCCAGCAAGTGGGCCTTGAGTTGTGATTATTTTTGTGATTTTCTGTTTTGTAAGCTGCTGTTTTAGAAATGAAGATCGTCAAGTCCATATGGATGAGAAAGTGTTTAAAAAAAGACAGTTTAAACTTACAGCTTCATCTGCTTTTTCTGCGGGTGAGGGCTGTTGGGTAAAGGCCACAGCTCTAGAACAAACTGACCTTCAGTTGTGGCCAAGAAATAACTGCCAGGGCTCCTTTTTAGTAACACTCAGTTACTCTGCTTGTTTCTCAATTTTCATGGTTTCTGTATCTCATTCTGATGAGAAAAGTATTGTTCACAAAGTCAGTTGTACCAAGTGTCCTGATGGAAGATTCACTTCCTAGACTGCAATGCAATCACAGGTAGTCCAGAAAAAATGATTTTGCAAATTTACATACAGATGCAACTGGTAATTACATTTCTCCAGAGCTGAAAAATAAAACTAATGCCTAAGTGTCAAAAGCTGCAGTTCCACAAATGTCCACTTGAGGGTGACTCCAAAAGACAGTCAATCCCTGTAGGTGTCCATGTTAAAATGCCCAACTTTACAGCAGAAATAAACATCTTTACAGCCTGGTACAAAAAACTGTTTGGGTTTCCATAGCTAATTTTACCATTTGTAGGAACTGTATGTCTGTGAATTTGTATATAACTCACCCTTTTAAATTGCATTAAGGCCTAAAGTTATGTGTAACTATTGGGTGGACACTTTGAGTAACAGGTGGCTGTCATCACAAGACAGTCCAGAGATAGTTCATGAGACTTAGTGGTGACGTCACTGAGGGTTTGCCCTTTTTTTTTTTTACAGCCTGTGATTTCTCCCTGACCCCCATTGATCACATTTTATGTGCATGTGTGTGACAGAGCTGCAGCTCCTCACAACTCAGATGTGTCTGGATTGAACAAACAGTCCTTGGACAACATTAATTTACATATGAGGATTTATCGCTATATATTGTTGTTTTTCATTTCATCAAATTGATGAGCTGTTAAAACTCTATTCTCACTGCCGTAAGTCCTCGACATTTTACATGCATGCATGTGTATGACACTTAGAAACTCAGTTACAGCTAAGTGGTCCAGAAAGGATATCAGGTTTATCTAACCTCCTGCCACAATTAGAGTAAATAGGTTTCTAGTTTACATGATGTCTATTAAAAAACATAACCGGGTTATAGTTAAAGGAAATGTAAACACACTGACTTTGAGTTGACGCATTTAGGTGACTGCACCTGACTGTGGTAACTAAATAATTTGCTCATGCTAATCTGGTTAACGTGGCACAGAAAGATTTTTTTTGTTTTTTTGATTGGCTGAAAAGCTGTGTTGTATCCTGTAATACTATTATATTTCTCAATATTATCAGTCCACTGCTGTTTGTCAAGAGCTCACACTGATGTGATATTTTCCTTCAAATGCTGACATTCTTGGGCAGTGACATTATCACCTAACAACAGCACAATATAACCTCGTTCACAGCATCTTTGTGGTTTGCCTCAACATGTTTTTTTTTTTATCTGAGGGACTCTTCAGCCAATCAGAAGCAGAGAGGAAGCAGCTGGCTCTCTCATCACCTGTCCGATCTCCCGCCTTGCCACACACATGAAGTGAGAATGAGTTGGAGGCTGTAAGGCTGGTGTGTGATCAGATGGGACGACGGGTTCTCAGCAGGCCTCTGCCTCTGAAAACCAATGAGCTGACAGGACTCGTCCTTCGCCACATTTCTCCATTAATAACGAGCACCTCGCTGTATCAGTGCTTATGATTCACATGTTCTCCCAAAGTGCTTGTCAGATCTCCAGCTGAGTGTGGCAGCACACAGTGGGCATCAAATCCCAAACCTCTGCTGCATGGATGCTCAACTCACTGAGTAATGGCTCATCTCAATTCAGCTCAGTGCAGATGGATGTGCGGTGTCCAAAAACATCAATACAGCAGAAAAGTCCTGGAGCTTCTTTTGATTCCAGTCTACCTTTGTGCCAATAAGGGTGTTAAAAATCTGTATAAGTGCTGTAGGATTATTGACTTTTGAGTAAAATTGTAGACCTCCATTTCCTTTTAAAACTAAGCAGCTGTCAAAACATACATTTTCAGCTGTCAAACTCTACACGAATCTGCATGCAGCTGAAAGTTCATTTATCTTCCAGGGTGATGAGAGGAACAATGCAACAATATCAACACAGAACTTCAAGCACACACCTTCACTGATCCATTTAGTGGTGTATAATTTACAAATAGGTGAGTGATCGATTACAAGCAAACTCAAGATTCATAAGATTTATTCATGACGGCATTTCCTCAGTTCTTCAGTCACTGCTTTTACTGATTTATTTTGTCCTTCATTTATAACATAATAGCTTCTTTGTGCATGGATGAGGAGTAAGAGAAATCCTCACAGTGCTGTTAGAACAGCTGTGGCTAGATTGGCTATATAGGTCTATCTATATGCTCTATGTACAACTGAACTAATCGATAATTTGTAAATTTCTGGTGTTTGCTGACCCTGCAATAGACATGTGACCTGTCCAGGGTGTAGCCTGTCTTTGCCCTCAGTCAGCTGGATAGGCTCTAGCCCCCCACAACCCTACTGAAGATAAAGCGCTGCATAGATAATAGATGGATGGATGGTATTTGCTGGTAGTTTCTGTTCATAATGCAAATGCTGCTGATGCTGTATTTAAGTGGATGTAACATCATGCAGTCTGAGTCTGAGCTGAAGGACAACAGCTGTCAATGCAAACTCAGCTACTACAAAGTAGCAGCAGCAAATCTTAAGGCCTTCAAACAGCCTGCAAGTACTCTACTTAGTCGTTGTCTGCTAATTTCCGGCTCAACATATTTTGGCATTTTTTTGTGCTCACAGTAGAACAACTGCTCCTTCATGAAGACCAGAGTCAGCTGAGGTGGTGTTCATCTCAACAGGATGCCACCTGGAAGCATCTTTGAGGACGTATCCTGGGCACATCCAAGTGGGAATGGAACACAAGGCAGACAAGGATTACGGTAGGAGTTTACACTGATCAGCCACGTCATCAAAGCCACCTGTCTAATACTGTGTAGGATCCTTCATATTTCCAAAACAGCTCCGACAAAAAATTGGAGCATGAACACATTGAGCAGTTTTGTCCGAGTACATTGTCCTGCTGGTGGAAGCTGCTTCCTTCTGGGAGTGCCATAGAGGAGTGAGCCTGGTCAGCAACAATGTTAAACTGGGTGGTACATACCAAAGGAACATCCACATGAATGCCAGGATCCAAGGTTTCCCAGCTGAACATTGTTTTTTAACAAGATTACCAACATGACTCATTTCAGCTGTCATTGGTTTTAATGATGTGGCTGGAAATGCCTTCAGATCCCCAGGAGGAGCTGCAGGAAGCAGCTAAGAGCTGGGGCTCTTTTGCTTACACTGTTGATATGATCTGTTTTAAAAAGCTAAAGTGCATAAGCTATAGGCAAACTGGTCACACAAAGAGCTGCAGGTGATGAGTTCTAGCGGCAGTGTGGGTGAACTTCAAACCTCCAACCTGTAAACCTCGACATGACCCACATGATGCTGGGTGTGGTCAGCTTTACTGCAGCAGTAACCAGACCAGCTGCTGACATCACCACATGTCGCACACATGGTGGCTCATGATGTGACATTTCACACATACCCCAACACGTTCTAAATTTTAATCTATCAAACCCAGAGCATCGCAGTAACATTTTCTGTCTGAGTCAGGACAGCTTGTTTTTTGGGGGGTATTACACTCTGTGCTGATGCTAAAATGATCCAAGTGGAACCATCCAGACTGTCTGCAATCTGCTGTAGCTTTTCTATCAAGTCTTGTCCTTAATTTAACTTCCATTAAGACATCTTGCTTTATTTTTTTATCTTGGATTTATGATCTAATAATTTGTGTTCTCTGCAGAGACCACATCTAAGCCTCTCTCTCTCTTTTCAACCGTCTCTCTCGCTCTCATTTTTGCTAATCACTTGATTAGACTGTTTTGTAAGCGTGGCAACCGCCTTCAACTGCAGTCAATCAAAAAGCTCTTGTGTCACAAGACAGATCCTTGTGAATTGGCTCTAGACGCCCTCCGACAATTATTTTCTTCCAGATAAACACATGAAATGCTGTTAATAATTCAGCCTCTTGTGCTCGGAACAAACAAGGATTTCACCTCATCAGGAGAGCTAAGTGCTTAATATTTAGCTTCCACACATAATCTCATTGTGCAGATTTGAGGCGATCCAGAAACAGGACCTAATAAGCAGAGTGTGTATTAGTGTGTGTAATGAGGTGTAATTGTGGCAGAACAGTTCCCTTGCTGCTCTGACCACAGAGCGACATGCATTTGAAGTTTAACGCCACAGGTATCCCACAATTCACTGGGTTCCCATCTGCCCTGGACAGCATGCACTCACTCATGTGTACACTGTACCGTTACGTATAAAACACAGGTACACGTATGGCTACACATAAAGACACACAGCAGACTCGCTCTGCATGTTAACAGCGTGATGCCGATGATGTAACCTCAGACGATGAGAGCTTTTCATCAGGACACACTGATCCTTAATGAACTCATGAGAGCAATCAAAGCAGTCGTTGTTTTTCCTACAGGGGAAAATGGACACTGATCCGTCATAATGGTGACAAAGTGGAGGCACATCGGCCTTCTCTTCTGTGTGATGTGTGTGAGTGAGGCACAAAAAGCCTGTTCCTGTGATGCACAGCTGAAAAAAACTCACCTGTATGTATAACGACACCCGGAGGTGCAAAGAACATGATTGGCATCGCTCCATAAATAGAGGCAGCCTCCAATCAAATGTCTCCTGCTCACACCTCAACCACCCAGCTGTCTCGGTAGGTGTGTGTGTGCCATGATTAACTCTGCAGGCAGGCAGAAACTGCATGTTTTCATCAAACCTGGAATTTTTTAAAAAAAGCTCTCATAGAAGCCTAAGGGAAAGCTGTCGGGGTTCATGGTTACATATCCGAGCCCAGTTTTTTTAAAACTTGTCTGTAATTCATCCAACTAAAAACAGGGCAGAAATCAAGAGCAAAGAGGAATTACTTTTTGCCATCTGTCAGATTTGAACACGTTCGTAAAAAACATTCCAGGTTGTACCTGTCCACTCATGATTTAGACCTCAAAGGATTTTGCAGCAAATATGCTTAATATATTTTTCATTTATACACCTATAATTGAACAACTCCAGGGTTTAGATGCTTTTCTTTATTTTACAATGACAGAAATTTCAGTCAGTTTGATTTTATTTATATAGTGCCAAATCATAGCGTGTGCCATCTCACTTTTTATAGTAAGGTCAAGACTCTACAGTATACAGAGAGGAACGCACAGCATCCTCTGCACAACAAGTTTTGGTTTTAGTTACTTCAATCAGGATGCAGGTTCTGCAGTAACAACTCAACAGCAGTGGAGAAAAAAAACTCTTTCATCAGGAAGAAACCTCGACAGACTCATAGTGGGCAGTCGTCTGCCTCAACCTGCTGGACAATGGAAGACATCCTTATTCTGGAAAAGGATTGCTTAATTCTGCAGGCAGCTCAGAGGCAACAAGGGAGCTGCACTGAAGCAATGTACACAAAGAGAGAAGAGTTTTGTAAATCTGCCTTTCTCTATTGTATTTCTCTCTACAAGAAACACTGTTATCAAGGCCTTTTTTTCTTGTCTGTCAGTGCCTCATAATAGATTTTTTGTGGGAACAGTGGAAATTGAACTTTGTTATTACACAGAATTCAGAGCTCTGATTTATGTTTCATTATCTATCATCGTAAATTGTACTTTTGCACATTCTTGTAAGTGTAGAACAGATCTGGAAAATGCTTCTGTGGATGGGGATTTGTCTGAAAGAAAAATGAAGTTATATCTTCAATAACGGATTATTTTGGCCACTTGTGACCTCGTCATGAGCAGAAAAAGGGACTTTAAGCCTGCAATTCCCTTTAATGGCTCCCTTTATTGTTTTGGTCTTTAACCAAGAAGCTCTGCGTCTGTCTGATAATTGGCGCTAAGCAGGTTGTGCACTGTTGGGTTTTGCTGATAACTATGGAGGTCCTGAGAGCTAAATACAATGAGAAAAATCATGAAAATAAACAAAACAAAAGAAAAGTGATACAACATTTCCATGAGTTTGACCACACTTGCACAGCATTAAGGGAAAAAAACAACACAAATACAATCCAAAAAGCAAACACTGAAATGGAAACGTTTCCAGGGGGCATTAAATAATGATGGACACACCTGGGACACTCTTGTTGTTGCCATGGTGAATTTGGAAGTTACTGAAGCTAACATTTCAACCTTTTTCTTGTTTGCCTTTTTGCTTCGTTAACATTCTAATTACATTATTCATATGTCACTTCACATATCTGACATTAATCTTATTTTTATTAGCGTACCAACTGAAACAATACGAATATACACCGATCATGCATAACATTATGACCACCTGTCTAATACTGTGTTGGTCCCCTTTATGTGATCAAAAATGCTCTGAACCATTGGACATGGACAAGAGGACCTCTCAGGGTGTCTTATGGGGTCTGGCACCAGGACACTGGCAGTGGATCCTTTGGGTGCTCTGGCTTGTGCAGCGGGGCCTCTGTCAATCAAACTTGTTCCACTGCATCCTGTTGATGCTTGATCAGAATGGAGTGTAGGAAGTTTGGAGGTCAAATCAACATGTTGGGCCATTGTCATGTTCCTCAACATGTTCCTGATTGGTTGATGTTGTTTCCATGTGGTGGGGTGCATTTTCCTGCAGGGGTAGGCCAGTGACATTTGGGATTTTCATTTGCATGAGGGAGTGTGCTTGTTGTGGGACAATGTTTATTTGGGTGTCTAAGTCTCATCAACATGGATCCAAATACAAGGTTTTCCAGCAGCACATAGTACCAATATGATCAATGTTATTCACTTCACCTGTCAGTGGTCATAATGTTACGGCTGATTGGTGTATACACATAATTAAGTGTGAATGGCCTTTAACCTTGTTATTTCCTTTTACAGGGGATAAGACTAGTTAAAGTTAATAAACTAGGAGCGTATCATTAATAAAATTAGACATAGTCTCCTCAATTTGTTTACTCAACAATTAAACAATAGAAATTCTCCATTTAAATGAAATCCAACACCAATTATTGTAAATAACTTTGCCTATTGAGCTGTTAATAATCCAGCTTTAATTAAGACACTGTGGCAGGTGTCTGTGATGATATATGAATTTTGTCACTACAGTGTTAAAGCAACACACAGATGACATGTTAACTCATTTTCCAACACTGCTGATGGACAGTCAATTTTAGTCATTTCAGGGAGTGTTTGCAAAATGCGACGCCTGTTCTGTCAAATTGATGACAATGTCTTATTTATATTTGTTTCTGTTTTGGGTATTTGCATGTGTTTTCTCAATATGCAGTGTGGCACCGTAGAAAACAGTGCCTGCTGAAACTCTTTATAAAACTGTGTATAGACTGTAGGTTTATCATGCAGTGACACTTCCTCAATCAAATCAAATATTATGTAAAGCATTATTATTAAGGAGAGGATAAGCTTAGAAATGAAGTTATTATGGACACTAGCAGTAATCAGGTTGAGACAGCATCCTAGGGGCTTTGTGAGCTAACTTCTAAAGTTGCTGAGGTTCTTCAGACAAGATGCAACAAAAGCATGCAGCAAATATAAAATGTCTAATTTGAATTTGTTTAATATTCAGTCTAATTAAATAAATGCAAAAGCCTTCATTTAATAATGGTATCACCTGAGGATGGCCTGTTTGGTGGCTATCCTGAAAACTGAATGGTGTACTTTTTGGACCTTTTTGGTACAAGGAATTGAAGGCACTGATTGTCACTGATATAAACTTCAGAAATCCCCACATTTATGCCCTCATGGCTGAAGTCCAATTTAACAGTCTTTGAAGCAAGCGCACCCTTCTGCATGAAAAAAGCCCGTTTGAAATGCTTCTCACTTTTCTATGCACAACTAGTCACAACTTGATCATTAACTGTGTGCGTATGCATGTGTGTGTAACTGTCCCGAGTGTCTTTATTAACTGTGAACAAAGCCCTGAAGCAAAGATAAACTTTTTATGGCCGTGAGCCAGTCCAAGTCCAACCCAGTAATCATCTGACAGGGAGGCACGACGTGACGCACAGCTGCACAGTCAGAGTGACGTTTGGATGTTGCATGCTACTTATCGCCGAAGTCAACTGTAGACTTGATAACGTAGGTAGAAAGGGTGTATGTGTGTGTGCGTGTGTGTGTGTGTGTGCATGCATTTGAAAGGAGGACATACACCTTATTTATGTTGGTATTTACCTCAAACCGAGACATTGAAGTTGGTTAGTTGTTGCAACAGCAGCTGAAAGAAAGAAAGAAAGAAAAAGCGAGTTAAAATTACATTCAGCCTGCTTTGTGATTGAGTAATGTTAAATAAATATGACTAGATCATTATAAGATCATTACGTAGTACACTAATCAGGAGGCATTCAGCTTTAAGGTGACATAAGAGCAGCTGTCCCTGATGAAGACAAATTTCGTGTTATTTCTCACTGACAAATGTGTCACCTTTTACAGATTTCTGCCATTCCCATCCATTGTCCTGCTTGAAAGCAGAATCACTTTTAAAATGTGCTTAGATTACTTTGATTTAATGGTTTACACTTGTAAGTCACATTAAGGAAAACAAAAAGAGAAGCAAAAGTAAGAAAGTAGGTGTGTAATATATATAAAGTAGAGAAATTGCATGATAAAAATGTCAGCTGAATATTGCTGAACTTGGACTCTCATCTATAAACTTTTGACATGACACGTCATCACCACTTGACATTACCATGTGCTGACGGCGGGACGATCTACAAGCATGCCAGAGGCATCACAAAAGCTCAAAAGTCTTTCCATTCGATCACAAAAGTACATGATAAATCACTTCTATTACAGATTTGATTATATGCTAAGTCTTGCTGATGAAGTGCTCAGCTGACATGGGCTCAAAAGATGCATTGATAACATCAAATTTACCACAATATGCTGAAGTTATTACACAAACTGAGCAGCAGGGACAAATGGCTTGTCTCATCCTCTAAGTCAAATTAAAAAAGGGAACTTCTACATTCTTTTGCATTTCATATGAGGGATGATGGATTATAAAGTAGCAAATGGACTTACGTAGTGCTTTTAACCTGAGATCAGTGCAAAGTGGCTCTCAGTACTTAGTGCCAACATTCAGAGCTGCTGTTAAGGACACTGAGGAGCCTGGCAAGAGCTGACGTTGGTGGTTATTCTATATGGACAAATATGGAAATATATCTTGACAAATTCCACTTTTGAAAAACATACCCAAAACTGCAGCTGAGCTCACTATCTGACACCACCACTGGTCATTTGCTGAAATTTGCATCCTACAAAGGCACAGCATTAAGTACAGTATGCAAGAGAAGTGAGCACACCCCTGTGTAATATTAAAGTGTCATATGATTCACCTTTCAGTCAGTTCAACTTTCATTTTTTGAATTCAAATCTTCTATTTTTTTCCAATTTGTATGTCCACCTGTATTTTTAATGACAGACTCAATCCTCCTCACTATGGAGGATACCAAATTCCTAGAGAGATTTCTGTTATTCTTCAGAGACTGTTTTATTCAGCTCCTCTTTGCAGGGAAGGGTTGGTTAGCTCATAGTTTCCAAGTTCTTCTTCTTTAAAAACTCTAGCGTGTTTTGTGAGTCTGCTTTGGGTCATTATCATGCTCGAATGTTCATCTTCTGCTAAGTTTCTGCAGACTCAGAGTCATCTCATCAGCCAGTATGTTGGTATATCCACAGCCACTGTCATCTCCCCAACACCTTTTGTACTCTTGCAGCCTCATATCATCACACAACAACTTCCGTGCTTCACTGTCAAGATTCACTATGCATCCACTATGGTAGTCCTGGCCAATTTTACATCAAACATGCTGGACTTCATCTAAGCTGAACAAATTCACCTTTGTCTCTTCTGACCAAAGAATGTGTTCTCAATATTAATCAGGCTTCTATTTATGTTCATCTTGTTGCATTAGGTCTCTACTTTCTAAAAGCATCTAATATTTCTAACATATATAAAAGCCAACAGTTTTCAACAAAATAAATAGAACATCAAAACTGCTATTGACAATACTTCGGTGTATGGTGGCTTGTTTTGTGTGTGAAGAAAGGAAAAACTAAGTATGAGTCTAATTAAATATGACTTGTTGCATTCTTACAGTGTTCTTTTACAAATAACATGCCAGGTCATGTGTGTAAAACAAAGTACGCCAACGTCATTTATGTGTCTTGCTCAAGATTTTGTGCTACTGTGAGAATCAACAGCAAGTTGTGTTTTTGCAGACCTTCCAGGAGGATTCGAGAGGAAAAAGGTTGGATGTACACTGAGTTAGCTGATGGTGAAGAAAGAGGATAACAAACAAGGAGCTACCAAATCGTAAACTATACAAAAGCAACGGCACTGATTGCAGGATCTCAGTTCCCTGAAAATCCTGGATACGGGTTCAAAACAGATTCATGCACACTCAACCTCATATAGATGGCAGCTGCTCTACATGCAATTTGATGGTAAAGATAACTTGACTTTTAGTTCCTACCATAGTACCTGTAAGTCACTGAATCCTAAATCTCCCATAATAGAACTCAACAATGTCTTTTATTGAACAGTCTGGATGCAAAGCGCCCACTTCTTTCAAAGTCAGCACCTCCAGTTTGCATCCCAGGCTTTCAGTGTCAGGTCAAACATGAGGTAACCTTGACTCTTTTCTCCTCGACCACTCAGACATTATCAGATATTTGAAAGCCCCCCCAGAGCCGCCACACAGATTTTAATCCCTGTGATGAGTAGAGATGTGCAAAGTTGGTGGATCGCTCCTTTAACGGATGGTCCTGCTGTGTTTCCAAAGCACACATTAAACAAACAGTTCCCTCCTCTGGTATTTGTCGTATTGATTTAGCTCTCATTAGATTATTACGCTGCTGCTCAATGTTGACTATATCTGTCAGTTACGAGCTGCAGTAGCTCAGGGGGACAGGATGTGGTGAGCAGCACAGATTTGTGTACGAGGAGTCAGTTTGATCTGTTGTAATTCCTGCTGTTGTTAGACAAAAAAAAACACACATGAATTGTTAAACTTCCCTTCAGGCCATAATAGTCAATACAATCTATCACTAAGCTTTATTTCTGTGCATATGCAACATAGAAACTGTCACAATATAAGTTTTATCCACATTTAGTATCCCAAACTGTCAGGTTATCAGGCGTAAACACAACTGGATGCTGATTCTGACAGCAGCACAAGATCTCCAGCAAGATGTATGAATGATGTTTGGTACACCATTTTACACACATACGCCATGAGCCACCAAGATTAAAACCGTCTGCCTAATACTGTGTCATGCTGCCAAAGGACAAGTGGAAGTGTTCTGTGATGTCTGGCATCAGGATGTTAGCAGTAGATCCTTTGCGTCCTGTGGATCGAGCCACATGGCTGTGGATCGAGCTTTGTGCCTGAGACGTGTTCCTCCAGCCATTTTTGGGTGTAGCAGGTCGCCTTGTCCTGCAGGGAGAGAGACTGCTATCTGGGAGTGCTGCGTTGAACAATGCTCAGGAGGGTGGTACGTGTCAAAGGAACATCCACATGAATGCCAGAAACTAAGGTTTTCCAGCAGAACATTGGATTCTATCGAGATGTTCAATGTTATTCACTTCACCTGTCAGTGGTTTTGATGATGTGGCTGGTCGATGGAAGCTGGCATTTATAAAACAACATGGTGAGAATATAACTCACACTTACCTGAGACCATAATTAGTTTTTCTGAAGGGATGATTTTGTGAGACACAAACAGAAAATCCAGTTGACAGAAACATTCACAAAACTCACATCTTCAGTAATGATGGACAGATTTTTCTCTCATATTTAAATATATATGAGTCAGTGAATTATTTTATTATTTTAACAAGAATGTTCTAAAGTAAAAAATAAATGATTACCTTTACAACGTTTGACAGTGAATAGTGATTTGCAGCATCTCTGCCAATAACAGTTTGCTGGTATGTGGGACTAATTAATGATCTACCGGGTGTCATAAATAGACAGCGGCCTCTTCGTTGACATTTGTTTCACTGAAAGGTTGCATAGTAAAACAGGAAATGAATGCCTTTTATTTAAAAAGCTGATTTGGAATTTATTTACTTCCATTCACGGCTGAATATGGGACTGAAAACATGTTTGTCCACCTTAATTGGATTTTTTAAAATTTCTAAAACAGATAAATGCACATGTGCAACGTTATATTACATATTTGTACATTTTTGCAACTGCTGAACGCTAGCCTTGAAGTCTTGAACATGCAGTCTCTAAAGCATCTCTTGCCATTTTCTAGCTCCTGCCTATCTTTAAGCAGCCCAGTGTTTATCAGATGGTCACATTTCTGACATCAGTATTGAGGGGTTTTGTCTGACCATCTCTGTGACTTTTCAAAGCCGACAATCCAACATTCTCACCTGCTTCATGCTGTTATTGGTCAGCTTTGTGGAGCTTTGAAGAGCCCGGGATTGAACGCAATCTTATCTTTCGCTTTTAACACATCCATTTCTAGGACATTTCATGTGAACAACTCAGTGCAAATTCATATATATATATATATATATATATATATATATATATATATATATATAAAATCCAGTCTCTCTTTGTTGGAGGTAGTTCTACTCTGTTCCCAGTTTGAGAAAAACATAGGCACTTTCAATTTCACACACTGTCAAGCAACATGTCCCACCAACTTGTTTTTCGCAGGCTTAACTCGGCCTTAAAATGAACTGCATATTGCCTTTTCAAATATGCATAATGTCTGGACTTGTGACCCTCACAAACAAAATCACCATCATGTTTCACTTCTGTATTCAGTGAATCTGCATTTATGCATGAATATTGCTACAATCTTCCGTCACCTGCTATATACTGCCAGGATTTTAGCATTTTACTAAAGGCATTAAGACATTTTCATTGTTTCCACAGACGTTTAGCGGTCCTATAAATCATGCATGCTGCTCATCACTCTCCGGCTGCTAACAAAACAAGCACGTCTCCACGGACAAGCAGATTGTGCAGCTCACCAAAACCCAACAGCAAGCAGGACCTGCTGTTCACATGCTGCGGGCAGATCCTCGGCTGCACAGTTGAGGCTTTTAAATCTAAGATGTGGAATTACCCGTAACATTAAATACGAAGGATGTGGTGTTTACGTGCGCAAACTTAGAAACGAGAGAGACTGGAAAGTACAGAATGTGACAAAGAAATTGCCAAACAAAAAAGTCTTTCAGGACGCGTACAACGATGTCAGGGTTTTGAGTGTGTGCAGTCGATCACAGGATGGTTGGATCGAAAATTTAATAAACAAGAGGAAACACGCAACATGTCTAAAAGCCCCAGTAGATTTTATCTCTGCCAAGGAAGTTATGTGTTCGCTCTGATGTTGGCTTTTCTGTTTGCTGTAGTACAATCTGTGTGTGTGTAAATGAGCCACAGGCAAAGCAGCAAGGCACAAAGGAACGTGATCCAGGTATTTTCAGTGTAATAATCACCATGGAAGGTAATTTCTCTTGAGCTACTGCAATTAAACTCATGTATTGCATTGCATCATCTGTTCCTATCTGTATTTTGTTGCACACCAAAACATTTTACAGGTGTTTTTCTACTAAAGACATGAAGATGTGTCAAAGCAGAAAAAAACCCACTGGTGTAAATGATAGAATAAAACAGCTTAATCCCATTTAATTGTTTCAGTTTTAAGATCCTGAAATTCTGTTTTCTGACTCACTGTTGGAGAAAACAGCCATCGATAATGTGATTGGTAACACCTTCCTTCTATCGAGCTGTGAAGCAGGAGGGGCCTCTGGTTACAGAAGTGTTTTCTCCTCAAGCTGTAGTCCTTTTTCAAAAACAATATCCTCTGTTTTAATAAATACAGAAGCACAGGATTCTCTTGAGTTTAATTATTTCCATTTTGTTTCTGAGGAAATCCTATCTTGTCGGTCAGTTTGGCATGGCCGACAGGTAAAAACAATACAATTCTCAGAGTCTGGGTGACCATTGCTGTAGTGAAGAAACTGTTCAGAGGCACGAATCAGAGTGGAAGCAAATTAAAAGCACTTCATAATTCAATTTGTGAGCCAAACATGCAGCAATAATTCAATAAAATGATGCAAAAGTGACACGGTGTAAAAAAATTTTACTATATTGTATATATTCTATATTGTTAGAATGACGTAATCTTTAGCTTTCACTTGACATTAGTGCATGTCAGAGTTTTAAATTCCCTCCTGTTGATTTAACCCATAAAAATTCATCTATGTGTGTCACGGTTACACATTTAGAAGTCTATTTTTACATAAAAAGGATCCATTCCTTTCTTACAGTGGATTAGACATAACTGTTCTTTCCTCTACAGTGTGCAGATCTTTGAGGTCCCTGGCTTTCTCACCAACCAGCCCTCAGCAACTCAAGCACACCAGCTCACCTAAAACTCTGCCCACTGTAAAGTTACTCAATGCTACACAATGGCACAGTTGGACTATCAGAGTAAGATTAAGTACAGATTCTGAAGAAAAGTAATGATACAGAAAATCCAGCTCTTCAAGTTGACAGGATTGGTTCTTTAGGTTTGTTAGGTATGAAACTCTGGACGCCTGGATCTGTCTTTTTGAGACTGTCATCTGCATTTTCAAGGTTGAAATGCTCAGCCGTGGTGTTGAATGCCTATTGGAAGTCAAAGTGAAAGTCTCCCCAAGTTTTCGGTGAAAAATTGTCAACTTTTTATCACAAAACCACTTTTTTTTTTTTTTTACTGTTTTGCATCTGAGTGATGATTCAGTCGGGAGACTTTCTTCAGGCCCATCCAAGCTGCAGAAGCACTCCGAGTGTGAGTCATGTAACTGTCTATGGGAGAAATGAATGGATGGGACTTTTACTTTCAGAACAAGGCAAACCTGAAATAGCTTCTCCCACTTTACAAGTGTATGACAAATCTGAATGTCTGCTGTGAATAAAGTCTATTGTTGACATATCAAAGTTGAAGGATTATACTGCTTTGACAGAACTATGATCATTTCTGGTTCTAACTACAGTAGATGAATCCGTTGTCATTTTTTAATCTTTTGAAACTCAATGTAATGCTCCATTCTTTCTTTCTTCTGCCTCCAAGCAAAAAAAAAAGTCTTTCTCATGGCCTGAAAACTCTCTGCTTCCTGTAATGCACCACTACACTCTGCCAGAGGTCTTTTGATCAGAACTCTTTACAGTTTCAAGATGCTTTTTGGCAGCACAGAGCAGAAACATGACTATGAAATTTTGGTCAGTTTTTCAAGGCAATCTACCACTTCTCAAAATAGCGACAGCCTGCTTCTTCTCAGATGTGACATTGACATTTAGCTTCAAGGATGACGAGTTCCTCAGCAGCGTTCCACCACAGGCAAAAACCTGTCTGAAGTGTTTATTAACTACTGAGGACATTTTGACCCCTCGACTGTTCTTAATACCTTTATTGACGGCTGCTTCATGTGTTGTCGTAAATGGTCCACAATTATATAGCGTCTTCTTAACCTTAGCTGCATTCTGCAAAACACTTGGGACTCAGGGTCTTTCCCAAGGACATTTTGACATGTGGTGGTGTTGGGGATCTAACTGGCCAAACTTGTGATCAGTGGACAAGCCGCACTACCAGCTGAGCCATAGTTGTAACTGGGATACTGGTGCTGTAAATACCTATTAAAGTGATTAGTTACGTGTGTGATTTTCTGCAGTGGCTATTCTGAAGTGTGCAGTCAGAAAGGCCCTACTTACAGGCCTAATTGATGAGCTTTCAGATGCTAATGAATGCCTAATCACCTATAATAATTACTGCTTCATTAAAGGCAGGTGGATTAGGAAGGTCAGTCACCTAAGTGTTCATGATAAACATGCTGAAAACATCAGTTGTAAAACAAACATACAGTATGTTGTTTTCAAGACATAAAAATATGTTTAATTACAGTGTTACATTTCCGTTTGCTGATGCACTGATATTTCACATTCTAAAACACTGGCCAGCACCATAAAGTATTATACAGTGTATAGCATCTATTCTATACTCTATACTGCCTGCAGTCATTCAAAAGTTCCCATCCAATGTGAGCTGACACCCCAGCATTGAGGTGGTAATGATTAACTATCTGAAAAGCGGCGTCCTTCTGAACTCTCCAATCAGCCATCATAAAGTGAACACCCAAGGCGTCTTCTGATGCCGTCTTTGTGGTGACGCACAGCAGATAACTTATAGACTTGTTGGAATCCAGGCTGATAAGACCCGCAAAGAGTGCGAACAACATTCGAGACCACAACACCAGAAATACACTGTGGGAAAATGTGATTCACAACTGCAAGCAGACACACACACACACATGCACACACCTCCACACACAAACACCTCTATGAATCATTAGTATCAATATAGGTATGTCTTCTACAGTCACTTTTTAAATAGGATAATAAAAAAAAGTTATCAAAAAAACACATTGTGTTGTTTTTATTTTGTACAGATTCAATAAATAAGATATATTAAATAAATAAGTACGTTTTAGAGGTGCTGGTTGGAAGATGTACCGTAATTTGCTTTGGACTATAGAAAAAACATTTTAACCAGTTTTCTCAATCAATAACTAGCCACATTATAAATGGATATTTGATTAATCATTAAAATGAATGAAGTACAGCTTGTCCATGTGCTAATAAAGCCATTTTTAACCATGCACACTTGCTGTTTGTCACAGAATCAGCTCACTTATATTTGTTACAAAGCTGCAGGAATAATGTGTCAATACATTTTTACTTGATTTCTACACAGAACACTAACTGGAGGTCATTAACTGCGACATAAGCCTCTGTCATGGTAGCCTGTTGTTAGCTAAACAACCACAATGCTCACGACCACCTCGTCCATCCATTGATCCAAATTAAAACACAACACAAATAAATTAACAACCACAAAAGCACTCATTTAACAATCTGCATTTGAACATTAACATTCCCATGCTTCTTTACACCAACATGGAACTGCCCATAGTCCAAGCAACCACCTCCTTGAGTCGCTACAGCATTATTCTCGCATAGAGATTACAGAATATAAAGCAATGTAGAGGGAAAACTACCTGACTTGTTTGTCTTTTTTAAACCAGTCACAATCGTATAAGGAGTTAAGTAAAAAATGTAAGCTGCAGCATTCTCTCAAAAGAGTAACAGGGGAATGGTTTTGGTGGCACATTTGCGTGCAGAGAAGCCAGCGCTGTAATTAAAAAGGTAAATTCAAAGGAAAAAAAATCGCAGGGCTGGTTTAATGCACGATCCAAAGCCTCTGCTAAACTTGAAATTTTCAGTGTGGTAGGCTGCTGTCCAAAGGTGGCTGTGCAATTTTTAAAAATACTAAAAATGAAAAATACAATCAAATGCAGACTCATGCTCATGATTTACATTCAGTGAGTCAGACTACTACAGTAATAAAAACAGCAAAAGAGCTGCTGTCGTGCAGTCATGCATGATCCTCACCTCATCGGTTTATACATTTTAAATCAGTTCAATTACTAACAGCAAATAATCGATTAACAAATAACTAATAACTGCCACACTTTGGAAAAGGTAATGCTAACTATTTCCCCCATTTCTAGTCTCTGTGCTAAGCTAAGCTAACTGGCTGCTGAATCTAGCTTCGAACAGAAGGAAAAGACATTTGGATGATATTCATTTATCAACTTTAATGAAGATAATTGAAGCATTTACATATTTTTTAGTTTAAAATCAGCAGCACAGCATCTAAAAGCCAAAATCCAAAATATCAAACTTCCAGTCTGTCCTGTTGGACCACTTTTCTGTCAAGCCAGAGGACGTTACTTTACTAACTCTCACTTACAGTTCCTGGAAAACTACCCTAATGCAAGCCTTCAACCTAAAAATGAAAGACACACGTTACAAAAATTTGCATTTTGTCCCCAAACTGTTGCAAATCCCCTCAATGTGACTGTGCAAACAGATTTAGGTCCTCACAAAACACGTAATGCAAGTCCTCCCACACACACTTGCGATCTGAAAACTGAACAGCTTTGACAAATGGTGTCATTTCTGTGGCTGGACAACACAAAGCCTCAGCCAGCGTTCAGAATAGTAATTACACTAAACTGAAGAAATGCTGCTGATAAATGAGGTCTGAATTTTTGTTACCAGTCAATACAAGCCGGGTTGTTGTGGGTTTTTTTTTTTTTTGGTTTCAAAGCTTTCACTTCTGCTCACCAGTGATTTCAGAGGAAGTGACAAAGACAAATACCATTTTTTTTGTCAAATTACCAGTGAGTCATGCGGGCAGACAAAAGCAGATTTAGGCACCAGCCCTGCAAATGTTTGCAGATCAAACAGCCTCACATGGTGATGGATGGAGACGGCCGGAGGAGGCGGCTTAGCCCTGGAGCAGGCTGCCATCTAATGGCCACAGAGAGGACAGACATCCCTGTTTATCTGTGACAAACTGATGACACTGAAAAATTCCCAAAGTTTCCCACGGCAGGGAAAACAGGTCTGACTGAATCAAGTAGAACCAAAGGAGGAAACAGCAAGAGGCCGAGTGTCGAATGATGTAACTCTGCTGTACGTGTGGAGGAGAAGCTCAGCAGGTTCATTGAAAACAGTCTCACATATCTCACTGTGGAAACCTCACAACTCCCATTGAAGAGTGGATGGATGGAAACTTTGCTCAACTCAAAAATTCTCACAGGAACATGCCAAGACATTAAAAATAGTATTACTTTCATTATGGTGCGCTTACTTAAGAGTTGTAAAAATCACAGTACAAAGGTAAACTCATATAAACCCACTCAGCAAAGAGATTTTGCGTGCGTTCTGACAAATCCAATGACTTCAAAAATAAGAAAAAAAAAACTTGTCAACATCTCTATAAAGAATTTTCTAATACAACACATTTTTGTTTCTCACTGTTCTGCACATCAAACTCTTCTTTGTGTGATGGTGCCATTGAATCCACGGGCCGCATGATTCAACAAATTTTAGGCAAGGCAATTAAACAAAGCACTAAACTCTACCAGACTGGGAAGGCAAAGCAAACCCAACTGCACGTGACATGTAGCAGAGAAAAAGTGGATAAAGCTTGTACAAAAACAGTCCTCGTCAAGACCTGAACGGGAAAACACAGAGAAGAGTTTTCATGCTGTAACATGAATTAAATACCAGATGTGGTTTATTTTACTCGTCATACATTTTCCACAAAACCTGTTTGTGCATGAGGAAGAGAATCAGAAAGAAAGGAAGACTGATGATAAATGCAATAAGAAGGCATTAGGCAACACTTTTGTTGTATACTTGACACTGGACTCAAACGAAGAAATAAACGAGTCCATGTGAAGCGACTCTCTGACTGTCTGTGTGAGGGGTTATAGAGACAGAACGAAGGAAGCAGATATGGAGGAAGGAAGGAGATAAAGGCAAGAGGAGGGAACGCATAAATATTTTGGGGAAATACATTCCATGTTGGCTTGCTCACGAAGCTGAATTATTTTTCAACACTGCTCCTGCTCACAATTACAACACAAATGCAACAGTGACGAGAAACCACTGACTGCTGCACTGATCCCATGATAAACACTTTACAAGACTTTATACAAATATTGCAGCAGGGCGAGCCCATGTGGCAGCTTTAACGTGAATACAATGGGGAAAGGTTTCCTGCTGCTACATGAGGATCATGGGAATATGAAAGAAAACATGCAGTGAGGTGACAGAAACACTGAACCAGCTGACAGAGTGACTTTAACATGACATCAGGCCAAAATCACTGCGGAGTGACAGAGTCAAGCTTTTTGTCACTATATGAAGCCTCATGGTGACATCTGTGTTTTTTCTAAATCTCCTCTCCCAGGAGAAAATTGTTAGTTATTCTGACTAACTTTTAGGAAACATGTACACACTAGAAAGTGGAGCTGCCAGTCTGAACGCATCAGTTTCAGAGTTTGGAGGTGTATTTTTAAAGACTCACCTCAGAGACCGGCCGTCTTCTCTCTCTCTCTCTCTCTCTCGCAGGCTTCTCCTTCAGGGAAATGTCGATGAACTCGTCGGAGGTGTCTGTCAGGTAATGCTGCCGTACTTATCGCCCTCTTCCATTTTTATTGCTGCAGGTTAGTGAGTACTTAGACTTCAAACTGTGCAGCCACAGCGCTGCGTGCCCCGCCGTCGGCGTGACGTCGGTCGCTGGGTCACATGACAGGAAGTGCAGCTGTGGGACGTACACAACTTTACTACTGAGAGCACGAGGTCTGAGAAAGCCTTCACTGCACAACCTGGATGTTGAAGACACATACAAACACACACAGAGTTAATCATGCTGGATTTTGTAATATCTGTCATTTCATTTTGAGACACACAGGTAAGTTGTTAGACTAGTCATGACTTCTTATTTCATGTTTTTCTGTATTAATATTTTTTCTAGACTGTGTTTCTGTTATTGGTGGAACAAAAAATGTAAAAACTTATCTATATCTTTCTATCTATGTGGCTCAGAAGGTTTTAGAGTTTTAGGTAATTCGGCAAAAGGGAGGGAAGAGCTTAATATGTTCATAACACAGGGGACTAAATATTTTTTTAAATTGTATACTTGGTTTCATTGCTAAAATGTTACAACATTATAAAATCATCAGTGAATTTAAGCAATTTTTAACTTAAAATGGATAGAAAGTCAAAAACCAAGATGAGAAAAATATATTTTAAGAAAACGAGAGAGATTTTTATGTAGATAGATTTTTTTGGTATATATATATCATCTTGGTTTGTGACCCTTTAGCCACTTTCAATTGCAATGTGCTAATGCACACTACAGTACAGTGCAGTATACACACACATTTACAAATTGATATTTATATGTAATGAACCTCAGTTTATTTCCTTTCGTCAAATTTATTGAGACACTGTCTAAGGCGCCCCTACCACCTATGATGTTTTCGGGATCCCCTTTAGTGCAAATCAAGCTTTTTGCCTCGTTAAGATGTCTTTCTGATGTTTTAATATGCTCATCATAAGTGAAATAATCAGTCAACACTATGGCCGAGTGTTCCCACCTTGAAAATTGCAGTGTACCGATGGCAGTCACAGAAACACAGATTCAAACAGTCATGGTTTCATATTCAACAAACCTAAGGAACTATTCCTGTCGTCTTGCATGATGAGACTGTCTGTATCCCCACCCCCCATCTCCATTCTTCTCCAGAACTGGTTTCTGAAAGGTATGTCCGAATTACTCCAATATTGCAACTTGCCATTATGTAGTGCAGACTATGGTGTTTGAGCAGAGTTGTAGGTGAGCTGGTAGCATGGAGGGGTGGGTGTAGAGACAGGCAGACTTTATAAATCTACACATTTTAGAGTTGCATATAAGCCATTTAAGGATACAGAGAGATGAGTTTTTTGGGGTTAAATCTACTGCAAGTGAAAAGTACTTCCTACATTCAGACATATCAACCATCTGTGTCTCTTCCCAACAGCCTGACAGATTTACTCTGAAAGGTTATCTCAGACTCACAGTTTTTCACATGTGTATTAATCATATTGACAGATGTGAGGCAAACAAGTCGGGCCTGTATGTCAGACCTCTACCTGCCCCTCTTATGTTTTCTTTTGCAAAGTCTCAATGATGAGGTTACACCCACAGTTACAAACACAGCAAGACCACACTCTAATCTAGACACTCATCCAGTTTGGCCACAGCAGCCGGTCTTCATACTGGGTAATCCTCTACCATCAAGCCCTGAAGACAGCCTGCTTTATCTGCAGAGTCTGACTCATCTGTCTGGGGAAACCTGACTTGTTAAAGAGTCGGTGAAGATGACAGATGGCTGGTTTGAGGAGGATAATGGGTGGTTCTCCTGATAGCTGACTGGCTGAAGGCCTTGAGTAATATTAACGGCAGCATTCCAAACGACCAGGGTCACAAATTCAGAGAAGTAAAATACACCACATTTGAAGCAATATTTTTGGCAGGGATGTTGCATTTTATTAGTTTTAAACATCACAATTAAGTGCTATATATGTTTCTGACAATGAGTGTACAATGCACACAGGTGAGTTTGAGTTACATGGTGGTCATCCTGATGAGTACGAACATTGATTTATTGTAATCCCTGAGCAAAACCTGCAGTGAAAACCAGTTGTAGTTGGTTTATCTATTTCAGACATCACTCTGCAGAGCCATATGTCGGAGGTTACAACATTTCAAATTAAAATGAACAAGAACAGCTTTGTCCTGCAGGGAAGATTCACTGACATGTGTTAACGTTGTATGTAAAGAGAAATATAGAATAAAAACTATTTTTGCTTCAACCTGCAATGGTAATGTGGAGAAGTACAACAGTTTGTCATGCTTCTGCAGGCTAGTTTAAGATCTATCATTTATTAAAGGTAGAAGTAATCTAATTGGCCAGAATTATAGTTTATGAGCCTAAAAGCAACACTTTTTAAATTCGCAAGGTCTGAAAGAAACTAGAATTTATTTTGTTAGAAGTATTTGCAACTATAAGTCTTCCACTTTGTATTAAATTTAATTTCCATATTAGTTGACAGTGGATAAGTTGTTGAGCTGCAGTGGAGGGGTTTTAACAAAAATGGGTAAATTTGTGCTAAAAGGCTACAGCTTCACAATATATCCTCTTGATTCGACCAATTTGGATGACTGGAGGCTGTAATTAGCCATAAAAGTAGAAATGATTACAGCAAGCAAAACCCGTTTTTGCATACCTATGGATACCTATTGTTTTAAGTCAGAATTCTGTGAAAATTGCGAACCTATCCTTTATTATTTCTTGCCCAGAATAATTCTATTTAATGGTTTTGTTGTTGTTGTTGTTATTTGTTCTCAAGCCCTAACCCTAACCCATATTTTGCATATACTTACATATGTAACACTCCAGTTACAGTTTTGTTTCTGTTTATACAATAATTGACCAAAAGGCATTTGTACATGTAGATAAATTATTTTTTACATATACTTTAGTACATTACTGTGCCTATGAAAAAAATATCCACCCCCTTGACAGTTTTGCCTTTTAACTTTTAAATTGTAAATTTAATTTGGGTTTATTGATAAGATTCTTAATGTCAAACTGAAAACATTTTTTTCCCCAAAGTAATGTCAGTGTAATTTAAAACATAGCAGGTAAAATAAGTGATTACATAGTATTCACCTTCATCCAGTCAGTATGCAGTAGATTAGCTGCAATTACAGCATTGTGCCTGTCTGGATAGGTCTCAATCAGCTTTGCACATCAGGACATGACAATTTTACTCCCATTCTACAGTCAGGTTACACAGGGGATCATAAGTGAACAGCTATTTTGAAGTATAGCCATAAATCCTCAATTTGATTGAGGTCCTAGCTCTGACTCCGCCGCTCCAGAACAGTCACCTTGTTGTCTTGGCACCATTTTTGTGAAGGTCAGACCATATTCTTCAGGTCATTGTCATGCAAGAAAAAAAATCTTCTCCCAAGTTGCAGTTCTGCTGTAGACTGCATCAGGTTGTCCTCCAGGATTTTCCAGTACTTCGCTACATTCATTTTACCTTCTCCCTTTACAACCCTTCAAAGGCCTGCTGCAGAGAAGCAACCCCATAGCATGATGCTGCCACCACCATGCTTTAGTGGTAAAAATCAATAAAATGAGAAAACTTCCAAGGGGGGTGAATACTTTTTATATGCACTGTATATATATCCAGCTGATATTATGGAAATTTAAAACATACTGTACTCTTCTAAAGTCACAAGTGCAGTCAGAATTGCAAAAAAGATCATATGTCATAATTTTAGGAAACATTGCATTTACAGTTTTACCTTTGAGGCTGATTTGTTTTTCAAAGCAAACCATAGAGCGATTTAGTACAAGAACCATGTGATTAAGCTTTAGAACTTAAATCAACTGAATTACAAGCAGCCAAATAAACAGGTCAAAGCTGAGGCAGAGATATTCCACAGGCAGTGATAAAAGTGCGAGAGAAAAACATAAAAGCTGCTTTTTGTATGTGCCGAAAGTCACTGCAGGTGTGGACAACATTTCTGTGTTATTTTCTGTCCAGAAACATTAGTGTCCCACAACAGAAAGAAGTCCTCAGGGCCTTTGGTGTCTCACGAAGCCTTCTTTGTTATTTTGAGTACTGAGCAAATGGAGACTGCTCGTTCACTTTGCCCTGAAGAAATGACAGAAAACAAACAAGTTACTCATAGCAACCTGTAGTCAACATGGTGTAGTAATGACTGTATCGGATGTCTTGTGGTACAAACCTGCTTTACCATAAAACTAAACTTTAACATGATTCTTTGTGACCCAGTGGCAGATTTGCAATGGATTTTTTGGATTTTTCTTTTATTTGATTCCGATGTAATCAAATTAATCTTTTTGATTCCGTGTAACAGAAGGCTGGAGTTTCTGCTCTCATACTCAAACACATTTAATTTGATTAAATATTAATTGATTATACAGGACTGTCAGGCAGCTGACTGTGAGAAGTTGCTTGTGACGTCTAAAAATGGACTTTTCTTGCGTTTCAAATATTAATTTAGTAAATGTCAAAATGTTGTGCAATAAAAGGATGTGTCTGATTACTTTCACAAGCTCCTCAGGCAGGGACAATAACATATTTAACAAATTTACAGTGTATCTGTAAAAAGCTGCAATTGTTGTTATTGTTTTTTTTAGTTTAGTTAAATTAAGCAATAATACAAAGAAAAGAACTCAGAAAAAATGTTGAGTAGCCATCTGCCTTGACATTTATTAACCCTCTAAGTTATCTTTTCATCATCACCTGCTCACTTTGCCAAATCAGCTGTGTACGTCCCGTATTGTAGGTTATGTCTTGTGTGCAATGCCCTCTGTCCTAATTTAGCACAATGTCATGAAAGATTTTTACAGCTCCTACAGTCATATGGCAATAAAGATTAATACTCACTGAGCACTTTAATTGATACAACTATGCAAACCAATGTAATCTTCTGTTGTAAATTGTATTTTTACAAAGCATTTTTCTTTTAGTTTTTATTAGCATTATTAGAAAGGTGACAGTTGTATTTCATGTTTATTATTGAGGTCATTGTGAATGGTGGTGGACTGCACAACACTGAAAAGCATATATTAATATTTTATCCACAAACAAAATAGTACAGTGCATATGTATATTTGTGGCATAACTGTTGTACTGGATTGCAGTTTGCAGAGGTGTGTTTTGTAAAGCACATGGTGAGTGTGTTTAAGGTGTTTTGCTGTCTGTTTTTCACATGGTGAAGATCTTCATACCTTCACTTGAAGCATAATGTGAAGACTCCCGGATGCTGACAGTGTCTACATACCTGCTGACGCACTGATGATCAGCTAATGATAAGCTTTTCATTTCTAAAGAAATAGTCATATCATGCTCACCACACACTGGCCTGTGAGCTTTTTCACACACTGTCAGACTTCCTGTTTGCGCAAAAGAGAGCAGCAAACCACTGTGCTCATTGCTGAGGGGAAAAGGAAGAAAATGACACATGGCAACTGAGAACGTTTAAAATGTTTGCCCTTTATACCCTGCCAGGGCTGATAGTTCTAGTCCCTCTGGGGCAAGACACTGCACAGCTGCCAGAGTCGCACGTTGCTCTCGTCCAGAGTATTTTCTACAAGATCACAGGAAAGTGTCTCCCTCTGCTGGTGGAAATACCAAGCACGTTAGGAAGAACTTGGCATTATTTCTCACTGCTTTGTCTTCTTTCCCTTTGCTAATACGATCATCCCTTATTCATAGTATGCAGCGGAAGTGAATACACCCCATGTGCAATATAACTTATATGTTAAATGATTCAGAATTACATCACCTCTCAATAACGGCAACCTTTCTAAGCTGGCAAGTAGAATAATTCTTCTCATGAACAATCAACAGTTATTTTTGAAAAGACTACATTGAAAATACAGTCTCCAAATTAAAAACAACAAAAGTGACACACCTGATCACTGGCAAGTTAGAAAACCTGTGATCACTGAAACAAAACTGAATACATCTGTGATTTCCAATCAGTCTAACCGCATGAATAATTTCTCAGTTTTGGACCTATGTGCTGCTTCTATCTGCGTGTCTGCATCATGGCTCCACATGGGCGAAACAATGCCAGAGGGTATAAAAACAACAGAATGTGAGACTCCACAAAGATGGAAAAGAATACAGTGGATGCACAGATGATGGATGAACAACTAAAGATCAGTCAAAACAGCAGTAATCAGGAGCTATAGAACTCTAGTACCAATCAGAATCAGAGCTGCAGCGGCTGTTGCTATGTGCCCTAAATGCTATAGGCAGTGTGCTGAAAAACGTAGACTAGTGCTTTGGAATTGACAAAAGAGTTATCAGTGGAATTCTATGTTTCTGTGACAGCTCAGTCAGTGTGAAGCACATTGCATGATATGAACCTCTATGGTTGGCATCCAAGAAACTTTACATGCTGTTCAGAACAAAACAGCAAGATTAAATGCTCGTGAGAAAGATGAAAAGTAGCTTGATGAATATTTAGAGCACATTCTTTGGTCTGATGAGACCAACATAAATTTGTTCGGCTCAGACGAGGTTCAGCATGTCTAATGGGACATTCATAGAGGGCAAAATGAATAGCTGTGGAGACCAAAATACTGTCTGACTCTCAATCTGCAGCTGACAGTAGAGGAATATTCCAGCATGATAATGATCCAATGCCCACTGCCAAAATCACACAGGAGGTTGTTTCTAAGGAAGAAATAAGAGAAATCTATGACCTAGGGAAGTTTATTGAATAAATCCAGGAGACCAGCTTTGAGGTATTTTAAAGAGAGTATTAGAGCAACACAACTCCTCAAGTAATGAGCAGCTGAAAAAAAGATGTCTGAATAACAGAACAATCTTTAGAAATTAGGTGTCCTTCATGCCGAGGAGGATTGACGTGTAGGTGTCACTGACTTTTACTGCATTGAGTTCTTCCTGTGGGGCCTGTATTTTAGCATAATACATCTAAACTGTTAGTTATTAACTTTGCATAAGAGCAAACCTATTCAACTTAGAAGTAATACAACTACTGTAAGGTGACAGAATGTTGAGTCAGTTTTAGGAAAATATTATCAAATGTAAAAAAAGTTATAATTGGCCTACTGCCTGCCACCCCTTGTGTGCATGAGTGTGTCGATTTCTTTAACCCACCCTTGTTAAACAATAACACCACTGCTACAGCTGGTCAATAACTGGGCAAGCAAAAGATTTAACCTTCCAGTGCCAAGTTAAGAGATCACTTAAGAGAGTGCAATCTGTATTTGTACTATCTGTACTAAAATCCATGTCCATCCATCCAAACAATGTTTTTTGTTCTCCTTCAAAAGTTTTATGTATCCAGTCTGGTTTGGTTTAAATGGCCAACAATCAGTTCGATCAGTTTAATAGATGAAACATCAGGTTCCTCTAGTCTTGACTCACCAGTGGCATTTCTTCAAGCCTCTCGAAGTTGGACCTCTGTGATCGGACACATTTCACCGTGGCAACCACCAGCACAAGGCCCAGGACGATACAGAAGATGCAAATGATGGCGACGAGGCCGGGGTTTGCTCCTAAGTCACCTTTGTCCCAGCCTGGTAAAAGAGCTAACACAAAAGTTACGTTTAGCACCTGATTCAAAGTACTTTACACTTAAACATTAAACTTTAACATTAAAACTCAAATTAAAAATATTTATCATTCATTGAGAATTTGTTGATTATTTTAATGATAAATGTAACAATTCTTCTGAATAATATTTTATATTACTTTTTTTATTATAATAAAATTAATATTTTAATATCACTGCTGTGTTATGATGGAAATAATATTAACTGAACCCATTTATCAGCTGACTAATCAGCAAAATGGACTTCGAATTTAAAAGGGAACCTAGATTAGTTCAATCAACTTAAAATGGTTATGACCTGGACTTTCTTCAGTCATATGCAGTTAAAATAATCACTAACAAATGTATTTATGCAGCAGTGTAGAGTAATTAAGAGAACTGAAATGTTAACATTAGTCTGTGCCATCAGTTTAAGATAGTGTACACCAGTGCAGAGACGTAAACACGAAAAAATTAAGAGGCTAAATAACATTAGATGACGCACACTATAACGTCACATTACCACAACAGCCGTGGCACAGAAATGCTTTGCACATGGGGGTGATAACAACATTTAGAAAATCAATTTTAAGTGATGCAGAGCACATGCTGATAATCTTTTATTATGCTTGACTGTTTAGAAAAAGTAAACAGGACGCCGCTGAAGCCTCCACAAAGCACTTAAGAGATGCTTCCAGTGTTCATGCGGCAGCTGTTCTGGTGTGATCAGCCTTTTCCAGTCTGCAGTTTGTCTACAGAGCACCACATTATTAGGTCTCTGGCTAAAGGACTCCCACACTTTCACAGTTTCACAATTGCTTCCAGTTAAAACATCAAAGGCCAACTGCAGCCTTCAGCCTTTACTGGAAGTGTGTTTAGCTGAAAGCAGAATGAGGCCTCAAAATTAAACACATTCTTTTGCCTTAAGTTTGGAGAGAAGGCAGCTTGTTTTAGAGGGGCTGGTTTTAAAGATCTTCTGCTGCCCCTGGCGTCCAAAATGTAGTCAACTGGGCTTTAAATTAATAAAATATACTGCTAAATAAATACACCGATCAAGCATAACATTATGACCACCTGACTAATATTGTGTTGGTCCCCATTATGTGCTCTAAAATGCTCTGAACCATTGGACATGGACAAGAGGACCTCTTAGGGTGTCCTATGGGGTCTGGAACCAGGATGCTGGCAGTGGATCCTTTGAATACTCTGGGTACTCTGGGTTGTGCAGTGGGGCCTCTGTCAATCAAACTTGTTCCCCTGCATCCTGTTGATGCTTGATCACAACGGGGTGTAGGAAGTTTGGAGGTGAAGTCAACATGTTGGGAGTGTGTTTGTTCTGGGACAACGTTTATTTGTGTGTCTAAGTCTGATCAAGGTTTTCCATCAGAACACCACATAGTACCAATATGATCAATGTTATTCACTTCACCTATCAGTGGTTTTAATGCTATGAATGATTGGTGTATTTAGCACATGAACTGTAACCATGAATGGACATTATGTAGGTAAAGTGTTGCATTTTAAACTGTTTTTTAGTGATTCACAAAAAAAAAGACCATCGAACCATGATCTCTGACCTGAGCTGGTTGTGTTCATGGTGGTGGTTGGCGTGGCATTTGGTGACCATGATGCTGATGTTGTTGATCTTTGGGAAGCTGTCTCATTAGATGTCTGATTGACGGTTGTGATCTGAGGAGGACGGCTGGTGTCAGTTTCATCTGTTCTATTGGTTGTTTGCGGTGAGTCTGAAGCAGCTGCAGTGGTTCTCTGGTGTGTTGTCGCCAGGAGCTGTGTTGTGCTGGTGGCAGGTTTTGTGTCGGTGGTGGGTTTTGAGTTGGTGGTGGGTTTTGAGTTGGTGGTGGGTTTTGAGTTGATGGCGGGTTTTGAGTTGATGGTGGGTTTTGAGTTGATGGCGGGTTTTGAGTCGGTGGTGGGTTTTGCAGCGAATGAAACGGCCGAGCTGGTTACATGTGCAGCACTCGTCTCTCCCTGTTTGGGTCCAGATGAAGTGCTGATGCCTGCAGAGGAACAAACAACAGGGAAAACTATGTGATGATGCATAACATTCTCACCTGATCAAGATAAGGCACGTGACGAGGGTTTGTTGGCATTTTTTAGGTAGATAAAAATTGCTGGCGTTTAATTTAAAAAGCAGAGGCGTAGCTGGAAATCCTGCATCCTGTGAACAGGAGGTCATCGGATGTTTGCAGGCAGGCAGAAAATGAGACGACGTGAGAAACAAAACAGGTTCAATAATATGACAACCAGCTGGGTGCTCAAGGGAAAAGGAGACGGGTGAGGCGGGTGAGGGAGTCAGGTGACCGGAAGCAGGAGGAAAGGCTCTGGCATCTGGTGGGTGGATGAAGTGTGACAAGACGCAGGATATAAAAGTTTAAATACCAACGTCGGGCTAAGACTTAAACTGTCACAGATGTGCTAGAAAATCTGTGCGATTTCATTAATATGTGCATGTCCAGAGGAATTTGGAGAATCTGAATATTCACATATGGAAGAATTAGTATTTATGTGTATTCTGGGGTTCGTTGACTGGGGACTGAAATAATGCATTATAAGTTTGTTTGTTTCTACCACTTTATATTTCTACTCTGCCATGATTCCAAGGCAAATATAATTTTAACTAACTTTAGTTATCAGTTACTTGGCAGATTCAGAAGAATGATACAAAATATGATCCATCAATGAAAAATACTATATCATCACTGATAAAGTTGTTGCTAATACTGTATTTTTACTTAACAATTTCAAATGCTATACTTTTGCATATTCAAACTGAATATTTCTCCATTGTAGTTCTGCTGCTTTTACTGAAGTAAAGGTCTGAGTCCTTCTCATGACGTCTGAGGTTCAATCCCATCATGGGTTTTCGTGTAACTTCTCACACACCATCACTATCACATTTCTGTCTACCCATCCCTTACACACTTCCAAAGTCTATTAACTCATCAGTGGAGTTTAAAGGAAGCCACGTCTGTTATATTGTCCTCAATTTGGTCTCGGCTCACAAAGTCGTTCAGTGCTGTAACATCTGATGCACTTTGCATTTTTTGCGGATGTGATCCAACATGTTGTAAAAGCAGATCAATCATCGGTAGAAAGTTACCCTACATACCTACGGGGCCTTTCTACAGTTTCGAGTTCTGTTCAGCATACAGTAGTGTTGATATTAATTTATAGTGAGGAGTTCAATGCACAAACATTTCAAAATATTAATTGTTTTACCTCCAAAGTGTCTTTTGTGCAGGAAGGCCAACCTCTGAAACAACATCCTGAGACACTACAACTGTTTCGAAGCTGAGCTTTTTAGCTGGAAGCAGTTTCACCTCAGGACCGTGGAGCAGTTGCTCATGGGTTTTAAATCAAATCTGTTATCGGCTGTTTACCGTGATGCAGTCAAAGCTCCAGCTCAAGGAGCTGCTGCACTACATGGAGCTTGAGGTGAGATTATTTTTGACAACTGCAGCTGTTTTCAGAGAAAGAATCTCAATTTTTCCATGGATGAAAAGTTGTCAAATTTTACAGAAAAAAAATTCATTTGTCCATCTACATGTCCAGGATCGAAAGCTCCCCCACCGAGCTTCTAATAAGACCTTGAGTTGAGATTGTTTTGTCATTTAATTTTGTCCCTTTTTGTGTCACAGTTGAGGTGAAGCTGTTGACTCTTTAGCGTGTTTAATGAAGCACAACTAACAGTGTTTCAGGTAATAATTAGTTTCTCCTGGAAGTCCGTTGGTGTTGTGTACATGTGTGCTCATTAAAGTATTTGCAGAAGTAGCAGACAACTCAATAGGATTAACTAAGGTTCGTTTTCGTTGGTTAAATATTTGCCTCAGTTTCCTCCTTTTCCTCCTTCTCCTTCCTCATGATTTACCTACAGCAATTTATATATTTCATGGCAATAATCTGCATCATACGAAGTGCAGAAAGACCAACTTTGACATGTATTTGACAGTAAAATACATAAATATCTTGCTAAATGAATACAAAGGTTTCTGTGGCACTATTTGACTGCTAACCCTGGCCTCACGTATCACTTTATAATACAGTTTGGGCACTAAATACAACACCTTCCTGCTTATTGAGAAGTAACCTGCACCCAGCTACCTCAGGCAAATGTACTGAACCTCCCTCTCACTGTGTGCAGCTTCCTGTTTGCATAAATTTGCATCTAAGACTTTAACATCACTATCAAACTCTCAAACACACGAGTTTAACAGGTGAAAATGTGAAATGTTGACTCACCGCTACAGACCGTCACTGTCAGAAGAAACACTAGGACAGTGAGGTGCATCGCTGCAGGCATGTTGAGAGAGGAAACGGCTGGCGGTCATATCACCGTCACTCAAACACACACTACATCCTTGACAGCAGGATGTGTTGAATGCCGGAGGAGGAGTGCTTTAAACGTGGCCTGCTGCATATCAAATTCTCCAGGCGAGTGGGTCAATATTTGAACAAGGCCGTGCGTATTTACCTTCAGCTCCATCCATGCTGCCCACAGCTGCATATCACGTTTTACCTCCAGACTGGCTTTTACACATTAAAGTTATATTTATATCAGTTGGCCCAAACTATTCAAGGTCATGAAAACTTTCACTCTCTAAATGGCACTTTGGGTTTTTCCAGCTTCTTTTCAGTGCAGCGGAAATATCCTACACTTGTTGCAGTATGAGTCATATCTTCCACTGCAGTGTTTATTCTCCTGTTAAATCAGTTTTACCTCCAACTTTACTCTTTCAGACTCCTATTTTAAACTAATGTCTTTTGTATCTTGTATTTTATGCCATGCACTGGACTCAGATTTAACTTGCAATTGTCTGCAAAGTGTGTCTGTGACAAGACTATTCATAGAAACGAGTTTGAAGTGTGTTTAAAGGTGCTACACACAAAACACAATTTCTAACACCAATCATTCATACATTTTTCAAGATATAAATAACTAAACAGTTTGGAATTCTGCAAGAAACAAATAATAATAATAAAAGTAAAATAGCAGAAAATAACAATCTTACTAAAATACACTTTTCCACAACTAAAATTCATTTTCTAGCTGTCATTTTCCATGTGATCTCACACTGATGAAAACATATTCAGCACTGTCTAATTTTAGAAATACATTTACAGTATTAAATTTAAATTTAACAATCTCATCTATTCCATAAATAGGAGATCTACAACCGAACCTCCTTTATAAACAGAACTCAGAGTAAAACAATACTAATAAGCATATTTTTTATTAGGTTAGAAGAAAAAAAAAGTCTTGAAAAGATTTCCTGTTTAATTCTGTTCCTTTAAAAAAACGGAACAGCTCCTAAGTTTAGATATTTTTAAACGATGACTCTCATGAAGAGAACACCAGGTTGTATTTATTCCCGCTTGTCCAAACATTGAAATCTGTGTGTTGTTCCTCAAACAGAAAGTCTAATTAGAGTATGACGTACTGGAAGAAAATCCTTGTTCAAGTCAAGTGTCTTATTTTTATTATTATACTGATCTTAAAATTCACCACCAAAAAAGTACAATTCATCAGCATTCAGAAGCCTTTAAGGACTTCCGTTATTAAGTATGTCTTTTCAGTATTTACACAGATTAGTGCAACAATGATACGCTTTATGTGGTAACGCCAACAGTCATATTCATAGTAGATCTGTTATGAACACAGCAGTAGCACCAATGATGGGGTCAAAAATTAAATATATATTCATATATATATAATAAGTAGTGCTTCATAGATTTCATGTTGACACCATTTATGCAATTTTCTTCTATCATCAAAGTTATAGTTATAACTTAGCTGGCAGAAATACACAGTATAGGAGGTCACTAATGTAAAACTACTGAACAGTTGAAAAAAATGACAACAATTTTACAAGGAATCAAGTTACATGTACAGCTGGTGAGAATCTGTATCATAGGATAAAGTAACAACGACAATCGCTGTATAGATCGACAATCATGCATCGTTTTATAGGTACCCTAAAGGGATAAGCTGGATGGGCAGAGATTATCTGGCCTGAAAACAAGTGTAGTTCTGGACTACATATTAAGGCAAAGTTCACACAGATTAACATGGATTGATGTGAAAAACTCTTATCAGCACTGATTCTTCCATGAAAAACAGATAAAACAGCACAGAAATAGAAGTAAAACCTCAGTCAGTTTCAAGCTTTGGGTTTAACAACACAACAAAGATGATGCTTGTTGAGAAGTTTAGGAAGTGCCTGTATTCATTTGGGAGAGTCCCACTAAAACCACTCATAAAGTGGCTGAGGGCAGTGAAACAGCTTCTCATCCCTGAACGCTCCTACAGCAGGGAACATCATCCAGACAGAAACAAACAAAATGGACAGAGGCACATTAAAAGTCTCCAGACATGAAGGAAAAAGTGTTCCAGCACTTCACCTCCTCAGACAGACGCATGAGGGCAGTTTAAACTTGAGAAAAGAGGGAAAAGACCATCAGAAAAACACAAACTGCTGGACACAACAGTTCTGCAGCATTTTCCAAGAGGGGAGGAAAAGAAGGGTGAACCCATAAAAACAGCAAAATGATCTTTTGCCTCCAAAGAACTTCAGAGCTGAGGATGAACTTCTGCCTAAACCTTCTCCTCCACAGGTTTAGATGGTGGCAGTGCTTCCTGCTGTGCATCCACTGCACTGCTGTCCAATGCCAGATCTGCATGCTGCACTTCAGCCTGAAACCAATGGACACATCAGTATAACAGCTGACTTATGTAGAAAACTGTAAGAAACACAATGGACAGCATAAGCAGAGAGTGAAACATACTGTACATACAGAGACCTGGAAAATCTGCTCATTTAATGTAAGCCTGAAAATAATTTTAGAAACATTTAAAAACATTACAAGCCATCATGAGGAAGAAATATTCTGCACTCTTTATTAGTCAGCAACCAGACTGAAGCAAATTCATGACCTTGTTCACTGTTTTATACAAAAAAAGGCCACATTTCCTGAAGCCGTATCTTTTCCACTGAAGCAAACCTTCTAATCATCAGAGGCTTGTTCAAGTAAGTCAACTTGCTGCCTTTGTTCACTCTCAATATGGAAGTACCTCAAGTTCCCAGCAAAATATTGCTCACTAAATAACAATGTGACAGTAGGAAACATGGCAGCAGAACACCGCGAATGAATGTTGCTATTGTAAGTAAAGAGGTGCTTTCTCAGCATCAAATTATGGACAGACTGGAGGTTTCCAAGGGGGCACTGCAGGACACAGACATTGGATTAGCGGGATCCAGAGCATGATAAGGCAGACGAGCAGTGGGAACACCATCAAAAGACCAACGCATCAAGCTTTGTTCAAGACGAGGACAGAAAAATCAACTTCAGATACAGAATCAGCAAAAGTGAACCACAGTGTCTCTAAACCACCTCTCTGAAAGGGAATAAAGCCGAACACCTAAAGTGGGCTGACACACAGCAGCATTTCACTGTGCTAATGGGGGGAAAGATCTTACTGATGATTCCAAGTTAGAAATTAGTGGCAGCAACAAAAGGGTGAATGTCTGGAGACCAACAGCAGAGAGAATCATACCACAGTGTGGCAAACCCACAGTGAATCATGGTGCTGGAATATTCAAGAATGCCGTTGGACACCTGCCCTAAAAGGACCCAACACTGACCAACAAGAAGCAGCGCTCCTTTCATCAGAGCTTCACTCAGCAGGATAGTGAGTTCAAACACACCTCGAAGCTTTCAACTTGAAGACCAGAGAAGACCAAGGAGAGCTGACTGTGATGAACTTTCCTCCACAGTCACCTGACCTCAACCGCACTGAACATGCATCATCCACAGCGTTCACCAGAGGCTCTTTGGAGTGTTGTCAGATCACGCTGGGATAACACCTGTTACCAGGTTGTGTGCAAATACTGAGATATTCTGAAATTCATGCACACTTCTTCATCGTTTTACTCAAACTGCTGAGCTCATATTGCCATTTGTAATGAAAAAATGTATATAAAATTCAACGCAAACAAGAAACAGAAGCATGTTCACTAGCAGTCTTTTGGGCCTCAACGTATTTTGGTTTCTATGAATTCATCTGTAAGTTTGAAAATGCAACCTTCGTTAAGGCAAAAAGATAGAAAACAACAAAAATGTCTGAGAATGAGAGTTAAATATCAATATAATTATTTAGAAAATTACAATAAAATGTAAAAGAATTCAGTTAAAAAGTAACTTAGATTGTAGTGGAACCTCATTTGTCAAACTACACTTTACAGAAACACAAAAATAAGTCAGTCTTTTAAAAAAATGTTTCCAATCATGTGTACATGAATTTCATGTAAAGACACACAATGTTAAAAACCTTAAAGCACATAAAACTTAAAGGCTACTAAATGGTCATATAAAAAGCAAATGTCCCTTTAACTTGACTCACCCTGTGTTTGAGGTAGGAGAGGTAGGTGTCCCACCCTAAGGTGATAAAGTTGATGTACACGACGCGGAATTTGGGTGAGAGAAAGTAGAAGTTGATCGTCTGAGCGGCCGGCCAAACACACCAGTCCATCTGTCGACAAGAACAACACAGATTAGCATAAATCAACCTGTGCAAACACTGTTGAAACGGAGACGAGAGGAAGGGAGTCTGCCCTGCCTGCAGGGGAAATCAACACATGGTACGCAAACAGGCTCAGACTGGGAGCTTCAAATTCAAATTCAAAAAACGTTATGTGTCCCCGGGGGGCAATTCAAGGCACACAGAGCAGCCTTACAAGCAAAGAACAAAAAAGAATACAGATAAGTGCAAATCCAGTCAGGAATAATAATAACAATGAACAAACGAAGTAAAGGTGAAAGTAAAAATAAAAAATGCAATAAAATAAAAATACATAATGTATGTACAGTTTATAGGAACACTGAATGAATGCATGGACATTATACACACAATCATGACGAGTTCTTGCATTGTTCTTCTCTATGCTGTGTCGTGTGGTCTTGCCTGTATGTTATCTGAATATAGTGTTTCATTGTCACGTTTGCTTACTTTGCCCATGTGCCAACAATGCCATGTGAAATCTCAGAGCACCAAATGACTGCACTGATGTGACCCCGAAATACAGAAGAATACTGGTAGAATGTGACTTATTTAATTTGTCACGTCTGGAAAGTTGAGCAGAAGAACGTGAAGTCTGGATTGAAGCTCGCATTCAGTTTTTCTCTTCTCACAGATGAAGCAGTCATGTTCAGGTTCAGTTACGAATGTAACGTTAACTTCTCATGTTTGTTCAAAAAAGAAGAAAAGCTTGTTGTGTTGAGTGTAATAATGTGAGCACATGTACACAGATCTGCAGGTCTGACAAGTGGACTTGCCTTATAAAACTCCCAGAACTTGTCTCTAAACTCCGCCCATCCTTCGGATAAACTCCGTCCCTCCATGAGGTCCATACCTGCGATGAACACAGTCATCTGTCAGATGTGCGTCAGCGACACACTTTATTAAAACCAACTTCAGATAAGGACAAAACTGGGGACTTCTTACAAAACATGACAGCAGTCACAAACAAAACAATAGTCAAATCTAAAAGGTTTATCACAGGTGTCTTTGAACTCTGTACACCTCTGATTACGACATGAGCTCTTTTGTATCACCTCACCCATGGCTTTATGTGCAACCTTTGACTGTACTTGCTGTCTTACCTGCGTCATTAAGAAGCTGCTCGTATACTTGCGTGCTCTGACATGTGTGGTGTGCAAGACACTTGGCGTCAATAAACTCCTTCTCACCTAAAAAATACCACATCCCTAGCGTCGGTGAGGCGACCAGCTGATCCACCAAAACCTTCTTGCTCATCGTGGACAGAGCTTTGCTGACGTACACTCTGTCCAGCCAGTTGTACCAGTAGTGCAGCAGTGGACCCATGGAGCAGCCCACCACGAACATGCGACCTTCAGGGGGAGATTAACTGTATTAAATTAAATCCTACCTTTTCTACCATCTGTAAATTTTCTACCAACTGTTGTGCCAAGATAATTAAAATGTTCTTTGGGGTTGTTATATTTATTGGGTTTGTATATTTATTAGTCAGAAAACTAATTATTGGGCTGTCTATGTAGATTCTCAGTAATCCAAGTCATTGTGTTCCTAAGAGCTTCAGTACAGGCAACTGGACTTATTTTTTTGGGTTCTTGAGGGAGGTTCACCTCTCATCCCAGAACTGAAGACGCCTCTCTGATGAGAGAATCAACAAGACATGTCTAGCTGCCTTTTATAGAAGCTCTTAGGATTAATTAATGGGCTGCAACAGAATGATCACGACTGCATAGCTATTAAAAGCAGAGATAGCAAATGTTCTCCTCTGTATGTCACACGCAGTCACAAAAAGCATGAATTAAACAGATGCTCTTGTTCAAAATCATTTAAAATAAGTGCATTCAGCTTTTTCCCAAGTTGCCTTTACTATTTTACAAAGCAAACAGATCTGCAGCTCTCCTAAATATCAGCCACAGTGACAGTCTTTAATGATGATGCAGAGCAAATGTCCACAAATAAAAGTGACGATTACTTCTTTAAAAGCACAGAGAACCAAACACAGCTGCTCCCTTTTTTGCACAACCTTTACATTAATATGCATCTATGAGATAAACTCCATCCTCCACCTCGTCTCTCTCGCTCACCTGTCCTCTTCCAGTCCCGGACTCGGCCCGGCTCCCTGCGGTTCTCCCGGCTCTGCTGCAGGATGTCTCCCAGCGACAGCATCACTCCTCCGCTCAGGGTGTTGGTAAGCAGCAGGTACCGGCCCTGGAAGAACGGCTTCCAGGAGAACTGTATGCGGACCAGAAAGTCTTTACCCGCCCGGGGAAGCATGATGTTTGGACGGCAGAGACAGTCCTGTTATCTGTACAAGAGAAACAGCTTAGTCTCTTTCTGTTTGTTTAAAAGCTGCTTCCTCAAAGTCAGTCTGAAGAGGCCTGACTCGACTCACCCTGCCTTTGCCTGCCTCTGAAGCTTTGTTCATTGCAAAAGGTAAACTTCTTTGCTTGGAGGGGGAACACTCTGGTAATGACATTCTGCAAAAATGCAAATTTTTACCTTAAAAATCCCTGAACTTCCCCGTTGACACCCATGAAATTAAGCTGCTTTGATCATACTTCTATAGGGGAATTAAAGATGATTAAGATAATTTAATTATTAATATATTAAGGCAAATTAAGGCATTAATGGCTACAGAGTTTGATTTAGGGTGTTTTCCTACAATTCAAGGTAAATTAAGGACTATTTTAAGAGATTCTTGTTTAGTTCTGACCAACTAGAGGAATTTCCATTATTTCACAAACTTGCTTTAGCACAGGGCCATCACTGGGTTAATTTACCTCATGTATGAAAAAAAAACAGTTAATATACAAGTACATTCCACCCGAAGGTCGTCTCTTTATCAGTTATCCATTTGTAGCTACAGACATAAAGCGGCCCCTCAAAGTATTTCGACATCGATAAAGTCAGAGTGAAACTGTGAGTACAGCAGGAGAGTGATACGGCACAAACCAAGCTTAAAGAATAGAACAGCTCTGATTACATCTGCAAAAGGACGGATACAAAAATTTAGCAGGTTGTAGTCCAAATTTAACCAACACAGGTCTGATGCAATCAAGTCAGGGGAAGACTCCTAACCAGACTGGACCATGGGTGCACTATGCTCTACATACAAACGCAAAGAAGTCAGCAAAAATAGGATGATGAACCAAAGTTTACCAGCCGCCTGCTAAAATACTTTAATTAAGGAAAAAGTGTTAGACTGTTAGTTGCTCTCTAAGAGAAAAGATCACCTTGTTGATGCTCTAGCATGAATGAACTGAGCTATAAGATGAATAAGAAAATACTAGAACACTATGATCTTCAATGAAACCATCTCTTGGCTGTATAAATGGTTTATAGCCTTCATTTTGAAATGTAGCCTGAATTTATTGTTTTAGCCAATGTTGTGGTTTGATTAGTGCACTCATGCTGTCTTTAAAATGACTGCCTTGACATTTTATTATCTAATCAAATGGCTGATTTTTAAGAAGTGTGGTGCACAGTGGTGTCAGAGAAACATGTCACAGTTTCACAGGAATAGAATATAAAACCCCTTTTAAACTCGAAAGTTTTTATCAAATAACTCATCCCACAGACTAAAGTCTTGCTTTACAGGTGATAAAGACATTAATATTTATAGTATGGTCTGTGTCTGGGTGAATAAAGAGTGTTTTTTAGATACTGAATCAGTGTCTCTGCTGCTAACCGTTAGCCGTTAGCTCGTCAGTCTGTCTGGCTAATATTAAACTGAACTAACAGCTCGGCAGCTCTCACTGTGTAACCGGAGAGAACCCGATAATGTACCGTTTAATACTCGGTACAGCACAAACGCTGACATTAATGTAACATTCAGTTTTACAATGATTCAATCAACCAACAGACCGGTGGAGGTCGAACATGCGCAGGTGTTGCTCTGTTTCCCTGCACATACACGTTTCTCCTCACATGAACCCAACAATCAGTCCGCTTTTCTGCTACACCGACACACAAACCGGAAACGAAACAGCCCTGAATATAAATGTAGAAATATATTATTATATTATATATCTATGGAGGTAAACACAGTTCTTACTGTATGGAAACATCTGAGGTAACATCCATGATCAGAGCTGAGCGACACAGAGCTCACTAACACCGTGTGATAAATGTGTGAGCGCCACCTGCTGGTGTGGAGGAACAACGCAGGTCTAATAAATAGAGCAGCAACACTGCAACTCCACCTGTTCGGCGTTTATAAACACTATATAAACGCCTAATAAAGGGGTTAGCAAACATAGCATGTATGCTTAGAAACTAACTGTATACAAGCAATAACATTTTTAATTTAATTCAATTTTATTTTATTTATATAGCGCAAATTCACAGCATATGCCATATCACAACACAACACAGTAAGCAAACCTAACAATCCAAAGTTCCCCTTAGATTCCCTTTGAGCAAGCAGTTGGCAACAGAATAATAATAATTTTAAAAAAACTCTGACAGAAGCTGGCTCAGGGAATGGATACCAGCAGACGGAGAACAGACAAGCAATACATAAAAGAGCCATGAACATCTTGAAGCTCGGTGAGGCCAGCGGCTGCAGATCAGAGAAGTGTAGCTCCAGATACAGAGGGGAGACATACTCAGTGCATCATGGGAGTCCCCCAGCAGTCTAAAGCTATAGCATGAGCAGCCCTAACTATAAGAATATCAAAGAGGAAAGTTTTAAACCTAATCTTACGGCAGAGATGGTGTCTGCCTCCACAACAGAGGAGCCTGAAGGCTCTGCCTCAGATTCTATTTAACACTTTAAGATTTAGTCTATATTTGACAAAAATCTAAATAATCCTCCACATATAAGCGCTCACAGATGGAGGTAGAGTTTAGAAACACATTAATACACATTTATAGTATCCTAACACATAACTTATATGTATGTAAGTTGTTATGTATATATAGTGTATACAAAGTTCATTAAGTGTGTTAACAGTAGATTATAATGTTGATGATGAGCAGGACACTGTAAATGTTAATTAATGTGTTTATGAACTCCTTTACCTCCATCTGTGGACACCTATGAGTTTAGAATTTTATATGGAATGTTTTTACTGCTCTTTAACAGTACAATCTGCTGTTAACATACTTTATATACATATTATACATCACATATATACAGATATTGATAGGGTAACAACATTGATCATGTTGTCGCAATACAATGTTTGTTGGGAAAGTTTGGGTGCTGGATTTATTTGAGTGTCACCCAAAGAATTCATTGTCAGTGTGTCCCTGATGCATCAGAGCTGCATGCCTCTCTCTACCCCTTTTCACCCTGTCTCTCCCCCCATCATTAAAAATGGAATTTAAAAAAGAAAGAGTTGATATAATTATTATTATTTTAGAAGAGAATATGAAGATATACCAAGCCAAATCTAGTCTGAGACTGACTGTGAGCAAAAAACATGAATTAAACTAGTTCTCAGTGTTAACCGACCAACAGAGCTTGAACTTATATCATTTACTAGATTTAAAATGAATTCACTTTGCTAAAAGTCATTCATGAAGTCTTAGCAGAGTGAATTCATTCAATCTCGTAAATGATACAAGTTCAAGCTCTTTTTCTGTAGCAGCACTATGACTGTCACTTAGAAGTGTCAGTCATAAAAACATATTTACTGCTGAAGATGAGCATTTGGAGGCATCGTGGAGCTCAGTGCAGCAGAAAATAAAATGAAAAGAGACATGTTCAAAAGATTCCTAAAAAATAGCAAAAAATATGTATTAACAAAAACATGAGTTTAGTTTTTTATTAACCACTGCTGAGGAAACATCCAGGACTTAGGTGGCACCAGCAGGTACATGTTACAAGGAATTTTTTTTTTCTTACCATGGAATACTCTCATAATTGCTCATTTTTGTTGTTGTTTAGTCCTTATAAAGCCACAGATTCCTCCATTTTAAATGTACACATTTGTTGCCACAATAAAACACAATATCTGAATAAAGTATTCAATCACATTACGCCAAACCTGTATTAAGCATTGTTTTAGCACAAGAGGTTGGACAAGACTTCATGGGAACATAGGGTGATATTTACAGGGCAGTGTGGGGTCAGTGGGGCAAACAGACACTTCATGGTAAAGCTAATCCAACCATGGATTTATACCTCCGAAACTGACCTGATAAAAGCTGTAAAGAGCTGTGAGTAAATGCAGAGTCACTCCTTTTCAGCAGTTGTCTATCTGAGTCTTAACAGCTCCTGTAGATTACACCTCTTTGTACAGTTAAATACTGTCACCTACTGACGTAAAGTAACACAGCAGGACATACAGACTGAGGAATACTGACACAAGCACGAATTAAGCAGAAAAACTAGCTACAAGAAATCAAATTCATTTAAATAAAAACACATTAGAAAGTGCTTAAAAACAAAGACATGCAATAGAGATGAAGAGGAAATATAAACAGCAATATGCTAAAACAAAAACAGCCCCTCTCTGTGTGACACAAAAACATTACAGCACAGAATTATCAGAGTTGCACATGGACTAATATATAACTGTTTTATTGTCAGGGCTGGAAAAGGTGGAGCTCATTTAAACAGGAGATTGTTGGTTAATAATACGTGACATAATACTTGTACATGTGTTTTGTGTGAACACAGTAAACCAGAAAAGCAATAAACTGTAGCTCGTTGATTCTCAGAGGTGACACAATGTAATCAAGTAAAAAGAATACATGTGTGTGTGTGTGTGTGTGTGTGTGTGTATCTACATGTATGTTATTTATGTTCTTCATGTGTTAGTGAGACATTAATGTTTACCATTGTATTTATTTTAACTGAGCTCCAAAGCATCATTTGATTTAAAAAGCACTTTACTCTGGTGCAACATTAACATGTTGGGAATATGTTTCACATTTAAGAGACTATTTTCTGCTCACGTAAGATTTTGTGCAATTTCAATGTTTTTACAGAAGAACCCTGTGAAATATGGTGATTTTCCACATTCAGGGGAATCTGGCCATTATCTGAATTTCTACATATAGAAGCATCCGTACAATATCAACAGTAATTATATTTACTTGTAATTTATTTCTTATTATTCTACTGGTGTCAGTGTGTTTTCGCTCTGTTCCATTTGCTAACACTGCAAATTTCTGGGAGTTATACAGGCTTAAATCTGAATCTGATCTTAAATGTATTCAAAAATTCTATCAGACACCTGATGTTAAATATTTATTCCCGGGGACCAAAGTAAAATCATTTATGTTTTTTTTTATTATTTTGCTCTTATTTATTGTTTCTTGTCCTGTTTCTGCTGACAAAGCACCAAATGATAACAGTATATTTACCTGCATCATGTGCATGCACTATGTCGTGGTAAAGTTTAAATTATCCAATTACCATTTGTATTTTTGAGATAACGGTTCATTTTTCTGCTGCATTTATTGGTCTTAATGTCCTCCACATGTTTAATCTTTTATCACTGCAGGCAAATTAATTCTGTCTTAATCTCAGTGAATCTCAGCACATAATTATTCAATTAATTCTAAGCTTTAAATTGCTTGTTAGTACTCTTAAACTTTGCATTTGCTGTAATATTCCTGACATGAGAAATTACAGAATTGACTGTACAGTGGTTACAATGATCTTTTGACAGATCTGAATGGGTCAGAGCGTCTCTGATTTATTCTGAGCCCAGGTCTGTATTACTGCAGTGTTCCTCTGGTGATGTTACGTTTCTTTCAGTGATATTTTTACTGTAACCTTTATGAGACCAAGTGTCTGATATTGGCTGGAAATGGCAGCAGTGGTTACTGCTGACCTCATGATCAATAATTCAGTTTCTCCGGCAGCGCTCATCAATAATAAACGACCGGTTCAGTGTTAGAGGTGGAATGTTTCAGGCCACTTCTTACGGCGAGGCTCAGGATTCGTCAGACGGACTGTCAATTATCCACTGGGCCCGTTTAGTCCCGCCCACCTGTCATTCATTTCACGTCACCTGCATGAAGTTGGCGGTGTTACACAGAGACTAGAGCTTCCTTTTTCTGCCACAATAAGATCATGTAAAGCCGTAAACGTAAGATAAAAACACTACACTTTAAAGTGGAACTCCGATGAATTAATACGATAAATTTTGTTTACTGATATGTGGAAATACTTCTGCACGTGTGAAAACAGTTGCACGTATCAGGGGCAGAAGAAATTCCCTGAAGTGTACTGCTTTGAGGCATTTGTAGAAATTAATTAGCAATTATTTTGATAAAGATGTTAATTATTTTTTGGGAAAAATATCCCAAATATCATTATTCCAACTTCTCTGATGTAAGAATTTCCTGTCTTATCTTGAATTAATTTTGACAGTTCTATTTTATTGTTCTTAATTTTGAAGTTTGGACTGTTGACTTAAAACAAACACTCTGGTGATTAGCTCCACCTCAACCCACTATAAAAGTAAATGTTTACACATGAATGGATCAATGTAAGTTCAATAATATGATATAGTGGTAGTTTATGTCCATCACAGGAGCCAGACATTGTAGGAGGAAAATTCACAATAAGATAAAATAAGACAAGATAAAACATTTTTGTACCAGATTTTGCTCATAAAAACTAATGTGTAAAATACCAATAAGTATAATACATTCTGAAAACTAGTAAGATGAAATAAAACTAGAATAGAAAGGTTAGTAGAAATACTGGATTCCAAACTTTGCCGAAAAAAACTGCATTTTTGAAAACACAAATTATGGAAAAAAAGATCGAACTTTTAGTGTCTAATTTTTTAGCTTTTTTAAAACTATATTAAACCAGTTCATTTTAAAGGCTTTTATTTTGGAATTGGTCTATGGATGCAGCGTTTCTCAGCCTCTCTGACTTGACAGCGGTGTTTCTGCGGTGCTGGACGCGGAGGATAGCAGCCGGATAGAAATCTATAAAGGTGGGTTTTTCTGTCTTTAATAATCTGCTGCAGGGACACCAGATCGTACGTTTATATTTACATGTGCAGTAAAACGTGTTTGCTGCTCATGTCACGTTATTTTAAAAGCCAAGCGACGGATTTCCAGATTAAATAACCTTTGGCACAAGATGCTGCCTTAACAGCTGTTTCCATTGTGAAAAGCAGAAAAGCCGTCATAGATGCAGCCTGTAAAAGGCATGATGATCTGTGTTCTGTGTGTGGATGGACGAAGGCTGCTGCTGCTTCAGTGGTCTGTGGTTTGACTCGGGGCCTGTCCTGCAGGGAAAAGGCGTTTCACACCGTCCGATGGTGGAAATCTAGAACATGTATCTGACTGGGTCTGAGGCAGGAACAATGAAATAAAATACAATCACTCACAGAGCAAACCAGATTTATCATGTGTATAATATTTGACGTGCATATATACAATTATTCCTGATCATATTTGTCGAGAATGATCATGAAATCACGTAAGGTCACCATATGTTCACTGTTAGTCCAAATGTGAGGATGATTACAGGAATACTGTTGGTATTTAATTGATGAAATGTTCCCTGCATTGAGCCATATGTGCTTGTTGAGTTGTGGAGGTAAAATATTTAACCAGATCTTCATACTAACTGGCTGTTCACTCATTCATTCATTCATTCATTCACATTCAAACCAAAAATAACTATATTATATACATGTATTTGCTCTGCATGCAAAGAGAATGTATTTAACAGGACAGAGGAGGACATTATACAGTATATAAAGAGAATATATAATTGAGTATTGATGAATTTGTGTGTGGTCTGTGTGTGTGTGTGTGTGAGGATGTAACGGCTTTCATTTACTTCCACCTGCTGTTTTCAAAGCTTTACTGTTTCATCCAGCATCCTGCTGACTTTCAGCAGTTTAAAATCAGTCGGTATAATGCTGCAAAATGACAACACATAGACCGATGTAGACTCTAACATTTAAACTCCTCTGGCATTAATAGTCTTTTTTTTATTTTTTCTTATCTACAAAGATGTTTTGATGCATTGAAATGAGTCTGAATACGAGCTCTCAGTCTGCAGGCCACATCTGCACGTCCTCTGCTAACAGAAAACTTACTGGCAGTTAGACCTGAAGGCAAAAGTGACGCATCTGCCGTGTCACGTGGCAAAACACACATCCATGTTGGCTGTGTCACACACACCACACTACCAACCAGGGTCAGACCGACCTGACACGTGGGGTTGAGGCTTTTTTATTATATCCAAGACTGTGTGATTGTCTAAAGCTGCTTCGGAGACTTTCAAACAGAGGAAAACCAAAGAATCTCATGGACGAGCTCATCAGATTTTAGGCCACAGCTGTATAAAGAATTGGAGCTGGCCATTAAAAGGCTCAATCAGTGCACCCTATCAGCATAATGTCATAATAAATGAAAAGTAACCAAAGAAAGCCTTGAATGCAAATTATACTACATTAAATTGTAATTTTAAAAAAAAACCGTTACATGTAGTGTAGAGACAGAAAAGAAACATGTCAGTTTAAAGGTAAATATTTCTGTTTGCAAACTGACACAAGGTTTTGTTTCCCGTCATAAACGTCCTGGATTCACCTGCTGACTGAAACAAACCGAACGCATCTCCCACATCCCGGCTGCTCTCTTCTCCTCGCTGCTCTTTGTGGAGAAAAAAGAAAAAAAAAATGAAGACGCGCTATTTTTAGCCTCCCCTCCTCTCATCTGCATCCCCACGCTTCCTAGAAAAAGGAGGCACGTGATTGGAGGGAAAAGGGGAAAATGCCGTCTCGGTCAACCTGGGAGCAGCTGAGTGACACGGCTGCTGTCTGTTTGGACTTATTGTTTCACACACGGGGCTGGTGAATAATATATGGGTTTGAGTAAAAATCCGATATTCTGCTGAGTAACATTGACGGCACAATAGATTTATTTTAACAGTTGATGTAAATGGGATTTAGCAGCCTGTTAGTGTTTCATCGCTCCACTTTTAGAGTCCCACTTTAACATTTTAGCATCAAGAAAGAGAAGAGCAGAGCAGCCGGTGAGAAAACATGCAAATAGCAGCAGTTTGCTTGAGGGGTCAGAGGTCAGATGGCTGCTGACTTCACTTTAAACAACAGCAGTGACCCTCCCAAATTAAATTGATCTGAGTTTTACAAGCCTCCCGGCCACTGTAGACTGGGATAAGAACGAGTGCTTTAGGATGGAAGGAGTTTTGCTGCTGCATCCACACAAATTTAGTGTCATAAAACTGCTTCAGGCAACCTAGTGGAAGATAAATATGGCCTTTCTGCTTTCTAGTCTCCTTGTTCTTGAGTGCCAAGAGAAAAAGTAGCACTGCAGAAGTACTCCATTACAAGTAAAAGTCGTGCTTTTAACATTTATCTTTCTGCTGCATGGATTTTTATATTTCTGCAGTTTTATTTTGATGCAACAATTGTTTCATTCCAAATAAGGTGTCACCTATTATAAACTGATCCTGCTTTGTGGCTGAGATTTTCCTCCGAAAAGTGTGAAGTGAAGTTTAATTATAAAGTGGATTAAAATGGAAAAACTTAAGTAAAGTGCAAATATATAAATAGCCCCTGAATAATTGTACTTAGTTAGTTTTCACTGGTGTCTGTTTGTTCTAATGAAGGCAGATGTCAGCTGGTTAGAGCGATAACGTGGGATTGACCTCTGGATTAGGATGTATTGATGAGGCCTTTCCTGGGTACTTTGATGTATAACTGTGCTTAAAGAGAGCTAACAATAGAACCAGAGGGATGCTGCATGTCTGTAGAGCAGGAACACACTGTACAGCAGATACAGGGTGAGGCAAGAGTTTAATAGTTTCTGTTTGTTGCATGCTGATGTGAGCTGCTTTGTGGTGACCATATGTGTTCATGCTTCTCAATGATGTCTGAATATTTGCAGCTTTTGACGCACAGGGCAACAATTAATGAATATTTACATCTGAGACTAATCTGTTTCTTATTGTCTCAGTCCTCCGTAAATCATCAGAAAATTTGTTTTTAAGAAAGCCTGTGTCATCATTTGGTGGAACCCAAGCAGCATCCTCAGATGCCTTCTTTTGTTTGACTGAGAGCCCAAAACAAAAAGATCAGACAAATGAATTATTTGGCTGTTATTGCCGCTCAGCTGATGTGTTCCAGTCAGCTGCTGCTTTGATATCTGGTTTGATGTGGAGCTTGGTTGGTGGAAAGCATCATGGACTCTGCTTTAACCCTTGAATCCTAGGCTGTTCTATCATTTTTCACCTGAGAAAAACATCCCCAGATTCAGTCAGTAACAGCTCCTTAACTGTGCAGTCAACTTCCTCATCACGAAGTCAGAGTGAGATTTAAAGGCCCCCTTTGGTGAAAATCACGATTTTTTTTTTTAACTTTGTTAACATGTCTACATGATGTTTTTTTATGTGCCAAAAGATGCATCATGAGCGAAGTAAGCAATCAATGCCATGGCTGAGTGTTTCCACCTTGAAACTGCAGTGAACTAATGACCGTCTCAAAATCACAGATTCAGACCTCCAGGGTTTCACATGTAACAAACCTAATGAACCAGTCAGACCGCTTGCAGGGTGCATGTCATGGCTGTTTTTAAGTATTGCTTACTGGTTCCAACATAAACGGCTGAATCACTCTGATAATCCAAGTTCCCAGTGAGTAGTGCAGACTAGTGTGTTAGCAGAGTCGGAGGTGAGCTGGTGTGCTTGAGCTTCATATGGTAACGAATACGGAGAAAGAGGTCAGGACTTCATAGATCTCTACATTCTAAAGTTGGCAAATGTGTATTGTTACATCTAAGTCATTTTAAGGCAGGAAAGAAATATTTTCATTGGAATAAAACTTCTAAATATTAAACTTCAACACATAGAAATGAATTTTTTAGGTGTTTCATTGACGACCAGAGAAGAACTTTAAAGAGCTTCAGCACAAACTGACATTTTTCCTTCCACAAACTCTCAATTAGAGAGTGAATAACAGACTTGCAGCGATGAGTCTGTGACACCGATTTCAATGAATCGGTCCTAAAAATACTCGATTGCAACTCCATCAATGTCGATGCCGCAGAAATGAAGCACAACAAATGTTACATCCATGTTAGTCATCGTAGTACCAGCTGGCCTCTCCACTCAATGAGCCACGCTCGGCAAACTTGGGAACATGGCAGCAGTTTTATTTGCAGATACAGCTTAGTCACAGACAGTGTTGAGTTTATCATTCAGTTTAATGACATTGGTTTGATCATTTAGGTTACAGCTGAAAAGTTTGGGGAAAATAATGGATTGCAATCATCAAAGTCAAACATTTCAACATGTACCATGTAATAGATTTAAAACCTTTGATGGAGCGTTACCACATGAGGTACCATCATAAGGGCTGTACTGTAACACTTGGAGGAGGGCTTGAATTTGCAAAGCCATTAACCTGACAGTTTAAACTCTGCATAATGTGTAGCCTAAATTGCAGCCTTTGAGATTCACTAATGGCTTGTTTCAGTTTATATTTGAAATCGATAAATTATTCAGCTCTAATTTAGGCTGACTAGCCCTCCATGTTCAAGCAGCATATAATCTGCTGAAATGAAATCATGAAATCTGTTTAAACCAATACCTCAGTATGATTTCTTGACTCTTTGCTGCCACAGATCAGGTGATCAGGTGATGATGTGATCTCCATGAGTCGTCTCAGTAACCGTAGGAAGGTGTTTGGCTGATCTAGGATCAGCTGCGGATTAGCTGTCTGTCTGCAGGAAGCCGGCCAGTTCTGATTAAATGAGCCTGACTAGCTGGCCGCAGCAGCACTTAGCCCCGGATCAATCCATCTCCTGCAGGACGTCAATCTTCTTTAGGTGACAGGTTTAGAGGCGAGCGCGGTGATGTCATCATCCAGCACCGAAACCAACAACTCTTAGTCATGATTGGATTTGGATGAAAACAAATGAAAAACGTTTCTTCTGGTTAGAGAGTGTGGCTTGAGAATCCAGGCAGAGAGTAGATCTCTGATTTGAGCGCTTTCTATCATCAATCAAATATTTTATAAAGTCAGCCTTTAATGCTTCTTTTATGTTTTCTTAGTTTCTCAGCCTGAGCTCACAAACATCTAAAAATCCAGGGCACTGACCTCAGATATCTGGGCCACCAACTGCATCTTCAATCTAAAAGCCGCAGCAGTAACACTCTGTATGTGACAGATTTCAGTGTCATTTCATCCTTGTTATTATCAGCTTTCTCTGCCTGATAAAACCTCCTCAGCAGCTACTGTCGGTGCCCATTTCGCCGTCTTCGTCCACCCTCGTTTGAACTCTCAAGTCACGTCCCTCCTGGCATTCAATGTCGCCTCAGTGACTTGTTTTCCCTCATCAAACCACTGGAGAGGGTTTTAACCTCAGAGCCAGTTTGATGGGACCTTTAACGCAGGTGTTGGGATGTCACTGGAAAATGCTACATCATCATTCACTTAAGAAACTTCCTCTTGAGGCATTAAAATCAATTAAGGAACTCATATTGCAGGAGAAGTAAAAACAAAAATGATTAATCAGTATGTGACGTACACGAGTTATTTTTGCTTCGGGCCAGAGTTCTTAATCTAGACTCCAAAATGATCTCATAGTTTAGCGTCACATTGTTGATGGAACTTTCCGAGATGCTAATTTAATAGAGACGATGATGAGACATTATTGATCCCTGTGGGGAAACGAGGCCATGAGTCAGCACGTTTAGCAGACTAGAGCTCACAAGCTCAAAAATTCTGTATGAAATATTTTAATAGAAGGAAAATCATAAAGTCAGCTGTAATAAAAGGGGAAGATTCTTACATGGGCTGAATTGTTGCCACAGTGTTTTTAGGTAAAGCTAAGATGATTAACTAGTTGCATCTGCAGCAATTCAGAAATGCCAACAATGATCCAGTTGCAGCTTCTTTAGTGTCTCTTTTTTCCTTTTATATCATTGTAGACCAGATATCTTAGAGTTTATGAACTATTGTTGGATTGTTGGTCATTAAAGAAGCAAGACATTTGAGAACGTCACTTTGGGCTACTGGATGGAGTCATGCGCATTTCTCCAAATTTTATTAACTATTTAGTAATGAAAGAAACTGCTGCTTAAAGCTGCAGTCGCACAGCTCAGAGGTCAGAGCACTGGTGTCGTGAACACTGGAGTTGTGCGTTTAGAATTGTTAGTTGTTGCTGAAGAATTGCTTCAGCAAAACGCTGAACCCTGAATTGTTTGCAGTGTTTGTATACATGTAGTCTGACTCACGAGATGTAGACTTCAGGTACAAATCTGATTCCTGATGGCCATTTTACAGGTCTTTGTCCTACTTGTCCGCTATATGCATGTTACCATTTTCAAACAAATCCTTCATTAACGAGAAATAATAACCTGCAAACCGCAACTTACGCACTAAAAAGGTGGGTTTTTATTTGTTTTTATTTTTGGTGACTCAGTCATTTTAATGACAGTGTAAATGTTGCAGCAAAACAATTCCCCTATTGCTGTTTTGCAGGGGCACCGTTGCTACATCCTGGGTTTAGCTCCCACCAAGACTATGGTGATTGGTTTAAATAAATACAAACAAGCTGCAGTGTGTTTAGTCACACCGTTCTCCTCTGCTGCTGTGTGAGACTGCTGTACATGCAATTTAATGTAGTATATAATATGGTCCATTGTGCACTTTCTTTATACTTCGTATCAAACCCATTTGTTAGGTCAGCTCTTACAGTAAAGTACACCTGGGTTGAAGGCAGTTTACTATCAAGTTTAAATGAAAGCAGCAGCCACTTCCCACAGGCTGAAACACATTTGCATAATGAGAATTTGTTAATTACTTTGAGATTAAGCACAGAGGCCTCAGTCTGTAAGCTTCTGTATCAAATTAGAGTGTAGTGAAGGTTAAACCAACTCTCTTCTCCGTGGCTAATCTCGGAGACGCAGAGGAGAGGCTGCAGTTATCTCAACACACCGACACACACAGCAGACGCTCCACAGCCTCTTCTGAAAGCCAACCTAAAGCTGTGATAGTGTTTGACAACATCCAGACTTCCAGTGGCAGCTGATCATTTTTAACCTCCTCTAATCACTGCTAGCATTTACTGTCACATGTTTACATTCATTTTGATGTGTTAGGCCAACACTTTAGGCAAGACCAAGTTCACATTTTAGATTTCAAACATTTAAAGGCAACACTAGAAAAAAAGGTTGAGGGTCACAGCATTAAGACAGATGAAGCAAATACTCCTGAAATGCTGAATAATTTTGAGAGATCAGTATGTTTTGGAGACAAATGTAAGGAAACAAGGGTTTTGGAGGTAAATTATTTAGCTTGAACAGTCTAAACTGACTGTAAGACCTTGATTTGAATAACTCTTTCCAAGTGTAAAACTTGTTCTAATTTCCCGATGTGGTATCAGTGTGACACCGCTGACTCAGCTCGAATAAAGCCGTCGATAAAAGAGCACATGCAGAAATATCTGCAGAGCTGAGCAGACACTGTGGTGCAACAGTGACACGAGCAGATACATTTTTAATAAGGCTCGCCGAAGAAATCGAACACCAAACTCCGACTGTGATCAAGTTTAATCTTACTTCCAGTAGGTTGGTTTGAGTCAGAGAAACGTGATTGTGACATTTTGAATTTGGTTTGTGTTTCAGTTCAGTGTCAAACAGAGTGACAGCAGGCTAGATGGATAGGCCTAAAAATCATCTTTGGAATTTTAGGTGTTTTTTTATTAGTTTTGTAAAATGTTATTTAAAATCTTACCATTTGAAATCATCATTATTAAGCTTCATTAGTCAGCGTGTTTCCATTCATCTGTTTTTGCATGTGTTTTCAATTTTTTATAAATATCTGAGTGGAAATGCAGCAAAGAAATGAGTCAAAAATGTTGTTAAAAGGGTGAAACAGCTGATTAATGGATGTACTAGTCTCATTTCAAATTTCCTAAACTGCATTTCCTTATTCTAGTGTCACCAGCTGTTTATCTTGATGAGCCCATTGCTTAATATTCAGCTAATGGTTGAGGATGGACATGTGTATTAATTAGTTTTTCTTTTGTACTCATTTTACATTTGAATTAAAACTTGACTAATAATATCCCATTTCTTCTTTTGACCCTCAACAGAAACACATTTAATATAAGCCAACATCAGGTTGGTCGGTTGGTCCGGTTACTGCAGTAACTGGGTGTAATGATTTAGTTCGTTACCCCTACTTTCCTTGTAATCTGTGTAGAAAACTTGTTGAATTTAGTGACACATGGGTCTCCACGTACAACTTAGCAGGGTTAGAGCTAGAGCTGCAAAAGTTAGTCAGTTAATCACTTCGTTGTCTGCTATTTTGATCATGGATTATTCAGTTCGAGTAATTTTACAATAAACACATCTTTGATTAAGCTTCTTAAAATGGAACATCATCTGATTTCTTTACTCCTCAGTGACCATGAACTGGATCTCTTTGGGTTGGAGCTAAAACAAGACATTTAAGGATGCCATCTTAGACTTTGATTGACTTTTTTTTTTTACATTTTATAAATCAAACAACTAATCGGTTAATGAATTAAATAATAAACGGATTAACCAACAATAAGAATAATGGAGTTATAGACATGTTAAGTTCAACTAGCAACTCAAGTAGACACCTTTGGTAAACTTTGGGCTGAGGTGATCACACACACTTAATGCTGTTTTTTCCTTTTAATGTGACATACCGATGTATTTCTAACAACCAAACTAGATGTTTGATATTAATACAGTTTGGCCCAATGCTCAGAATCCTCTACAACAAACCAACTAGACCACATAGACAAAAGTCTCAGGAATGACATGTAGGAAGATCTTTAGACAGGATTTTGACTAAAATCTACAACATGCAGATTTTAGGCAAAATCTCCTCATTTCCTCAGTGATGTTTATATCAATTAACACATAACAGAATATGAGCATATGGACATTTGGTATGTATAAAAGAGTCAGATTCCCTTTTGAGGCTAAGAGTATTCAAAATGAACACTAGGCTACGTGATCGTGACGTTAGTTTGCAGGTCTGTCGTCCTTTAAATGCTCCTGCAAGGAATTGTGGGATTGCATTATCTGCTGTCCTTTAGCGTGGCCTTCTGTTTGTTAAAGGTGACGGGACAGGCAGCACTGGACTTCTGTGCTGATAAACGTGGGTCAGTTGATTCAACGCACTGTTTGTCTCCTTCAGTCGCTGTGTTTGCTTTCATTTAGAAGGTGTGGATTATGTGAGTCACACTGCAGTCCTCTCGCTGGGACTGAGCCTCCGGTTTTCGAGCATGTGAGAGGAAAACATTATTAAATATCACCTGAGTTCAGCAGCATCTGCCTCACCCGAGTATGAACTGAGGAAAGTGATGCAGAGTCCAGTTAAAAGACTCCGAGATGCTGTAGAGGCTTTAATGTTAATGAACCTTAGTGATACAGTGACGCCAGAAAGCAGGGATTTGGTGACACGTTTTTTCGATGTGTTGGCTCTAGACTCCTGCAGCTGTGAGTTTAAATTTCCAACTCTCAGTTTGAATTTAAAGGTTCTTATATCCATATCAGGTGAACTGTGTAGGTATTGTTGCCCTTTTTATGCATGACCTTCCCCGATTTTAAAGGTCAAGAAGAAGTTTGACATTTAAATAAAGAGTTTTACAATTTTGGGCCATGTTCTTTGCGGTCTACACCAGCAGACTGTTAACTGGCACAGTATATTTCCTGAGTGTAATCTGCCAGATCTGTGCTGGTGACAGCTTTTTCTTTTCTTGTTTTGGGAGCTTTATGCTCCCAGTCTGATCCTAGACTTCAGTTAGATGACAGACTGAGCTACTCCGCTACACTTAACTAGAAAATGAAAAGCTCTGGGTGTCTTTTCTTTACATTTATTTTTGGTTAATTCTTTTGCATTATTATCCCAAAATAAGATGAGGAGTTAAACACCACCTCATAGTCTAAAATGGAAGACTGAAGACGTATAAGACCTAAAGCTGTCCGAAACACTGGACGTTTTACGCATCTCCTGATGCCGTCTTATAATTTTCCAACTTACTGGGCTGCCGTATAGCTCACTGAGTTAGGGTATTACCAAGAAGGCGCAGGTCGCCAGCAGCGCTTGTGAGTTTGAGTCTGGCTCACAACCTTTGCTGCACGTCTTTCTCTCTATACCCTCTTTCACCCAGCCCCTCTCTCTATCATTAAAAAATGGAAAAACTCCCCCTAAAAAAATATCTTAAAAAAAATGTTAATCTTACTGTTACCTGTCATTCGTCACACAAGAAAGGTTATGCCTTGCACGGCATGCACGGACAGCTGCGCAAGCCATGGACACATGGTTGTTTACATTATTCTACATGTTTCATACATGCACAGATCAGCGTCTGTACATTCCACTCATGCACATTACTGCCCATGCACCATAATTTCAGGCCGCACGCAGACATCTGAAAAGAGGTCCATGCAAACTCTTGGGGATTCAGGCAAACGACAAAACTAACATCACTTGGACCGTAGTGGACCCTTGCGTGGTCTCAGATGCATAAAGTATAAGGCCTTGGTTATACCCTAGCTGACCCTTGCATACTTGCGCACACTAAAAAGTACAAGCATGGACGTGTAATTGTTGTTCTCATTAAGCTGCTGTCTAGTCTGATTGGAGGAGTCTTTTCTATACGTACAGTACCACCAATCACTTGCACTACTGCCCTGGTGTTGTACTTACTGTGCAGATTGTCCATGCAAACATAAACTCCGGGCTTCACATAGACGTCCAGAGAAGGGTTCGTGTAGGCTTTCATGGACTTGGGCAGATGCTGAAATTTACGTCGTTTGGACCCTAGTGGACCCTCACGTACTAGCAGATGCTTAAAGTATAAAGCCTTCAATATACTCCCATATGGACATGCACATGGGCACCACACACAGATACACAGATGCATAGTTATTGCTAATATACTACCTTCTAGTTTGCACACAGTCTGTTGGGATGACCGTGTCCTTACATGTGCTAAAAGCTGTATCTTTGTAGTCTGTCCATGGACACGACTACCAAACGTGCAAACTATTGCCTTTGTGGTGTAAAGACCATGCAGACTATGGACTTTGGGAAATTGAAAAAATTTATGTCACACATACTCTCAGAGGTGGAAAATATAACACTGACCTTTGGCTCTTACCAAAGTAATTTAAGAAAAAAGCATTTCTTTCAGGTGATTCTCTCTTTTCAGTCACACTGCACAACATAGCCAAAGTCAATCCATGATCTGTGCCTAAAAGTGCTTTGTGTTTTTCACGGGCAAATTGCTAAATATGTTGTTTGCATTCAAGAGCAAACTCCTATGGCAGCTTCCATTTATTTTAATCTTTACTAAGGGGGAATAAGTTAACAGAGCAAATATTTTCAGACCTCAGATTTTGAACTAATATTGGAGTCTCATACAAAAACATGAACATTTGATGTTGCTTTATTTTTGACTCACAAAATCCAATATATCATGTCATTTATAGCCTTGATCATTTTTCAATAAGTCTTTCTTTAGAGTGTCTTATTTATGAAGAAAAATAGTTATGTAACATATTCACTGTAATACATGTAGACTTGAAGGATGCACAGGAGCTCATGGCTGCAGATTTGCGAGGAATTACTGACGTCACAGGCACAGCGGAAGATATCATCGAGCAAATAGATATCGACAGCCAGGCGGCCACTGCAGAAGAATCCTGTTTGCACAAATTAGACCGGAGATTATGAACAGTTTTCGGAGCCATTTCTGCGTCTGTGAACGTCGCTGCAGTTCCGTTTCACTTCAACTCCCGTCTCACACCACCTGCTCAGTCCCCCCTTTTGCATAACAAACCATCAATGTGTTGAGGAAGGGTCGGTGCTTCTCCATTATTTAACAAGCATCTCTCTGTTCCTTCATGTAAGCCGATAGGCCTGAGCCATAAGGAGGGTGCAGTTGTTTTGTTTGTGCTTTATTCCCTGAGAGTTCTAGTGTTCCACTGCAGCCGAGCTGAGATAACAGGCTAAATATAGAGCCGGGCGCAGGGACTCTTTCAGTCCTGTGGGCTAAAGTCATTGTGTTCTCAAGAGTCGACAAGGTTTCCTGAATTCTTTTGGGTTTTGTAGCCTTGAATCCTTGTAGGCTGGCGTTGCTTGGTGCAGTTACATACCAGCAAATGTTGAGTCCGGCTGCTGTTTGTTTGTCATTTGTTAGGTTTGTAGTGTGTTTGGATCCGTTGTCTGATTACCCAAATGGCTGCCGTCAGAGTACATTTATATATGTAATATATTTACAAACTGTAATGAGCTTGTTTTAATATTTTTGTTGAAGTATTTTCACTGTTGTAAACTGCAAAACAGAAAAATCATACTGTCCTCTTCCCATCTGTGGCTACATGTTTTCTTTTTTTCTTCTTGCTTTCTCTGAATAGGACAATTGCACTTCCAGTTCTTTCTTGTTTTGGCATTTTTGAGGACATCATTCATCATCAAAAGTTATTTGTAGAAAAAAGCAAGTGGGGCTTTTGTCTTGTACGTTTTGCTGATTGAATGTCCCACCTGAGTTAACACAGGGCCTTAGGGTCATTAAAAACTGAAAGAGTCTGAGGCAGTTTGAGGAAAATTTGCATTTGTTTTTTTATATCCAATTTGACATTTTCGGTCCTTCAAAATAAAAGCTGTCACTGCAGTTTTCACCAGAACGGCACATCTTATTTTATAAACTATGTCTCCTTCATGATCACTGTTCTGCACCATCCTGATGAAGGCAGGATAGTACTGAAGAGCATTTCGAAGCGTGCTATATGTTCAATTTTAAAGGTCTTCTACTGAAGCTCCCTCTGGTCTAGGTCTTGATGTGTGTGTGGATACCATTCACGATACTGACCATGACAACAAACTTCTACAGCTCTCCAAAATAATGTTTGACTGAAACTAAACACACACGGCTGTTGTAGCGACCTTCATAACATAGCAGATACACCAGCTTATCTTTCCATTTGAGAAACCTACCTGCCATGTTTGTATGTGAGAGTGCAGGCTAAATCTAAAGTTACCGCTGTCATATACTTACTTCTCTGTGGTGTTGCTGGAGGTGTAGATGTCAGGCTACATCTTTAATAGACTGTAACTTAAGCTGAAAGCATGACACTCCTGTCATGAAGAGCTCATCATCAGCGTTTGCAGAGAGATCTCTCTGGACTTGACTGGTCTGCTTTCATCACATGGTAGCGACATGTTTTTGTTGATCAGCCACACTGCAAAAAACACCTGAAATCATGTGTTTGGGGAGAGACCACAGTATAAATGATGTTATCAAGACAGAGGTACTGACTTTAAAGTATTAACCCTCCTCAGCCCACAGCTGTGAAATTGTAGCATCTATTTGAAACTGTCTAGTAGTACTTATTCCTGAATCAACGGAGATAAACATGTCCAAACTACCCAACATTTTCCAAGAAGGTTTTGGACCTGTAGTATTTTTTCTCCCATGATTCTAATGATGTTTAATAGTGGAAAACCTAAAAAAAAAGTAGAGAAAAAATGTATTACATGAGTATTTTTTCATTGGCCGTCACTGAGTCCTGAGTGAATTCACCAGTTGTGTCACTTTACAATGTCTGTATGTAACATACAGGTTATGGGGTTAAGGTTAAGGTTTAACCCCATATACACTCACTAAGCATTTTACTAGGAGCAGCTATTAAATCTAATGCAATTTATTCATCAGCTCTACCATAAATTCTACTTTTAATACTTTTGATAGACTGTGTGAAAGGGGTAGAGAGGAGAGAGACGTGCAGCAAAGGGTTGTGAGCCAGGCTTGAACTCATGACCGCTGCTGGCAACCTGCGCCTTCATGGTAACGCCTTGAGCTATACGGCGGCCCTTTATGTTTTTTATTTAGGTTGTAGTGGGCGCTGGTGGTATTTCTAACATTTTATCACAGTTTTATCTTGTCAGACTTTGTTGTTTTTAATTGTGATGAGTCAAACAGTTTACTGCCAATAAAACTGATTCTTAAGATATCTATCTTGATATTATTGAATCATCAGTGACTGGTAATCTTTGGACTTTGTTCAGATTTAAGCATTTATATTTATAAGCATCAAACCTGCAAAAAATGCTCATTATCTTCTCATTGTTGCTAACAAAGGAGTGAAAATTTATCTCTGAACACAAACCCTGGTACCTGCATATGTTGCATCAGTTCTTGACGGGTAAAAATACATTTCCATCTGGCGAAAGTCAAACTCCACACTAACATAAGGTTCATGCTGAATTATTTCTCACACACCCACAGCTCATTGTGACTGATCGCCTCCAACGTTTCACACTGAGGAAAACTCACATGGGTCTTCTGTTTTCCCCCGACGTTGCAATATGCCGCTTTGATTAATTTCCATGAAGCAAATGTGCAACATTTAGGCCCAGTAGTTAATCACCATCGTCTGTTATGCTGAGTGTAACAGATGCTGACAGAATCTCATCTATTGTCTAAACCCTCATTAAATGAATGACCTTTTCTGTGTGAAACGGCTCCTCTGCTTTTGTTTAAGGGTTTCCTCTGTTTTGGTTTGGTCATGAATTTAACATCCTGTCCAGATTTACATTAGGAGCTCCAGATAAGCCCAGATTTAGGTTTGATTTGCCTGCCAGGCTTCAGAAACACCTTATCATTGCATGAGACTTCATGTGTCCTGTGAGATGGTGCCTCAGCTTGTGGCTCAATTCCCCAACACCAAGAAATGTGAGTCACAAAATACCTTTATAAATGAAGCAGTGTGGTGCTACAGAGATGTTCCAGCCGATCAGTTATATTCTCCAGGTGTAAAGAAACATGTACCAACATGGTTTGGTACAGACTGCAGCAAGAATCACATCATTTACATATTTTTTCAGTGGGAAGAAATGAAAAAATAACAATTTCTACTGAAGTTATGACTTTTATCACAATATCTGTCAACATAAACACAATGTATGTATGTATGTTGTCTGAATCCCACATCTTGCTGCTCAAATCAGCAACACTCCTCTTCCTAATTATTTAATCAATTGATCATATTTTTTATAAAATGCTCTGAATATTCATGTTGCACAAACAGATATATTCACATAGCTTTTTTTTCAGCAGACAGCCTGTAATATATTCAAATATAATAGATTTAGAGACAAGAGAATAATTTTGACGTTTTTGCTAGAAAAATTTGTGCAAGAATTCACCAATCATCACTGCTGATTACTTACTGGAAGCTTTAAAAGATCTGGTTTATCTAACTTATTTATTTGTGTTTGACTACCAGTTGCTTATATCCATCCATATGTATGTCCATATCCAAATCTGCTATGTATCAGTTTTTGCTCATCTGTGCTGTTGCTCATGATTTTTGTGTTTCTCCATAATTATTCTTTCTGTAAAGTGCATCTTTCATTGAAATTCCCTCACAGTGTCACACATCTATAGCGCACATCTCAGCATGGACTGTCTGACCTTGAAACTTTTAGTGCCTCACTCTAAAAAGTGTTTTAAGGGTGGATCGAATAGAGATTTCTAATTGGCATTTCAGAAAAGGTTACTGCCATCTATTACAAAGTAGCTCCACACGTTGAGGTCACCTCAGCCATTTGATTAAAGTTTGTTTCTGTCCACAGATGGCCTCGGCAACAGCGACCTATGGGCAGAAGGAGTCTTCGGACCAGAACTTTGACTATATGTTCAAGATCCTCATCATCGGCAACAGCAGCGTGGGCAAAACCTCCTTCTTGTTCCGCTACGCCGACGACTCCTTCACACCGGCCTTCGTCAGCACGGTGGGCATCGACTTCAAGGTGAAGACCATCTACAGGAATGACAAGAGGATCAAACTACAGATCTGGGTAAGACGAGGCGTGCCGAGTTTTTAGGAGGGAAGAAAATAAAGTAACGTCTCAAATTTAGATCTAGTTGAGCTAATGAGTAAATGAGGCAGTTTATTTTATAAACTATAGATTTCAACAGCATAATCACTAGTGAAGTGCATTTAGTATCCATATAGTCTTTTTTTTGCACAGTTTACACAATGCATTCTCAAAACCTGATTACAGTTAGTCTGCTGTATGGATTTGAGTCACATCATTATACTTGCCTTATAGAAAATACATACAAATCACTTATTATTTTGCTCCATAAAGATGCATCCAGCTGTCAGGTCTATCAAACTAAACAGCATCTTTCATAGAGATTTATTTCACCTGTTTAGGAGAACATACACCGATCAGCCACAACATTATGACCACCGACAGGTGAAGTGAATAACATTGATCATATTGGTACTATGTGGTGTTCTGATGGAAAACCTTGGATTTTAACATCCGTCTTGATGAGACTTAGACACCCAAATAAACATTGTCCCACAACAAGCACACTCCCTCATTCAAATGGAAATCCCAAATGTCACTGGCCTACCCCCACAGGAAAATGCACCCCACCACATGGAAAAAACATCAATCAATCAGGAACATGTTGAGGAACATGACAATTGGCCCAACATGTTGATTTGACCTCCAAACTTCCTACACCCCATTGTGATCACACATCAACAGGATGCAGTGGAACAAGTTTGATTGACAGAGGCCCCACTGCACAAGCCAGAGTACCCAAAGGATCCACTGCCAACGTCCTGGTTCCAGACCCCATAGGACACCCTGAGAGGTCCTCTTGTTCATGCCCAATGGTTCAGAGCATTTCTGACCACATAAGGGGGGCCAACACAATATTAGGCAGGTGGTTATGATGTTATGCTTGATCGGTGTAAATGTCTCCTCCTGATTTCAGCAACATTTTTGATGTAATATTACTATATTGCTAATGGTGCTCAGTGAGATGTGAACTATCTACACAATCTACATACATTAAGAGTGTGTGTGTTTCATTGTTTTACTCAGGTAAATGTGCTGTCAGCTTCACTTCTTCACTGTTTTCTTCATGCACATTTCCTCATCACACCATCAGTTTACAGCGTTTTTACATTTTGTTCCAACATGTTCCAAATGCATTTTGCCTTTTCTTCCCTCATTTGGTAAAGGTTTTGTTTATTGTCCACCTTTTGTCACAAAGTATTTCCTGACCACCATATTCACTGAGCTAACACTCACACATTTAGAGAAGATAATGAGCAGAGTCAGCAATCCTCGGCCCACTTGCAGGTTTATTGTCCACTATGCAGTGAATTTGAAAACACAGAGCGGGTCTAGAGAGTAACTGGAGCATAAAAGCCTTGTGTTTCACGAGTACAGTCCTAATCCTCGTGTGTCACAGAATCTCCCATCAGTCTGTGTGAAGCAAGTTTTCACAAGTCATCATCTGACTTGTCACCTCCTCCATGGTTGCCTTTCTATAAACCATTATACAATCCTGTTTTTTCATGTCCTGTTTTTTTGCAAGTCATGTTTACATAAAAGCGTCACCAGATCTTCAGTCTTCCTATTTTACCACCATGTGCAGTGATTTACAGGAAGATTCTGACAGACTAGGAGCTTATAAACAAAACAAGTTCATCAGTTACCAACCTCTACTTTTTTCCAATGCATCTTCTGTATTTGGAATCTCTTCAGTCTAATTATGTAGTATCATCTAATTATATATTTCTAGATATGTATTAAATATACAGTATCTAACACGTAGTTCAAACGGCCTAAGTGGTTGTACACTTGAGTATTTCTTCCACACTGTGCAAACACTGTGACCAAAGTTGAATGATTGAAATGGGAGGCGGCAGCCAATGACCTGTGCAGCTTTCTAATACAGACAATGTGACATTTACACGGCACTGAAATCTAAAATTCACAGGTCACATGTGTGGTGGTGAGAGCGGAAGCGAGGTTTGAGCGTCTCTCTCTTTTTTTATTCTTTACACAACTGTTTCTGTCAGTGCGACGCCATGAATAGCTTCCAGGAAGGATAAATGTGAACAGCGTTTAAGCCACTGTGACGACAGCCATTCATTGTGGTTGTTTGGAACGACTATAATGACTTGTGTGTTTGTTTGTTGGGTGGCATGTTGGAAAAACTAGTTGTGAATAATCTCTTCTCTGCTATATCTGAAGGGTGTTTCAAAAAGCCAGATAAAAAGGTGATGATATATCCTTGTGATACTTGAAACCATAAGACACAACCTGAACTTTAGATTTAGGAATATTTGTATGTATAATACAGCAATACAGTAATACAGCAAATAACATTTCATAACGTATTTCATAAAATGTTGTCAACCGAGTTATCTGCTGCTCTGTGATGCAGTTTTATTATGCAAACCATCCTCATGTTGCAGTGAACAAACACATTTCCGCGCAGCGTCGCCTCCACTGCAGCCTGATCACCCAGAAGAACCTTGGATGAGTAGAAAAGAATAAATTAGAACAGATGTCATAACAAGACTACAGATACACATAGCAACTCGAAGCAATGTGCCTTCAGGAGCAAACAGGATTGGTGTCTCTTCTGATGTTTTCTCGCATCCGACATACGCTGGCTTCTGAGGGGTCGACAGTTAACGAAGCCGTTAACAGCAGCGTAGAGACAAGCATGCTGGGAGAACAGGTTCTCTGAAGTGAGATCAGCTGCAAGAAACTGATGTTTTTGTATAACGTTGTAAATCATTACATTACATCATTTCCACCTTTACAACACGTTCTGCAGCAGAAAGAGCTGTGATGGTGAGGGGAGCAATGAGTGTGGGTCTATGTGTGTGTGTTTCTTTGCCTCTGTTGTCAGCCTTTGCCAGGTCTTGCCTCTGGTAAGAAAGACACGATTGGCCAATCAGAGCACAAGAAACCGATGACTGGGTGCTACTCTCCCCTCCCCCATTACTACACATCTCCCCCAGTAGATGTCACACACACACACACATGCACACACGCACACACACACACACACACACACACACACACACACTAAGACCCCTCCCCCATCTCTCAACAATTCTCATAGCTACGAAAATAAAAATTAAAATGATTCAAGCCTATAGGTCACACAGTGGAGATATTTATTTCAGCTTATCCCATGTATGATGATCTCTGCAGACCTGGGATGCGTTCTTAGATCATCAGACATGCTGTCTTGCTGGAAATGTTTTTAAATGATCTCCATGTGTAGCATGTTGGAGAGTAAGAACTACGGTGTCATACTGCAGCTCATGCTGAAGATGGAGATGATTTTTTCACTAAACCTGTGGCTGCTTTTACACAGTCAGTGTTCATGACTGTCAGTAGAGCTATAGATGAAGATGTTTTTTTATTGATCTGTCAAGGCAGATATGAAAGAATAATTTCCCTTATCTTGTGGCATTTACTGGTAATGTTGTGAATGAGATGATACAGAATGAATGTAAAATACAATAATGTGCTATACTACAACAGCAAATCTTCTTTAAGTACATACTTAACGTTTCAGGTCTTATTTTAATAACTATTTTGTTTTCTTCTTTTGTTTTCTGTCCTTTTAAATGACTTTGATTTTTTATGTGTCATTTGATAAAGTCAATTTACTCATAAGTCCAGGATGCAGGAAAAGTAATGTCTGTTCGGTCCGTTACCAACTTGATGCCTATTTATGTGCAATAACATGCTATAACATGTCAAATATTATCATGTGGTCAATAGCTTGTTTTGATCCACTGGCACCATGTAGCTCCTAAAGTTCACTAAACTGCTCTTGAATAATTCAGAAGTAGCATATAAAAACATTAGCACACCTATATTACACAATTTAGAATATACATTAACTGTCATTATAAAAACTATATAGGAGCACAAAATGTGATTACAACTAAACAAATAGGTTTTGCAATTATGCCCAAATATTTAAAAGCAGTTTGTTTTTTCTTCACATCCTTTTATTTAAATTAAAGCATCAAATGGAGACACCTTGATGTCTTGCCAGCTGGAAAATGAACATTTTTATTTTGCATTAAGCTTTTTGCTGTTTTAAATGATTCTGTTTTCACGGCCCGTGTTGAGCACAAAGATGAGCACTCCAGGCTTCTTTATATAACACCACTCAGTGCTACCTACACTGACATTTTAGGTATAGAGCTGATGCTCTTATCCCGAGCAGCCTGCAGCACAATGAGTGAGCAGAAAAGGATCTAAACTGTACTTATAGAACACTATAACCAACAATATGGAGAGGAACGGTCAGAGCTACAGCTCTCTGAAAATAGATTTCATATGATTTTCTTTGGCCTGGAATGATCCTCTGTGACTGATTGGAGAGACATTTTGAGTCCACAAACAAAAATAATAGCTAAGAAGTGTTTGTGTATGGGTTTTTGTGTGAACACAGCTGTTTGTCAGATACTCTATATCACCGTTTATATTGTGCGTTGTTTAAATGTTTCAATGTGAATGTGTGATCCCTAAAGTCTTTAATGATAAGGTAAGCATTACGTATGAACACTGATCAGCCACAACGTTAAAACCACTGACAGGTCGACTGACTTACTTCAATCATGGCATTACAATTCAATGTTCTGCTGGGAACTTTGACATGTAACATCCCTGCTGTCCAAGCAACACCCCCCATGGCAATTAAACTGACAGCAGTGACCTCCAGACTCACCAGATCACAATCTAATTGACCATCTGCACCAGAACAAGCCTGAACCACAGAACCCCAAAGATCTGCTGCCAACATCCTGCTGCCAGACACCATGACATGCCCTGAGAGGGCACAAAGCAGACCTACACAATATTAGATTTTAATGTTTTGGCTGCTCAGTGTATGTGTTGTATGTGATAAAATGTTTCTAAGATGATAGTAGTTATAAATACTAAGATGCTATACATCGGTCGGCCTCTCAACGTGCAGGTTCAGTTTCCTCACAGCTGGTTGTGGCTGTTGCTGTTAACTTGTAGTCTAGTATTTCAGTTAATTTAAACTTCACTTTTTACTTTAATTTTTACTATGAGTTAGCTGTGAAAATGAGCACTCTGATATCTGTGCACTAAGTCTGACACGTCAGGTCCAGCTGGTTAGCTTAGCTTAGCATAGACTAGTTGCAGGCAAAAATAGACAACAAAATACCCCTACATGCACCTTAAAGGCTCACTGAGCAGTATCTTAGTTATATCGTTTTTTAATCTATGCAAAAATGTAAGTATAAGAACAACATAGAATATTTGTAGGAGGTATGTGTTGGATTATTTGTTGGCCAGGAGCAGTGACTTCTTGGAGTCTCTGCTTGTTGCCTGGCAATCTCATGGCAGGACTCCTTTATGCTAAGCTAAGCTAACAAGCCACTGCATCCTAATTGAATGTAGTTTCCAGCATCTCTACAAACTGTTGCTTTAAGAAAAAAGAAAGGAAAGAAGAGAAATACAGCACCATAAACTCCCCTGCAGTACAAATAGTTTTTATAACTGTCTACTTCCTTCCAGACTGTACAGTTGTTGTCTCTCTCTTGGACAGCAGACTGATGTTCTTGGACCAGAAGCTGCTCAGCTCAGAGTGAGACACTTAGTTATGGCTACCAAAAACACTGTGCGTTAATTCTCTGAGCTTTCATCAGGGCTTAACACTGAAATTCAACCTCACCTGGGTGTCTGGCCAAAGATTGAGCGTGAGGGATGAAGAGGCTGGATCACTTTTTGGCAAAGACTACAGTGGGAATAAAGGCGAGAGGAGAGGTGACGAACTGTCATCTGCTGGCAGATATGGAAACCACCAGAGGCCTTTTAATAGCGGCTTTACTCTAGCACGTAGGAACAGTGTGACGGTCGGATAAGTTTAATCTGACCCTCTTGTCTTATCTTCAGCCTCGCTTAGATTCCCGTGGTTTCAGGGCGTTTATATATCTAACAAATTCTTGATATAGGTTGGTTGGCTACATTAGATAATCAACAATATATGATCTGATAAAGACACAAAGTAATAGTTTTATAACAAGAAAGTAATCTTTAATGCAGGATGGACGGTTGGTGTGCAGGACTCTAAAGATTGTGGGGGAAGGTGTGTAATAGAAAAGATAAATAAAATTATTTTTTAAAAGATAAAATAAAGGGAAGTACCAAGAACTGATCTGGCCTGTACTATGCAGATAGTCTTTTACCATTTCACAAGCCAAAGTCATTAATGTGAAATAAAGAATCAGAGGTGTGCTATCGGCCAAAATGGAATATTTAATTGAAACTTTTCAGAACAGAAAAAAAGTTACCGCATAAGGATATTAGCAATTTTATTCAACACTTAGTTTTCTAATGTTGCTCATTTATCCAAAGTGCCATGGCGATTAAAAGTGTGAAACCAAAGCACGTGGAGACTCTCACTGACTTGTGTGATTTGTTAATACCTGAGTTTATTGCTTGTGATTGGTTTTTTAGAGATGCTCTGATCAAATTATTGAGATAAAACCTCCTGCCGTATGCTGATAAACTGCCTGAATCCAGCTCATCTGTGGTATATATTGCACCTGAGATAGGAATGTGTTTTTGTAATACTTTTGTCTTTATTTGCGTCTCTTTAATTTAGAAACACAAATGATTATTAGATTAAGTCTAAGGGTGTTTGCAGTTTAGTGTTGATTATACATTATGGGATTGTGTCTGATGTCTGACTTGTGAGAAATAAGAAAAAATGAGCAATTAGAATCTGAAGACATGAAAGTTATTCCTGAGCCGAATCTTTCAGAGTCTCAGTGAAAAAGATTTTGAACCTGTTTCTTAGGTTATTGTATTTCCTATCCAGGAAGGTAGGGATAACATAAGTCCTTACTCCTTTTTAAAAATATAATTATTAACCAGTTTTTGAAATATTTGAAAGGAACTGATAATACAAAGTGTAATTTTGGGCTGCACTGTTTCAATTAAGCAAAGGCCGTATGTAATTTCTGGCCACCATCTGTACATGAAATAGATGTGCAACTGGGAAAAAGTTAAACAGGACAAACTGGTGTAGTTTTGTTAAAGAGCCTTGGTTAGGATTGTAGGATTTTCAAGATACCTTCACTATACCTACTTGAGGAGACAAGCAACATTTCTTAAACTAATATATGCAACAGGCAATTTCCAGCTTGTTTTCCACTGGGTTTTTGTTTAAGGTTCAGCTGATGTTCATGTCATTGCACCCTCTTCTTCTGCGTGAGTGTAATAAAATATCAAGTCTATAAAAACATCTGTCTAACTTCTGGTGTGTCTTCTCTCAGGACACGGCCGGTCAGGAGCGTTACCGCACCATCACTACAGCTTACTACCGAGGAGCCATGGGCTTCATCCTCATGTACGACATCACCAACGAGGAGTCCTTCAACGCCGTCCAGGACTGGTACGTGATTGGCTGCTGGGGTTTGTCACGTGATTAGAGTGTAACTTGACTCTATGGACAGGGAGTATTGTGCGGATGATGGATTAAGCGTTATCTGAATAGTCAGCACTAGTCTGGAAATAGATGCACAGATACAGCAGATAAAAGAAGAGAGCTTATGATCCGGTTCAGGTTTCAGTATCTGCTTCCTCTGTTACTGCGGAACAATCAGATGCTGCAGTGATCGTGATCTTTTATCCTTCTCGTCTCCTGCTGGGACTTTGGCTCAGTCCTTAACCCTCCGTCTCCTGCGTAAAGGATCTTGGATAAGGGCTTTTGTAAGAATCTCAGGAAATGATGTTTCAGTTCTCTGTTTCAGCATTACTCTGACTGGCCCTAAAAAAAGAACCCTGATGGTATTTATTGATCTACATTACTATGCAAGTTTTAATGTGACTGTGGACTCAAGTGTTGCATGCCCTCAATAGTCCACCTATAGCTTAAGAGAAAAACACCCCACAAATTTTGTTCACCGCAAGTGAGATAAAATGAAATTGTAATGACATTTCCAGGGTTTATGGGTCATTAAAAAAAGCTTCTTATGAGGAAAGACAAATGTTCCCCCAAAGGGATCTGGTGCTTTAGCTGAGCAGGGCTGTAGGAGAAGTGAGAGAAGAGGATGTGGAAGTTACAGATTTGACTTATTGTGCAATATTTTTACAATAAGAAACCTCTTTTGGTTTTCATTCTTCTGATAACACATTTTCTATTCCAGGACTGATCGAAAAATTAGGTTTTGTCTTTGGTTTACTCTGAAATACTACATTTCATAGTAAACCAAAGACAAAACCTAAGAGTGTAAACTCTGTGCCAAAATTGTTGCTGGATTAATGACAGTCACATTGCATTTGCCTGCTTTAGAGGTTACATTTTATGTTAAGTCAAAGAGATCCAGAACTTCTTTTCTGCTGTGAGAGGAGACATTCAGACTAAAGAGGTTTTGCGTTTCCTCGCTGGCTGTGTTGGTTCGCAGGTCGACTCAAATTAAAACGTACTCGTGGGACAACGCCCAGGTGCTGCTGGTAGGAAACAAGTGTGACATGGAGGACGAGCGAGTGGTGAGCGGAGACAGAGGCCGGCAGCTTTCCGAACACCTTGGTGAGTTCATGGTGGCACACACACACACACACAAACACACACACTGTACAAACACCTCATTTCTTCATTTCTGTGAGTCACAGTTGTGTTTACTGGGGTTTGCAGAGTGTTATTCTTATTATCCTGGGATTATTGCTTTGCTTAATTTTATTTAATTCCAGCCACTCCTGTGAAGCTGTAGTCTTTGTTATCACCCTGTTTTGTAGATCTAATCAACTAATATGATGTACTGTGTGCATTACACCTCATTGATTATGTTTACTAAGGCCTAACTATATACATAATGTGTATGTTGATTTTTTGAAATGGAGAGAACACTTTTTTCCAAAGGATTTTTTCCCTTTATGGTATAGATAGAAGGATGAGGAGGAGAGATGAGGAGTGACATACAGCAAATTCTTGCCATTGGTTGGAATCAAACCCAAACAGCTGCGATAGGAATTTCCAGCCCTGGTACATGAAGTACAGAAGACTTATGAATAAGACAAGCAGTTATTAACTGTAGTCACATAACAGGAGTGACCTGTTTAAGTTTTTTTTTTTCCTAGACGTTAGATCCCAGCCCCAAATTGTCTTTCCCTGAGGATAGTACTTTCTGATTACCTAGTAGGAGTTCACAGTATTGTCCAAAGTGGTTAGCATTGTCGCCTTACATCACCAAGCCTTCTGGATTCAAACCTGCTACTTGGTTTAGGCCTCTGTGTATTGGAGTTTGCATCTTCTCACTGTTCCTGCTTGGGTTTACACCATTTGCTTCCTCCCACAGTCCCAAGACATGTATGTTTGATTAACTGGTTACTCTAGATTGTTCATAAATGATTGCCCTGTGACTGACTGGTGGCCTGTCCAGAGTGGACTCCACCTCTTGCCTAATGTCAGCTCCAATCTGCTCCTCCATGAGAGGGAATAATGGAAAATTTTTCCTGTTAGTGTTGCTTAAGTAATAGTCAGGGAGCACCAGAGTCACTGTGATTTGTTCTCTGGGAAACCTAAATAAAGGCACCACCGACCAAACAAACCTCTCTGATCCTCTCCCACGCCTTGTTCTCCCCCCAGGTTTTGAGTTCTTTGAGGCCAGCGCCAAGGACAACATCAATGTGAAGCAGACCTTTGAGCGCCTGGTCGACATCATCTGTGAAAAGATGTCCGAGAGTCTGGATGCCGGCGATCCTGCTGTCACAGGGGCCAAACAGGGGCCCCAGCTGACAGAGCAGCCTGCTCCTCCTCACCAGGACTGTGCATGTTAAAGCTGACTAATCTCCCAAACCCTTCTCTGCTGTCTCTCTCCTTGTCCTTCTTCAGCTGGACCCAGGTCCTCGGGTCCATGCTTCATCACCCTTCTCACTCTCTTTCCTGCTTCTTTCTGTCTGTAGGATCATTTGACTGATGGTCACAAGAACCAGGCTGAAAAGTGTCTGAAATGCTGTGAGATGCTAGAGGACCGGTTTTTGAGATGTTTTTACTTCTGGTTTCTCCACATAAAGGAGCTAAGTGGTGTTGTTTTTATCAGTGCAGGTGTTGGTCTGATGCCAAAGCAAGTTCGGTCCAACTGGAGCGTTTCAGACTCTTTGCAGCCCAGGTTCTTGAAGGTCTCCGACCCATCTTCTGTTGGCTTCCCTGTTCCTCAGTGTAGTTTTATAAGAAGGATTTGACGGCGTACATCCTCAGAGTGCCATTTAAATCCTTCCAATGTTTACAGTACTTTGTTTCATGTCAGTCAAATGTCTTGAAAAGATGCCAGCCTTGGATGTGGTGACCAAGAAGGCTACTGTGGAGTCACGTGGGAGTGATGATCCAGCTGAGATCTACTAGATATCAATGTGTTACATTTCATATATGTCATATATGTTTCTTTTGGTTGTCTCACCTGGTATCTAAACACGGATACTGCAAGAATTATCAAGCATTTTGGTTTTCATTGTTCATCTGAGCATTTTCATTCGGCCTTTTTTATGTTTTTACATTTCTTCAGCAAACTTTTATTTTGTATTCTGGTGTTCTTTTTATTCTGTTCATACATAAAAAACACTGGGTGGGGAAAATATGAACAAGCTATAGCTAGGTGAAAAATAGCAAAAAAATGACACATTTTATTTAATTATATTTATTTCAAATGTACATATAAATGTTGTGCAATATATATAAAATATCTACAGGTATGCATTTCTGGAAATAAATTTTAAAAGGTATGAAGTTCTATGAGGGTAGTATCAAATATAAGAGGTTTTATGTCGTAGGGTTTGTTTGGATGATGTGTGGAAGCGGCTCCTCTGTGAGTTACTGTATTTCCCTGTTGGTTTCATGCTACTTTCAGAGATGTTGCAAAGTCAGAAACGTCCCAAGAAGAATCCAGTTGAATAGGTGTGAGTCTGAATTCCAAGTCGAACAATTAGTAACATGATTATCGTCCCTTAAATCCCAGCACTGCCGCTAATGGGGCCGAACATCTTAACTCTGATCTTAGAGGAAGGGGCTTGCTGGGGAAACTTTGTGCTGCATCTTAAATGTTGCTTTAAGCCAGAAGGTGACTGTAATTGACACCGAGAGTTTTACCGAATAATGAAATGAGTCCTGTGAAGGCTCAAAGCTCTAACTACGCCACATATTGATAACACAATATTTGACATCAGGCAGAGAAAATCTGTTTGTGTCTGAACTACTAAGCGGTGAGGTTGAAATTATGCATTTAGAACATCTGACAGTTTCTGACATCAGACTCGAACAGAACTTTTGGTTTTCATCTCCCTGACAGCTGTTCCTCAACTATCAAATCATTTAGACATTTCAGTGATCTCTGAAACATGTTGACGTTGGTTTGGATGATGCAAGCAATGTTTAGTTTGATGTTTTTATGGTATTTTGCCTCTATCTGATAGTTAGCTTATAGGCAATGAAAGGAAACATCAGGAGAGAACAGGATGATGAGTGACAAGGATCCCCAAGAGAGCCAGAACCCAGTTTGCTGTCTCTGACCACTTGGCGATTATGATTTACGGGCTTGTTTCAACCTCAGTGAGACTGAAATTGCAGTTTTGTTTCTACATAAATCGAAGCATAATCTCTCTACAGTCATGAATTTGTGTTTCGCTGGTGTTGAGACTTGACCAGAGTAGACATCATGCTGACACGTGGTACAAGAAAGCAAGATTTGAGACAGGGAACATTAAACATACATGTAGCATGCATGGCACAGATTAGTCCTTTGTGACGAATGTCAGTCAAGGCAAGTTCCCATCACTTCTGATCACACACACAACATCTGTTTCTAAGTCCAGTTCAGGACTATTGGTGCTGTGTGTCTGCAATTCACAGCTACTCATCTGTTTGGTTCTATTTTATTGAGAGAGTAAGAGACGTCCGGTCATTTTGAATAATCGGAAGAAATGTGTCAAACTACACACCGACTCTTCAGGTTTCTTTGCTGAATAACAAACACCTCTCCTGGCAAGACGTCTTTACAGTCAGTATTACAGAGCAGCTTTGCTAGAGTCTGGTGGGTTCTTGTGTGGACACTGGTTCATTTGTCTGTTTGTGTGTGATGTTATCTCTGCTCAGTCTTCAGGTACATTATGGACAGCACTGTTTAAAGTCAAACAAGCATCAAACAGCTGGAGGCTGACTGTTCACGGACCAGGTAGCTCGAGCCGATGCAGGTGTTAAATATTCAATTCTGGGGTATTCAGCTACTTTTAAAGTCAACGGCATCACTCGTTTGGGCATGCCTTCCCTCAGAAAGTATTTGCACACTTGATTTAATACAGTTTCCACAGTTAAAGCTGGCTTGCCAGGTATTCCTTCTTTTCACTTCACCAAAGATTGCTGTAGAGGCAGCTCGCTGTTTGTGCTGTAGGTTGCCAGAAGGAGCAGCGAGACCAGCTTTGCAATTTTAAAATTGTAATCAGACAAGTTCTGCTTGGTGCAATGCAGTGAACCCTGGTTGTTTGAAAATGATTTTATATTACTGCTACTGCATGCTTGCTAGGGAAATTAAATAATAGATGAGGAGGGTGGCACCTATGGACTGAGAGGGCAAAGCACTATAAAAATCAATAAGATGGTTAAAAATCAGGGACTTCATAAAGCCAGACTGTATGACTATGCGATAAAAGCAAATCTGAATCAGAAAAGCATTTATTTTGAGTGTAACTGTTAGGACTGTTAAAGTTTCAGAAAATGAGTCCCCAGTCAAAATGTCCCCGTCAAAGTAACGATGTTATTGTTAGAAAAGGGAGTGATGATTTGTTCAGGAATTATCACAACAAACCCGGGAAATGATTATGATCCTGCGTGTATTTTACTTCTTACTGGTTGTGACTGTTTCTTTTCCAGTAAAATTCTCCTTTCTAATATGTCTTCCTCTCCATATAAACCTGATATGTAAATACTGTACCTTTGAGTCATATGTGTGGATTGTGTTGTATTGACTCAAGCTTGCATCAAAAAAAACAAAACAAAAAAACACAAGAAAAAAGAGGAAAAAAAGACAGTAAAACCTGAAAACCCCAAAAGAGCCATGTTGTACTGTATCTGCATTCATCTCTAGGCCTGCTCGTGAATGAATGTGTCACTCAGTTACGAAGCAATACACACAGTATGTACACAAAATCAAATGCCATCAAGCTTGGTAGAGGTTGCCGACTTTAGATCTTCTACTAGCACGCAGAAACGTGTAACTTTCTTTGGTCTCGTATCACTGCCTCTTCAAATCCTCCTCAGTTTGGGCCATTAAGGTGAGAGAATATGCTGTGGATGTTTTTATCTGTACTTTGTGGTAAAACAATAAAAAAAAAGTTGCTAACAATCAGTTCTCTGTTCTTTTTGAAGATTTGAATGCTCTCGGGTGAAGGCCGTCGGTTCATGGGTGCCGTTATCTGCTTCTTCAATATGATCAGACAGTAGGTTTACAATCCAAACAAATAAGCTTAGATTGAGATTCATTGTAACTAATCCAGTGTTTAGATCTTATAAATGCTGAGACTGATCAAGACTTTGATATGAAAATTTCATTTTGCTGGCAAATTTTTGGATGCTACTAGTTCCAACGTCCTCAGGAGGTCACTGTTTCACTTTCACTGACAATATTAAAAAAAGAAGCAAGGAGAAGCAGCTTGACAAAAATAATGCTGCTGCAACCCACCTTGGGAATTTACAAAACATAAATAGTGTACGAAAAAAGTAAATTGTATTTGAAGATTTAAATCTACAGGTCGTTGAAGAGCCAGTGATATGCAAAGTTTGCTGTTTGGGTAGGATTTTTTTTTTTCAGAATACAACAAAAATAATACAGTTTTTGTTTTCACGTGTTTATCTTTAACACTTACTCAAACAAATACATACAAATACAGATTTTACTGAATCTAAATGTTTCAGAATATTGTTAAAGTGAAAGTGTCTTGTGTTTGACTGGTTTTCTGGAAGGAGAACCTCCTTGATGTCATTCAGAAAGATAATCCCTTAAACAGGAAATACTAAATGCACATTTTCTTTAATCTTATAGCAGGGTTACATGTAATTGATTCTTCCACAAACTAAATGCCACTTAATTTGCATTTAATTCTTCTTTTTTTTAATCAACAGAGCAACTTCACTTATATCAAGTAACTGCCATGATGGTAACAAAGATGGCGGTGTTGGAGTGTGAAAATATGAATATTACAAGGACCTACTGGTTAATGATACCAAGTACAACTGAACCTGCTCAGAACCTATATGAGCAGGTTCTGGAGAAAAAAAAATCTGTGCTTACGACTTCTAATATCAGATATTCTAATCATGTGAAAGCTTTAAGACAAAGCGGCTTGTGGTTACATTTGACTTTATCCAACAGATCACAAACTGTACTGACAGCACAGGCAGTAAGACAGACGCATGGTAGTGGCAAAGTAGCTGCCGGTAATAGTTACTGTTGGTAGTATTAAATTTTCTGAGATCTCCCTTGTGTTGCTGCCTCAGAGAGGTTTAAGACTACTACCTTCAGCATCCCTGTTGTATTTTAGGAATCTCGTCTGTGTTTGCAGTGTTAGTGTTTTTACATGTGAACTAAGAAGAAACATTAAATGATATTCAGTATTTCTATAAATGTATTGTTATTAGAATTTTTAAAAATCTATTTAGATGCTCAAATGTACTCTTATGTGCAATTTTCAATACAAAACACTGTATTAAATTATGCATACCTGCTGTTTGTTAAAGTGGTGTCAAATGGCACAATGTAAATAAAACTAAATAAAACTTTTGAACTAACTGTGATCAGATGTGAACCAAAAAGTGGGCAGCACTGGCTGGTTAATATCACGAGGCAATATAGTAGTCCAACATAAAAGGCAAGCAAACAACATTTTTGTCTGACGATCAATTACATTATGTTGCAGGAAATCCCCTGTAATTTGATTTAGTCTGCCCTGCTGGGGAACCATTCAAACCATTCATCATGGTATGATGAATGTTCTCATATCCTCATCCTGCTCTGCTCGGCCAGCAGACTCTTCTGTGATCTCGAGGGCGTCAGAAAATATTTGCCAATAAGCCTTTCCAGTAGTTACTGCATTTCTAATTTCCCAGTCGACCAGCAGAGGGAGAAAGACACCAGGCTGATGATGCAGAATGCTGCACACACTTGAGAGAGCAGAAAGCATGAAGCCAAAATCCTATTATTGTGTAACACTCACTTCTCTATTTCAGGCTCCTTCTGGAGAGCAACCTATAATTTACTCCTCGTAAAAATAATGTACATTGAGTGACTGTACTCAGCAGTGTCAAAAAAACTTACAGTAAAATGTCTTTTCATGAAACTGAACAGTCCTAAATTTCTGTGTAGCCACATCTGTGGGCCTCAACCACCCATTTACCTCCAACATCTGCTTTATCTTTGCACACAGACTCCTTCAACATGCATGTAAACATAAGATTGAGCAAAATAGAGGAAACAGTGTTTATTGCCGAGCAGCATTTAATTCAGAACACAACGGCATAAAGCCAAATAACTGTAGGCTAGAGGTGATAGCAACAGTCAGTGCAACAAAAAGGTTACGACTCTTCACATCTGAAACAAGAACACACTGAAATAGGGACACAGTAGAGTAAAAATAGACAAATACATGTGTGTAAAGGTTAAAGATAATAAACACTGATTAACTGCGCCCTGTGACACCCAGCTGTGGGCAACATTCGAGTTTGTCAACAACATGCAAATTGTTCCCTACAGAAATACATGGTATATAGACTATATTTGTACATTATCTCTTACATATCAAATGTGGGTGTATATGCATTTTACTTACAGCCTGTTTCCCATATATTAAGGATATCTGTGTCATAAATGTGCATATTATTGTAGAAATATAGTCAGTTTGGTCCAGGTTTGGGACTGTTAGTTGACAGTCCGTAAACATTTTTACAGGAGAAAATCTGGACATGTGCCGCGTCTCTGTCATCGAAGTTGAACATAAAGCCCATATTAAGTGCCTCTGTCTCCCATCAAGGACCAAAGATCATTGAAAACACAGGCAAGTTAATGCTGCCGTGTTCACAAGTAAACACACATACCAGGTAGAACAGGATTAAACACACTGATTATATTAAAGGGCTTTCATTTTAGCCCAACTCCAATAAACCAGTTGGTGAATGTTTACTGAAAAAAACCAATAAACTGATTTGATCTTTCCAGCAGGCAGTGGTTGGAGCTGGAAATTGCTGTAGGAATAAAAATACAGCTTGTCCACATTTATTTTTGACTCATAACAGAATTTCATTATCCGCCATGTTAAATTATGTTTACCAGGTATGTTTACATGTTGCCAGTCCTAAAAAGCGTTTTCAAACAGCAGGTTATTAAAGTAGCCTCCAGTCTGGCCTACGTGGCCTGGCACTCATCCCTGGAAACGGCACACATCTGGGCTAGGCTACATACAGGAAAACCAACATTAACCAAGTCCATGAAGCTTATATGCTGGTCAGTAGCCCCACTGCAGCTCTGTCCCTCCGACTAGTGGACTTGAACTTCGTGTGGCAGCAGCTGGCAGCCGCTGTTGACGTGGGTGAGGACTTTCTGCTTCAGCTGGGCCACTTGATCCCTCAGCAGGCTCGCCGTCGAGGCCAGGTCGGTGTTGTGGGTTTTCAGCGTTTTGACCTTGTCCTCCAGCCTGGAGATCCGCTCCAGTTTGCGCCTGCGACACTTGGAGGCTGCGATCCGGTTCCTGAGCCTCTTCCTCTCGGCTTTGATGCGCTCCTGACTGTCCATGTCGATGGGAGACAGCGGCGGACTCTCCCCGAAGCTCTGGACGTCCGGGACCGTCTGAGGCTCCTCCTTCAGCGGCTCGACCCGAGAAAGCTCCGGCTGCGGCGGGGCTGTCCCCAGATGATGTGACGGAGGAGGCGGGAAAGGGACTGTGTCCGTGGAGTAGTTGACAGTGGTTCCCAGCGGTCCACTGCCGTAACTGTTGAGGTTCGTGTACACCGGCAGGTCCGGCTGCACGTTGACCGGGGCGATGTTAGCGCCGAGGTCCATGCTGCTGTTCGTCTGTCCGGCTCCGTTCAGCTGGTTCTGCTTGTGCAGGTCTTCCAGCGCCTTCACGAAGCCCTCGGCGAACTCCTGCTCGTCCGTCACCGTCTTCGGGTAGAGGAACTGGGAGCTGGTCGGCGTCGTGGTGACCATTCCGTTGGACTGGATGATGAGCCTCTCCAGCTCCGGGGAGGCCAGCTTGAGCAGCCCCAGGTCCGGGGAGCTGAGGATGCTCTCGGCGTCGCGGAGGTGCGGTTTGAGGTCTGCGTCGTCCGCCAGGCTCAAGTTAATATCCTTCTTCATCATTATTTCCGCGGGTAGAATGACAAGTGGTGCTGCTGGACCCTCCCTCAGAGCGGCGTCCTGCCCATAACCTCAGAGACACACCGGGCCGTCAAATGTCTGCTGTTCAATGAATATTTCAACAGCTGGCTGGAGCCGGTGGCGGTTTTCTTCCTCTTCTTCTTCTCCTCCTCTCAGTCTCGAGCTGAATGCACGCCCGCGCGCACCGCCTCGAGCTTTTCTAGGCTGGCACGTTCCATTATGTCACAGCAGAGCGCGCGCATTGGGCAGAAATGGTTTTGCAGACTTTTATTTGAATAAAGGGACGAACCGAGCAGAGAGGAGGAGGCAGACAGAGCTCTCACTCTGAGCCTCTGTCTGGACACTGACCTCACAGCACCAAGCCACCACAGTGTGCGTTTTATTTATGTATTTAATTCAATTATGTATAATCCATCACTTAAGTAATGTCTGCTTTTATTTATTCTACATATAGGGTCTGGATTTTTAAAAACTACAGCTCCCATGAGTCTTTAACCTTCTGACAACTTATATTAAATTATAAATATTGTAAGGGTATTGTTAGGGTAAGGAGCCCTCCCACCATATTTCCCTTCTTGACCATTAAATGTAGTTAATTTTCATTTTCAGTGGTTTTGAATCAAGCTGATGTAACATTTCGACAGTACAAAACAAACTTCTGTGTTTTCCCCGCCATCATACAGATGCAAACTTTTCTACTGTTAACAATAAAATAATGTGAAGGTTTATCTATTAGTTTAAACATGAAACAACAACTTTTTTTTTGCTGGAAAAGTAGACCTTACACATTGGGTTATGAAGCCCAGACCACCACCAGCACCAGCCCCCAAGTAGTCACATAGACAGTGATTACACAATGATCAGCCACAACATGATGACCACTGACAGGTGAAGTGAATAACATTGATCATATTGCTACTATGTGATGTTCTGCTGGAAAACCTTGGATTTTAACATCTGTGTTGATGAGATTTAGACACCCAAATAAACATTGTCCCACAACAAGCACACTCCCTCATGCAAATGGAAATCACAAATGTCACTGGTCTACCCCTGCAGGAAAATGGACCCTACCACATGGAAAAAAACATCAAACAATCAGGAACATGTTGAGGAACATGACAATGACCCAACATGTTGATTTGACCTCCAAACTTCCTACACCCCATTGTGATCAAGCATCAACAGGATGCAGTGGAACAAGTCTGATTGACAGAAGCCCCACTGCACAGGTCAGAGTTCCCAAAGGATCCACTGCCAACGTCCTGTTTAATATAATATTCCAGTAATCAGACCTCTTCTCAGGTTTGAGTGTGGCAGAGCTATGCCAGTAATCAGCTGAGGCTACCAAAGTTTATCTAAGGCAAAATGAATGGAAACGCCTGTGGGGATGGACCACGTGGGTGTAGGGGCATTACCTTCCTGGTAGTCTATAAATGACCATATCTCATCCTTTAAAAAATTTTTGGTTTTCCCCTTACTGCAAATGTTGACTTTTCCATAGAAAGAGCACTTTGTTGTCCCTTTAACCACTGGCTGAGAGGTGGTCTGAGTGGGTTTTCCTGAAACACAGCAGCTATGGAGATAACAAAATGCACCATCTTTCCCCCTCACTTCCAGTGCAGATGAAAACAAGTTAACACAACACAATATTTACCTTGATGAACAACTAGTATGAAACCTCTGTGTCTCTGTCACTAAGTGATGATGTGTTCTAATGTTAAACATGTAACACAGATACAACCTTTCATCTTGCTCAGTGAGTTATAGGTAGTTTTCCGGAGTTTCATTTTTAGGTGAGATTTGATACCTGCTCTGTTGCCATGGAGAGGAAGGATAAAGTACAAACAGTGAGGTGGCACACTGAGGTCTGATGTCATGGTGAGTACTGACTGGTTCACGTCTTATTTTCATTTACAAACAGTTAAAATAACTGGAATGTTTAACTGCATGTCTTCAATCTTTTAAACAACAGGAAAAATACAAAAGACAAAAATATAATGGATGTGGTGGTTTGCATAATTCTGGACAGGAACAGCTGTGATTGTCACTACACATCTGTGTGTCAAAGCCAATGTTTTCTCAGAAAAGGCGACTCACTTCTGTTTTTGTGTCCTCAGCTCAGACACTTGCTATGTTTCTGGACATCAGAATTAGGAGAAGTTGAATCTGAAACGGGTTTGATTTCAACATTTCCTCTGGTCGGTGGACACTTTCGCAGTTTTGGTTTTAGATATAATCTGGTCTCACACGCAACAATGAAATAAGAATTGCAATCTCTGCATTTCCACTTAAGTGTTTCCATTTTGTTTTCCAACTTTCACTTTCCAGTTTTAAACTGACACGAAACTAGCATCCATTTATCATTTCAATTTTTCAAAATCCCTTTTTAATATTCAAAGATCTGATTAAATGGAAGGACTTCACAAAATTGATGCTGTATTTGTTTACGGTTGCTACATTTTGAAAGAATCACACTCTCCATCTTGCCATGCTCATTTTTGTTTGTGTAAGACTTGTGCTCCTATAATTTTCACACACTTTTAAACATCTCTATGATGTCACCTTGCTGCCAACAAACGCACTTCAAACTGCAATTAATGCATTTACACATTTCATCAGCTATTAATACATAACATCAATACAGCTGCACTGAGCATGACTGGAAGATTAAATGTTGTTTTTACTGCGATGGTCCTGTGGTTGTCTGCCTCTGTTTTCATGTGTGGTTTTTGTCACTTCATTAAACTAAATAATTAATAATTAATCACTATCCACCTTTATTATAATTATGAATAAAAGCCCTTGTTTCCTTACCAGCTGTCTGGCTTGCAAAGGGTTACACAGAGGAGGTATGTGCGTCACAGGTAGGCCCCATCTTTCACTGCAAAGCTTTGTGCGGGTGGATCACATGACGGGCCCTGTGATGTCAGATCTCTTAACACTGTGGCGGAAATGGAGGTGGGGGGGAGTAAACCAACAGAGGAGAGATATTTTTGTCTAAAAGCTGTATATCACTGGAGAGAGTGGGGGTGCTAAGCCTGCAGGCGGTAGCTGGAAAAGGATGTGCGACTATATCTCTCACACACATTGTTTCATTTTCTTCTCTCTTTAATGTATTACAACCTGATATGAAATATGAGCAAAATACATTCACAAAGAGGAAAACATGATCTTTTTTTTGTGAGTACTGAAGTGTTGCTCCTTCTCGTGATAAGTGTTAATACATTACAATGAATTTGAAATGAATTTTGGTTAACAAACCAGATTGTTAGTTTAAATAAAAATGTGTCTTTTTTTCATAGTGTGTGATCGAGGCATGGCAACTGCGTTATTTAACTGTACTTCTATGACACAGTGACATGACAGTCATAAAAACATAACAGGATTCTGTTGCAGGAATGTTCTAAGAAGTATCAAGGTAATTTTGACGTTTTTAAGAGCATCAGACACCACACTCTGCTTTATCTCATCTGTCTTTCTGCATTAGAAAGTGGCTACCGCCATGTGTTATACACTCAAGATTGTCTGTAAACTATAAACAAATACTGGAGGTGCAAAGCCAAGAGACCATCATCACTATCAATGCATTATCCTGGAAAAATATCATTTTCTAATTTTGAATAACTGTCTGTTTTACTCTGATGCATGCCTGATGTTTAATACAATTCAGAATCTTGCACTCCCTCCACTGAGAGGATGCCTGGCCTATCAAGCATTGGCAGGACTATAGCATCTGTTTAAAGTGACTGCAGTTCAGAAAGACAGCCTTTGGTCCATCTGCTCTCTCAGTCAAACCTGTGACAAAGTGGAATTCCATCTCTACAAACATGGCAGACTGTGGAAGCTTTGCAGTGTTTAAAAACAGCCTCTAGCATTTGCTCAAGTCAGCACCAACATGTCACCACCAGTGACTGACTTGTATTAATTGTATCTGTCATAGTGATTCTCTGTATTATTTCGATGGACTGTATTGTGTTGTTTGTCTGTGGTTGTCTGTTGTCTACCTGCTCAGGGGCAACTGATGTAAATCAGCTTCTCGCTAACTCTCATGTAAAACTGATTTCTAATCATGAAAAAAAATCTTGATTGATCAGTCAGTATTGTAACCAACACAATGCAGTTTCTATCATGCAAAAATAGTTAAAATACATAGTTTTATATACTCTTTTTAAAAACCTACACAAAGTAAGAGTTAGATGCACATAAATAAAGATATTGATTGGAGAAATATTTCAGAGTTACATTACAGAAACGGCAAAATTCGTGCACATTGTCCTCTTTAAGTTGGTGAAATATACAATGTTTTTGGCAATAACCTTTATTAAATGCCAAATTCATAATGTTAACTAACAGCATGTATGTCTAAGTCACAGTTTATTGACATTTCTTTTTGAATTGTTCAGTTTAATACGTGTTTACCACATTCAGTTCAGCAACAAACAAACCCCCAAACAAATAAATAAATAAATAAATGCTGAATTTATATTCACTAAAATTTGCACAGTATATGGAAAAATAAAATTCACTTTAGATTTCATGTTTGAGAATGGCTAATTACTGTAAATATACTACATCCAGTAAGTAAAAAAAGTGAAATTCATATTTATTCTTTAACTGACAGACAAGAATCAAACTATCGAAACTGGACTTTCGGGTTTTGCTTTGAAATTCTCCACATCCATTGCCATTAGAGAATATGCATTTGAACAAAACAACAACTAAATAATTAATTGTCTTGCATAAGATGTAGACATATTTCACCAAATTTGACCCGCTTGTCATCAATAAGCTCATCAAGAGGTATCCTCTGGGGAACCTGAATATCAAAGCTCATAATAAAGTATACCAGATAGCATTACTCATGTAACACTCTTTTATAGATATATCAGTGTGTCATATGACTGTTAAATATTCTAAATTCTTTGAACACGAGTCAACATGAATTTATGGAGTAAACTCAGGTCTCCATGAACAGTTTCCATCACTGACTGTGAGTAAACGCTGCAAGTTTAGGCACAGTCCGATGAGCAGTCAGGAATGCTTGGCATCGCTTGGAATGAGTCCCCTGTTCCCAAATGAGCTCATTAATGCTTCATACTGTGTTGAGCAACATGTGATTGATGTGTGGTTTGTGCTTAAAGCAGTATTTGAGATTAATGGAGACGAGCTGAGGAAAGCAGATACGGGCCTTTTGAAGGCTTTAATACAAATGAGCACCTGTTTTCTGTTTCTATGAATCTGCTGTGTCCTAAGCATAAACATAAGTGTTCTGTTGCCTGACTGGAAACAGGTTTGGCAAGAAAACATGGATGTAATTAAACATGTAAGCTTGCAGGTGATTTTACTTCACAGTTGTTCACTTGATTAATGTTTGGCCATAATCTCAGTCAACAATGTCACAATGCCTAAATGGCTGGCATGTGACTCTGTGAGGGCATATGTGCTCAAAAGTAAAACAGATGTCAAACAAAACCTTACCATAGCTCTTTTTTAATTTTTGAGAACTTATCGTTCACACACGATTCTTCTGTGTTCATAGTAATGTATGGTATTAGGAGACACTTGATGGTGATGTGACCTTGGGCCCTTTTATGTTGTAATGTTGGTGACTGGGGAACCATGGCGTGTGCTGCTGTTACAGTCATTATAAAATTCATCAGTATATGTATTTTTAGAACAGTTTTAAAGGCATCAGCATTTTTGACTGAAGTGGATGTCACGTTACTTGAATAGCATCTGCCTTCCTCCCAAACAGATGTCAAAACTTTCCAAAAACTGTCAGTCTAACCCTGATGTCCCCTTCACACTGTAACAGGTGTGAAAAAGTGAGCAGGACTTGATCCTGTTTTATGTTTTTTTTTTTTTTTGTCTTTCTTTACAGCTATTTCTGACACGCTTTGTTTTTACAACCCAGTGCAACATTACGAATAATTTCCGAGAAAGACTTTGAACATTAAAAACTATGGCGACCTTTTCATCTCATCTCGAATGCGACTTGGAATAACTACAAATACTCAGTAGTGACATTAAAAAAAGAATATCAAGGTCAGATTATGAAATACATAAAATGTAACCTTTCAAAGTGGTAATTCCTACTGAGTGAGCGTTCTATGGACTTTTTGCTACTCTACATTCTTCTAAAAAGCTGGGATTGCATTTTGATTACATACGTTTTGAGAATTCACATACAGTAATTTAATAGTTTGTTGAGATTTTCTTTTTGTTTGTTTGTTTAAACTCAACATTCAATTGTAAATCAAGTAGAGAACAATCCTCACAAGTATATAGGTCTGCAAGTATTTGTCCCACTAAGCTGCTCCACTGAGCCTGATGACGTAGTTTCAAAGTGTAGGTGAAGTTCCACACTCACAGAAGACGCAGGAACCCCAGCGTTTGAGAACATGTGTGTGCAAGTGTGTGTGTGTGTGTGTGTGTGTGCGTGCGTGCAACTCACCTGTGCCCACACAAACATACGCCATCAATTTCAAACACTAAACCACAAAACCTCAGCGGGCCTACACCTTTGCTCGATAATACAGTAGTTATTATAGAAAAACAGAGAAAAACGTGCCGTGTCAGGTAATTTTTCCACAGCATGTTACTGTTACAGTAGTGTAGGTTTTCTGGCATGAGGGAACATTACAACCTAATGTTAACCCACATTTGCACTTTTTTGTGTCACATTTACCGAAAGTTCTCAGTTGTCAGTTGAACCATGTCAATTACTTTAATAGTGTACTACATCCAAATTGTACTGCTGGATTAGTATGTTATTATATGTGTTAGTTATATAAGAGTGTAGTGTTCATTTTTCTTACTTCTTTTTTACACACAATTTTTGCATAATTTTTAATATATATATTTATATTTGAGTTATTTAGAATGTATATATTTGTAATGAGTACATATGTGTTTATACTTTTTTAAAAATTCTTTTTATAAAGCCAAGACTTCAGATCGTAATTTTGTTGTGTGTATGGAAGTGTATGCATAATAAAAGGATTCTGATTCTTGCTGTTATTGGAAATAATTTTAACTACTTTGTTGTTATTTTTAAAATCTACAACAATATAAAAGTCCCACAGAATTAAAAATAATTGTATTTTTTCCAGTAGAAACCAGTGGGCCCAACATCTCTGCTTGTCTGCAAAGTCCCTCATTAACCTCAGTTGGAGGTTTCCATCCATTTTCCAGCTCAAATATGAAACTGAAAAATGTAAATTTTAACAGTTTGTGGAAAAAAAATTATTACTGTCTCATCAAGATGGAGGTCGTAGTTTTACCACGAAGACATACTTTTGATTCAATAATAGCTAGAGGGTTTTTTTTTTGCTATACATATGTGTATATATATGTTTTGATTGTGTTAAAAGATATATGAAGCCTTTCCAAAGAGCGTGGGAGGGAGGACAACAGGCTGATGTACTGCATCCGAACAGAAACTCTGCTTCTGCTCAGTGTTGCAGTGGCTCCATGGTTGATACTGTCACCTCACAGCAAAAAATGTACTAGATTTAAATATCAATCTCATGTGGTTTTCCACTGGGTCCCCAGATTTCCTCCACAGTGCACAGATATGCAAGTGAAGTGATATATACTTGTATTTATATCACTTCACTTGCATGTGAAGTGCAAGTGATACTTGTATTTATATCACTTCACTTGCATATCTGGCTGGCATGTGTGGATAACAGACACAGATGCATTATACTGTATCACAAGTAATGTGGGTTAACATGGAAATTGAAATGATTTATTACGGTTTTGCCAGTTCAGCTGTACATGTTGAAGGCATTATTTCCAGTTTACTTGCAGTATAACGGCGTTCCCTAATGAGAGAGAGAGAGAGAGAGAGAGAGAGAGAGAGAGAGAGAGAGAGAGAGAGAGAGAGTATGTGTGTGTGCTGTTTTATTATGGCTTTCAAGCTCACTGAGACATTGTTTTGTGAGGTTGGGTCAATCAATAAATTTTACTAAGAGTTGTCACAAAGAATGGAACTGAAATTCACACACAAAAACAGAGAACAGCAAAACCTCACATTTTAAAAGTGGGAACCAGAATCTTTGATCGTTTTTGTTTGTTTGTTTTGTTTTTGCTTGATTAATATTGTTTGTTACTTATTTACTCACATGCATCACCGTTTTATTTACCATATCATAATATAAAAAGTTTATAATATGTAATTTTGAATATCAGGACTTTAGTATTTTCTGTCCGTGTGTCGTGTCCAAACCGGAAGAGATTTGTTTGCCGGTTATTTCACCGTCAGTTGGAAACATGGCGGACACGGCAGGCAAAATATTTACAACGACACACACTTCAGGAGGCACCAACTGTTACTGTTTTAGCGCCCGCTTGTCACCAGTTATTGTAAAAGTATTCATATTTTTTTATTCTACAGTTTTATTTATCATTAATTTTTTGATATATACGTGTTAGCCAGCTGCTTAAATTAAATGTTACACTCCAACAGGGTTATTTACGTTACAGTTGTTAGCTAGCCGTTGAGGAAGTTAGCTAGCTGCTTTTAGCCGTTGGCTTAAGGTCGCCTCTTGAATGCTAAAACAGGTGCTGCTGGGCAGATAAGGATGTAAAAAGATTTAAATTTTTTTTCTTAACATACGTCCTGTTTTAACCAGGTATTTCGAAGAAGTCATCGGGTGAGTGATTGCCACCTTCTGTAATGTGGATTCCCTCTGTAGTATACATTACAGACCTGCACTTGCCGGTACAGGTTGGTCCAAACAACAACTAAGTAGTTATTGTCAGTCAGTAGTGCCAGTCCAAAAGAATTCCAAGTGTCTGCCAACCCCCTTCACAAAATGGGTAAGTCTTTATATTTCACAAAGTGCAACACAGACATGCTGGATATTTTTACAGAGCAGATAAAGTAACGCATTTTTTTCCCTCATTGTATAAATGTTTTCTAAGTTTGGTCATAGTTTTGAAATTTATGAAAATATGCTCACAGCACAACCATTGTGTTTAACTTATGTGCTTTTGAGTTTGTTGGACAACACTGGTTTGCAAAATCAGGCTTTTAGTGGTGCATTGTAACAGCTCAGAAGTGAATGCTGGGAATCATGTAGTCTTAATGACTGTGTTTCCATCACTATTTCATACTTGTTCCGTTGTCTGACAGCAGAGACAGATGTGTGTAGGCTATATATAAATCAGAACCGCTTTTTTTCAGAATTTGGCTGTAAATACCTTTTATCCAAGCCCATGTATGATGTTGTTGTGGTTCTCCTGTTAATCCATCGAAAGTATTTCTCACAAAATCTTGACTAGTCATTTGTTGAGATTGTCTGGTTGTGTCCTTTGTAATGGTAGACATTTCTACGTGTGATTTTGCCATATTTACAGCAATTATACAACAAAGACTTGTAACATTAGCTTGTAGTTGATTTTTTTGGAAAAGTTAAAGTGAAGTGTGATATGATGAGCTCCAGCTTGCTTTGGCCTAGTTTAGCTCCTGAGTGTATGCAGTAACTTCTACTTGCAGATTAAAGCATGTTAGATAACACACTCTGTTAAGAAATCAACACACATATCTCTACATGGAATAAATATGTAAATTTGTCAGTTCTTTTTTCAGTGACTAATATTTTTTGCATCCTGCATATTCTTGATTTGCATTAGTGTGTTTTGTAGCTTTGTAAAATTTTATCAGCCAGTTCAGCTTTCTTTTGTGTGCATTTCAGTATGCCAGTTCCACATCCAGAAACAACAATACAGTGCAAACAGTATGCAATGTCTCCTGGTTTCAAAATGACCTGTCAGTAGCCTGTGGGCGGTGTCATGCTGACTTCCTTCTCAATTATCTTTCCTGCCACAGCAGGCAACTATTTGCATGGGCAAGTGCCCTTGAGCAAAACACTAAACCAGTACCAGAGGTTGGTTCTCCTTGGGTGACCACTGACCTCCGACCATCTTCTTGAGGGTGAACACTGTGTGATATTTCCCTTTGGAGATACAGTATTACAGATAAAACAGCACAGATACTAAAACAAAATTAATCAAAGCCTTCACAAATTCTGCCATGTCAACTCAAGCAAAAAAATATGCCTTGGAACGAACAGCATTTGTGAGAGATGAATGGATAGCGAGAGCTGCAGAGCGTGGGGAGAATGTTTCCTGGCAGGCTTGGATTAGATGCACTTCCATAAATATATTGGGCAGCTTGGTATACTTTGTGCCCACTGGTAAAAATAGGCCTTCTTCCCAAGGGAAGTGATGACGTCTGCAGCCTGCCTGCATCACCAGTCGCAAGTCGGCTTCATCCTCGCACTGGAAGAGCTAAGTGTGGGGGGAGCATCAGTGATCACCATGGCAACACTTGCAGAGTGACGCAGGTAAAAGCAATAGAAAGGAAGAGAGGTACTGATTGGCTGGCATCTGCAGTGGTGTGTGCATGCATGTGGACGAGTTGTGTGGGTGGTAGAGAAGAGGAGGAGGACTCGGTAGCCCAGCACTTAGATTAGCCCCACACCCCCAACACACACAGACACACACAATCCAAGCCTGTTAGCACGGTCAACAATTCAGCCTAGCAATGAGATGATATGATTTAGCACGCTTCTTTAGCACTGACTTCAGAGGCAGTGAAAAATAGTGTTATTTTCCTCCCTCACAAATGCCATCTTGGTTATTACGCATGCATGCATTTGGGAAGGAAAATATTTTCCTCATTCCCCTCACATGCACCCAAACTATAAATTTCAAAGGTTATTCTCTCTATTCATATTTCTTCTGCAGTTTCTTTCAGGTGTCTCTCCCTCATCATTTGCAGCTTTTAAAACAGTACAATACAACAGTGCTTTTATCTTTGGCCTCAGTAATGAACATGTAGTTGATACACATTTTAGATACTCACAAAGTATTATGAGCTTTACAAAAATATGAAATCATTATGTTATTTTCTCCTCACTTTACACTTTATGCTTCTCTGAAAAGCTTATCATTTTGTAAAGCAGCTTGAAGGGTGTGGAGCTGTTTAAAGATGAAGGTGTTGGACTTGGCTATGGAAAGTCATTCCTAATTTATCACCAGACCTGGCAGTTCTTGGGCTCTTGGCACACAAACCCCCTATTGATAAAGTCAAAGAGTCAAACATTAGTACTGCACTACTCTATATTCTTGTATTTTGCAGCTTTTTCTAATTATGTGTGCAGTGTTGTTTTTTTATGACCAGTTAAAGGTCTCACTAAAATTTTGGCACTGTCTTTCTGATACATTGCTGAGGGGGAACAAAGTTTAAGAGTTTTAGATTAATCAATATTACCACCTAGTGGCCACAACTCAGGATGTATGAGTGTGTGTTAGTGATCTATCTGAAAGTGTAACATGTATCACTAAACATTGTTAATATAACATTAGTACTAATGATAATGATTAAAGTTTTTATCTAGACTTAGCAGTAAACTTATGTTTGCTTTCTGTAAAATTAAGTTTGATTTTTCAACATTAGTTGAAATAATGCCCACCTGCTTTGTGTTATTATGTTTACAGAGAGTTTACTGTGAAGATAAGGATTGAATTTCAGCAAAGGATTTTCTACACTTAATTCCAAAATCACTGTAGTTTAGGTGAGCTGGTCCTTAAGTCTGATGACTGACTGTTTTATGAACTAGGACCTATATAATATCTAATATTTCCTAGCTTCAACATCTCAAATCTATAGATTTGCTGCTTTGTCAATATAAGAGTAAATGAAATGTCTTTGAAGATGTTAGTTTTGATTCTGTGTCGTTATTGCTCAATAAGAAAATGCCAAAACAGCCACACCCATTCCTGTAAATGAAAATGAAAGCAAATTCATGACCCCAGTTAGCTATATAACAACTGCCGTCAGCCGACGTTTTCAGTGTTAACCATGTCAGGAGGAAGAGCAAACAAGGTAGGTTACTTGGCAGTTTAATCCATCATACTCTTTAGAATAACACATTAGAATATGCTGAAGACTCAACTGTCATGTCTGTAATACTAAACATGAGGTTGCTCTTACTTAAAGGTCATTTTGTATTATTACTGTTGCTTACTTTTGTTAATGATATTGGTATTACAATTAAATGTGGTAAAAGCCTAAAAGATTTAGACTCAGCTGTATATTTTCTCTTGAATTTGCGTGATTCTCCTATTGCCATGCTGCATTTTCAAGTTGAAAGACCAACACAGAGAAAGAAGGAAGTAAGAAAACATGAGTCCATGTCAGTCATTCTAAAATGTTATTGTTGCTACACACATATTACAAGATGCCCTAAATAAATTTACAGAGTACAAGAACTTTCTTAAGTGGTTTGAATTTTGCTTAAGAAGCTCATTAAGTACATTACAGTCTTTTTCTCCCATTGCTATTGTTGTCTTTTTTAACAGGCACATCATGTTTTGCCCTGAGTGTGGAAATCAGGTGGAAAGGTCATTCAGATTCTGTCCTGAATGTGGCTACAAGTTATTTATCTTGACTCAAAAAAGGTCTCAAGGTGAGTTTCCTACAAACCATGTTTGATTATTTCTTAAGGTTATTGGATAAACTACAAAAATCCATGTGAGATTATTGTTAATTGCATTATTTCTGTGCAGATTCATCATTGACTAATTTATTAAAAAATAATGCTATGTGTGAGGATTGTATCAGCTCTTACATCATCATCATCTTAATGATAATAAGTAATAATACTTTACAAGTAAGAGTCCTCTGCAACACAAGCTGCTGTTTTTCTTAGTGACACTGTTTTTTGTACTTTTGACTTAAAAGAAGGATGATTTGGCTATGTTGTATCTGAAAGACCAGTTTTGTTTGACTAAAAGCTGTGATATTTTGTCCTGTTATCACATTTGTTAGACTAGCACTGACATGTTTACTGTCACTAGGTATATGTAACTAACATGTCACATGACATTTGTTGTTACACAGATGTGACCACATCAGCACCCCAACCGTCGGTCACAGCTGAGGAGAAGAATCAAAAGAATGAAGACCAGGTTCAGAAAGATGTTAAGGAGACACAAGAAAACATGGCCCGAACAAAGGTGAAAAAATAAGAAACAGTTACTACATTGGCCCAATTTCAGTCAGAAAGGAACTTCACTGTTGCTGAAACAAACATTTTTCTGTGTTGAGATTATGTAACACATTAACCAAGGTAATAAAAACAGGGAAACAAGTTTCTGAAGACCAGTTCAACCTGCAGGGTGACCTACTTATCTTTTTAAGACAAAGTGCTAAGTTTTCTGTTTCACATAGTATTGAGTTATGAATGACTGAAAAAAGATGGCACAACTTTGTGTTTCTATGAATCTAATCACTAACCAGTTATCTAGTGAGGCCATTTTTGCTACCAGAGAAACCTTACCTCCAAGAAATATTCATAAATTTGAAAGTAATATTTGCTAAGCTAACTATGTAGATTTTTTTCAGGGGCAGACGGCCAGTGATGAGTCAAAGTCAACCGGAGATGGGGATAACACGTCCAGCCCAGCCACAGTGGAAGCCAGAACCACAGCCTCATCCATCCAGCAGACAGTTCCAGATTGCAGTTTAGCTGCTACCTCACAAGTAACAAAGATACGTACAGAGGAAGAGAGGCTGTCTGGTACGGCTCCTGAAAGCGACTGTCAAACGTGCAGTGAGACAACTTCAGAAGTGAACCTGTCTGTTTCCACAACACCGCCCTCTCCTACGCCTTCCAGTGGCAAACTGACAGAGCAACAAACAGAACAACCACCAGGTCTGAGTACAGAGGGCAGCCCAGATGCACTGCAAATTCCTGCTGACAAGCCAAGTGACAGTCATTCTCATTCTGGGCCATTGTCTAACTCTACATCGTCAATAACATCAACTAGAGAAACTGGTTCCAGTGCACCTGAATCATCTAAGCCATCAAGTCAGGCAGCCAAAACTGCAAAACAGCCCGTCTCTGAACCAGATAAAGATGAGAACATATCTCATGAGACACACAATCTCTCTGGCAGGTCAGATGATAATGAAAACCACAAAAATGCTGAACAGCATGCAGTCGCACCAGCAGGAGATACTACATGTTTTTACTCAGAGCATGGAAACACCAAAGAAACAGCAAATTCAGCTGATCAATGTCCAGTACGAAGGGAAACAACCAAAAACACTGAGGTACTTATGGTTCACATGTATAAAGTTTAAGATCTCAAACTGAATTTTGCACAGAAATGCTAAAATAATATTTAACAATGTTATATTGACAATGATTCTAATGAATTTTGTTAGTCTGCAACTATAATGGTGCAGCAACAATCATATCTTTTATTGTTTTATAAGACAATAAAATGTGAGTCCAGTAACCAAAACAGTAAACAAGGCCATAAAAACAGGGCAACAGGTTTCTGCAGACATTTCAAGTTTAACCTACAGGGTGACCTACTTATCTTGTTAAGACAATGTGCTAACTCTTCCATTTTACATAGTTATTAGTTATGACTAAAAAAAGATGGCACAACTTTGTGTTTCTATGAATCTAATCACTACAGTTATCCAGTGAAGTAATTTCTGCAACCAGAGAAACCTTACCTTCAAGAAATATTCATGAATTTGAAAATATTATTTGCTAAGCTAACTATGTAGATTTTTTCAGGGGCAGACGGCCAGTGATGAGTCAAAGTCAACTGGAGATGGAGATGACACGTCCAGCCCAGCCACAGTGGAAGCCAGAACCACTGCCTCATCCATCCAGCAGACAGTTCCAGATTGCAGTTTAGCTGCTACCTCACAAGTAACAAAGATACGTACAGAGGAAGAGAGACTATCTGGTACGGCTCCTGAAAGCGACTGTCAAACGTGCAGTGACACAACTTCAGAAGTGAACCTGTCTGTTTCCACAACACCGCCCTCTCCTACGCCTTCCAGTGGCAAACTGACAGAGCAACAAACAGAACAACCACCAGGTCTGAGTACAGAGGGCAGCCCAGATGCACTGCAAATTCCTGCTGACAAGTCAAATGACAGTCTCTCTGGGAGGTCAGATGATAATGAAAATCACAAAAATGTTGAGCAACATGCACCAGCAAGAGATACAACATGTGGTTACTCAGAGGATCGAAACACCAAAGAAACAGCAAATTCTGCTGATCGATGTCCAGTACAAAAGGAAACAACCAAAAACACTGAGGTACTTATGGTTCACATGTATAAAGTTTAAGATCTCAATCTGAATTTTGCACAGAAATACTAAAATAGTATTTCATAATGTTATATTGACAATGATTCTAATGAATTTTGTTAGCCTGCAACCATAATGGTGCAGCAACAATCATGTCTGCAGATTAACTGCGTAATATAAGACAATAAAATGTGAGTCCAGTAACCAGAACAGTAAACAAGGCCATAAAAACAGGGCAACAGGTTTCTGGAGACATTCCAAGTTTAACCTACAGGGTGACCTACTTATCTTGTTAAGACAATGTGCTAACTTTTCAGTTTCACATATGAATGACTGACAAAAGATGGCAACGAATTTTATTTTTATTTTTATTAACAACAACCACTCGACCAGTGAGGTAAATTGCACTTTCAGACACATTGCACTAAGATCTTCCTTCAAGAAAGACTAAATGATAACATTAGTGATACCACTCAGCAATTTTATACAATGGTTGTATAACAACAGTTTGAAATTGTACTGTTGTGGTAGACACCGTGCATAAACATTATTAACAATGTAACATTAATTAACTGTCAGTAACATTTAAGTCTCATAAGTAAATGGTGAGAAATGAACACATTGTGTGAAATACGATACATAAGGTAATTTCCTCATTATCTGATCAGGGTTTTGTTTTCTTCTTTGCAATTACAATTTACAATTTCATTTAGCAACTTTTATCGAAAGTGACATACATCTGACAGTAGATACAACATAAGCAAGGATCGAGTCAGAATAAAACAACCTGGATAATGCCATAAAACAAGTCCTTAACCTATACTTATTCTTTTTTTTAACGAAGGCTGCTGACACTAAATCAGATGCGAAAACAAACCTGAATGAGAGACAGGAAAAGCAGTCAGGCAACAGAGGTGAAGATGTCTCCAGGCCACCAACGCCCCTCTGCCCTCCCAGTCAGAGTGATGAGGACGGTAATCGTCTAGTGGCAGCAAATTTCTTGGAGGCATCCACTGAACGTCAGACACCACAAAAGTAAGTGACTATAGGAAAGATAGGTGAACATATTGATGTGATTTACATTTTATATTGAGATATGAAGTTAATGTTTATTGGCAATTTTTCCCCTTTTCCAGTTTGTCAGTTGGTGATTATACGCCTGTTTACTTCCATGCTGTGATTTCCAAAGACTTCAATTTGAATCCAGAGAAGGACTTTGTTCGTCTACACTCTGGAGTATTGTTTCGAAACTGGGATGATGGTTGTCAAATGTCCTTCTCAAGGTATGACTTACTAATTTTTTACAGCTGTACCCAAACAACAGTTTTGTAAAATCTTTACTCGAAGCCAATGAAATGATAAAATCAGACTGTGTTTATCCTCACATTACCATTACTACTACCATATTGTAATTCTGTGGTTAGCTTACTTTGAATGAATGGTTTGTCACATCTCTAATAATACCTGCTTGTGTTTTGCAGGAATCTAGGGGACAAGCGATATCTTGTTGAAGGACGAGTTATGGTTCCCAAAAACAGAATTCATGAGAATATACCCTACAAATACGTAGTGTACAAGCACAGTGGAAATAACTACAAGCAAATCTATGAGACTCTCTACCAAAGAAAGGAGGAAAACCAGTACATCAACAGATGTCTGTCAATCAAACAGGAGCTTTTAACAAGTGAAGGTACTGCAAAAGCATTGTGTTGATGTCAGTTTTACTAATGATTACATTGATATACGATGTCATCTATACTGCAATCTTGTGAAAAAGTAAGTCTTTATAGGCTTTTTGACATATTTGAACAAGCAAACTTTTTTGTCTCCTTTGAAATAGTGCCTGCTAATAAAGATGATAGTTTCAAATATGAAAAACATAAAATGGCTTTTTTTTTTTTTTGCTGAATTGAACCAAAAGTGGACCTTTCCACATGACAATACAGTAAGCTAGTAAATCCACCAAAGATTGGCCCAAAGATTATTATGGAATTAATCATTATTTGAATTCCATTTAAATGCTGTGAAATACACATGACACTTACAAATTGAACAATAGTAACTGCTGAACTCGTACTTACTTTTCCAGTAAAAAATATTGCATCTGTTAATGTATTTGTTGATAATATGATTAACAAAGATACTTTTCTTTGTTGTTATGTTTAAATATGTCACTGTTGTCAGTAGGCACTGTGTCAAAGAGGATAAAATGGTACGACATCTCAAAAAAGCCAATCATTTTCGAATGGACTTACTTTTTCACATGACAGTTGTATACACAATATGTGTACAGTACATTTATATCACCATTTATATTGTTACATAGATACATATACACTTGTTGGTATTTTGTATTAAACAAAAACCAACCAAAAAAAACCCAAAAGATACTACTTCTGCGAAGTTTTACTTTGTAGAACAGAAAAATATGCCTGAGCAAATATAAATTTTAAGTGCTTGTCTACACAATTGTTTTAAACACATTTTTCACCATGTCTGATAGATCATGACACCTTCAGCTGGCTTCACAGTAACGCCTCACATTTCATTTTGCACACTGCATGCAAAGATGCAACCTAAAGAGTAATTTTTACAGTGTCTTGCTGGCAGTCAAATGCCTGAATGCATCCAATATAACAGGACACTGAAGCTCTCACCATGCAGCTTTTATCCTTCTGTCACTATGTCACCTTTGTGTAACAGCAGCTTGTTTTGCCCTGCTGCTATACAGATACATCGAAAAACAGTATGACTGGTTGAGTAGAATAATAAATGCATACATTAATTAATCTCCATAAAATTTGTGCTGTTGAACTTTTTAAGGTGAGTGGCACCAGTACGACGATGTGATCCATCAGAAACTGAAGTCCACATGGTTTTGGAATTCTTCTGTTGAAGGAACTGTATTAAAAGGAAGAGAACAAGCTGGCGAGGAAATGCTAAAAATCATCTTTGATCTTCTTACCACCTGGAATGAACAAAATGTGGAAAACTTCTTTATCCTGCTAGAACAGTTCTTTCATACATACAGCTATCCTGTTCTTCATGATGGTATAGAAAGAGCATGGGGATTGCCATATGGCAAACAACAGGTAGATATCAAGGATTTGATGTTACGAAAGCATTTCTTCACATCCAGAATATTGAAATCCAAGAGAGATCGAGATAAGAAGTACTGTTTGTCATTATTTATCAAAATCTTTTCCAGGTAAAAGGCCTGCTCAAATGTTTTCTGGAGGAAAACATCAATCTTAAGTCTATCAAGAGGAAAGAAAAAACAGAATCCTTCTTACCTCCTCTGCATGCAGGAGTTGTCAGTTTGCTCATTTACAACAAATATCTGAAGGACTGTGTGGTAAAGCAGCTCTCTAGTCTCTGCAATCTTCTTCGCCTGCCTAAAAAGCCACATTTCCTCTCTTTCTGGAAAGACTTTGCAAACCCACTGGCAGATAAAAATAGGTAAGTGGTTCAAGTTTAAGCACAAAATCCGCAAAAATACTTCTGCGAAGTCCATTCATTTCTGATAAAGGACACCTTGTTGAGCATTATCCCTTACGTAAAATCAAACAGTGTGGTTGACCTCAGGTGGGATAAGCGATCCTAAACAGGTGTGTTTTGAGTGTGGACTTGAAAAGGGGAAGCGAATCAATAGTAGGTGTGTATTACATGAGATAGTTAAAAATAACAACCAAATAAGTAACCACTTCCTTTTTTTGGAAAAAAAAACCCTTTCCACTGTAAATGTAATTAAACAAGATATACCCTGCACTTAATGTAAATTATTATCTCTTGGGTGTATAGTGCTGTTGGGATGCATGTATTTCCCTCAGCTTTTGCATTACATTAACTTCCAGTCTGTCTATCTGTCTATCTAACCACTGACTTGTCTCCTGGTATAGGGTTGCAGATGTTGTTGAGATGCTTTGTCACAGTGCTAGAGAACATTATATTGAGGAGTGGGTCTTGGTCATTCCTCTAGTTCACCTACTGAGAGGAGAGAGCAAACCATTTGAGCCAGTTCCACCTGTGTTGAACCCACAGTTTGAGTCCTGGACGGGCTTGAAGGGAAGCAAAAGCACACGGTTCCACAGCAACAGTAATCCTCAGTATGTGTTATGCTCCTATAAATATCAGGTTGAAATTCAGTTAAATGTGCCTTACCACCATAATGACTCTTAACTTTAATTTAGGACTCTGATGAGGACCATGAAAGAACATGCATACCTCATGGACATTGATCGTCTTCTTGTGCACTCTTGGATGTCTCTGCTGCCTGTTGACGATGTATCGAAGTTCATATCCAGTGTGCAAGTGGAGCTCCTTGACATTCTTCATTACTTGCAGTTCAGCATCACATCTGAAGTAACTCACTCCACCTATGTGGTACGCATCTTTAAAGCAGCTTTTTTTTAAAGTAACAATATCAAATAAACAATATGGAAAGGAACTCACAAGGCTTATAGTGAAAAATCTATAGAGAACTGTCACCCGATGGCCAAAGTTATTGTTAGTGTATGCTGTATTAAAGCTACTGCTGTTCTGTAATATTACTTTTTAACTACTCTGTATCTTCAAATTAAATGTCCTCTCTTATTTGGAGAACAGGCTTTGAAAGATCTGGCATCTTATCTCATCAGAAGAGAGAGCCATCGCAGTAAAAGGTAAAAAAAAATATATAAATATATATATATATATATATATATATATATATATATATATATATATACAAAACTCTGCCTGTCATTGTAACATGGTGTTACTGTTGTGAAGTCCATTAATTTCAGTGTTAAAATTAATACCAATCATTATGCAGGCACTACATTACTCAAAATATTTTCCCTCATAGTTTTGATGACAAACATGGAGAGTGTTGCCTGAAAACTGCAGTAATGCTCCTGGGTTCTGTCTGCCATCACACAAAACAGCCAGGCCACTTTGATCTTCCACTTCTCTTCCTCGATCTGGTTTGTGTGATTTCTAAAGCATATGGCCACACTGATTCCCAGGTAAGACATGCTGGTCAGACAGGCCACACTTTAAAGTTTCTATACTAAACCATAGACAAAGCTTGAAATGCTTCAACCATTTTACATCAGGAGTTTTTTTTTTAGCTTATTTGTATTTGTTTACATTATCATAATGCTTTAATGCAGGAAGTGGTATTTTAGGTTACATTTGACAACATTTGGGTTTATTTTTTATTTAATTTCATAAGCTTTCTAAGCCTTACTAACTTAGCTCCTGTTACAGACAAAAGAGAGAATTCAGGAAGAGTCAGTTGGGGAGACTTTAGAGATGATGAGAAAATGGCGAAGAAATACCTTCAGAAACCAACTGCTTAATCAATGGAAAGCAGAGTTTTTCTACCCCATTGAAACTGAGGTAAGCAGAAATACTGCAACAACTTAATTTTCTTTGTTATGGTTTGATATAAATATTGGGTTTTTTCTCCTAAGTGCAGTAGCCATTTGATGTTGTATGCAGTACTTGATCAAACTTAAATTCAATTTAAATCCACATGGCTTTCTCAGGTTTGGAGGAAGTTACTCTCAGTATCCTTCAGTCATGATGAGCACACTTCATTCTGGAGAATCACATTCATGAATGATTTTGAAGGAAAACTAAAACAGGTCGGAAAAGATTTTGCTTCGCTTAGTGTTCTTCATTTTTTATGTGTACATTTGACAAACTAATGTAAGGATGTGTTCCTGTGTGCTAGGAACCACCAATGGCTCAAATTGGAATATACTCAAACAGCATGGAAGAACTGAGAGAGACAAGTCCATTGCTATGCAGCACAATGGAGAAATGTGCATTGGAGGCAGTTGCAGGTATTTGCCAGGTAGGTTTTCAAAAAAATGATGGAGCACAGATGAAGCAGTACATAACTGCTTAAAGATATCTTTGTGGTCACAAAGACAATAACTTTGTCTATGAAGCATTGACAAATAATCTAAACAATTTAAAGGATATAGGGAATCTATTTGCAGAAAAAATATAGTATTCATATTTATAAGAAAGTTTCATTAGCATATAATTATGTATAACTATGAATCTCTGTGTTTTCCATAGTTTATGCCTGTGTAGGTTGGCTCTTAACATGAAAGGACAAGCCATACATTGGTGTATCCTGACAGTGGGCTCCTGGAATTACTAATGGCATTACAATGGCAACACTCATTTTTGTGCATGATTTTAATTTTCCTGAATTTTTTTGTCTTTTTAGGATAAATCTGGTCAAGCTCTGTCAGCTGTGTTGAAGAGACATAACATCACAAAGTTTGGGAAGCTGATGTCTGTTGTTGTGCTGAAGTCCTGGCCCACAGATGCCAATGGTGATTACAGTGAAGGAGAAGACTTGATATTTGAGTTCCTTATAAACTGGCCCATGGCCAAAGCTGTCTTCAGAATGGCAGGTAAATGCTTAAACGTGACATATTACTGCAAGAATGAGTGTGAATCTGCTCTTTATGAGTGCCTCTGGTTTGATCACTCTCCAAGATGAAGTGTGCATGTGTGTACTTGAATTGAACATGTTCTAGGAACAGATCTGTTTACATAGTCATATTGTGGGAACTTTAAGAACAAAAAGCAAGTCCCCGTGACATAAATAATTACGTTTTAGGGTGAAAACTTGGTCTAAGATTGATGTAAAGGTGAGGCTTTGGCAAGTAGTAGTAATAGTTAGGGTTAGGCTTCCTTCAAATGAATTTAAGTTGTTTATAATGTCAGCTGAAATGGTGGAAATGGAACTGTTTGTGTGGAAACAACAGAAAATTTAGTCAAGGAAAGTGAAGGCTGGCTGGCAGTGGGTATTTTTGTTTTGTGTTTACCTCAAATTCGAGTATTTCAGGATTGTCGTACTGATTTTTTGTCATAAATTGTTTTTATTCTGTATAACTGTATATCTGTACACAACTCATAGTAAAATGTTTTGTTGTTGACTTTTGCTCTCTTGTTTTCCAGGTGCAGGAGGTGGACTGGTCAACAAATTGTCAGATGAAGCGCAACTCAGGGTCACTTTGGCAACTTCAGCATTCAAATCGGTGTCAGAGAAGTTCCTCAGTGGAGAGATCCAAATTAAGACTTTGAACCAAATTCTCCAGAGTGAACGTGACTTTCTTGATTTGCTCAAGATAGGTAAATATTAACAGGAATAATTGTCTTTTTCTTCTGCTGTTTCTCCTCATTTTCCTCTTCCTTTTACTTCTCTTTTTTTCTCTTTATTCTGTTTCTTTTTTTCTCCAGATTGTGTATGTGCTCTTTTCACCTAAAGTTGTTCTTCAACTTCCAAGACACATTTATTCTACAGTAGGAAGTGTTTGTTTGCTTGTCAACTTATTTCATTCTCCCTCAGTTGTAACATGTATAAAAAATAAAATTAGTAAATTCACTTACACATGTTTATGAAAGTACTGGTAGAGTCTGCCCATTATGTCAAAGGTTAGTCAATCCAAATAGTAATAAAGCATATTTAGCAATTTATGTTACGATTTTATTTAAGGAGGTTTTGAGATCTTTAATAATGTGATCTTTGCTGCCATTCTCAAATCATCAAATATACAGTTAGGTCCATAAGTATTTGGACATTGACACAATTTTCAGCATTCCAGCTCTGTACAACACCACAATGGATTTGAAATGAAACAATCAAGATCTGCTTTAAATGCAGACTTTGAACTTTAATTTGAGGGCATTTACATCCAAATCAGATGAACGGTGTAGGAATTACAATACATTTTATATGTGCCTCCACCTTTTTAAGGGACCAAAAGTATTTGGACAATTGGCTACTCAGCTGTTCCATGGCCAGGTGTGTGTTATTCCCTCATTATTTCATTTACAAGGAGCAGATAAAAGGCCTGCAGTTCATTTCAAGTGTGGTATATTCATTTGGAATCTGGTGAGGTCATCTCTCAATATGAAGTCCAAAGAGCTGTCACTATCAGTGAAGCAGGCCATCATTAGGCTGAAAAATCAAAATAAACCCATCAGAGAGAAGCAAAAACATTAGGTGTGGCCAAATCAACTGTTTGGTACATTCTTAAAAAGAGGGAACGCACTGGTGAGCTCAGCAACGCCAAAAGACCTGGAAGACCACGGAAAACAAGTGTAGTGGATGACAGACGAATCCTTTCCCTCATTAAGAAAAACCCCTTCACAACAGTTGGCCACATCAAGAAAACTCTCCAGGAGGTAGGTGTATCTGTGTCCAAGTCAACAATTAAGAGAAGACTTCACCAGAGGAAATACAGAAGTTTCACCACCAGGTGTAAACCATTGGTGAGCCTCAAAAACAGGAAGGCCAGATTAGAGTTTGCCAAGAAACATCTAAAAGAGCCTGTGCAGTTCTGGAACAACATCTTATGGACTGATGAGACAAAGATCAATTTGTACCAGAATGATGGAAAGAGAAGAGCATGGAGAAGGGAAGGAACTGCTCAAGATCCAAAGCATACCACCTCATCAGTGAAGCATGGTGGTGGTAGTGTAATGGCGTGGGCATGTATGGCTGCCAGTGGAACTGGATCTCTTATATTTATTGATGATGTGACTGCTGACAAGAGCAGCAGAATGAATTCTGAAGTGTTTCGGGCAATATTATCTGCTCAGATTCAACCAAATGCTTCAAAACTCATTGGACGGCGCTTCACAATGCAGATGGACAATGACCTGAAGCATACTGCGAAAGCAACCAAAGAGTTTTTAAAGGCAAAGAAGTGGAATGTTCTAATGGCCAAGTCAATCACCTGACCTGAATCCAATTGAGCATGCATTTCACTTGCTGAAGACAAAACTGAAGGGAAAATGCCCAAAGAACAAGCAGGAACTGAAGACAGCTGCAGCAGAGGCCTGGCAGAGCATCACCAGGGACCAAACCCAGCGTCTGGTGATGTCCATGAGTTCCAGACTACAGGCTGTCATTGACTGCAAAGGATTTGCAACAAAGCATTAAGGAGTGACAATTTGATTTATGATTATGTTAGTTTGTCCAATTACTTTTGGTCCCTTAAAAAGGTGGAGGCACATATAAAATGTATTGTAATTCCTACACCGTTCATCTAATTTGGATGTAAATGCCCTCAAATTAAAGCTCAAAGTCTGCACTTAAAGCACATCTTGATTGTTTCATTTCAAATCCATTGTGGTGTTGTACAGAGCTGGAATGCTGAAAATTGTGTCAATGTCCAAATACTTATGGACCTAACTGTGTGTGTGTGTGTCTATATATATATATATATATATATATATATATATATATATATATATATATATATATATATATATATATATATATATATATATATATATATACACACACACACACACATATATGTCACTTTGGTGTCACTTGTTACTTTGGACACTGCAAAAAAAAAAAAAAAAAAAAAAAAAAGATGTTCACCACCAATGTATCCGGAGGTAGCAGAGATACAAGTAGTGGATATGTTAAAGTTTGGATAAATAAAGCTATAGAAAGCATGGCTTGATACAAATAAGTGATTAGTTTTGGAGGGTTAAAGAATACTGAAAATGAAATTAAAATTTAGCAGCAATAGAAACTGAATGAGTTAATGCTTTACAGTCCCAATGGATACTAGTTCTTTATTTGAGCTTTACAGTATTGCAGTACTGCTTCTATATTTGTATTTATTAAAGTGTTTATGTTCCTCTAGATGGCCTCTGTGATGATGGTCGTTGTAAAGATGACAGAAACATGAGAAGATTATTTCAACTAAGAAGAGAGGAAGCAGAAGCTGTCCACACTGAAAAAGAGCTGGTCAAGAATCTTCTACAGATCTGCAAGGACCTTCCAGAACATGTCACAGGTAGGTAGAGAAAAATATGTTTATGTTTCAAGTTTTTCTAGAAACCTGCCTTACAATAAAGGTGATTTGCTGTGGGGCTTATCATCATAAGTTACATTGCGATTCCTTGTAGAAATCAAATTCTTTGTCATCATTGTCATTTGTAATCAAGACCTATAACACAAATGTTCTGTTGGGAATTGTTTGCATAGTTACATGTCTTTCATAATTTTTGAACCATGAAATACACTGATAGAGCAAGGATCAAGGAACCCCAATAATTTAACCAGACAAAGCTAGAATGAGCAGTGCAAGGTGTTGACCTGAAGGTTTACCAGCTACATTCTGATGGGTAGCATCTCATGCAATTTCCATATTGCAGGGAGGAAATTTTTACTGACGCATTGGGTGTTGTTAGGCTGGTTCTGGTACTGGTGGGCTTCTTGTGTTTTTGTGGTGTCTCTGCAATATAGTCATGAAAGTTCATGCTTTGTTTTGTTTGCCCTTTTATATTGTGTATTTGATGTGGGAATACTGATACAGACAGTTGCTGATGTGCAGTTTCTATGCATGTTAGTAGGTAACTGCATCAGCCTTACCGTTGTAAGTGTAAATATGTTCGACCATGCATCAGTCAATTTTGTCAGTGCCTGCTCTTTAAGGTTAGAGGAAAATTGCTGAGGTATTCCTCAGCAAGGGTGTAGAAACAATAGCCAACTTATAACCTGTAGAACAGGTGGCCTGTTTAAAGTCTGTGGTTCTTCTGCAGGCTCGGAAGGAGTTTAGTTGGTCTTAAAGGGCTTGAGTATCCAGTTTCTAGTACTGCTTAACAATGAACAGCACCTCTGAAAGGGGAGATCTTGGTTCATGATACTTTGGAATCCACAAACATATTTATAATAACATCTTTTCAATCCACAGTTGACTTTGATGGGTTGGACCAAAAATATAATCAGAACACTGAGACAATGAATCTGAGTGAATTTATGAAGGTTCACACTCTTGATGGACAGACCTCAACTACTACTGGGAAGGTCACTTATTTCAACCTTGGTGATACAACTCGTCAGATGGCTTCAGAACTGCATGCTATTAAAGACAGCACAATCTTTAAAATGTGCTGGACGAACCAAGTAGAGGAGCTGTCAAGAACCCAGCCTGGTGACCCTGAACACATCATTTCGAATCAAGAAATCTACACTCTTGACCTGGTCTACAGCAACGTATTCCAGAGCTGCTACAGCACATACAAAGGGCTTTATGATAGTCTGAAGAGTGGGGAACTGTTACTGGAGGAAATAGACAGCTTCTTTGAAAACTACAAAGGAAGGTATGAAGACTTGGGGAAAGATTTAGACATCATGTGCAGAATAAATCCATCTGATAACAGAGGATGGATCAGAGAAAGGATTAGGCAGGTTCAACAGTATCAGGATCTTCATCTGGCCCTGCAGTCTTCCCAAATCATCATGGCTATCAAGAATACCATGTGTCCAGGAGGAAACTTCAGAGTGCTGGAGAAATTACTACAAATGGTATGTTTACCACATGCATAATGCTCTGTTGGAAGAGCAGATTTGGTCCTAAAAGAAGATATTTTTGAAGAAACAATAGGTCTTACATGTAAGAGTAACAGAAGACTTACTTTTGAATCTTTTGATAAATATAAGATAAGAGAATAATATGTAGTTGGGTTCAGCTGTGTATGGAATATATCCCAGATGCACATGATATGGTATGACATGGAGAGATGCCAGTATATACCTTTCAGCAAGTAATTATTTCTCTTTCACTGTGCATATTTATTGTTGAAGATTAGTTTGGTCTTGATAAAGTACTGAAATAATTTTAAAAATAGAATGAAATGTAAAATTGAAATAATTAACTTTCACCGAACATCCTTCTCCAATACATTGTTTAATATTGTGTTTATTTTTCAGAATGAAGCCGACTTCAAGACAAAAAGCCTGAATTACATAGATAATTCCTTCATACATGCAAAAAATATTCTGGAAGACATTACAGAGGATCGCCAGAATTGCCTTCAAGCACTCAGTCAAAGTGAAGAGTTTGTCCATTGGGTTAAAAAAGAACTTGAAGGTACATTACAATCCGTCATTTGTTATATAAATTAAATACAACATCTCACTACAGCTGAAACAAACTTGTAATTGCAGGTATCAATGAGCTGAAAGTTTTTGTTGACCTGGCATCCATCTCTGCTGGAGAAAATGACATGGATGTGGATCGAGTGGCCTGTTTTCATGATGCTGTCCTTGGTTACTCATCCATGCTCTATGGACTGAAGCAAGACTGTGATTTTGAGGAGTTTAAGGATTCTTTGTCTAAGTTGTGGAAGGCACTTGAAAATGACAGAAAGATACCAGCGAAGCTGGTGAGATTTCACTTCACCCCACATCATATGTAAATTACAGTTGTGTGTGTTAATAGTTGTATCTGTTCAGGGATTATTTTAGGAAAAAGTCTTTTTGAAACAAGCATCATGCAAAAAAATGACTATGTAAATGTCACTGTTGACATCACACACGGATTACATACAAGGACAACAAATGTCAAGCCCCTTATAAAGACATAATGTGTGTAACTTTTTAAAAAGCAAAACTTGCACCTCCTCAGGGTACTGTCACTGTAGTCTTCAAAATTTCTGGTTAATTTTTCATTGATATTTTTTTACTGGGCACTTGCGAATACGACAAAAACGTAATAATGAATTCTACTTACATTCAGAAACATGACAGTGTTTTGTTTGATGATTCATTTCAGCGAGATACGGCACGCCATCTGGAATGGTTAAAGACTGTGAGGGAAAACCAAGGATCTGTTGAATTTTCATCTCTGTCCCTGGCTACATCCATCAATGAGAGGGGGATGTATACCATCAAGGCCCAAAACCAGAAAAGGGTATGCTAAATGAGTTACATGAAATAAATGCGTAAATTGGAAAGAATTGCAGGGCTGCTGTCACAATGATAGAAACTAGCCGCTGTTTTTGGGTCTTCAAACATAGAACTATGATCATCATTTTGATATTTTCTATTGTAGCTCAGTTTAGAGACTTCCTTGACACTACAAATTCAGAATGGGCGTGACAAAACCATGACATGTACCTATGAGGACCTAAAGGAGTTGCAAAATAAGCTCATGCTGATGTCTGGAAGACAACAAAATCATAATGAAGTGGAGCGCTTCACTGAGGTAATAATGTATTTATATTTTGATCTGTTCTTGTAATGTTATGAAATTTTAATAGAATGAACATATGTTTTTTACATACCCTATAATCTCACATCTTCTTTATATTTAGGTGTTTGACAACGTCCAAAGACTTGCCAAAGCATTTGTAGACCTTTATGCTGCGGGGAGCCCACTCTTTAGGTGTTGGGAAGCTAAGATTTATTGCAAAACTCAGAGTGATCCATGTATCATTATGGAAATCAATTTTTGCAAGACCCTGCATCACATACATGTATGTGGAAGTCTAGTTGAACAACTTACATCACTGTCCAAGAAGATGGAGTTTTTTCTCAGTGACTGGCAAAGGTTCATGGACAAACAGAGATCTGATCACTACTACCTGAATTACTTCACAGCAGAGCAAATATTCTATCTGTGCAATGTTGTGACTCCAACAAATATGAATGCAGAAATAGAGGACAAAGCATTGATGATGCTCTCTTTCATCAAGCCAAACTGCACAACAGCTGATGTCAGGAGTACATGGAGAAGGTTTCACAACCAACATCAACCTTGCAAAACAGATGACGAAGACAGTGATTTGTCTACAGCAAGTGTTCAGCCTTTCCTACCTGATGACCCAGCTGATGAAGCAGACCAAAGCACTGATTTGAAAGAACTGGAGGACTTGTGGAATGGCTACATGAAGAATGAAGGAATATTTTTCCATGACCTTTTGGACATAAGGAGTTTAGGTGGTCTATTAAAACTGATGACTGTCACAGAAACCCAAAGTCAGAATGAATTGGAAGAACCAGTGCTGTCAGAGACAAAAGACAGTTCACTCAGAAGGAGGCTCCCTAAAGGACTTTTTTCAAAACAGCCTAATCTCCTAATCTGCCCACACAATGACATCTTAACTTCATGCATCTCCTTGTACATGGCCAGTGACTATGAACCACTACCAAGTTACGATGAGGTTCTCTTGTGCACCCCTGCAACATCTAGTGAGCAAGTAGAGCTTTTCCTGAGGAGATGCCTCACACCAGGTGACACTGGCAAGAAGATTTACACGATGCTTTGGGCAGACCAACTTACCTATGATGTTAGCTGTGCAATGGAGAAATGTTTTCAGAAACTGCAGTCCCTTTTTCAGTATGATTACAGGCTAGTGATCTTTGCCAGCTCTGACAGAGAGCACACTTACATTCCTACTGCATTCAGTCAGTTCAAAAAAAACATTGTCCCACAAGAGCCATTGGAAAGCATCCAGAAGTACTTGTCCAGGCATTACACTGTGGCCTCTGATCACAAGAATGCTGTGTTCAAAGGTGGCCATACTGTTGGTATTGTTGCTTCCAGGCGTGCAGGAGTAGGTGAGTCCTAAATATACAGTAGATTTTCTTTACTTACTTCTAATTTACTTTCTGTGCCAGTGATATACTAGAAAAACACACATAGAGCAGAACATCATCAAAATTGAATCATCTGTTCCTTGTCCCATTATCAACATTTCCTGAAAATTTCATTAAAATCCGTTTATAGCTTTTAAAGTTATCTTGCTAACAGAGAAACAGACAAACAGATAAACGGCGGCAAAAACATTAACTCCTGCCTCCTATTGGAGACGGAGGTAATAATGGAATTGGACTGATAGATCATCAACAAAATCCATTGAAGCAGAAGTTTCATTTTAGTATTAGGAATCTGTAGATCACCTGTTTATCTAACTTTAACATCCAAACTGTTTTTTTTTTTCAAATATTTGGTTAGGAGACCCATCATGCAGTTGTCTTCAAGCATTGGTGTGCTATAGCAGTTCTTGTAGTGACTGACACTTTTGCCTACAGCTTTGGTTTATGCAGTTTTTTTGTGCAATTAATAGATAGTTATTCCTCTGTTGCAGGCAAGTCATTGTATGTCCAAAGACTTTATGAAAAGTTGGAGGAAAGTGTTGAACAAGGAACTGCATTCAAGAAGTGCATCCGACTAACTGAACATGAAGTTGATGACCACAAGATTCTCCAGTCTTTGTATGACACACCAAAACAAAAAGATGTCAAGGTGTTTCACTTTGATGTCACATCCTCGGTAGGCAATGTTTATATAAGATACAAATACTGATAGTTTTTTCATTTCTGTAACCATGTTGTTTTTACGGAATCTCTAAGCTGGCCAAGATGTTTTCTAATAATAGAAATTATGGTTTCTAGGTGCAGAAAGGTCTGAATGAATTTCTATTTAAGCTTTTCTTTCTGCGGTACCTGATGGATTCAGATGGACAGATGTATCACTGCAGTCACAAACACTTGTATATTGTTGAGTTACTGGAATCCACAAATGATCAGACCAGATATGCCGCCAGAACGGTAAGTGGACATTTACTGTTTGTACACTTTAAGGTTATGATATTGTGCCAGACAATTCTGTTGGTTTCATTTTTCAGTTGTTGATAACATTGTTGTGTCCTTGTCCAGTAAAACGTTTTGATAAAACAGATATTCAATCAAGTACAGCATGCAGCCACACCCTTTTACAATCCTAGCATTTTGTTTCAGCTGCAGGCAGGATAAAGGGTATGGACTTAGTGCCGTATATAGCAATTGCCGTAGTTAGTATTCATAGTTGGTAGGAGAGGAAATAGACATTCAGTGAGAGGATAGGCTTGACTGATTGATACAAAATTTGTGTGTATTTTCAGGGACAAAAGGAAAACTTTGCCTTCTCAGATGTTTTCCCAAAGGTTTTTTGTCGTCCACCAAAAGAGGTGATGGCTTTGGAGATGCGGAGAGAGGACAATTCTAACATGGAGCGTGATAACCCCCTCATGGATGATGAATGTTTCAGGAGTGAAGCATATCAACGACCATACCAGTACCTTAGACGTTTTCACAACAATGACAGTCTTGACAACTTCAGTTACAGAGGTGTTGAAGGAACACATGCAGAGTATCTTCAGATACTCTTAATCTACTGTGGCATAATGGATCCGTCGTGGGCAGAGCTACGTAATTTTGTGTGGTTCCTTAATGTTCAGTTGCAAGACTGCGAGAATTCAGTCTTCTGCAACCCTGAGTTTGTCGGAGACACTCTCCATGGATTCAAAAACTTTGTGGTTAAGTTCATGATCTTGATGTCCAAAGACTTTGCAACCCGATCACTAAGCATCACTGACCAGAGCCCAGGGAGGCAACAAATTGACACCAGTGAGCTCAACGAAAAAGACTTGGCTCCATTCCTCATTAGGAAAAGGTGGGAAACCAAGCCACATCCATACATCTTTTTCAATGATGACCACACATCCATGACATTCATTGGATTTCACCTCAGGCTCAATGACCACAATGGCGTTGATGCCATAAATCCATTGACAAAAGAAGTCATACAGGAAAACATCATGACTCAAGAGCTGTACACTGGCTTAAAACTTCAGAGAGTCCCTTTTAATATGGACTTTGATCATCTTCCTCGAGCTGACAAGATTGAGCATCTCTGCAGTGTGCTTGGCATTAAGTGGCCAACAGATCCCGATGAGACATATGAACTGACCACAGACAATATCCTCAAAATGATGGCAATTCATATGAGATTTAGGTGTGGCATCCCGGTTATCATAATGGGTGAGACAGGATGTGGGAAGACAAGGCTCATAAAGTTTATGTGTGAACTGAGAAGATGTGGAGCACCGGCAGAAAACATGAAGCTGGTCAAGGTTCATGGAGGAACTACATCAGATATGATATATGAGAAAGTGAAGGAAGCCGAAATTCTTGCAAGAACCAATACAGAAAACCACCAATTTGACTCTGTGCTTTTCTTTGATGAAGCAAACACCACGGAAGCCATTAGCAGCATCAAGGAGATCATTTGTGATAACTCAGTGCAAGGACAACAGCTTGACTCTGAAACAGGGCTACAGATTATTGCTGCATGCAACCCCTACAGAAAACATACGGACAAAATGATTGAGAGACTGGAAGCATCTGGACTGGGCTACCGAGTCCGGGCTCAGGAGGCTGAAGACAGACTTGGCTCCATCCCTCTCCGCCAGCTTGTGTATCGTGTTCATGTGTTACCCCCCAGCATGATACCTCTTGTTTGGGATTTTGGGCAACTCAGTGACTCAACAGAGCAAATGTACATCCAACAAATCGTGCAAAGACAGGCAAAGACCAACCTGATAGACGAGCGCTATATTCCAACCATAACGCAAATGTTATCATCATCACAAAAGTTCATGAGGGAAAAGGATGATGAATGCAGCTTTGTCAGTTTGAGGGATGTTGAACGTTGCATGCAAGTGTTTGTGTGGTTCCACAAAAACCACTGCATGTTTGCTAAAGATCTCGATGCCTTCTTCCAGCAGCAGTCTCAGAGGAAAAGAAACAAGTCACAGTTTTCACCTGCTAGTGACAGAGTAATCTGGTCACTCTTGATGGCCACTGGAGTGTGCTATCAATCCTGCTTGGAGAGCAAAGGACAATATCAGAAAGCTGTCAGCCAAATTCTTCCTCGTGAGTACAATCCACAGAGAATACAGCAGGAAATCCAACTCATGCAAGACCTTCTACTCAGTGGCGTACCTATGGGTAAGACAATAGCCAGAAACGAGGCTTTGAAGGAGAACTTTTTCATGATGGTGATCTGTGTTGAGCTAAGAATTCCCCTGTTTATTGTTGGAAAACCAGGGAGCTCCAAATCACTTTCGAAAACCCTAGTTGCAGATGCAATGCAGGGTCCTACATCACATTCAGAACTCTACAAGAGGCTGAAGCAGATACATCTGGTTTCTTTCCAGTGTAGTCCTCATTCAACTCCTGAAGGAATCATCAACACATTCAAGCAATGTGCACGCTTTCAAGAGAGCAAAAACTTGGATGAATACATCTCAGTAGTTGTTCTTGATGAGATTGGACTGGCTGAGGATTCACCAAAAATGCCACTGAAAGCATTGCACCCATTACTGGAAGAAGGCTGTGTTGATGATGAGCCACAACCTCACAAAAGGGTTGGGTTCATTGGAATTTCCAACTGGGCTCTGGACCCTGCCAAGATGAATCGGGGAATTTTTGTGTCCCGTGGTGATCTGAACGAGCAAGAGCTCATCAAAAGTGCTAAAGGGATTTGCTCATCTGAAGAAAAGGTTCTTGAAAAGATCAAACCCCTCTTTGAACCCTTTGCAAAAGCATATATGACAGTATGTGAAGAAGCAAAAGGATTTTTTGGTCTGCGGGATTTCTACAGTCTGATAAAAATGGTATTTTCAATTACCAAAATGTCTAACGAGTTTCCTACCCCAGATGAAATCACTGGAGCAGTCCTGAGAAACTTTAGCGGAAAAGATGACGTGGATGTGATTGACATCTTCAGCAAAGAGCTCGGAGATGTCTTTTCCAATGCCACCATTACTACCATTGATATGGTTGAGCAAAGCGTCTTTCCAGCTTCCCAAACAGAGGAAAGTCGCTACCTTTTAATCCTCACCAAAAACTATGCAGCTCTTCAGATTCTCCAGCAGATTTTCTTCTCTCGTAAAATCCATCCAGAGATCATCTTTGGGTCTAGTTTCCCAAAGGATCAGGAGTACACACAGATTTGTAGGAACATCAATCGTGTCAAGGTGTGCATGGAAACTGGACAGACAGTTGTGCTTCTGAACCTTCAGAATCTGTATGAAAGTCTGTATGATGCTCTCAACCAATACTATGTGACACTAGGTGGTCAAAAGTATGTTGATCTTGGATTAGGAACACATCGTGTGAAATGCAGAGTTCACCCAGACTTCAGGCTCATCGTCATTGAAGAGAAAGAAGTGGTCTATGAGCAGTTTCCAATCCCCCTGATTAACAGGTTGGAGAAACACTACCTTGACATCAGCACTGTCCTCAAAAATGAACAGAAGGACATAGCCAGACAACTCAAGAAATGGGTCAATGACTTTGTCTCCTTGAGCAGTCAAGACTCCACAAAAAAGCAGTATGTTCCAAGTGATGTCTTTATTGGCTACCACTCAGACACATCCTCCTCTGTGATCCTGCAAGTAACAGAGAATCAGAGTGAGGAAACAGATGCACAGGTCAAACTCAACAAAGCCAAAACCATTCTGCTCAACTGTGCCACTCCTGACTCAGTTGTTCGTTTGGGTAAATCCAAACTGCCAGATGAGGAAAGAGAACATTTAATCAAAGAATATGTTAAAGAGGAGATGCACAGCTCACTGGGAGACTACATTGTCTATCACACTCAGCAGTCGGACCAGTCACGCTACTTATTCACTGAGGTAATTTTTTTCTGTGTTATCAAATATTCCATTGAAAAAACATCCCCCTAGCAATGCAGCACTGTTAAAACCCAGTATTGAAGATGTGCCTTGCATTTATGGGTTCATCTATATTTCATTCTCAGTGTAAAAGGAAAAAAAGTCAACTTTCATCATTGGCATAATTTTTTGGTTTCTGGTTTTGGTGCCTGGCCCCCAGAGTTAAGGACTCATCAGTTAGCACTGACAATCTATAGTTACAGAAAGACATAAGGCATGTATTTTATTGTATAAAGTACAACCCAACTGTTTTTATTCAGCAAGCTTTTGCTCATGCCATCCCTTCCAACATTCACATGTTTGTTAAGTTAGCCTTAGATTGTATACTTTGTTCTTCCTAAATCGTCTTATGGGAAGTGGAAGGAGCAGATGAACACTTTTTCTGGGTTTATAGTAAGTCCTGTTTTAAATTGATAAGGGCTGTTTAAAATTTCATTATGAACTAGAACATGAGAAAATAAAAACTGAGATGCAAAAAAGTAATGAAAAGAGTGGCTACCATGCAAACAATATCAAACTTGTGGTGTGCATTATAAATTAGATACACAATGACACATAAAAAAATTGAAGAATATTTTCTAATTCTTAGTTCTTTTCCTTTTCTGAAGGTTACAACATTTTCCAGGCTACTGACTTCAGCAGACACTCAACAACTGCAGAATGTGATAAAGATCGATGCTATCAAGCTGCTGTCACTGCAACAGTTTGACACAGAGTACTCTTTCCTCAAGAAAATCAGGTGTGTAAATACAGTATAACAAGTACGGCACATCTGTGGAAGTGCTCATTTTAATCTAACTGAAAAACCGCCATACATTTGTGCTTCTATTTCATTGGATTCTCCTAAGGATAATTATATAAATGATCATGGTGTGATTTAGATTTAGTAGATATATGTTCTGAAATACTGTCATGTGATCGCTCTTGTGTATTTTAATATTTACATGACTATACATTTTCTCTGTCTCTGCGTTAGGGAATTTCTTGGCTCAACAGGTGCAGACAAAGTGCTGATTATCCAAACAGAGTATGATGAAGACTTCCACAGAAGGAATATTCTTTCCTCAGCCAAGTGAGTATAAATATTTTCTTTTACATAATTTGCTAGCATCGCAGACGTTCTGATTTGTTTGTTTTTACTCATGCCTAATGTTTGGAATTCTTAGATATTCATGCATCAACGAAATCAACAAGTGTGACACTACTGACAACACAAGGACATTTGTGTACTTTGTCACCAAACTTCCCCGAATGGAGGGTGGGACCTCCTATGTCGGCTTTCAAGGCGGTTAGTATTGCTGTTATTCACACAGCTAAGGCATATTGACTCTTAAGTAACACAAATAGTGCCACACATGGTGCTACACCCTGAGAGTAGCAGCAAAATGAACAATTTAAGTAGCAAATTTAAATTTACATATTGTGTCCTTCGTAATCTGACTTTCTTCAGGTCCTTGGAAGTCTGTCCACATTGATGATCTCAGAAGATCAAAAGAATTTGTTTTTGATGTGCACTCCTTGAAAAATCTACGCATAAGTGATCTTTTTGAGGATCCACCTGAGGGTAATTTATTAAATCTTTTTTGCTACAGAATGTTATATATTTGAAGCAAATGAATTCACATGTTCTCCCTCTTTAAAAGCCATGGAGACAGAAGACTACACTGGTTTGCCACAGAATGATGACTCTGCTGTAAGTGTCATTTACTATATTCTTATACTTGTAACGTGGAAGAATAAGAGGATTTCCACTAGTTGTTATTGTTGGCCAGTGTAATAAAAGTTACACTTAAAGCTTTTCATTCTGATTTAGCACCTGTTCTGAGATATGAAAATTATAGGCACTCATTAGTAAATGATAAAACACCTCAAAAATTCTGATTTTTTTATTAGCATACATTTATTCAATGGGGGATTCATGTCTGATATTTTTTTGTATTCAGATGCTGGACTGCTGTTGTTGATGTAGTTAATATATTGTTTCAGGTCTTGGGAGAAAAGTTTGATACTACAGATCTGATGAGAAGCTGTGTGCAGAGTGCAGTGAGCATGCTGAGGGATGCAGAGGACAGCGGAGAATTCAGCACCAGGAGAGTTGAGAATCTGCTTACACTGCTGGATGAAAGTCAGACACAAGGTTAGAAAATGAGTCACTGATTTGGTTTCAGGTCATTTTTGTACACACCCACTCTGTAGATTTGTATAACACAACAAAATGAGTCTTGCTGAAAAAATTTCTAGTAAATGAATTTTGTTTTTAAGGTGCTTTTGTGAACATTATGAGGAAGCGTCTCCATTGGTTGTTAGAGGACTACGAGGCCAACGTCCCCAGTCCAAGGAGTTGGGTTCTAAATGAGGCATCTAATGTCAATGCACTTCAAGAGGGGGGGACATTTCTGTAAGCTTCTTCCTTTTTTTACCACTTACTATACCAGTTTTCTTTTATTTGTTTGCATGCAGTTTTTCTCTACAGTCATTTATTCCTCACTTATTTAAACATTTTTGCTGTGGTGTAAGATGTAAGATGCACTACAAAGCATCAGCTAAACAGATTCTTAATACTATCAGTTGGTCTCAACTGACACAATATTCCTCTCATTTTTAGTAGCTGATGGTAAAAATGTCAGGTTGATTTTGAAAAAGTTTCATGAATATTTCCTACAGACACACACTATGGAAGAAAATCCAAGCAGTTGTCACTCCACTTCTAGCCAACTTGGTCTCAGTTGTTGACCGAGATTGCAATTTGGACCTGCTGCTGGATGACTGGGATGACATCAAGAACCTGTGGCTCAAGATATTTGGGAGCAAAGAGATGCTTAATGTGCCCTATGTGAAGATGGAAAGCAAGTGAGTATCCCTTGGTTGTATGATGACAATATCTTTTCAGCTCAAATGGTTTCCTTTAAGATTCATTTGCATCACCCCAACTGGTTGAGGCAGATAACTGCACTGCTAAGCTGGGTTCTGCTGCAGGTTTCCTTCTGTGAAAGGAGTTTTAATTATTATTATTTAGTAATAAGATTGTGAGATTAATGAATTGGTGCTATATAAATGAAACTGAATTAAACTGAGGTGAATCGAAACTTTGAATCTGAACCTTACAAGACGATCTTGAACACATCATAAACTGTGGTGTTTATTATAGTTTGTAAAATGCTGCATTGTAACCATTTTTTGTTAGCTTCTGGGTCTGAATAGTTTGTTTTCTTACTCATGAAATATGGATATAAACTAAAACCAATTATAGCATCACTTATTTTGAACTACAAAATCACCATCATATTATTTTTAACCTAATTCTCCTACATTTCCAGGGTGTTAATGGTACAAAGCCACATGACAGCTGGCAACACGATGCGCTGCCTCATGCCCTTCAGCTGGTGGATCAAAGACTTCCTGGATGGGCTCATGATGCAGACATCCAGACATGAAAGTAAATACATTTTAACGATGTAACTGAAAAAAAAACTTTTTTTTCCACTTCATCTCTGAATGACAAGATACTGCCGTTCTCAACTCGTCTTTGCAGGCCATTCACTCAGTCATATCCTCGAGTTGTTCTTGAGGACTCCACTTGGCAGTTACATGGCTGAAAATGTGAATGAAAAAATGAAGAAAGAATTTTTTGAAAGGTACCTGCAGGATTTTGTTTCCATGACCATGAAAGTAACATCAGATGAAGAACTACAGGTGAGGATGAAAGAATGGCTGTGTCCAATAGCAAAATACGACTACTGTCATTTCCCTAAACACATTTACTGTACCTTTCCTTGGAAACTCTTGTTTATGTAATGTTTGATCATTGTTCAAATTGGTCTGGTGTAAAGTCTAGTATATTTTACTATCACTCACAAATAGCAATCCGATTCAACATCCCACTGCATCACACCTTATATGAGTTTTTAACACAAATTTTTGACGTGTTGGCAAAAACTGTATATTATAAGCTCTACAAAGAGGCAATTTGTCAGTCCCCTTTATCTGTAGAGCAGATTTAAATACGTGCTCAATATGATCTGAGTATATAATCCAAAAAAAAATGTTTAACAGGAATAAAATGGAACACTAATAATTTTGTTCTAAACAGATAAGGACATTACTCTATTTATTGCTCTTGTTGTTTGGTTCTACAAAGGGATATCAGTGGCAGATATGGCAATACATCTTTTAAATGTTTCTAAGTAGTGTCTTAAAGTGTGGACTAGTTCATGTATCAGTAGTTTAAATCAAATACTGTATTAATTTGTTGCATTTACTCCTCAGATCTTGCGTCAGGCTTTGGCCAGCTGTGTCGATGAAGTACGGAAACGAAAAAGTGATGAAGATGAGCTTTCTCTCTTGCACATCCACATTGCCTACCATTTCTACCAAAGCCGTCTTCAGAACCTCTCACGGATGATTTCCCTTCATCCCGAAGTTGTTTCTCCTTTGCGAAGAAACCAGCAAATTAGACATTGCCCTGAGATGGTAAAAGAATTTCTAAATTTTAGATGCATGTGTTGCAGAGACTTCTTACCCCAACCTACAAACTTGACCTGTTTTCATGTTAAGTAAATACATGTTAGGAGCCCCAAAACTGCAAGAATTAAGCAAAAATACCAAACCAGAAAGGTCCTTCGTTACTCTAAAGCATAGTATTGATCACTGTCTATTTTGTTATCTTTTAGTAGCATTAGTGTTTGGATATTTTTCACATTATTCACAGGATGTTTTCAATACATCATCAAAAATACTGAATAATTTACCAACTGTTTTCTGTCCTAAAGGTTTTGGATGTCCATGCAGCCAAGGCATGTGTTGAATGCCTGGACTCTCCTAATCTGGACACTGATAGCCTCTGCCAGAGGTGGCTAAGACAGGTTAAGAGGCTGCAAGCCTCTCTGGAGTTAATTTGTTCCCCACACAACACCACACAATATGGAGAACGATGCAAAGAAAGGCTCCGTGATGTCAGGTAAGTTGTGGATGCACAGGACTATGCTTGAAAATACAGTGCTCCTCCAAAACCAATAAAAACAAATTTAATACTGGATGGTAAGTCCAGTCACAAGCAGCCTTAGTAAATTAGGATCTCTGTGCTGCTAGTAGGAGTGAGTTTTGTCTTTCTTATTTTAGATTTTTGATCTGTGATTATTAGAATAACTTTTGTATAGAACACACGATTGATTGCTTTGTCTCCTCTGATGTAGAGTATCATAATGCACTATATTATTATTTAGGTCAAAACGCTGTAACTCAGTTAGTTTAAAACATAGCTGCATGACTAAAAAACCTTCTACAGTTTTCTTATATTACCTGGGACTGGTTTCATTAACTTTCTATGTGTTTCATTTAGGATTGAATTCAAAATCCTCCTGATTACTTTAAAATGCCTTGCACAACTTGGCACCAGCAGATAGTGAATTACTGACCAATCATAGCTCTAGTAGACCCCTTATATCATCAGAACAAGACTTTCTGGTTGTGGAGGTTTTGCCCATAGTTTAGGCAACAGTCTCCTTCAGGGGGTCATATCAGAAGACTGAACATAATTTTATGTTTTGATTTGTATCTTGTCAAGCCCTTTGTCCCCCTGTTTGGAAAGTACTATATAACTAAAGATTTACTTACTCAGAGTTTTCATCATAAATTGTCTTACCAGATGCCTCAGTTCCCAAAACAAAAAGCACATATGCTATAAAAAACTATTTTTTTCTCAGAAACACAATTGTCAGCATATTAAACTTGAGGGACAATGAGCAAGTTACACATCGTAAGGGCCTTACATTTAATGCCTGAGTTGCCTGGTTGTTTAAACTGTTGTCACCTCTGCTAACCAGTGTCTTGGGGGAAACCCTGATGTAAAGTGCTGTCCTAGATTACGTTGGACTTACATATATTTACACAATAAACTAACTCTGGTCTGTAATATTTTATAGCAATGGCTGGAAGCGCATCTACATCCTCTCATTGTTTGTGGAACACATGCTGCTGGGTTTCCAACATCAAGACAGGCAGCTCAGGTTACTGGTCCTGGATCACATTAAAACCTTAAGCAGGGTGAGCAGATTTTTAATGATGGATATGTTTTCCAAACATTAGACATATGTGTACCCAACCCCGTCTACAATAAGGACAGTTTTGTTTAGTCATGATTTGGTAAAGTTCAGCCAACTAAAAAAAAAGAAAAAATACCCGAATGAACATTTTTATTTTTGGTTTATTATATTTCTGATTTTGACCTACTTCTAAGGTTCTAGAGAGAAACTCAGATGTGAAAACTATGGAGGCTTTTCAAGCTGTAATCGATGTAGTGAAGTCCTCTAAGCAGAAGGCAGTGGATCAGATGTTCAGGTAATAGCTTATTTGGCTTTTATTTAACCTTTCAGTTATTTGGAGTGATATTATGAAGAATGCTCTTTAGGTGCTCTTAAGTTAATTTCACTGGCCTTGCTTACATTTTTACAAAGGTTTGGACTTCAGTGTGGGGTGTGCATAACGGAGCCTCAGGAACCTGTGGGGCTGCCATGTCATCACATCTACTGCTTAACATGCATCAAGGCAAGCCTTGACTCAGGACAGACGTCTTGCCCCAACTGCAGGCAACAGTTACCAAATGACTTTCAACCACGTGTCTCTGAAGACATTAGGTGAGATGTTTAACTTGGTGATACACCATTTAACACCTGTAAAAATCCATATTCATCTTCAAGGAAATGTACTGTGAGCAGTACGGGTGCTAGATTTTATATTGTGAATACACCTGTGCTTCTCACCTATTCATTCGGCCATGCAGAAAGGACATTTCAATACATCATCAGATCCGACCCTCTGAAACCTGATCTTTGGTAGGAGGAAAGTGGCCTGTGTGCTGAATATACTCTATCACTGTCACCCATTTGTTTTTTTGCATTTGTTCTATGCCATTCTGCAGAACATCTATCAAGAAAGTTGCAGAATTTAGGTGGCGTTGCAATGGTTTCTTCATTGATCTGCTCTCTACTGTGTGCTTCAAAGACAACATGCCACCAAGCCGAAACGTCATCACCCACTTGTTGTCCTACCTGAGGATTGAGACAGGTACAACCTATGGTCAAACTCCTTGACGACAAACGACAGAGGAAATTTGTTTCCTTTTTGTCACTTTCTTTTCTAATGAAACTGAATTTCTCTGACACTGCTTGCAAGCATATCTTTCCAGAAAAAGGGATTCTGGACATTCTTTATCCACAGAACACAATGCGTAACTTTCACTGGATCTACTTTTGAATGAAGAAATGGTCCCTTATTGTATTGTTTGCAGGTTTGTCTGTGAGCCTTGAGCTCATTGGACGAGGGCTCCCCTTCTCGTAAATCCCAAATTGACCCCTCATTTTATTGACTTATTTTGTTTTCCTGTTTCACCTTCCCGTTTTGTAAATGTCACATTTTTGGGGTCAGTTTAAAAAGTCTTAAAATACAATGTAAAGAATAAGTTAGGTCTTGCTGTTTTATGAAACTGTGTTTTACAAAAACTAAAAAGTCGAAAGTCTATATTTAATTTGTTTTTGTTAAGATTTTTTTTAAAATCATTTTTAAAACCAGAACATGAAGAGATTCACACCAAAGATCTGTCACCGTTTGACGAGTCTCCAGATAAAAACCCAGTTGTGCGATCTGTGATCCTCAAACTGCTCCTGAAGTTCAGGTAGGTCAACTAAAAGTGTCTCTGTAATAATGATGTTATTTTAAATGATGATAGATGAATAAAGCTATCTGGTAGATTAAAGATGTCTCTCAACATTGTTGCTTTAATCACATTAAAAGATTTGGTTGCAAGAAAATGTCTGATCAGATTAAAACACTTTTGCTTGACTTTACAAAGCTCCTCTGTGCCAACTGTATGATGAACCTTACTGTGTTTCAGCTTTGATGAAGTCCAGGAATACTTGCAGCAGCATTTGTCATCTGTTGAGGACAGCAAATTTGTGGATGAAGGGGATAAAGCAGAACTGTATGCTTTATACATCAACTGCTTGGAGGTACAAAAAGAACACCACTGTTTTATTACATTTATAGTGTTTAAAGGGACTAATTAAAGATGGAAAGAAGATTTTGTTGAATATGCTTGAACAGAAATGCTTTTTACCTTTTTACACCAGTTTCCAGTTCATGAAACACCACAAAACCTGCTGCTGTAAGAGTTTCTAGAGTAACTCTCTATTTCTCAGAAGGAGAATACTTGTCCCATTTACTACTAATTGGTAATTTACTTTTTTACAGTGTATGCAGTGTTAGACGGGTTAACTGTCTGTCTGGAAATAAAACAGATGAAAATAAAGTAATGAGAGTTGACGCTGACCTAATGTGATTTCTATAATTTTGTTCTGGGGTGCAACTTAAACCAATGGGATCAGGAGCAGAGGAAAAATCTTTTATGTTGGATGATGTGCAAGCTTAGTGCAGTGTGAGAGTAGTTTTGGTCTGCACGAGTTGTTTGATTTATGCTCCTTACTTAAGTCAGGTATGAAGTTACCCAGCAGTATCTGAACAGGCCAGAGCTTGGATGGATTCAGACCACAACATATGACATGTTCTCCTTGTTCCTGACAGAGGACAGTTGAAGTGACAGTTAACTGTTGGTCTTTTCAGGACTCAATGTGGGAGAAAATGTCTCATGAGGGCAACAAAGCAGAACAGCTGCACTTTTCCAGTGATGAAACGCAGTTTCTCTCCTTCTACTTGGCTGAAGTCACTTCTGTTCCAACAACAGTGTCTATTCAACATCTGCAGCACATTGCTAGACTGCGTCTGACCCTCACCATGGCTGCACAGCTCATCAGTGACGGACTCTCTGGTGAGATATACTGTAACATCACTACTGCTAACAGTTTGCAATGGTTGGCAACAAAAAAAATAAGTTTGTTGAACTCCATTGCTGTTGCAGACAACGGTGTACCAGATGGAGCAGAAGATTTTCTGAACATGGTGGTTAAGCTCTGTGAGGACAGCGGGAATGACTGGTATCGCATTTACCTGATTCGCAAGCTGAGCGAGTGGCATGGTGTAGAGCGCATCCAGATGCTAGTGAAACAACCAAACTTTAGGTGGCTTTTCCCTGAAGAGATCCATCAGCAGGTACATCACCACTCATTGGCGAATGTACCACCAAAAATGTTTGAATCATTGAGTCATAAACAAGTAAACATGTCATCATTACATGATGGAGCCAGTGGGGCCAATCATCAGCAACACACTATTGTTTGATAGTGTGCCACTCTTCATTTAGAACACGTTGGAATGAATCATGATTTAAAATTCAGCCCAGTTGTTAGACTTTTTTTCAACCACAGACTCACCAGAACATATCAAGTCTATTTTACATCAATATATGTGCATGTATTACAACATGTTTTTCTCCTTTAACCCCATTCATGGTGTGAACAGAGTGAAGATGCCGGCCAGATGGACCAGTATCTTGTGTATGGAGAGGAATACAAGGCAGTAAGAGATGCAGTTGCCAAAGCAGTAATGGACAGTGATGTTGAGCAGATAGAAGAAGTCTGTGAGGTATTTTTTGCCCCCACAAGTTATGTTCCATGCACCTTCTGTTATATATCCATCCACCTATCCTTGCAACAGTCTTTTGATGAAACCCCCAGCATGGTGTGTATATGGGGAGTTTGCAAGAAACGTATCATTTCTCATCAGTTGTACATTAATATACACACTGTACATGGCATGACTGTAAGTTGGCGCCTTTGTCAAATCCAAAGATCCATTTTATTGCTACAGTCTTCTGACCAAATGCTCATGCAGTTTGAATAGTTAGCGTAGCTGCTTGCTGCTCAATTTGCGTTTGTGTTGATTGGTTTAGAAATGCACTGCACCCCCAAGGAATCGGGCAGTGTTCATCCTCCTGGCGCTTTTCCGAGAGGTTACAACTCTGTACAGATCTGCAAACAGAGGTCTCCATCCTACTCCTGAGGTATGAATGATGCTAAAATGCACCTCTATAGAAAATTAATTATATATTATACTGTACATTAAGTCTCTTTAGGAGCTGAAACATTGCAGCAAGGAGTTGAACAGGGACGATCTGATCTCATTAATAAAACCATGGATTTTGGATTCACAAATTGAAATGTGATCATTCTTAAGGACATAATCAGCACAGTTTTCACAAACTTAGTACTGCTGAAGCACCTTATCGCACCAATATTAATATGTAACACTGTTTATCTTTACCAAATTAAAGACATCTATAGATTCAACAATTTGGGAAAAAGTTTTTAGAAGTTTAGATTATTACTCAAATGAAAATGTCTCTGTGACCTATTGATCATCATGTTATATGAAAAAATTCTAATATGACAAGATGAAATATGTCACTATATCTCTTAAACCATCAGTATGGCATGTAAGAGTGAAAATTATAAATCTTTTCCCAAACTTGTACCATAAGAACATCAGCCATAATGTTCAAATTAAAGTAAAACAGGGCAGTGAATGCATGTTGTTTTGATCTTTTGATCTGTTTTGATTTTCTGGGAAACTTAAAGTGCTAGGGCTGTTGATCAGCAACCTTCAGCTGATGTTTTGTTGTCATATGTGTTAATGGTGCTATAAAAACCTTATTACCTCTGTTCATCATCTTCTGTCTTCCCTGTAGCAATGTCAAGCATTTGGAGATCTCATCCAGGGCTCAAGGTATCTGCAACAAAGAGAAGTAAGGAAATTTGCCTCAGCCTTGGTTCACAACAGGTTGGGAGCACTGACAATCCACCCTGGTCATACTATTATGGACAACACTATCATCGAGCTGGTCGTCCACCTAGCAGCTGTGCTGCTCACTGGGACTCATCTCCTGTTGATGCCACTCAAGCAGCTTGGCCTGTCTCCTGAAAATATGCAGGTAAACGTGTTACATCTGCTACTGTTTACACTTTTCAGGTCTCTTATGTCATCTAATGTTAAATTTGTTTTTAAAGTACAATGGATAGGAATTTTTATTTTTAAACAGAGTACAAGGACAAATCTCTTGTATTAACTCACCATTACTCCCAACTCTACTCCCATGACCACTTACTTTCTGCAGTGCATTGTAAATTCTCGGTCTTCCTGCTGCAAGGAAAAGTTAATTAAGCTGTTGATAACTTCAGTTGTAACTAATGATTACTTTCATTGTCTTCCTCCCACCTCTGAATTTTATTTTGATTTAACCTAACAGAGGGCTTTTATACCCACAATGCCTGATGACATGTTAGCTGTTGCCCAGGCAGTCATACAACAAGACTATGGGCAGCTCACTTGGTATGGTAAGTATTATTCATATTTTTTGCAATTTTTAAAAATTAATTTTTTGATTAATTTACAACATAGTTTTTCCGTAAACTATTGTCTCATTCTCTCTGTTCAGTAGATTGCATTGTCTGTAGCAGATGAGTTAAAGCTTTTGGATAATCTGTGTTGCATCATCACACTTGTGCAAATGAAGTCACATAAACCCAATTACCAGTTTTGAGTATCTTTTGTCTCAGTAATTCAGGTGATTTAAGACTTTTTTAACTGGTTAACTGTTTCCCACAGTGTGCAGAAATAATCATCCGTGCTTCGTTGATGAGGTAAGTTATTTTCTATGCTGTTCCAGTTAATATATTGTCCACAGTGATTTTGGCATGAAGTGGTAAAAATACACCATGTATGCTGTATTTGCTATCTTCCACTACAGTGCGGCCTTCCAATGCAGAGAGGCAAATGTCTGGAGTGTGGCGAGGAAGTCGGAGGCGAAGAGCATATGGCCTTGCCAGGATTCAGACCAGTTCAGCTGCAGCAGTTAGTATCATTTATTGCCAAATACAGTCTCTTACTGAATAGTCTCTATAGTCAGTGTAAACCTGAATTTGATGTCCTCTTACATTTAATGAACGCCCTGTTTTTTGGGTGCAGCTAAATATAGGAAGAAATCATACCTGTAGTTTTTGTGTGGGAGGGATACTAGAAGCACACAGTTTCACTTAGTTTTATCCTGTTGAAGTACACACGCAATTTGAAGATTTTTTAAAAATTCATACCCTAACCCTAACCTGTTCAGATTGGATGATTTGTTAACATAGACAGTAGTTTTATGAACTACCAAAGTTAAGAAATGAAATAAACATTTTCAATGTCATATGTAGCATTACAAATACCAAAACATCACTAAATTGATGATACTGACTTTCTAATGTGGTTGTTTAACCTAATGTCATGTATGGCGTCCTGTACCACTAACTCACTGATGCTGACCTGTTGGTTTAGGGATCGCACGAGACCCGGCCATATCTTGGGAGACCCAGAGCGGAGAAACAGCCCAGATGCACTTGATACCAAAAACATGTCTTTGACTCCTTTCACTCTGGTCAGGCTGGTGACACATTTGGCCATGTTACTAGGAGCCTCGGAAAAGTCCCAGGTAAGCAATATGAAGCGTTACTCTGACTTTTTGAATATGATCTAATTGAAACAAAGTATCTCCATCAGCTATTAATGTGTAGTAGCAATATCAACGCAGTTGTTGCTGCCAGAATTTTTGTGTTGAGTTTAGATTTTTTACTGACCTATCCAGACAACAAACCTATGATTGCGCTTGTTCCCTTGAATCTGACATCACTGCCCAATCTGTGTTTGTTTAGTTTGTCCAGCAGATCGTCCAGCCACCTGTGGAGGATGTTTGTTTGTTTGTCATCCAGCACATAATGAAGGACCTCGATCAGCTGACAGAGGCACTGGGAAAAGGAGCTGACGATACCACTACGACTGTCCATTTGGTGCTCAGATCCCTGCAAGAGCTACTGCAGGCCAGTCACTGTAAGCAAACCACCAGTCACCCAATGAAAATCAAGTGTCACATAAAGATATTCTGTATATTATACATACATGTAGGTGAGGTTTGTTGTAACATAACAGTATACGTTGTATCTTTATATCCTTTGTTTGTTTCTCTTTGTCTAGCTGATACTGATCCTTACCTTGCAACCAAACAATCCAGAAACACCTGGGAAACTGCTGTTGCTACAGATGTTATGACACCCAAGTTAAGGGTAATTGCTTTATCTTTTACCTTTTTACGTCATGTGCTTTATCATTCACCAGTGACAACGGCGCTTTAATTATGATTGAAAAACGTATAGCACTACTCATCCATCAACTTGAAAACAATGTGTTTTAATCCAATCATTATGCTTAATTTTAAGAAATTGCTTGTTTTTTGTTTTTTTTTTACTATCATAGTCTTTCGTTTTTATTACAGTATCATATTTTCCATTGTTGCTATAAACTCTGAGAACACTTCTGCCAATATGTCATGTCTAGGATCTTGATCAGCTCCTGCAAGAAGCAATGGGCAACATCAGAACTGACTCCCGTGTGTCTTCCAACTTCATCATGAGGACGACCTTTGGTGACGATTGTACTTTCCTCACATCCCTACAGCAAGACTCTCAGGTGCACAGCTCAGCAGTGTGGAGTTGCAGGGAGAGGCTCTCATTGCTCAGTCTCACACACATCGTGGAGCATACTGATCAAAAGGAGGAGCTGCCGCTGCTCTGGAGGTTCCTGCAGAAGGTGAATGAAAGTGACTTTGAATTCAATCTAATCACTATTGAATGAAATTTGTTGTTATCATTCATTGGCATCATCCTGATCTTGGTCTTTGCATTTTGGACACTACCTAAGGGTTTTCTTTTGTGCAACTTATAGACCAACTGTCAATACTGCAAGATATGACATTTCATGAGTACATTGTTGTTCGAAGGGACATATTCATAACTCTAAAAGTCATGTGAACTACTCTCTACTACAGCTCTCATTTTTGGCCCTATTGCTCCTGTCTAAAACAGTTTTAGAAATTATTTAACAGTACATTAATATTGATTTTAATACTGCCTTTGTAAGCTAAGCATTTTATGTAGAGGGTCATAAACTGGCAGGAGCATATCTCACCTGACATTGTGCAGAGGTGGGATAAATCCTGGGGAGGTCAACAAAACAGGCAGTCACAATAACATATAGAAACAGACGACACTTCTTAAACCTGCAGGAAACTTTGAGTGACCATTTAACCTAGCCTGCATGTCTTTGGACTGTGGGAGGATTCCAAAGCACCAAACTGCTAGATTCAAATCCAAAACCTTCATGCTGTTGCAACAGTGCTACCTACAGCACTGCAATGTTGTTAGTTTATATTAATAGTTCTCAAAAAATAAAGAAAAAAGCACCTTTTTTTTCACCTGAAAAACACCTGACAGCTCGTCACTGGTATTAATCAGTAAACTAGAGAAGGCTAAAGATGTATTTTCTTCATGGCTATATACTGTATGCAGCCTGTGGTTTTGAGGCATGGCTATTTGCCATTTCATTTGTGTGTTATTTATTTATTTTATTTTTTAATTTAGGAGAGTGAATTTCGCCAGATTAAGGTCCTTCCAGTAATTCTAACCCTGCAGAAACGTTTGGTGAGAAAGTACCAGAACGCATCCGACCAGATAGTGGGCTCCATTGGAGAGTTCATTGAGAAACAAACAGGTACAGGACTTAAACTTTTTTTTATTATTATTTTTAAATGTTAGCATTAGGTGAATGAGAGTGTGCTTGGTTGTTTGTCTCTATATGTAGCCCTGCGATAGGCTGGCGACCTGTTCAGGGTGTCCCCTGCCTTCGCCCGAGTCGGCTGGGATAGGCTCCAGCTCCCTCGCGACACTGCAGAGGATTAAGCGATGTATAGATAATGGATGGATGGATGTTAGCATTAAATTACTTCTAATGTACTAATTCTTAACAAAAATGGACTTGTTTCAGAAATGAAGACATGGTACGAAAAACACATTGACATCTTCCTGAGAACATGGAATCTGCTAAGAGTGTCTGTAACCAGCAGTAAGTGAAGTGTCTATCCTCCTCTTTGTGTGCTTAGAGGTTTAGCATCAGGTTTAGTCAAAATGTGTGCATTTATGTCTTTCCTTGTTTTCTCCTTTATTTTCTTCGGTTCTGCTGTTAGTTGTGTTGAAATTGTTATATAAATAAGTTGTGTTTAAACTGACCTTAATTATTTAAAACCAAAGCAGTGCAATTCTGCAATTGCTTCATGTGTTCTGTTAAAGTTTAAATACAAATGCTGTACTCGCATTTACATTCTAACTAGAGTACGTCTGCTGTAACTCCGTTATCAGCTTTAATATTTGTCAGTCATTTATGTGTAGCAGTGATTGAATGAGCTAGTTGGATTAAATATCACATTGCATACATACCTAAATATTGCTGTTTTGGAAAAAAAAGGCATAATTTATCTGTCCTTCCCCTTTTATAGGTGAGATGAAAATCCCGGATGAATTTTGCAGTGAGGATTTGGACCTGAACAGCAACCTGCAGTACCTCCTGCCCCGGCGTCAGGGTCCAGGCCTGTGTGCCACGGCACTGGTCAGCTACCTGGTGGCGCTACACAATGAGCTGGTGAACGCTGTGGACAATCACACTGGAGAGGACAGCAGGTGCAAATGTGGAGCTACTTTTGAGATTGTATTTTGGAAAGCAACAAACATGTTTGTCACAAAGTCTTTTAGTTCACTTTACTCGAGATCAACTTTTAAACAAAAAAGTAGAATAGAGAGCTGTAGGTTTGTTTAGGTTGAGACAACGAAATGTTCTGCGAATAAAAACCTCATGTTTGCTTTGTGACGACTGCAGCAATTACAAGGTGAGTGTGGCCGAGCTCATGGAGCCGCATGTGATCCACTATGACGTGGAGAAGGATCTGCTCCCTCTGGTTTTATCCAACTGCCAGTACAGCTTGGAGCGTGGCCATGAGACGATATCAGAGTATGACCTGCCCAGAATCCAGCAGCAGATCCTCACCCGCTTCCTACAGGGAAAACCTCTCATAACCCGAACAGTAAGTCCACTGTCTAGGTTCCTGAATTGAACACCAAGGAAAAGACTCTCCCACCATGTCTTGCTTTTCTCAAAGTGTTACAGACTCTCCTGTACCAGCAGCATAATGTCAGGCTTCATCCAGTCAAGATAACAGAGAAGATATTTTTTTAGTTTGACTTGTGTTTTACTAATATCAAACAAACCTAGATGGTATTCATTGTGCTGCTTAACAACAAAATCAGAGACTTAAAAAAAATATATCACAACATGTTATATGACCTATTTTGTCAGTATTGTACTGGCTCTATCTCATATTTCTTATTTTATAGCCTGTTTCTGTATGTCCCTGCTTCATTTAACTCACTGTGCTTTCTTTTAGGGAATTCCCACTCTGGTCAACACACAAGAGAGAGACTATGAAACCATTTTCAACACTGTTAAAGGAAAAGTGCCTCAGGTAAAATAATAAGCCTGCATTCTTATTTGAAGCTTTTGTTTTTGCTTTTTTGACACTGTAGACAACAGAATTAGGATTATTTTGATCCCATGTAACATAACATTACACAGTTAGAGTTTTCCTGTTCATGTACTTAGAAAATATTTAAGGTGAAACATTTCCAATGGTAACAAATAAGTCCAAAGTGGTACCATACATCACCATACAGGCTTACTCCCACACCTATGGCCAATTTAGAATCACCAGTTAGCCTACTGTGCCTGTATTTTGACTGTAGAAAGAAGCCATAGCACCTGGAGGAAAACCTACACAGGCACAGGGAGAGCATGCAAACCTCATGTAGAAAGACACCAACCAACCAGCAGGTTCAAACCCGTGACGGTCTCACAACTGGCCCAACCAAAGTTACTCAATTTGCAACAATGTAGAACAGAAAAGAACCAATGAATGTATGGCAGTTTTCCTTGATTGGTTATTTCATTTCTTGATTAATTTTCTATTAATCAAGAAATTGAATATTTTTTTCAGCTCTTATACTTCCAGTGATTGAGACAATAACATTTGATAGTTCTGAAGTATGAGGTAATGTGGGTTAATTTACACTTACAGTACATTGTGACTTCAGACTCACTGATGTTTTGTTTCTCCTTCAGGACATTATGTCCTCTCTGACCAGAAACGCAGTGTCCAGAGAGCTGGACTCCTACAGCGAGGTGTGTGAGGCACTGAAGATCATGGAGCTGCTCCTGGGTTTCCTCTCCATGACTGGTGGAGATCCCACCATGGCACTGGTCCTTTACCTCCAGGACATAATGAAGATGGGCCAAAACATTGATCGTAACATACTGCAGGTCAGCACATGCGCAGGTTCTTTGTTTGAAGTGACTGTTAAGCTTTCCTAAGCAAGGTTTGATATTTAAGAAATGAAACTTAAAAGGCAGTAAAGACAGAAAGTTTGTAAAAGAGATAAAAAATTACCATGTTATAGCAACGTCAACAATAGACTGAGAATGACAGTCCAAGACAAGATAGAATCTGCAGAGAAAGATACAGAATATTGAATTAAAAACAATAGTATAATAAATAAGATAAAAAATATGTACAGATGAAAAAATAATAAAAACAATTATGCAAACATGACAGTTTGTAATAGATAAAATTTACATATAAGTCGTATGTGCTGTTTGTAAAGACATTGTGTATTCATTTGTCACACAGAGATGAACTGAAAGGTTGATTACTCCTTCCTGTCCATTACTTATTTAATGATAATCATCCAAATAAATAAATAAATTTATTAAAAATTTCTGCTAAATACATCTCATCTTAAAAATATCTTCAAAACCCAAAGACTAACGAACAAACTGTGGGTGTAGGCTGACTTCCTGTTTCATGCTTTAAGAGTGTAAAAACCAGATGTTTAACCTTTTTTGTGTTTCAGGCTCTGGGCAGATGTTCCCTCAAACACTGTGTTTCCCTGTGGCAGCTCCTCTCCTCCCTCAAATCTGAGCACATGCTGCGTCTAAAACGGGTATGCACTACTATTGCAGAAATTCTGGGGTGGTGAAATGCCCAATAAGAGCACGGAATGTAAAATTATCTGTGTGTTTTAGTGTTTACCTCCTACACATACTTTTACTCAGAGTATATACATATGCATTAAAAATATCTCACTCCATGTTTCTGTAAAAAGGAGCCCTTTTCAGGGTATCCAGCTGAGTACCAGATGCCACTGACAGAAGAAGACAAGATCGAGCTTAAAGGCTTCATTTCCAAAGGAAACGTGGACCAATGGCTGCTTGAGATGCACGAGTTCCTCCTGTTGGTTCTGGGCCGTCTGCGAGCTACGGACGATTACAGTCCATCCTGGAGGTAAACCTGTTGCACAGCTTCAGACTTTTTCTTCCATAATACAGTTGTTTCCCCGTGTGGACTTAGTGTAATGTCTGTGAGAAGAAATGCACAGTGACATCCAACAGTCAGTACACACTCATTGTGTCCACAAATTCACTATTTATTATTGTAATGGAGATCCCAAAGATACCAAAGCTGTCGGGCTGAATGTTGGACAAATGTGTTTAAAGTAATGCTCAAGAAAGATGCTCCTATTTCACTTCTTCTTTCTCGGGTTGTGCATCCTCGATTCCTTTCCTCACACCTTAGTCCTTCCCACCTGTAATGTGAGCAAATAAAGCAAAGAAGAATCATGAGTAGAGAGGAGTCAAGGAAACAGCCTCCCAAATGAGGCATCTTGGTTTCAAATCATTGTTCAACGCTGGTTAATTATGACACACAGCTGCATCATGTGTTTATTGTTTTGTTACAGCCTATTGCTGTACTTTATGATCTCGGTCAGATGAGCAGTTTATATGTTTACTTTAATTCAATTCACATCGTAGCATCATGTGACAAGAATATACAACTATTAGACATTTTTATTCATTAACCTACAGACATACCCACATGAACCATAGGAATACAAGACAAAAGTAGTGCTTGAACCTGCATGAGGCAGAAATCTGGAAAATGCAAAAATCGTCAGAACTGGGGCACTAAGATTGATTTATGAGTCAGAGGCAGAAGAAGAGACGAGATGAGCCCATCATGCTGACCTCGTGCATTTCAGGAACCAGGAAGAGCTCCCTTTTTTGTCTTGAATTTTTCTGTCACTGCCAGCTGTAGACTGACATCTGCTGCTTGCGATCATCCTGGTCTGTACGGTAGTGAATATGTAGACATCTCTATAAAATATAGAACAGCATGAATGAAGGCATGGGAGGAAACGGGACTTTGTCTGACAAACATCAACCTCTGTTTACACATCAGCCAATACATAAACACAAGATCAGAAGTTAAATCAATAATTTCTCCAGTTACAGGTCCTAATTGCTGCTCTCTTCTATATGTGTTTAGTTCCTCTATTGTACAAATGTTGAAAAAAGACAAACAGTATAAATAGTAAATCTCTTCCTTCAGTGTAAAGCCTGCAAAACTGTGACCTGGTGCTGAACATTGTTGGTTTAAGTTTCTGTTTTTAGTTCTCCAATAAGCAAACATCATGCTTTGCTATTGCGACAGTAATGTGTTAAACACATATCTTCTCTTTCGTTGCAGTGTGAAAGAGACTGTGGCTGCTTACATGGACCGTAAAGAAGTGGAGGTGCCGCAGTACGTTGAAGAAAACTTCCCTGAAAATCTGCTGCTCTCCCAGATTGTGGAAACCTGGAAATACGCCGTCACAGGCAAGCAGGACTGGATGATGGAGGGCTGAACTGGAGTTTTAACCTATCCGTTGTGTTTTCATCAAACATTTTAGAGCCAAAGGACGATTTTACTTTGTTTTTTGTTTCTGCTTTTCTTAATATTTCTATAATTATGTATTAAAGATGTAAAAGGTTTACCCTGTAGGCTCAGGAAAAACAGCAAAGCACAGCATCATGAATGAGCAGGTATTGCTTTTTATTAATGTAGAAAACATTTAGCTGAATCAGATTCAGTAGAAGTTCTATTGAACTACTTAACCAGTATGTTGTGTGACATTTTCTTGTTTGTTGAGACGTTTGGGATCAGTGACTCTAGAAACATGGAAATACAAGAGTCTGTGAGTTTATAGAGAATTTAGTGATCAGTTTATCTTGGCTCATACATTTTAGAAACCCAAGGACGGTTTCACTTTTTTTATTCTTATTTTTATGTTTGGGGTTTCAGTGTTTTTTTCTGTGATAATTATCTATGAGAAATTTAAAAAAAAAACCTTTAGGCTCAGGAATATAGAAAGGATTGATCTGAGCCTTATTTAGTAGAAAATCTCAGGCTCTACTCAGAAAAAACATTTGTTTGACATTGACAAGCGTTTATGTTGTGATTGTTTACGTTGTGATTGTTTACATTGATACAATGTGATACTGTGATTTTTCAGTGATACATTTAAGGGTATTACTTTCATTTTTTTCACTATTTGCGAACAACATCTAATTATTAGGGTTAATGAATCAGCACGATGGAACAATAATCTAGTACAGAAGAAATATAATACTGTACATTGTGCATTTTATTTTCATTTTTCTTACACTTCTAATTACTTTGTTTGGTTAGTTGCAATGATGTGATTGACAAAAAAACCCCAAAATGGTTTGAAATAAGAAGTGATGTTGTTTTATCTGTGATTTTTATTGTATTTGTTGAGTCTGGTCGTGTTTGGGACCAGTGACTCCAGAAACATTAAGTGTCTCGAGTTGAAAGCAATAAAGGATTTACTTTATCTTTTTTTCAAAATTAGTATTTTATTCTTGTGTGTTTTTAGGGATTTTTCTGTGATAACTATGTGTGAGAGATTTTAAAAAAATAACTTCTGGGCTCAGGAAAAACAGCTAAGCACAGCAAAACAGATTAAACTCAAGTGATGTGTAAACTGATGCATCCATCAAGAGCGAGCTGCTCATTTATCTCCTTTTATTAGTATGTTAAAGATTAACCTGAGTCTTCTTTAGTAGTAAACCTCAGGATCTACTTAGCACATATGCTGTGTGACTTTGACAAGGATTTCTTGTGTGACACATTTAGAGATAATGCTGACGATTTCTTGGGGTTTATTTTTGTATTTCCCACCATAATCTGATTATCTGGTTCATGAATCTGCGTGGTAGTGCGAAAAACTAGTCCAGGGAAAAGTAATACTGCACTTTTTGTTTTGTTTTTTCATGTTTTGTTCACTTTGAAGTACTTTGTTTAGTTGCATTGCTGTGACTGATATGTTTGCAAAAGAAAATCACTGGTGTGAAGTAAGAAACGATGTTGATGTGCCTTTGATTTGTCTCACAATGCTCAGGATCAGTGGCTCCACAAGGTGGATGAAAGTGAGTTCATAGAGATTTTAGTTGTCAATTCATCTCTGATGATACATGTTAGGAACCAAAGGAGGATTTCCCTTGATTATTATTTCTGGTGTGTGGTTTTTATAGATTTTTCTGATTATTATGTATGAAAAAGAAAAAGGAATAAAATCTACTTAAATACAGGTTGACTGCCAAAAATCAGATTTTATGTAAAACTGTTAAAAACTAGTTTCCTGTCATAGTTAAAAGGTTGCACTGAAGGTTTATTTTTTAAATCAATAAAGAATTACTAAATCTGGGAAAGTTGCATTTGTGTAATTTGTGGTGTTTAATCAATTTATATCTGTACATGAAGCCTGAGACTTCATCAGTCCCACCGTAGTCACCTACTGTTTAGATCAATTCCACACTTTTACTGGTGTTACGAAGGATGAATAACAGCAAACTGAGGTTCAATCTTTAGATATACAAGGAACGTTTTGGAAAAAATACAACTGATTTAACAAAAGCTGTTTTATTCTTATGTCCCCATGTAAATAAATTACAATATTGTCTTTTGTTACAAAAATAAAATGAAACCCAACCAACACAACATATGCTGGACTTAACCATTTCAGACTTCAGAATATGAGGATCTTTTTTTCCTAGAAATCCTAATTATCATCTTTATCATCACCGTGTGTCGTCTTACAAATGCTTTAACAAAAGTGTTCATTTTTCAGGAACTAAATCTTTGTCTCCTTGCTGTCTGTCGACTGTTCACCTGCTGTGATCAGTGCAGCAGACCATAGAACGTCACAAACACCACAAGAATAAAGAGTCAACTTTAAAAAATGAATCATGCAACAGAAGTTGGGGCTGGGTGCTTTCTACATTGAAAAAAAGAAATGAGGAAACACCCTAATCAAAAAAAAACTAAAACACTTGTTCCAGTGTACCAACAGAGGCAAACCTGATTTGGGAAAATACCACATAGTTTATGATACAGAATGATTTTGCTGTTATGATGCATACATTTATACTAAAGGAGAAGCCTGCCATCTCTGACTGATAAACTGGCATATGGCCTTCATAATAAAAAAAAGGTTAATATCAACTTCCAGATTCTAAAAAAAAAAAAAAATTCAATGCAAAAGCACAGCTTCTCTCAATGCCTCCCAGTGTGGTTCCTGCAACGATCAGTCTAACAAACATCACAGCAGAAAAAACACCAGAGTGAACTTTTATCTTCATGAACTGAAGGAGGAATCACTCTGACTAACAGGATGTGTAGTCAAATGTGCATCGTTGTCGGTCAGTGCTGGTTCTTCATTCCTGGAGGTTTGCCTGGTTTCTTATCCGGCTGCTGCTGCTGCTGCTGCTGCTGCTGCTGGCCTCGACCAGGACCAGTCATCCCTCGACCACGACCACCAAACAGACCTACAGAGAGGACACGAGTAAGGAAAGAGTCATTTTTGGTAGCTCTGGTAGCAATACTGTAACTGGAAAAAAACACAATGATTCTTGGTATCTCAAGTTCAAAGAATTTTTTAAAAACAAGTTGAGAGAAGTTACTGATTGTGGGTTTGTATCACTGCACACGGAAAATCTGATAGTGTAATAATTTAACAGTTATACAAATAATTTGCCTTGAGCACAATGACCCTGTCAGCAAAAAGTCATCAACATCAATGCGTCTCATATCTATTCATTTTATATCTGTACACATTTAAATGACGTTTTGATGCAAAGTAGCCACATTCCTGAAAACTAAACTACTGATCAGAGCTGTTGGACACAGCCTGAAAGAGTCACATTCAGTTAAAAAAAATGAACCCTTTAATTTGTCATTGCTTCTTTGAGTCATCAGACTAAGATTTTTTAAATATATTTTGTTGGCTAAATTTGTGTTACACAATTTTAAAACCTTTTTGAGTGTGTGAAAAAGAGTCAGTCTTTATCTAACTGACATTCTGTGGTTCATACACCTCATTCACACCTCGTATGAATGATACATAATCATGTTTATATATTTACGAATATATTGGGCAAAATCTTTAGCAGAGAAATTTGGAAAGAACCTAAAACTGTACTCAATACTCTTGTATGTGTTATGACAGCAGGCACAAACGACACAAGCCGTTTCCACTCACCTCGTCCAGCTCCTCCTCTGCCTTTGCCCTGCTGTTTGTTTTGCTGGGCGCCTCCACGTCCACGGCCTTTTGACACCACCTCCTCCTTCACCATGTCGATGATCTCATCGGGGATTCGCAGATACTTGATGGTGCTTCCTCGGATGTAGCACTCCGGCATCCTCCAGAACTTATCTCCATCCTGTGAGAGGGGAGTGGGCATGTCAACACATCTCTGACCAACTATTTACTCATCACTTAACATCCTTTTGCATAAGAGATGTTGAGGAAAATCTCACAAGTAAATTGAACTGAAGCCCTGAGAACATCAGCGCTTAAGGAATCAAGTCACTAGTGCGCTAAACGTCAACAGTAGTATTTATTAGAGCTGAATGACTTGGGGAAGATATCCAATTATGATTTTTCTGACAGGTGCTGCAGTCTAAGTTACTATATCATTTTTTAAAAGTCAAGCTTCTGTTGAATATTCACTGCAAAATAGATTTAAATTATGCTACAGAACATTATCACATGAGATATCATCAAAAGCAGATCTGTCCCACAATAAGGATGGGAAGCTTTTCTAAAACCCATTACCCCCGCTGTTTAAATCCTGTCATGAAATGTAGAAATGTATGCAGTGTGGCTATTAAATAAGAAGACTTGGCTTATGGTAGCCGAACCACAGCATGAGTGTATGAACCACATGGTGTACCTTGATCAACCAGCAAACATACACAACCTCTGAAAGTTTCAATCTGCTCCAATTAAAAACAAAGAAAAAAATCACAGCATTAGTTTAATGACTTAATAGCCACACTTTATATATCCTAAAGTTAAACATTTATGACTTGCAAATTGCATTGTTTTAAAGTTGTTGTTTTTTTTTATTAAAATAAACAATATTATTTAAAATTCAGAAAAATCTATTAAACATTTTATGGTTACAGCTCAAAATTGCAAAAAAAGTTTATGTCTTAAAATGACATATATGGTTTTCTTTAGACTGACCAGTCTGAATACAATCCTTTAAGTTCTGATATTTTATGGACATTTTATCAACTAAATGACTGACAAAAGTCAGCATTAAACATTAAGCATTAGGCTTGACATGCAGCCAATGTAAATTAAAAATAAAAATAAAAATAAAAAACTTGTATAGATAAATATGTATTTTCTGTTGGCTAAAACCACTTTCTGCCTCTTTTGTTTCTGAAATTCAGTAGATGTATATAAGTGCTGCAGGATACCCTCCATGTAAACACTGGATCATACAGATGTCTGCATTGCCATTGTTATTGTTGAAGGGAGTTTATCTATGGTTCTAATGTCTGTAGTGAAGTGATAGCAGAGGTCAGCTTTACCCTGGAGGTGCAGATGACTTCTCTCAGGTTGATGTTCATCCAGTTGTCACAGCTGACCAGATGACCGTTGTAAGTTTCTCCATTCTTCAGCTCCACCAGCTGAGGAGGAAAATGACAGAACAGAGTTATAATAACAGGCAAAACAAACACAGTGAACTTCAGACAACTGAATGTGTAAGTTTAGAAGGCATCCAAGAGTGAAGATAGTTTATCAAATAATATTAAGTAATTATGAAACAGAAGAAACTGCTTACAAGTCATTGTTATAAAGTGATCAAATGACAGACTTCAATCATAAAATATTAACATTTAATTATAACATAAAATCAGATACCTTGGGTGGCGTTTACTGCTTCTGTCTGTGAGCACACTTAAAAATACTTTCTCTTTCAATAACTTAAAGTACACACCACTAACAGAGATTACCATTTTACAGCATAATATTATTTTATCCATGATCAACATTAAAATATGTCAAGTAGCTGCCTGCATCAGCTCAGTGACAGCAGAGGGGGTTTGTGTCTCCTCACCATAGGATGGTTCTGGGCAGTCTTCAGCAGAGACAGAGGAAGCTGCAAAATAACAAAGAGGTCACACACAGGAATATACGTGCAATCAACATTATTTAATCCTCTGAATGGACTTGTTCACTACATTTGAAGCGAGGTATCAATTAGACGCCGTTTTTACACGGTACTGCAGGCAGCCTGACATACAAGAGAAACCATAGATCTCCCAGCAGGGTTTTTTTTTAATGTCTACCACCACTGTGTTTACCGCCAGGTGTTATTTAATAGGCTTTCAGGTTTGTGTCATTTTTGCAACGACTCATATTAACTATTCACAATGTTAGAACACACTACCAGAGACTGGAGCTAAATTAGCTCATATACGAGTCCATTCAACACAACATAAAGCTTTTCTGTAGCTGTATGTTAAGCCTACTCGCATTTCACAACAATGGCTTTGATTATATGATATTTAATGTAGCTGCTACTGCTAACTTAACTTAGCTAGCAGACCGACTGCGACCCAGCGCTGCAGTGCTGCTAACACTGTTAGCATTAGCTGAGTAGCAGGTGTGGCGCTAAAAATGAGAAAATTATCAACAACCAGCATTAAAGAGTAAAATACTGACCATTCTGGTGGTGTTTCTTTTCTGTTTTGTGAGTTACTTTCTTCTTTGACACGGGTTTTCCCACCTACTGCTCTTCTTCGCCTTCTAATGAGCTTCCGGCGCTGCGGTGCGTCATGGCGGTTGTGTTATAGGATGCTGCCCTCTACTGTTGGAAACATGCGTCTCCAGATATTTCTTTAAAAAATAGTTTTATTGAATCCGTAAGGCGCTTTTTTGCACAGGCCGAAGCAGTCAGCAGGAATAGCGTCACCTACCTTTGACTATTACTATTTGGCAGCTAATATTCGTAGTATATTATTTTATCACACATATTTTTAAATTCTAATGTAATTTTATTTATCCTATTATAACTAACACATGTTTGCTACTATTGTACAGATGTTACTACCATTCTATGCCTTGAATTTCCCCCAGGGGACAAATAAAGTGTTTTTTAAATAAATTGAATTGAATATTATTCTGGAAAACTGTGATAAACCAAGAAACGTCCTGGTTGGACACTGAAGATTTTGTAAACTGTCTTCACTACTTCTTTCTTACAAGCCTCTTACCTGTGGAACTTCCTTTATATAAAAACATCCCATCACTTCCTTGTTCAATTCTTTTAAAATCTGGCTACAGTTTAGGGAAAACTATGGATCTATATCAATGTCCCTCCCAGCACCAGAAGCTCAAAATCTTTCCTTCCCTCCTTTACTGCAGGACTATTTAAAAATGTGGGACACAAAAGGTATTAACTCTTTGGGAATCTATATATTGGTGGTACTTTTGTCTTAATCACCCAGGTGAAACAGGGACATAATCTTATTAAAATTTTCAGATATTAACAGGTTAGAAATTTTGCTTGAGCCAATCTGGTCCAGTTCCCTCATCCAAAACATAAAACTTTGTTAGACAACACCCTGACTATAAATCCATTTGGAAATGAGTTAGTTTGTTGTCTTGATTGTCCCGTCTTATCTATAGTTAGAGGTTATGGAAAGAGGACCTAAATTTGTGACTGGAAGACATGGGATGGAATGCTGAACAGGGTCCATTTCTGAACTGTAGATGCATAACACATTAAAGTCTAACGTTGTCCATTGCCTTAATTATACTGCAGAAGAATTAACCAAGATTGATCCTGATGTGAGCCCCATGTGTGCAAAAATAAATGACAAAAAGGCTATTGCTTTTGTGTCTCTGATTGGTAGGCAACTATTCTTTTAAGGTAGAAAGATGAGACATGGCTCACTCATTAGACATCTAATGCAGTTTTTGTGACTAGAGAAAACTGAATCCAGTAAGATTGGATCTGCTAATTATCTTTAATATAATGCCTGAAAATTGCTCATCTCATTTTTCAAGAACTGCAAAGTGGATATAACATCTTGAGGGTGATCTTCTGTATTTTTTAGGTAAAATATACCAGAAAAAAATGCAAAAAGAACAATATACAAAAATATATGGGAACAACTTAAAATAACCACAATAAAATAAATGAAGAAAAGGCCTTATGATAAAAGGAGGTTTTCAGTAGTGTTTTAAAAGGAAGGCACAGACATTATCAGCCTGAGATCCTCTAGGAGGGTATTCAGCAGCTTAGAAGCACGAAATAAATATGGGCCTAAGTAAATAAAAAGACATAAAAAATGATAAGTTACTATTTTGTACAGACATTATATATAGAAATTAAAATGGAAATTAGTATAGAAGTAGATCTATTTAGTTTGTTTATCATTTTAATATTTTATATCCCATTTCTGATCGTTATTTATATGTTATTTTCAATTTGTTTTGCTCTGTATGTATTGTTGATGAATTATGTCATTGTGTCATTTTTTTTTTGCTCTGTATTTATTATTTATGAATTATGTCACTTTTGAGCTCCCATACCTTTCAGCAAGTTACTGGTGACGTAAACACGTCACGTGTCACGCAGACTGAGGACTGAAGGAGGTCCGTTGGTCCGGTGTCTGCTGACTAGAAGAAGCCGTCAGCTACGGAGGACAGGGACTCTCTGTACCGTCCTGGTTCAAACTACAGACCGAGGAACAGCAACGGATCTTCCGCGACAGGACGGGAGATGGACAACAGTAAACGGACTGTGGTCGTTACAGGTTCGTCTGGTTTTTTACTGCTACTGTTGTCGTGTTTTGTCGACGTACTGAGCGGCGGCTGAAGTGGAGGAAAAGTTGGGATGACAGCCGCTCCGCCGGTAATGGCGTCAGGCTGCTTCACTCCACTGCAGCTGTGGACAGAAACAAACGTTTTCTTTTAGTTTTAATCATGACACTGCTGTCCTGTGCTGTTTATTGAATAAGTACAGGCTACTGACCGCTTAGATGAAAATATGATTTCATTGTTTATGTATTTTCCTGAAAGGCCATATAAAACAATATGTGGCAGAGGTAAACAAAATTTCACATGTAGTAGTATTTATCTGAAATTAATGAGGTTTTAGTTGTTTAAACACTCTCGGTCCCCCCTTTTAATGAAGAGGTTAAGAAATTAATTTCTGAATACTTTTTATTTTAATAAGTATAGCTTACGTTCTTAAAATGGACTAAGTAATCTCAGACATGAACTTACTATGTTGATCACAATACCATATGCAAGCAAACTTACTATTAATAACCTATTAGATGCATATATGACAGGAATAATGTCCATAAAAGACAGACAGGACAGCCATAAATAAAGGTGAAAAAGCAAACATCTGTTGAATTGACAATAAGTGATTTTATATGTCAGTCCATTGGGGCAGTTTTAACTTTAAATGTTGTGTTTCCCTTATTTGTTGCCTTGTGTTACGAGTGTCACCGCCTGTTAAAGTTTTTGACTTGTTCCCATCAGGCTCTCTTCAGACATGGTGTCATTATAAATAGGAGAAAAGTGGTTAAAAATAGGTAAATAGTAGCCAAACAATGACTGTTTTGCAGCATCGATATCATACTGTACAGGATTCTGTATGAAAACCTCATCCATCATCGTTGCTGTTTAATCCCATTACTTTGCATAATAACAAGAAAGCCTGGACTAAAAACTGTTATTTTCAGCTGTATAATACCAAACCACCTTGTGAGGTTTGCTTTCATGAATAATTTTTGAAAACATGTTTTGCATCCTATTCATGAAACAGAATATCTCAAGTGATAATTACGGTGATATTAGTAAAAATCTAAGTAAATACAAATATGCTGCATATTCAGGAATGTTTTTTGTCAAAAACTACACTCAGTGCAGCTCTACTTCCAGCCTCATCAATATAGTATTTCCTAAGTGCACAAACTACAGACATGGACATTTCATTTCAGCAGAAGTAGCAGAGACTGTGATTTGGTGTTTTCAGACACAAAGGAGGGGAGAAACTCGCAGCCCCAGCTGATGGGAGACGTGTAGATTGCCTGGGAACAGCACCTTCACAATAGCTGGCCGGCTGGCAGCTGCCTCCCCTCACTCTGCTCCTTTTCAGCAGCCTGTCAGACAGACAGATCCCTTCTCCACCCAACCCCCAGGGACCCGCTGACCCTCGGACGGGTGGTGGAGGGGGATCAGTTATAGATCCCTAAATAAACAATTCAGAGTGAATATCCGTAGGTTGCAGCAATATTTTTTTTTGGTAGGTTATATGGAGTGCAGCATTGAGGGGATTTTTTTGTAATAATGAGTGGCATTCTGGAAAAAAGCCTTACTTATACACTCAAACAGCCAGGATAATATTTTACATTGTCTTGCATTCATGTCAAAATAGGATCAAATCCCCGCTTAGTCAAAAGCCACATTAAGAATTTGTATTTAACTTATATGAGCAAAGCAGTGAAAAAATGCAGCTGAAATAGCCCATGGCCTTTTGAAAGGAAAGTAGGAGAGGAGAGCTGATAGAGAGGCTTCTTTGCATTTGCAGCATTTTTTTTATTAGTAGACATTTGAGTACACCAGGAGCAAACTTTATGATGTATCCGCGTGTTATATCTGTTTTTGACAATAAAAGTATCTCCTAAAGTCACACCAGGTTGTCTCAGCCTCCATAACCAGAGGCATAATAAGTGTTTGTTCATCAACTGAAATATCAGACGTCTTTTGCAGGTTTTGGGCCATTTGGAGAGCACACCATCAATGCCAGCTGGGTAGCAGTACAGGTATTTTTCACCCGTCTATTGCTGTTATAATTCACAAATGTAATAATTATGTGCGTTTGTGTATTCTGTATTCTGTTGAAGTAAATGTGACCTCAACAGAAATAATATAAATAAGTTGAGATGTTTATTGTATTAAGGCAGATCCTTCTAACTGATCCAAATAGTTTTGTATCCATTCACTAAAAACTCTTGAAGCTTGACGACGTTCATGCTCAGGTCATATTGTCAGCAACATTTGAACCTGGTTGCATATCAGCTCCACGATGCCGTAATAGCTGCCGGCCGGCTTCACACTGCAGCAGTACTTGCCAGAGGCTCCATGTGGGGGATGATGGTGGTTGTCAGGGTGTCTAGACGGACTTGATAAGGATATTAAAGGCAAACAAAGGGCCGCATTGTGGCAGGGTCACAGACGTGGTCAAATAAGGCTCTTTTCAATACAAGTGGGGGTCAGTGTCCAGGGCTATTTGTCCTGCAGGGAGATTGGGGGAGGTGTTGTTACAGATTTATCTTACTTGTGATGCCTATGATTGCATCTTTTATTTCTTGCTTTTCTTTTACTGTTTTTGTTTACAAAGAAGGCTGAATGTTGCCAACTTAAGCGCAAAATGATGCTATCTGGCAATGGTAGGGAAATTGAGAGACATCTCACCTCTAAGAAGAAGCAAACAGCCTCAAATGTACCAGCATAATGTAAAAAAAACTCACCAAGAATTCTATGTAGGGACACATTTTTTGTTAAAATTTGCTAAGTGACACAGGAATAGGCAAAGAGGGAAATAAGCAGCAATTTACTAAACTAGTACAGAAAACTGAAAAAGAATTAAAATGATGCCATTACTTTTTCACCAAAAAAAGAAGAATACATTTGCTGTTTGTCAGGATTATGTACAGCAGTTTCATGACACATATTATGTAAAGACAGCTCAAGAAACTGTCAGTGTTGTCTCAAAATGTGAAATGAATTGTAGCCCTAAAAGTTTTTGTTTGCTCTGACAGGAACTGAAGAAGCTTGGACTAGGCAGTGAAGTGGACTTACATGTGTATGAGGTTCCTGTAGAGTACCAGACAGTCCAGAGTTTGGTTCCTTCATTATGGAAGGAGTATCATCCACAGGTAAGAGGAGAACCTGATTAGACTTCCCCACACTATTTCACTTTTAAAGGTAAAGAGCCTGATTTTATTGTCACTAGTTTCATGTCGGTAAATTAAAATTTGAGTGGATCTGACTTCCTCTTAGAGTAATCACATAGAAATGTGTTCAAAAACATACATGCGTTAAATTCAGTTACATGCCGCTAGCTTAACTGTGGCACAAGCTCTCCGTGAAGACATTCAGTTATAATAACATGGTTTTCATCTTCAGTTTTGTGTCACATACACTGAGACATTTCTGGTTCTGTTAGCATAGCCATATCTCTGTTTTGGACCCACAAGCCGCAGGTGTAAAGGCAGCAGGGATCAGAATATGGCAGAAATAGTTTAGTAATTCTGACCTTGTGTTTTTCTTGTTTCCTTTGCCGGCCAGTTGGTAGTTCATGTTGGAGTCTCAGGTATGGCCACCACTGTCACATTGGAGAAGTGTGGCAGAAATCATGGCTACAAAGGCCTGGACAACAGCAGCTTCTGTCCTGATTCGCAGTGTTGCATTGTGGGAGGCCCGGACTGTATCAACTCAGTTATTGACATGGAATCAGTCTGCAAAAGAGTGACTGCATCGGGGCTGGGAGTAGCTGTGTCTGTCTCCAAAGATGCTGGAAGGTAATTACCTATCTTATTTATTATTTTTAGCCAGCCTTTTGTTGTGCTTTCTGCCTCTGACCACATGCTTCTACTTTTGAGACATAAAAACATGAATACACATCCACACATGAATCAGCTGTGCGCAGTACTCAGTTTGCATTTCGCTGAACTATCTTTATTTTATTTAACAGTATGACAGACAGCCGAATAAGAATTGCCAGCAGTAAAGTCAGAGTACCTAAATTCATGCATTAGATAACCCATAAAGGTGCTGAATGTTAAAAGAACATACCACAATTTCTTAACCTACTTTGATCTACTTTGTATTTATTTTAATACTGATAATAATATTAATATTAGACCATTTGTATCAATTTGCGGTTTGAATTCTCTCAAAGTAAAGAAAAATATCTTTCATTAAGGATACTAACACAACCTGTGCTTTTGTCTTGGATGAATAATTTTAAAAAAAGTGCCCAACACACTAATCAGAATAGTGTCTGTCTTCCTGTTGCACATCCTTCCTGCTGACATGAAGTTACTGTATACTGATGTCTGCTACAGAACACATACAGCATCTGTTACTGTGACTGTAAAGGTCAAGGCTTCGTCTTTATGATCCACTGATTAGAGCCTGACCAACAGAAGATTCCTTAGACAAAAAACAATATTGATTTAATAATGATGTGGAAAATAGTGTGAAAGACATCACTCATAATGCTGAACATACAGAATATTATCTCCTGAATCTGCAGCTCCACTTGGCTGAACAGAGTGTTCATACAGTTTCAGTTCATGGTTTTTTTGTCTGGTCCACAACTTTGCTCATTGCTTTGAAGGCTCTAAAAACCTGCTGTACACTAATTGCTCAGCATCAGACAGACAAAGATAGTAACTAGTTGGTGAGAACTGTGGCGCATTTAGCTGCTAAAGACTAAGATATTTCTAGCAGAAGATGGTGGAGACCAAAAACAGAGCTGTAAGAAAATAAATATTGGACCAACCGAAGTGGTTAGAAATATTCCTGCCAATAAATGAGAATGTTGCTGCTTGAAACACTTTTGCTTTGTCTTGTGCTATTTCTTGGAATATGTGACACTACTGCTGAAAATGCTGGTCAGGCCACAGCAGCCGTATCAGCGTCTTCTGTGGTCTAACCTTTGTGAAAAATATATAAATAGTATGCCAAGTGGTGTACAGATCTAACAGTAATTTATAATCCCTGCATTCAAATGTCTTAGGCTTTGACGTTCTCGTTCATGTATTCATCCCAGTCTGCAGTGAAATCACCTGTCTGAAAGCTCTCAGCGGCTCTAGCTTATTACTCGAGCAAAACACTGTGAAGTAAGCTCTGCTGCAGAGAGGGTTGTGCCACAGAATGGTCAGAGAAGCATGCTGGCTGCCATACTGCAAAATAATGTAGTAGATGTAGTAGGACATCCTGGTATTTTTTGGCCTACTGCATTTAATGTGCTGTGTCTTGGGATGTTTTTGTGGTGCATTATATAATATAGTAGAATGGATCACATATGATTCAGGTTATATGTTGTTCAGCAAAACTGTACTGAAGGATAAAGGTATCCATACATCGGACAACAGACACTGAATAATGTGGCTACTGCATATGTTAAAAGTTGCTATTATGTTTTTGAGTGAACGCCATTAACTTTTTTGTTTCCTGGAGTAAGCGTCTTCTTTCACTCAGTGACCTGCCCTCTTCCCAACAGATATCTCTGTGATTTCACCTACTACACATCTCTTTATCTGAGCCACGGTCGCTCCGCCTTCGTTCACGTGCCTCCTCTTGGAAAGCCTTATAGCGGGGAAGACCTGGGCCGTGCGCTGCAGGCCATCGTCCAGGAGATGCTGGAGCTTCTGGCCCAGGCTGAGGAGAAGATCCACTGCCAGCAGCACTTCCACTAAGTGACCTCCAGATGCCAACCAGCCTCCCCAGCCTTCACCACACCAGAGAAATTGCACTTAACCACAAGTAGCCAAACTTCTTTTTTTATTTTTTTATTTTTGAACTATTGTCTTTAATGAAACTTCAGAGTATAGGCTGTTTTCTGCTTTTTATTTGTTTCTTGTTTTGCTAGGTCTGATTCAGCTGTGTTTTTAAGTCTCCCAATGTGGAAAGGATCAAATGGGAGTCTAAAGACAACCCTGACATTGTAATCAAACCTTTTATCCCTTGCTGCTCATTTGTGTTCATATGCAGTCGCAGCAGAGATGCAGAGAGTTTGTAATGCGGCAGATTTTACCACCAAAACCCCAAATGTGACTCCTATTAATGCACCTTATAGGGTTAGGGTTATTGAAATGGTTATAGTAGGCACATTTGGGGAAAATGTAGAATCAAAATGTGTTTTTCTCAAATTTTAATTTTTAAATCTTGACCTTTACTCAGTCACATTATGTTTTTAAGTTAGCAGATGTTTACTCCTGAATGTCTATGAATGGTCAATGTACATAATACATTATGGTTCAGTAGAAATGTTTAGCAGTAAACTGTGTTTGCTAATTTGGTTTTCCGACACATATTTAGTTCCAGCTGCTCTAAGGCCCACCTGGGTTGTTTCACATTTGATGTTGAATTGTTTCTTGAGTTCTTTTTCTTTATAAGAAGTTGTAAATTTGCCTTCTTTTACAAAGGTTATTTAAATCAGGGAACGGGTTGGTTCCAGCTCATATTTCCCCAGTTTGTCTTGTCGGCCCAATTCTGACAGAAAACCCCCCCAAATCCACTCGTGTGAGGTCTGGCCCCGGGCTGTGCAATGTTGTTTTACAGATCTCATTCGTTGATTTAGTAGGAAATTCATGTCATCTTTTTATTACGGCTGCACAATGTTCTACAGTCTAAACTACTCATCAGTTAATGTTCTTTATGAAGTATGGAATGAGTGTTGGGTGTTGAAGCTATATTCGGCAGGACTCTTCCAAAGTGCACAATAATGTTAAATTATCCACGGATGGCAAAATGCACTGAAGGTGCCATTTGCTGTGATGCGCCATCATCTATGCGAGAAGTTGCCTCATCACTTTTGTATTGGCATTCGCAAAGATATTCTGTCTTGCACAATTTGCAATTCAAGAACAAACTGTACTCTCTTTATTTCATAGTTGTGCAACCCTCCTTGATTATAGCTCTCTGTTGTTCCCTTCACTGAATCAGGTATAGCTGCTTATTTTATCTGAGAATTTGATTTGATGAAGTTGGACTCTGATTTCTGCCAGAATTGGGCCTTAAATTTTATTTCTGTAGCACTTTCTCTGTTTCTGTATTTCAGTTTTACTTAATCTGGAATTTAGACAGCATTTCTCGAGCAATGTGAACGCTTGTGTTTTATCATTTTTATTTTCAGTCACTTTAACTTGAAATATGTAGCTTTCCAGACATACACACATCCATTTTTAACCTTATTACTCCAATGATTATAATGATGTATGTGGTGTATGCTTTATGTGTGAGTTTCTTTTTCCCCTGAGCTTTGCTTTGTTCTGACCTGTTTAACACACAGCAGCAAATTCCTTTACTGTGGTGACGCTCCCGGATGTAGAACTTCTGGTTTATGGCTTTTTATTGGATTACCTTCTGTATTACTGTCTAGATCAGCATCTCCCTGACTGCAGATATGTTAGGACAGCCTACACCACTGAATACAGCTTCAGTTTGATTTATGTTGGAAGAAACTGTAATATCAAATATTCTATATACTGCCTCAGAACGCTGTGTAATCCACACGAACTGTGTATGGGAAATTCACAGTCGTAGTTTTAAACTGTCATCGTTAGTCTTCAGGTACTAAGTGAGTACTGTGAATAGTGTTGCTGCAGTTGTTAAGCAAGTTGGTGCCACTGAGTTTTTAGCTGTTTGTCATTTTCATTGCTGTTTTGTACAAAAGGTTTTTACCACAAAGTAGCATCCTGGAGCACCGAACTGAACAGAACTGAACTTCTTCTCAGACCTAAGTTTTGTAATAGCCTTTATCATTTAGCTTATGTCCATGTTATGTGGCTTAAAAATCTCTGATGGAGTTATTGAACTGCTGGGCATGTTTTAATTCTGATTTGTAGGTGCTGATATTTCCCCATGTGGCTTTGTGAGTGCTAAGAGGTGAAAGGGTCGTGGAGGTGCTGCCTGCAGAATTTCTGCTCACACAAGCCTCAAGTTTACACGTGAGGTGACCTCTGACCCAGACTCTCTCCTGTGCCTTGCTGTTGTTTATGTGTGCTATTAAAAGGCCTTACGAATTCTCAGTGGGTCAGTTCAGAGACGTATTACTGATGCTGTCCAGTCCCATTTTTGGCTACCTCAAAAATACGTTTTTTTAATCTCACTGTGTGCTCTGTGGTACACTGACATTGTGGCTCTGTGAATTATTGTGAGTTCCTGTGTTTAGGGAGAATCCTCAAACAGGTATCTTCTGCTTCATTAACAAAGTTACAGTAAGTAATCTCAGCTTTGTGAAAGAAAAGGCTTTGAAATAAAGAATTAAAGGATTACAAGTAATATATGTTTGTCTGTTATTATAACTGTGTTTTTCTACCCAGTACTCGTTATTTCTTCCTTTTGACAGCATGGGATTGACATGCCAATTGTGCAAATGTAAAGTTGGGACAGTGAACCTGAAATATCATGGATGTTACTATAAAAAAAAAAGACACATTACCCCAACTTCTGCATGCATGCGATTTAGCTCCACACAAGACTTGTGTTCAAACACCCTATTATAGACCAAATATATGTTAATAACAAGAGAAAAATGAGGCAAAGCATGTTCAAACAGGGGCTGCACGGTGGCGCGGTGGTTAGCAGCGTTGCCTCACAGCTAGAAGATCCCTGGTTCGCGTCCCGGTTAGGACAACTGGGATCTTTCTGTGTGGAGTTTGCATGTTCTTCCTGTGCATGCGTGGGTTCTCTAGCTTCCTCCCACAGTACAAAAACATGCTGAGGTTAATTGATTATTCTAAATTGTCCGTAGGTGTGAATGAGAGTGTGCTTGTTTGTCTCTATATGTAGCCCTGCGACAGACTGGTGAACTGTCCAGGGTGTCCCCTGCCTTCGCCCGAGTCGGCTGGGATAGGCTCCAGCCCCCCCATGACCCTACAGAGGAATAAGCGGTGTATAGATAATGGATGGATGGATGTTCAAACAGGTGTCAAATCAAGGTCTCACTTTCCAGCGGCTCTCAGCTTCACATTTAAAAATGTCAACAGACAGGACATTTTTATTTCAGGTCCACTACATGTTGAAGAATTAAGAGATTTTGATACGCAAACAGTTTTTACAAGCTAAGTGTACGTTTTAAAAATTATCATATGTAATGAATTCTGGGTGGATCACCTTGCTTAGAAGTCACATACCTGTCTAACCTGCCGTCTCCAAGTTCTCATTTATCACAGTGACAGTGAAAGCAACTACTATCTGAAAACTATGTAGCCCTTGGCTGTCTTTAAACTGACTGAGAAGAGTCCTAGATAATACAACACGCAACAGAAGTGAGCTCACTGCTGTGCAATATCACTTAAATGTCACATGACTTACAACTGCATCAGCATAGGGTAACTGCATTCCTTCTAAGTAGAACAATAGGGTAATTGCTATTTTGTAAAAAATCATCAGTTTAATTGACTCTATTAAAAAATCTGCCACCACATAAGAACTCAAGCAACAAAACTCAGTCCATCTTTCATTACTGACATTCAAATCTTTTCTTTTTTACGGTGCTTCACATTTTCACCTCTATTTTTGATGGCAGACATGACTCTTCCTGCATGGAGGATACCAGTGTTTCATAACTTCATTCTTTGGAGACTTCTTTTTTTTTAATCACAGCTGTCTTTTTGCTGGAGGGGTTGTGTTGCTCTTCCCTTCTCTTTAAAATACCCTAAAGGTGTTCTGTTGGATTCAAGTCAGGTGACATACTTTGCCATGTCATAGTTGACGCTGTTTTTTGTGTGATTTGGATCCTATCATGCTGGAATATTGCTTTTCTGTCAAGCTTCTGCAGACTGGGAGTCATCTTGTCAGTCAGGATTTTGGTGTATCCACAGACATCCGTGGTTCCATCTATAAATGTTGTCTCCCCAAAACCTTCTGCACTCACGCAGCCTCTTATCATCGCACTCTTGACTGTCAGGACTATGTATTCAATGTGGTAGTCCTGACCAGGTTCATGCCAGACATGCTCACCAATCATTCTATATCCATGTTAATGCAATTAGGTTAAATGGAAATTACAGGCGTACTTAGTTTAGTTTCAGTGATCACAGGCTTTCTAACATGTGTCAGTGATTACAGGTGTATTCACTCTTATTGTACTAGTAGTTTCTATTTCAGGGCCCGTGTTTTCATTATAGTCTTAGTGTTTGATTGTTAATAGGAGCAAATGCCACTCTATTTGTCAACTCAGAAATGCTATTAATAAATATTGAGAGGTGATTCAATGTGGAATCATTTGACATTCAGGTGATTTAGTATAGGGGCGTACTCACTTCTGTTCTATACAGTATACTATATCTTGTACGCACATTGTAAAGGTACTTAAAAGTAGATTTCCAAACCCTGCCTTAGTTGTTGCTTTAGTGGTAAACAATGTCTAACATATTTGCAGTTAATCACATAGCCAAAAACCTAATGATACACACTTTTGGGGCACTCTTTTACCCGGTTGATAATCCATCCTTGTGATTTAAACATACCGGAAGTGTGGAAAAACAACAACATTTAATATATTATTTTGCCAGTGAGAAGTTAAATATTTATTTTCAAGGAGGACAAATGTCTGACAACTTCCAATTTTGGTATAGTCTACTACAGTTTCCTACCCTGCAGCCTCAACGATTTGGTTTTGGTCCCCGGAAAAAAGATCTGAGTGAGAGCTCCTCCTCCTCTCCAGCCTCCGGTGAACGTCACACGCTGAGCGGCGCAGGGAAGTCCGTCACGGACGCTGTTGGACCTGCTGGAGCTTTCGAGGTTCTGATCGGTTCCATTTTTGTTTGGGTTCAAATTCAGACTCTCGGCGTCGGCCTCTAAGCCAGCTGTCGATAAAAAAACGCCGTGTGGATTTTAATCGTCTTTATACGAGCACCGGAAACCGTTCAGTAAAGCGAAAGTTGAGAGTCGCGATGAGTGTGGAGGCGTACGGGCCGAGCTCCCAGACCCTCACCTTCCTGGACACCGAGGAAGCCGAGTTGCTCGGAGCAGACACCCAGGGCTCCGAGTACGACTTCACCGACTTCACCCTTCCCAGCCAGACGCAAACTCAAGGCCAGACCCAGAGCCAGTTGGACGGCCAGGTCTGAAGCTTTCAATTTCACAGGAAGGCACAATAAAGCGCGGATTACCCACGTTTGCTAGCTGAGGCAGCGCTGCCTGTTAGCCCGCTGTTACAGCATCTAGCTGCACTTAGCTTCATGTTAGCTTAGCACGTTAGCAGTCCCGCTAACTAAACTCCTGAAGTAATGATAGGTGTCTTAGCATGTTTGTTTGGAACTCTACGGAGCAAACTGGACTCATAGGTGTAACTTTATTCGCAGAAGACAAGATTCACGAGCACTGACAGCGTGTCAGCGTTGAATTAACTGGCTTTTCCGCGCTGTGTGCCACAGCCGTTAGCTGTTAGCCGTTAGCACTGAGTTTGTTTGGTAAAGCTTGTTTTGTGCTGCAGGTGAACGGTCCTGATGAGGGTCTTCACAACGGTGGAGTGGATGACTCGGTGGCCAAAGCCAGCCAGCTGTTGGCAGAGCTCAACTTTGAGGAGGATGAGGAGGACACGTACTACACCAAAGACCTGCCTGTGCACGCATGCAGGTACCCTGACAGGAACCACACCATGCTAATTGACACATCACCGAGGAAGTCATTACAATACGACATTAGATAGTGTGTTTTTTTTCTGTGCCTAAGTAATACTTGTACATACAGGATATGCTGTTAATAGTATTTATTTTCTGTATGGTCTCTGAGGTTACACAAAACACAGGGACTGTATTAATGTTCACAACCTTAATTGTCAGTTACAACATTAATCAGTTACATGCTTTAAAGCTTTATGATTCTTACCAAGTCAAGACATTCATCTATCACCTAACAAACAAGCCACTTCAACCAGCTATGATAATTGTTCCCAGACTATCATTGTACGTACTGCACTGACTTCCATTCTTAACTCAGCTTTAATAATTTGCTCTCCTCTAAACACACTAAATATAACAATACATGTACAGTAATTTATATATGTGGGAAGTATGACAAAGTTACAGAGATGTGTCCAAAATAAATCTTTTATCTTAAGAAAAAGAAGTGGTTAAAAATGTTACTGCTGTGTTTACTGTATTTCAGTAGCAATGATAGAGTTCCTAAACAGATGTAAGAGTGTTTGCAAGAGGAAAGTTAGGTTTTACAAGCACAAAATGGCTTTGAAGATAGCACATTTATGTTGATTGTGACTGATTAAAATAGTGTTAAGATTTTTGACAATCTAGGGAATTAACTACAAGAGTCATTTATAGCGAGGGCACAATTCCATGAAATTTCATGTTTAATATCGAGTCATTTAAATGTGCAGTGGATGTAAGCATAGTGGATAAAATCCTGAGTCCTCAGACCCTTTGTAATTTGTGTAGTTCAGCCTGAGGTCAGTATGGCATGGCCTAACTTTTGCTCATATAATATTTTGATTAAATGCTGCACTATTTCAAATGCTGCTTTGATATTTGTTTTGCAGCTACTGTGGTATCCACGATCCAGCGTGTGTGGTGTACTGCAATACCAGCAAGAAGTGGTTCTGTAATGGACGTGGCAACACATCTGGCAGGTGTGTAATTTGCTCATCTTCATCTGACTACCTCACGTAAACATCAGAACATGAAGCTACTGAGGTAGACCAAACAATTAAGTGTTATGGTAATAATAAATTAAGAAAGGACTCCTATTTATTTTCTTTTTGGTGTTAAATTTTCACGGAACACTTGACATTGTCAGTTAGAGACCACATTACCATTTGATAACTGTGGGTTCACAGATAATGCTGAATGTGTGTAACTAGAGATCTGTATGATGTTGTGCTGTGATGCCTGACTGACTTTTCCCATGAGACACTTTTTAAAAGGACAGGAGGCCAAAGGCCAGTTATTAACAAATAATAGCACTTATCAGTTAAATCGTATAATCATTAAGAGGCCCACGACTTTCGTTTCTTTTAAATTATTTTCAGATTAACAGCCAAGGACATTATTAAACATTTACTATGTCTTAACATGAATCTGTGTATTTTAATTGTCAATTAGAAATTAATTGATGGGCCAGCCGGCATGCTATTGCGAGCCTGATTTGGCTTGCCGCCCATAAGTATTACTGGTGTAGTGTCTACAACCCTTCCCTCTGTATTCAAAGAGTATGTTTCAAGTTTATTTGTTGTTGATGATGTGTGCAAAAGGAAATGCATCCCTACTACATTTACAACATTTGTTCACAACTGTAAGATGGTCTGTGTCTGTCCCTCTTTTTGTCAATTGATTTTCAGGTTTCTGATTCATTTCTCAATCGTTTCACACCTGTTGTCTGACTTTTAGCCATATTGTGAACCACTTGGTGAGAGCCAAATGCAAAGAGGTGACGCTGCATAAAGATGGGCCACTGGGTGAAACTGTGCTGGAGTGTTACAACTGTGGCTGCCGCAACGTCTTCCTCCTGGGCTTTATCCCAGCCAAGGCTGATTCTGTGGTGGTGCTTCTCTGCAGGTGAGTGGCAGGGGACCAACAGCCTTATACATTGACAAAATGTCCTGGAGCCAGTGTCTGCAAATCCTGTATGTTCTGTCAAGAGTCTCCTAGAGGACAGCAATGACCCTCTGAGAAGTGAGATATGCATGCTGTTGCTTTATAAACAGGGCTGTGTCATTAAGCTCTTTTCTAAGAGTTATTCAGGCCCTGATGCAGGATGAGAACTCATGCATCTTGAAACTCAGTACACCGATAGAGGGAGATGGTAATCACTTTGCCAGTGTCTTTCTGGTGTTAGAACTATGTAGTTGTAACATGTCTGAATTACTTCAATCTATCTGTTAGTTTTCTTAGCTGTCAGCTGTTTGTCTGCAGCAGTGCAGCTGGAACTCCCTACTAATGTTCACTAACCTTTAACTAGAACTTCCTGCTCTGTATCAATAAATATAACTCTTTCTGTGGTCTCATACACAGGCAGCAAGAAAGACTAGAGAAAAAAAATAAAGAAGTAGTAGCGTGATTACTGTAAAGATCTGCACTTCTGCAATATTTCTGCCTGTCTGAACCTTGTATCTCCATGCAGGCAGCCCTGTGCTAGCCAGAGTAGCCTTAAGGACATCAACTGGGACAGCTCGCAGTGGCAACCATTGATCCAGGACCGCTGCTTTCTGTCCTGGCTAGTGAAGATCCCATCAGAGCAGGAGCAACTTCGAGCTCGTCAGATCACCGCCCAGCAGATCAACAAGCTGGAGGAACTCTGGAAGGTAAACATAAAGGCTTCTTCTCAGGGAGTAACCTGTTTAGAACAATGTTGCAAACATCAAGTGGCTGTGAGAGACAGCTGCTTACAAGGACTGCTGCCTACCTAGTTTTAAAAACCTCTGCCAGTGAGTGGAATCTCAAAGGTTAAATTGTTGTTGTGACTTTAATTGTTTACAGGACAATCCCACCGCCACCTTGGAGGACCTGGAGAAACCTGGCGTGGATGAGGAGCCCCAGCATGTGCTGCTGCGCTACGAGGATGCTTACCAGTATCAAAACATCTTTGGCCCTTTGGTCAAGCTGGAGGCTGACTACGACAAGAAACTTAAGGAGTCACAGGTACCTGAACACATTTTCCAGAACTTATGTAACAATCATGTGATGTTATACCTATGATATAATAAATATTATAGGTGATGATGTATTTTAATTTTTTATTTACCTCTTCCAGACCCAGGACAATATAACTGTCAGATGGGACCTGGGGTTGAACAAAAAGCGGATTGCCTATTTCACACTGCCCAAGACAGACTCAGGTATTAATTGTCTGAGCTTGACTTTAATCCCAGTGGCTGTGTGGTGCTGATGTAGCCCCCTCCCCACCCCTTCAGTCATCAGAACTGCACACATTCTCCTATTTTAGAAGTCATTTTGAGCATACATGGGTTTCTAACTTGTGTCCTCCCATTAATCCCAGATATGCGACTGATGCAAGGCGATGAGATCTGCCTACGATACAAGGGAGACTTGGCCCCGCTGTGGAAGGGCATTGGCCATGTCATCAAAGTTCCTGACAGTATCCTTTACACTGTTAACAGTTCTGTATGTCATCTGTTGCATTGTGTTGTCTTTCTGTGAGGTTCAATTGCACTGGCACTGACTGTACTAAGGGAATGAAAGACAACATTGCCCCACCTAAGAGAAATAGTCTAGGGATAATGCTGGATTTCCTTAACAGCCTGTGTTTAAAGATTATGGGGATGAAATTGCCATTGAGTTGCGGAGCAGTGTTGGTGCACCTGTGGAAATCCCCCACAACTTCCAGGTGGACTTTGTGTGGAAGTCCACTTCCTTTGACAGGTATGCTGTAACTTAATACCCCTAAATTCCAGATATGATGGGAGAATTTACTTATTGCTGCTCACCATATTACTTAACATTGTAGGATGTAATAGATTGTTTTCCGTTTCCTTCTTTTTTATACCTCTTGTTGAAGTACAAAAAATTAAATACGTCTTGTTTAAAAGAGAAATTGTATGATGTGTCATTCATAAAGATTTCATATGTATGTGTTGCTGCAGGATGCAGAGTGCCCTGAAGACATTTGCTGTGGATGAGACCTCCGTGTCTGGCTACATTTACCACAAACTGCTGGGCCACGAGGTAGAAGATGTCACCATCAAGTGCCAGCTGCCAAAGCGCTTTACTGCCCAGGGTCTGCCTGACCTCAACCACTCACAGGTCAGACTTAAATAAATAGAGTTCCCGTGATTCCTATCATTTTGTAATTATTTATTTGTATTTTGCAATTCATTTTTTAAATTTAGTAAACCCATTGTAGAACAAAATATGACTTGAGTTGTCTCATTTACTACAATTTATTATGTACATCAGCACATCAATTATTCTCACCAATTTTAATTACGGTAACTGTAAAAACAATGATATATCTTGTGTGTTCAGGTGTACGCTGTGAAGACGGTGCTGCAGAGGCCTCTCAGTCTGATCCAGGGTCCTCCTGGCACTGGGAAGACTGTCACCTCTGCCACAATTGTGTATCACCTGTCACGGCAGGGGAATGGGTAAGACAAAAATCCTGTTATTTAGAGGCCCTGAGAGTGTTAGAAATTTTGTTATTCCAGCTAAATAACTCCTTTCTAGAGGCACTGTCCCTGTTCTCATTCACTCTTCTATCTCACTATGTCCTGCAGACCAGTACTGGTGTGTGCTCCCAGTAACATTGCTGTCGACCAGTTGACTGAGAAGATCGACAAGACTGGACTGAAGGTTGTCAGGCTCTGTGCCAAGAGCCGAGAGGCCATCGAGTCTCCAGTGTCTTTTCTGGCTCTGCACAACCAGATCAGCAACATGGACAGGTCAGTGACATTAGTGAAACAGCCCTCCAGACTCTTGACCCAATATTATTATTGCTTGATTGTTATATTGTACATAATCCAGTTTCATAATTGGCATACTCAGAGACTTTGTTACTTGAGTTTTTTTATCCATGTATGTATGTTGACATCAGTAGTGGAAAATTTATAAAATAGTTGAGTTTTCTAAATTGTGAATGTCAAGCTACTGATTAATGTTTGCAAGGATTTGAACCTGAATTGTTGCAGAAGTCAAGTTGTTCTAAATGAAAACTGCAGCCACCACATGCATGTACCGGTATAATAAACCAAGTTATTCGATCAGATTAGATGATGGTTAGTATTGTTATGTGTAAGCCTCCCTGTGTGAATTACTCTGATGCATCTTTTGTCTCCCTAGTATGCCAGAGCTTCAGAAACTGCAGCAGCTGAAGGATGAGACTGGTGAGCTGTCATCTGCTGATGAGAAACGCTACAGAGCTTTGAAGCGCACCGCCGAGAGGGAGCTGCTCATGGTGAGGAGGATCTTTGAAATGTTAGACTTAAGCTCAGCGGTTTCATTGTAAATAGTTTTCTGTTGCTGCAGTGAGGAGTTGACGACTTGCAGACTACTCGTAGCACCAACAAGTACTTTCAGCCAAACAGTCAAAACTCATTAGACTTTACTAATTATTCTGTAACCAAATCCTATGATCATGTGTGTTCTTATGACAAGTAAATTTCTTGCTAATCCTTATTTAGTTTTTTTGTTTGTTCGATTGTTTAAACTGTGTTGACTAGTTTGTGGAGTTTTCCCTCAATATGCTGTCTAACTCTTTCATTTGAGCATTATTAGCAATGTCTCCATGCTTGTTGGCCCTCATCCTATCTTGAGACACAGTGTCCAACCCAGTAGTTACATGTACTTAAATACTGACTGAATATGTATGTGATACAATTTGTTGCCTTTATTTTTCACATGCTGCTTGTTTCAAATACTGAAGTTCATAAGCTTAAGTTTTTGATACATGAATGAGTGTAACTGAGAGAATCTGATTACCAAATTATTCCGACGTGTTACAGAGAGATGCTACTTTTATCTCATAAACAAACCTGATGACCAAATACACAGTTCACGCCTGACTGCAAGATCTTTGTTGTGTGTCGCAGCCCCCTATCCCTCACACTTCATCTTGTCCTCTGCACAAACTGCCTGAATAAAGGCAAAATCCTTAAAACTTATCTTTCTCAATCATTGACAGAGGACAGATTTTAGCCTGCCATCAAGCTACTTTGAAGTTAAAAAGTCAATGATCTGATGCCAAGCAGTGTTTGTCACTTTACCAGTAAATCAGCTTCAGATGCGAGTGGAGTATTTTGTTCAGCGATCTTTACTAGTAGCATAACAAAGATTAAAGCTTGATTACCTTTTGAGCAAATCTGTTTCTTCACTAGTTACTTCTCAAAATCACTAGTGCTGCCAAACTGTTTGCCTCATTCACATTTTAATTTCCACATACATATGAAGCTAGTTGCTTGCATATACAATTCCGTAAGATTGTACTTTTTTTCTCTTCATTGTCCAGAATGCTGATGTGATCTGCTGCACCTGTGTTGGGGCTGGAGACCCTCGTCTGGCCAAGATGCAGTTCCGTTCCATCCTGATTGATGAGAGCACCCAGGCCACCGAACCCGAGTGCATGGTGCCTGTGGTGTTGGGAGCCAAGCAGGTACTGAAACACACAACATAAACAACTAGTCTCCACTGGTCTCCAACCCTACAGCTGAACAAATGCAGAATAGCTCTAAATTGTCCCTGCAATTACTCATGTTTTATTTTGTGTCATTAGGAATGATAGCATGTGAATTAGAAAATAGAAAAGAGCCATGACACTTTCAGTAACTTTTTAGTTTAGTTATCAAGTAAATTTTGTGTGTTTACATTATGCTGTTTAAGTAACCCAATTGTCACACTTGTGTGGCTCATCTTCCTCTCCTCAGCTCATTTTGGTCGGTGACCACTGCCAGTTGGGTCCTGTGGTGATGTGTAAGAAGGCAGCCAAGGCAGGCTTGTCCCAGTCCCTGTTCGAACGCTTGGTGGTTCTGGGAATCCGGCCAATCCGCCTGCAGGTCCAGTACCGCATGCACCCAGCTCTCAGTGCCTTCCCTTCCAACATCTTCTATGAGGGCTCCCTACAGAACGGTGTCACTGCAGGTTTGTCAAAATAGTGCAATTCATTATCTGGTTTGATTAAGAGACAAATTAATTTTTAGTGTGACTTGAGCATTAGCTGGTGTACAGATCTACAAACTCCCCTGAAGACTAAAAAAGTAACAAGATAACAAGATCTTCCTTTTCTCCCCAGCTGATCGCATAAAGAAAGGCTTTGACTTCCAGTGGCCACAGCCAGATAAGCCCATGTTCTTCTATGTGACTCAGGGTCAGGAGGAAATTGCCAGCTCTGGGACTTCGTACCTTAACAGGTAACATCACACATTTCTTGGGTTACTTTGCATAATTTATCCAAAAGATTTAAATAATTCAAAATAGGCATGTGCACTAAAAACATAGTTTGTGAAAAGGATAGCTGGGGGCATACACTAGGGGGTGTTCTCCTATAGTCTTTACATTCAAACCAGCGTGGCAAGGTATAGATTAATGGTTAGGATAGCCTTAAGTCATGGACAACAGAATTGCCAAGTTCACCTCCACAGAACACTGAAAATGAGTTCATTTAAGTCAGAAGCTTAAAGATATTTACTTACTTTATGAAGTTACAGAGAAGCAACATTAAAGGGCGCAGTTGTGTTTTTGTTTTGTTTCTTTACACAAGTAGTTTTTTCTTCCACTTTAGCAGTGCAGTGAAAGTTGTGCCAACATCACAAAAGACAATTTGCTGTTTGCACAATTGAGGCATGATGGACATGATTGCATTTTAACCCTCCATTAGTCACCATTAATTTAAGAGGTAATATTCTTACTATTGAACATTAAGTACAGTATTTAACCAATGCTGATGTTTTTAAGGACTGAGGCTGCCAACGTAGAGAAAATCACCACCAGGTTGCTGAAAGCAGGAGCCAAACCTGATCAGATTGGCATCATCACCCCGTACGAGGGTCAGCGCTCTTACCTGGTCCAGTACATGCAGTTCAGTGGCTCACTGCACACCAAACTCTATCAGGTACCACATTCCTAATCCTGCGAAGAGATAAGATTTAATTCAACTGTAAAACTACAAACTCATTACCAGCACACATCTTAAATACTTTTAAGCTTTTTTTCTCATAGAAAATACTAATAGGAACCAAAAAGAGCATTGTTAAAGTACAAGATTGTACTGTCTTCCCCCTCCACAGCAAGTGGAAATCGCCAGCGTGGACGCCTTCCAGGGCAGAGAGAAGGACTTCATCATCCTGTCTTGTGTTCGTGCCAATGAGCACCAGGGCATTGGCTTCCTGAATGACCCTCGTCGTCTCAATGTGGCGCTGACCAGAGCCAAGTAAAAACCTCAGAACAGTTAAAAGAATCACAGTGAACATAATTGGCACAGCACATGTCCAGCTTATTGATTGATGATGAGCCATTTACATTTCCTTGTAGAATATAATTAGGAATTACTGTTTCAAATTTATTTGTGTCAGATCAACTCTGTAACACGCTTGACGATTTATATTTGAATTGACAGCTATTATTTGTACGTGTGTACCCACAAAATTCTATACTACATGAGTTCAGTCCTACATTTCTTCCCCGTCCCCTGATCAGAAGTCTTTTGTGTGTGTTGTGTGTGAAGGTATGGCGTGATCATTGTGGGGAACCCCAAAGCCCTCTCCAAGCAGCCTCTGTGGAACAACCTGCTGAACAACTACAAGGAGCAGAAGGTCCTTGTGGAGGGACCCCTCAACAACCTGAGAGAGAGCCTCATGCAGTTCAGCAAGCCCCGCAAACTGGTGAATACCATCAACCCAGTAAGTAGACCTGACAAAGTGCCTGCATCATACTTTGGATTCTTACATCCTAATATTTGATGACAAACTCAGCTGACCAAACTGTAACTGGGAATCAACAGTAAAGCACTACTGCAGGAGTTAATCTGTTAAATCTAGACCGTTTCCAACCGCTGTTCATGACCTCTGTCTAAAGAAATACAGATGTTGATTCATTGATTTTATTGACTGTGAAAGCAGGAATTTCACAGTGATATCCAGAGCCTGATCAGTCATCACAAACATAATTACAAAGTTGATGACGTATAAATAGTGGGAGAGTTCAGCAATATTTAAACAGCTGTTTCCTTGGATTTTGTTTTGGACAGTTTGACAGATACAAGTCATTAATCGATAGTTATTTGCAGTCCTAAACCTGTGAAGGATGCAGCTGCTCTAAGTGGTCTCTGGTGTTTTTCAGGGCGGACGTTTTATGAGCACTGCAATGTACGATGCCCGTGAGGCCCTCATTCCTGGCTCTGCCTACGACCGCAGCAACGCCGGTATTTATTAATGTACCATCTTATGGTGTGACTCAAGATAGTAGCAAGTGATAAACTGTTTTATAGCTGCATTTACAGTTCAGCTAAACTCCGCTTTCCTAGTCTTGTTTTTAACATTCTCTTTGTCTTTCAGCAGGACGTCCCTCCAATATGTACTTTCAAACGCATGACCAGATCGGGATGATTGGGGCCGGCCCTGGTCAGATGGCAGCTATGAATATCCCTATACCCTTCAACCTGGTGATGCCACCAATGCCTCCGCCCAGCTACCTTGGTCAGACCAATGGCCCCGCTGCAGGTATAGTATCAGCCTTAAAGGATAATCCACTAAAACCACCTTATTAAATGAAAAAGCGAGGGAAAACCACCACATCTGGATTAATTCCTGTAGTGTAGTGTGCTATTTAAGTAAAGTTACAAAGTGGAAATCACACCCCAATACCCAGCCTGTCTCAAGATTTACTTTGCACTCTGCAGTTGATGGTTGGTTCCCAGCTGGTTTCCCAGTATGCTGCTCTGCCTCTGCTCTTCATGAATTGATTTTCTATTTCATCAAGGTCGTGGAGCTATGAAGGGTAAGCCTGGGCGTGGCGGGCGACAGAGGGTCCGTGGTTCAGGAAACCAGGGTGTCAGTCAGGGTAATGGACCAAACAGCCAGGCCAGCCAGGATGGTGCCTCCCAGTCCTTCTCCCAGGGGCCCCTGACTCAGGGCTACATCTCCATGAGCCAGCCCTCTCAGATGAGCCAGCCCGGCCTCTCCCAGCCGGAGCTGTCCCAGGTAACACATCACTGTCTCCCAATGAAAAGGAAGTGTATCAGATATTTGAGATAAATTGATCAGAATTATTTTGATGAGGAGTTGGTTGTTTGTACTTTGCCACCTTTTATTTACAACTTGTTTATTTTGTTAATGCATTAATTCTTTTGGAGTTTTTGTTTTGAAAATCCACTAATACTCCCTGGTTGGCACAAAATCTTTCATTTGTGAAAGAATTGTTAAGGCTGTCTTGCTTTGATCCATCCATTATTTTCTCCTCAGGATACCTCATTGTGAATTACTACTTGCTTATTATATGTATAATATTGTGAGTTGAGTCCTCTTCATGTATAGTAAGGCCTATTTTTACAGTTGCTATCTTGCTTTTTGTTCTATGTTGCTGAGTTTAAACTAGACAGAGAAAGTGGCAGGACAGTTTTTTAGATAGTATGTAGTCTATCTGTTGAGTAAATCATAGTTGTTGTATTAGTGATGCTTATAATTGGAATTCAACAAATTTAAATAAAATATATTATGAAAAAAGATAAAGAGCCCTGAGCTCACTGATAAAGGTTGAGGAAACTTTTTGTGTCTAAAGATGTATCTACTGTAACGTTTTCCAGGACAGCTACCTGGGCGATGAGTTCAAGTCCCAAATCGATGTGGCTTTGTCCCAGGACTCGACTTACCAGGGTGAACGTGCATACCAGCATGGCGGCGTGACTGGACTGTCACAGTATTAAAGTGTAAGTACATAAAGTGTGTCTTTGCTGCAGTGTAGCGAAGTGGTTTTTTCAAAGGTAATTAAGCACTGAAATCACATAGAATTTCAGTGCTCAATTACCTTAAGCACTGGTAGCAAAGTAACACAGAAAGCTATTAACCAGTAGCTATAAAAAAAAGCTCATACAGATGGCCAAATGTATTTGAACATCTTCAGATGTTATGGATAACAAGTATAACCTTGTTTTGTGTCTTGCAGGGCACCTGAAGAAGGGAGCTAGGCTTGAGCTGAGCTTAGTTCATCAGCTTTTTAATCTGGGAAATAATAAAAACATAAAATGGATACCTGTTTTCCTCTGCTACAACCGAAGCACCACCAAGTGAAAGCGACGGGATAGCGAAACCAAACCAATGACCAGCGAGAGAAATAGGAGGGTAGAAGAAGAGAGCACGAAGAGATGGGCAGGGAGATGGCAAGAGAGGTCGAGAGAACAAGCGAGAGGCAGGAACCCATGCCCGTGCATAGTGAAGGAGGGAAGATGGCGGCGTGTGGTCGAGCTGCTGAGGGAGACATAGGAGAGATCTCAACAGTCTCTCGTGGGAATCCAAATGAGGTTCAGCTCCCAACAAAACAATCCACCAAAAATCCTTCAGTCCCCAGCCTCCAGGAAAGTTTTTCACTTGTCTTCAGATGAGGATTGAAGCTTTTCAGCGGAATTTGATGAATTCATTCTCCAAACCTGGATGGACAAGGTTGCAGAAAGCTTTCAAACAGGCAGCACAAAATCCCCATGCTAAGATGGTTGATTCTCAACCTACATTATGTCCCGGACTATTTAAAATTAGGTTTGTTGTGGGAGGAGAGTGGTACCAATAATCTTCTACTGGACCCGAACACCTCAGCAGCCTCTGAAGGAAGCAGCAGTCGACACACCCTCGCAAAGAGGAAATAAAAACTCTGGTTTCTGTGCTTGAGTCTGATACTGAAGAGCCTTGCATTGAAAAACCTTTCACTTGCCTTGAGAACCACTGGTTCTCTCACAAGGTTTCTAATGGGGTGGTTTCGACCACACGTCAGTGGTGGAGTGGCACAGGGATTTCAGACTGTTTTTTCAAGGCATGAGGCGCGAATCCCACCGATATCGCGATCGTCATGGGACAGTTTTTCTTCTCTGAAGTACCTTTCTTATCACAGAGCACAAAATTGCAAAAAAGTCATTGAAACTATCAAACATGACCAGCATTGAATATTCAACTCGGTGTCATTTGATGTTTCAGCAAAGGCTTTTCCTTATTTTAATCTTTGGAAAGCAGGGGTTGTTGACGTCCTGCTGTGCTTCATGACCAGATGTCTTTTTTAAAAACACTCTGTACGCTTAGAGTGACAAATGCTTGAATGCTTTGCGCTGAGTGATTCCTCAGGGGATTGTGGACTGTCCACACTCATCACACAAATCCCTGCTTGAGGTGAAAGAAACTAAACAAGGGGGAAAGGAGGAGGATAGTAGACAAGGCTTACAGGCGGTCGTGGCAATCAATCCACCACAAGTAAGAAGTAGAAAAGGAAGGTGGCTGAGGAAGAGAAGGAAACAAGTTCAGTTCATTGCCAGGGTCGAAAAATAAATGGGGAAAGTTTGGCTTTTGGACTTTTCAGTCCAGATGACCACACATTAGATGCCATTGTAACACCAGTGTCTTTTCAGACAATGTTTTGATTTTGGGAATAATCACGTGAACCAGTACAGCCATGCTAATGACCAAGTCACCCTATAATTTAAAAATGAGCTAATTATGAAAGACCTTTGGTTCCTGTGTGGATTGAAATGTTCTGACACTTTACTAAATCCCAGTCACTCACAGTAGAAACGCCATCAGTACTGATTGAAAGATGGCAAGGAGATGAAATGAAAAGTGAATGAGAAACCAGAATCAGTGCCTATAACCAATCACCTTCAGATAAACAGCTGCAGCACAAGCATGAATGTAGTTAAGTCAAACTACCAGCATTTAAAAACCTTCCAGACACCAGAGGGCTCAAGAAACCCACAGAAAAGGACTTGTTTTATTTTTTTATTTGAATAAAGGCCAGGTAATGATAGCAACTGGGTTGTGTAAAGGATGGGCTGATGAAAAAGCCACCTTCCTTCTCTGTGGAGTAAAAACAGAGGCTGGTAGAATTTATTTTTCCTTCTGTGGATGTTTTTGTGCAAAGCTGTTTTGCCTGCATTATATATTCCTTGTAGAGTTCCTCTCGAGATTTATGTGGATTCTAAACCCGCTTCCTGGAGATCTGTGTGAACCAGAACCTTGAGTTGATTCAGACTTTGCTTTTGTCAAATGATTTGCTGCTGTGTGCGTCGTTAGGTTGTTCAGTTGGGTGTTATTTGGCCATTTTGTGTAGTTATACTTAAATCTGTTTTTTGTAGCAACTTGTTGACTACAGGAGTGAGGCGAACGCCATTTCCTTTCTTCATTAGACTTTTGTATCTTCTCCTCAAACTGTCCGAGGGATTGTAGTTTTGTAACTCTTCCAGGAAAGACACTTTCTGAACACAGTAAGAATGTACTCCACTGTTGTTTCTCACCTGCTTCTCATTTCGGCAGACATGTGACAATCATGTTGCGAGTAGACGTTGCCATGTTTAATTGACTTAGAAATAGTTCTGTTTTGGCATTGTGCGAATCTCTCATTTGTGCAATGAATTATTTTAACATATCAACCCGTTCCACTGAACTCCTAACATGTTATAGCTTTAAAAAAAAAACTGCTGCCGTAATATTATTGCTTTGATGTTTTTCCATCTTGAGCCACAATCGATTGCAACATGTGCAGTGATCACTAAACAAGTGATTCAGTTGTTGATTAGTTGTTAAAACATTTGCATCCAAGCCATTTATTCTCTGTCATGAGGCAAAGATTAAAACTAATGGCCCAGAGATCTCAATGTGATGTAAATACATATTTTAAATGAGTCTTATTTGCAGTGACGTATCATCACGAGATGGTGATTCCCTTGTTAAACTGAATCAATAAAGGCTGTCAACTTGGGTTGTTGTTTATATGGTATGAAATTTATTTGCAGGTTCAACAAATATTACAGACACTGTACAGAAATGAAACTTGCAGTATATACATGAGGCAGTTTTCATGCCGTTGCCTGCTCTGCTTTTTTCTTTTTGATTTGTTTCTTCTTATTCAGTTTCTTTTTCAGCTGTCCCTGTTTCTGTCTCTGAATGCTCTCCTGGATTTTCTGTTTGAACTTCTTCTTCTGGTTCCTGATCTTCTCCAGTTCGGCCTTCCTCTTGGCCTCCAGGTCTGGATCCTGAAAGCAGCAGGGTCAAATTAAAAAGAAGTTTACAAGTCTTCATTACCTGAGTCCCAACCTCCCATCTTAACCTCCCACTGATGTTAAGATGCCATCTAAAATCAGAACTGTTCTGCTTTTTTAGTCTTTAATCAGGAACTTCATAATCAGTCTGTTATTCTTCTTAGTTCATTCTCAATGATCAAATCAGAGATGTGGGGGTTTATTCAGGGTTCACTTTGTGTTCACATTGGTGCCTTATTATAATACTGTACTGTAATTTACAGGTCTGTAATTTTCCCTCTAATGGTTCTGGAGAAAAGCAGAGTAAGAACAAAGCTCACATACAGTTTTAAGTTGTGTTGAGTTTATAAGAAACTGACATAAAATAACTGAAAGAGCTGCTTCATGTAAACCCAGTTCTGTGAAAAATTAATTCAGAATCAGAACCTGAATTTACTATAGGTAAATGGTGGGGCAGTGGTGGCGCAACGGGTTAAGCGCTGGGCTGCCGATCAGAGGGCTGGTAGATCTGTTGGGCCCCTGAGCAAGGCCCTTGCTCAGGGGCCCAATCCATGGCCGATCCTGCGCTCTGACCCCAACTGGGATAAGCAAAAATGGAATTGCCCCCCTGGGACAAATAAAATCTCTAAAAAAAAAAAGTTCTGATTTTTGTTTCCTAGAGACAAATTTTACATTTTTGCTTGTTCAGCTGCTGTGCACTGACTCTAGGTAACACAATTACCTGGGGTGAAACAACTGAACACAGCCTCAGTTTCCCTACAGTTAATTCCAAAATAAATTGTTTTCTCCAGACACCTACAGATGACTTTGTGTTTATAAATTAGCTCCTTTTTTAGGTGTTACAGGCACCTATGTGAGCTGGAAGATGAAGCTTCACTGAGCCTGACCTGTGTCGCATCATTTTGGTCATGTTTGCACATTAAACATCACTTTGCCAAAATTTCATTATTATAACTTGAAGCAGAACCAATGTTTTCTTGTACTTGCCTTCCCCTCTAGAATCAGCTGTTTCCTCTTGTTGATCTCCTTTTTCTCGTCGAAGTCCGTTGATTCGAGTTTCTGCAATGCAAAGTTTACAGTCAAAACATTGTCAATCTACTGAGTCAAGTCACTATTACTTAAAAAAGCACTTTTAAAACTACAGCCACTGAGTCAAAATGCTTTACAGTAGAGAAATAAAATTGGTGTTTCAAATTTTAAATATTCGCAAAGTTTAAATATTAACATTAAGACCTTACAATTTTGTTCATTATGCAAATTTCAATATTATATAAAATACAAATTAACCCAACTAACTTAAATGTTAAAGTTAAGACCTACAATGTTATATACTCTAACAAAACAAACCTGACTAATTTAATATGCTGGCTACAGCCATGATGGGACATCTTAAACATCTAGAGCATCCAGTCTGACAAATACAAACAATATTAACACTGTCAGTCCCTCTGTAAAACTCATGAAATGCTTTTACAGTGATGGTTCTAATTGTTGACCTGTTCTACCATTGTAATCTAATCTGTCGTGCACTGAAACGTCAATAGGTGAGAAATAAAGAGAAGAAACAGTCGTACGATTTCACACTGCCGCCGGGTGACGTTGACCTGGGTGAGGATCTTCAGGACTTCTTTCTCCTCCACAGGATATTCTTTCAGTTTGGTCTCTGTTAAAACACCACATCCCAGTTAAGAATTATTAAACCCTTTTTAGCGCAAACTTATACTGGGGGTGGAAACTTTCAATGACAATTCAATGACAAGCTGAGGATTTTTCCAGTGTGTTGAGGAAGAGGCCATGTAACTGTCCAGGAGCTCATCATGTGACCTGTCTGCTGAGCTTTAATGTCGTCTTCAGTGTTGTAATGAAGGCAAATTAGCAGAGCGACACAGATCATTCGCAAGCAGTTAATGCAAATGTTCAAATATTGGCTAATTTAACGCTTTGGAGGACGATGTTTTTACATTAATGATGCTTTTATGTACATGTTTTGCTTCTTTATAAGAGAAAAAAACATGCAGCAGTTCAGATTAGCTCCATCAAGGCTCCAGATGTGACTTACGAGTCTGTTCTTCAATGGAATGAACCAGGTGGATGTCGTACTGAGTCACCAGTGTGATCGACACTCCGTTCCTGCCTACAGAAGCAGAACATGTCGTCACATGTGAGCTTTATACATACAGAAGTCATCCATGGAGAACAATGGAGGGAAAAAAAGGATCTCTCCAGTAAAACCAGTACCTGCTCTTGCTGTTCTTCCGACTCTGTGGATGTAGATCTTGGGGAGGCCGGGTGTGTTGTGGTTAATGACAACCTGGACAGTTGGAATATCCAAACCCCTGTGAATCAGAAAAAACTGCATGATTTGGTCTGTCAGCAGTTTATAGCTGCTTGTAGGAATGTTTTGAAATTTAAAACTCTTTGGAAAAGAGTAATTTTCTTTAAACATAAAGTAAACTTTTGAATAAGCACAAATCGTGGTACTTCTTACCGGGCAGCAACATCAGTCGCAATCAGGATTTTGTAGACGCTGGCCTTGAACTTGGCAAGGTTTGCAAATCGTTGTTTCTAAAGAATATAAAGAATAAGCTCATTTACCTGCTTTAATCTGCTTTAATCCCTTATGGTTTCTACATTATCACCAAGCTTTCAATCTTTTTGTCCCTTTAGTGAGACAAATATAATTCCCACATCCAGCAGAAACTGAGAAGCCCTCAGGACTGATAAGACACATCGCTGTGTTGGAGGAAATCTCTCGTCTCACCTCTCTCTCAAACAAAGCAAAGTCAAGTTCTGTGTAGGTGCAGACTTAATTGACCGGTAAATTAGATTAGAAAACAGCTGTTACTCCTGCAGCACGACCCTCAATCGTCCTTCAGCAGTTTACTGAAATGTGACTGGTGATGCAGGTTTTGCTGTGCAGACGAGTCTCACCTGTTTCATCATGGAGTGCAGGGAGATTGTTGGAAAGTTAAATTCCCGAAGCATCATGGTGAGGATCTGGCAGTTCCTGAAAAAGAATAGGAATGACAAATCATATAAATTGCTAAATCTTTTACCATGAGTCCAAATTAACAAAAAGAGAAACCTTGCTAGACTAGGCTTTTTGTTTCAAGGACAAACTGATTTTGCCTTGTTATTGACATATTTATAGAACAAAGGCCAAAAGATTTACATTACTTTTATATAGAATTTTGTCCAATTGTTACACCATTAAAAAGAAACTTTGGGCTGCCAGGAATTGCAATCCAGACTCTACTCTGTAAATGATCATTGCAAGCTTCTTAAAGGCTGCAGGGCTGCACGGTAATGGTGTCATGTGGCCTCTGAATCACTTGTGTTCTTCTTACTTGCATGTGTTGGTGAAGATGATCATGGACCAGTCGTCATGTTCATCAGTAAACGTCTGGATCAGATGGACCAGGTAGGCGTCCTTCACTTTCTCTGGGGTTAGGATGTATCTCTGGTCCAGCTCTTCCACCGTGCGTGTTCTGACAACAACATAATAAATCACTGTAACCTGCTGACCAACTAGATTCTAGATTTACTGAAGACAAGGCCCATAGAGGTAAAAGGGCTGTGAAGCTGGCAGGAATTTAGGCCTCGATCAACAAGAGGTTTTATGTTTAAGATTAAATGTTACTTCCACTGTAATGCAGCAGTCAAGACGCTTTCATATTCAGCTTTAGAGTTAAATCTGCTGAGCAGCACAGCACTGACAATGTCTGTCCAGCAGTCATGTTCATACAGAAGAAAGCTAGATTCATTTTCTGCCCACATCAGAGCTGTGAGTAATGAAATCATCTCACAAAACTGAGACATAACTTTATCCCAGCCATACATAAACCTCTGACAGGATAAGTACATATGTAACGGTGAACAGAGACAATGACTGTGCTTCAGTAAAGAGAAGTGTAACAACAATACCAGTCCAGCACAGGTTCCAATCTGTTCTTTGGTGGTAGAAAATGGTTGCAGCTGTATTCTGCACCCAGTTAAAGTCTGCTGTCACTGGGGTAACATTTTCCACTCAGAGATACAACTCTCTAAGAACTTATCTGTGCAAGTCTGCAGATATAATCATGCAGACACATCCTGCAAATAGTTTTATCGTTAGTAAATCTAGCACAGTGTTCATTCAGCCATAAGTGACTTCCCTGCTCCCATTATTTGCACAACTCTCTTTTACATCCAAAGGCATTTGTGCGAGAAATGCACTGCAACCGCATCTCAGATCAGATCTGAGCTTCCAGTCTGGAGCTCCTTTTTCAGAAGCAGCACGCAAGATTTCAGTCAGAGAATGCATCTGAACTGAGGCACAAAAATCTGCCCTCCCCGAGTGTTTTTACCGTCTTTGCAGCAAACTGCAGGTCAAAGCTAAACCTGCCGTGTTTCTAAACATTGCTGTGGTCAGTCAGAGAGCAGCAGGTCGCTTACTCTGATGTGCTCTCCCAGAAGAAAGGTTTGTTCATGGCGATGCTCTTCAGCTCCTGCAGGGTGTCGGTCAGTGTGGCGCTGAAGAGCAACGTCTGCCGTTTGGCCGGTAAAATCCCCAAAATCACCTCCAGGTCTTTGGTGAAGTCCGTGCAGCCCTGCTCCAGCAGCCGGTCAGCCTCGTCCATAATCTGACGCAGACAAAAGGAAGACGTCACAAACAGTAAGTGACTGAAAGAAGAAAGAAATAATAGATTATAAAGTACTGATTCAAATGTCTGAGTGTGTTTTTATGGGTAAACTGATCACAGAGTTCTTCAAATACAAATCCACAAATTCTATTACATTAAATTTTTTATTAAAAGGACGCTGTGAAGAATTCATAATACTGATTTCAGCAATGAGTTTGCTATTTTTGACGAGTCTAGCCGACACATTATTACATAATTCAAAGTTTAACAGTGGCTTTAAAGGGTGTAAAAATAAAAAGGCGTCTTACATACTCTGTTAAAAGCTTTAGGTGAGAAATAAAGCATCAGCTTCCACACAGGAGCTTTCCTTTTGCACAAACAACAGCTTATTAGGGATGCATGATAATATCAGTATCTGCTGATAAAGGCTTTAAAATGAACCATCAGCATTGCTTCAGATTTAACACTGACAGGCAGATGGCACCTGAGTTGAAGTAGTTTTCTTGTTTTGCCAAGTGAGTGTGTACATTTTATAAGCGTGTATTGTATTTTCTGTCTGCACCTGATAGTGGGCCATCACATTAAGAGCGTGCATAATAATAAATTAATTGTCCACAACAGGACAGAGCTGATGTTCTCTATAATTAGGTAGAAAAAAATATAAACATACAACATTGTGCATCCCTGCAGCTTATACACAGTGTAACCTTGAGTCAATAATATGTTTATTTTCTGATCTAAACATAGTCTTAACATATCCCAAAAGATCTTCTTCTTGCTGCTTCCTGAACTCACCAGGAACTGGATCTTGCTCATGCTGAAGGTGTTGGAGCTGCGGATGTGATCGGCCAGTCGGCCCGGTGTTGCTACGACCACGTGTGGTTGGTTGGACAGCTCCAGAGCCTGACTCACCATGTCTGTCCACAACACAGCAGAGTCAGTGTCAGCACAGCGGAGAGGCAACAGACATCATGAGTGGGAAGTTCAACAGAAGTGTTTACTATTAGTTTAGGACTCAGTCATTTGAAGAAGAAAAAAAACTACGAGAGATATCTGTTGCATGCTAATGGCCATTCTTAAGTTTTCTCTGCACAGACCGCATTAATGTCAGCTGTAGCCTCACTCTGAGATCTATCTGAAAAACTCATTAGGACTCAAAGTCAAGATCCAGTGAAGTTTCTAGCTGTGTGGGTTGTGTTGTTTCTGCTGAATGAACATTAATGAAAGCTTCCCGCACCAATGAACACACTCACCCATTCCACCGACGATAATGCAGTCTCTCAGTCCCAGAGGCTTCCCCAGGACTCGAAACTGCTCTGCAATCTGATAGGCCAGCTCCCTGCATGACATCACATTTACAGCATCTTGATCTATCTACTGTAATTTCCATGAATATCTACAGATGAAATGTTGTGGCATGACCAGGAATGTTCAGGAAAAAGAGGCACTTCATATAAAACATAAAGTGTATCTGCGTCCCCCTTGACAGCACTGACCTGGTCGGAGTGAGCACCAGGCAGAAGATGCCATAAGGCTCCTCTGACAATTTCTGCAGCACCGGCAACACAAATGCTGCTGTCTTCCCACTTCCAGTCTTGGCACAGCCCATACAGTCCCGACCTGTTTGACGAAACAGACATCGTCATTCATCTACACTGCGTTCTGGTTTATGGACACACATGGCCATAGAAAGTGGCCCCAGCCCAAACTCCCTTCAAAAACCAGATAATGTATTGTATCTTAGCTTATCTTGACTTTCACACACCTGTGGGATCAGAGTTTAAACATTTTTCATCTACAGTTTCTCATGGTAAATTCATCTTGATTTTGATGGAACAAACTTTGACTTGAGAACTTACTTGTCAACCTCTACCATGAATTTTAAAGGAGAAACTCGTGAGAAAGAGGCAGCCTTGTTTCAGACCTCTAGATCACTTAAAATATGATTTAACTGAAACTAAGAGCTGAAAGACACATTTTATTTAAACAACACAACTAAAGCAACAAAGTTTACTGAGTCCTTTATTACTTATCACCTTCTGGGTGTTTATGTTAGCTGATAAGAGTAGGCCTTAAATTCATACATTCATCAATGGAGATCTACATTAGCTGTTGGGTACTGCTGGTTCAGCACACTATGAGATATTTACATTCTAGTTAGACAGCCGGGTGATATACTTTTAAGGCAAGGATTTATCACAGCCATAGACTGCATATAAAACATTCAACAAACAGATGCTCACAGTACAGTCTTACCTTCTAGTATAGCTGGCATACAGTTTTGTTGGACAGGAGTAGGTTTGTTGATGCCCAGCTGTTTACACTGTTTAACCAGCCAGTCCGACAAGCCCAGCGACGAGAAGTCCCCCATTTCTAAACTACTTCGTCCTCTGAGGCTTAACGAGATATTCAGTGTAGGCGTTATGACAAAATAAACATTAAAATACACTATTTAGTTGACGAGTCGCACATCCTCGTGTGTCGTATACACGGTCGCCATATGATTACGTAACAACATGGCGTCTTCTTCGCTGCAGATGGGACGCAGCGAATCAGTGTAGTTTCCCTCTGCTGGTCAAAAGGAGGTGTACTCATAGACATATGGTGTATTCACCAAAGTATTTATTCAGTAGAACCAAAAAGAGGACGTTTAGCGCTTTAGGTTTTTAGTCCTGGAGAAATTTAACTTCCCCTGTTGATATTCGATGAACAGGCTGGAGTTTGCTGTAAGTTTGCTGCACTTTAAGTTCATTCCACTTAGAAATATAATTTCCCCTTCTGCCTTCAAAATGTGAGTTTACTGCATTTCTGATGATGAATTAGTTCAGAGTTATTCTTTGAGTTGTAAAGACGCAAACTAGCTGAGTTAAATTAGCTTTAGAAAATAAGTGAAATAAATTAAAGATATTAAGTTGAATCAACGAGTCAGTGGAATAGAATAGAATAGAACAGAAATACTTTATTAATCCCCGAGGGTAAATTTGGTCGGTACAGTAGAAAGTGTAAAGTTACCACCAAGTATACATAAGCAAAAATATGTAAGTAAAAACAAACCATAAAGAAAAAATAAAATGTACAATAAGTGTAATATACACTCTAAGTCAAAACTATACACTCCAAGGAAAAAAAGTGCAAGAATACAAGAATACTGCTACAAGACAGAGAGGGCTGAGAGCTCTCTGCCAGCCAGGGGTGGTGTGTTGAACAGAGTTATTGCTTGTGGCAGAAAAGATGTCCTTTATCTGTCTTTGTGGCAGCAGAGCTGGACCAGCCTGTTGGAAAAGCTGCTCTGCTGCCTCTCCAGCAGGGGGTGAAGCGGGTGGTCAGAGTTATCCAGGATGGACAACAATTTATTCAAAGTCCTTCTTTCCACCACAGCTTTAAAGCAGTCTGCTTTGCAGCCAATCACAGAGCCAGTTTTCCTGATAAGTTTGTTCAGTCTGTTCTTATCACTGGTTCTGATGCTGCTCCCCCAGCAGACCACTGCAAAGTACAGGGTGCTGGCCACAGCTGACTGGGAGAAGGCCTCCAGCATCCTGCTGCACACGTTGAAGGATCTCAGCTTCCTCAGAAAATAGAGGCAGCTCATCCCTTTCTTGTACACAGCGTCAATGTTGGTCCTCCAGTTCAGTCCACTGTCGAGGTAGACACCCAGGTACTTATAATCCTCCACCATGGCGATGTCCTCACCCAGGATGTGTAGAGGCTGTGTAGCTGTCCTCTTCTTCTGGAAGTCGATCACCATCTCCCTGGTCTTGGCCACATTGAGATGCAGATGATTCCTACACTCTACAAAACTCTAATATCAGACTTGCTTTAGGTAGACATGTTCTAAGTTTAAAGAGTTGCTTCTTACAACTTTCATTTATTTTTTAACCAGAGCCAGAATAGCGACAATCTGTGGCTCTGTTCCAAATCAACTCTTTTTCAGGAAACTCTGGGTCTGATTGGCCAGAGAAGCACGCAAAACCATTGCAAATGGTGTTTTTGGCATACCATGTTTGACGCAACATGGTACATACTAAGTCTTTTTCTGGCATACTGTAAGTACTAAGGTACTATGGATATGGGAATTGTAAGTCCACCAGCATAGGGACTGAATTCACTAACAACCTTTATCATGGTTAGAACTGTTTAGAATATTGTGGAAAGAAAGAAGCATAACTTAAGACACACAGCAAAAACAAAAACACAGACAAACACACATATCTGGGGAGTTTTAAACTCTTTGACAATACATCCTAGGAAGTTTGCTCATATGCCTATTCTGTTGTTGACACTTTAGATCAACATGCCTCAAGCTATAAGAACCCGTGTTCTAAAGTGGTCTGAAGCAAACAAGCAAATAAAAGAATACATTTTAAATTCAATTAAATAGAAATTAGCCAACTCATATATTTACATTCATTAAACTAGAATGATAAGTTGATTTGACTGAATTCCTTTATGATATTTTACAGTGTGAAGCCAGTGGCCATAGCTCTGTATGTTTAATGATTAAACCCAGCTCTAATTTTTTTCTAAAGGCAGAAAATATTATTTTTTTATATTATCATCCTCTGATACATAAGTAAAAGAGATTGAAGTCTGGGTCAAGTGTGAAATAAGAACAAAAATAAAACCAGAGATAAAAGAAAAGTAGAAAAGAGCAGAAAGAAGTCGTTTAGGTCAAGAAAAAGTCTAAAAACCTGTTTCAGAGCTTAGTTTTATCTTCTTTACTCATTATTCATGTGATCAACCCTCAAATGTATCTTCTGTATATAAAACTGTACATAAAGCAGTTTAAACTAGCTCCACCTGCAGCAGCTACAACAGTAACATGCTGCTGACACACTAATGCTTCACTATTGACAATCTAATGCTGTTACATGTAATAATATAAAAATCAACTGTACCAAACCAGGATTTGCACTTCAGTGATGTTGTTTCCGGACCTTGAGCCCTTTAATAAGAGGATTTCTCATAAATAACTAGTAATACAGGACCTCTTGGCCTCACTGTAATTTAGTGGTGCACATTTTCAAGCAAAGTTGTCCACTGAGGGTTTTGCCAGCTTTGCCCATTTGGTAATCTTTGTGCCGAGTGTTGCAGAATCTGATAGGCCACAGATTTTGTTATAACACCAGACACACAGATAAATCTCACACTATTTCTCATCAGTCGACCAAAGTGCCAGCCCCCCTGCTGTAGATGTGCTGCTTTGTCTGTGCTTCGGTGCTGAAGAAGTACAGCACTGAAAACAAAGCAGGCACATGTTTTTTTCAGGGTCAAATTTTTCTAACCCACCAAAGTGAACAGAGAATCGTTCGTTCAAAAAATATCATATAGTCAGCTCCTCCTATCTGCACACGGTTTGTCAGTTTGGTTTGAAGTCCCTCATTTGTTCCCTGCCTCTATACTGATTAATCTGCATGGATAATATTATATTTCAACACAAAAGCAAAACTGAATGAAAACACTCTCAGATGTGTTGATGGGACAGAATATACTGGCTCGATTCTGTAAAACCCACAACTGAACCAGATCTTATTTGCTCCTGACTTCTGGCTGCTGTTCGTTCAGTGGACAAGAGAAATTGTAGTTGTGATACATCTTCGTTAAAAACATTCAAAGAAATATTTCTAATTCTCTCTTCTTTTTGTCTATTCATAAACTGCATAGCAATGAATATTTATATAGCTTTCAAAATATGTAGATCTTTGCATTGTATTTTCAATATTTCTTTTCATTCTGCCGTTTTGTTTTGTGCTTTTTGTGTTTAACCATAAAATGACCTTTCAGCCGTGTGATAGAGTTTGCCTGTTGGAAAGTTTCACCATTCAGAGCACAGTGATGAAGTGAGACAGCATTTCAGATCAATAAAAACATTTTATTTTCTCCATGTGGGAGAAAAATCTAATTGTGTCGGGCCGTTTATTTCATGGTCTGTTTTACCACGTGATTAATAACCACCAAGATGCAAAAAAACCCCATCAAAGACATTATATCCATGATGACAGTCTATATTATTTCTAATATATTATTTTATATTAATTATTCTTGTAATTTTAGTTGTCCCTTGTGAAATTTTTCATCATGTGCCAATTGTTAGTGACCTTTATTTATCTTTTTACTATGATGGGGTGACTGATGTGTGCTTTAGTGTGTTTACAGCCTCCAGCTGCTCTGCATGGATGTAAACCTTGAACTTAAACCTTGAGCTTTCGACTGGCTCTCTGTGCTTTCTCGCTGCTCAGACTGACTCATGTTGACTCTTTGACAGGGCTGAGCTGTAATAACGAAGCCTGAGGCAGCTTCAGATTTGATCAAAGCCTTAGAGCTGTGTGCTCGCATAGGGGAAAGAAATGCTTTAGCCTTTTTCTAACATCTTTTATATATTCAACATGTTTATTTACTTTTTAGGAATCATGAAAAAATCTGTCTTTGAGATTTCCTGTCCAGTCATCGGGGCGCCACTCTAAAAATCAGTTGTTGAAATTTAGAGTCAAACTAATCACCATAAATCCTAGTAGGAAAATGGTAATAATGAAGAATGTGTCTTTCATTTTTTCCTGCATTATAAAAGTAATTAACTTTGCATAGAACATTTCATGCAAATATAGATTTATGATCTCAAGAAAAAGGCATAAATTAAACAGTTTTGTTTTTTATGATGCTGGTAGTGGATCTGATTAAAAACAGAGCAGCTCCGTCAGGCAGCTCTGCCCTCTTATGGTGTAAATTGTACTAAATACTGACTCTTGGCAATCACCAGCTCATGAGTCATCACAAGCTTTAGTGTTTTCCTCATCCTGTGATTTGGATATTACATGTACAGATTATATTAGATTTTCCTCTCCTCATTTTATCCAGTCTGAGCTGCTTTTTATGCAGTTTTTCACACTGACACAGCAAATATATATAACCTAAAATCATCGCACATGCACAGCAAAGCTCTTAAAGGGTTATTAATTATGTCAGAGAATGCAAACTGCAAATCTTATGAACTTGGACAAACAGGTGCAGGAGGTAAAGTTATATATAGAGTAAAGAAAGACTGTACAGTAATAAATCCATTTTTTATCCTTATAAACAAAGAATTACTTGGAGTTTATTTTTGCTGCATCGTAAACGAAGGAAAATGTGAGTTCCACCACAAACCTCCATATTTCCTATTATTTCATGTTTATGCATCTATGTCTCCTGATGAGCTACACTCAAGTCACAGCCTGAACAATGCTGGATATTTATCGTAATTCAAAGTGCCTCCAGCTGCGTATCAGTACAGCTGTCTGCTCTGTGTTCCCTGGATCTGCCAACAGCTTTGATTCACCACAACAAACTGACACTACATGAAACCTGTGGAAGGAGAGGGCTCATATCTCAGTGTTAGACCTTCATGGGTCAGTTATGAAATATAACCCAGGTATTTACTAGACTTAAAGGTCCACATTTTTCCAAAGTTTTTCTTAGATTTCATCAGGAAGCTGGTGTCAGTTGATCTCTGTATAGTCTGAACTTGCAAACACTTGAAACTAACAGGATACAACATGTATGCCGTTATACTGTACATTTTGAGCTAAAAGCAGTGTTGTGTGTTTGTGGGTTGGTCTGACATCTTGAAATTAAGAACACACCGATGCTGAGAAAAGGATAAAATGAGTGTCGCAGGTTCTATCAGGCTGCTTTACAGAAAACGTATCATTTGGATGTCAGAGCTTCTTAAAAGTATGTAAACTTGTACTCAAATATGCATGTTTGCACAGCAAATTTACCTCACAGCTGTGAAAGATTTATTCAGAAAGTTTCCTGCCAGTGATGGTCAGTTTTCACACCACTCTGAACTGTGGACATACAGGACTCCTGACTTTTTAGAGGGGAACATTATCTGAGTGGTGAGTGATTTATATAAAGATAAATATGTGGACAGAAGAATTTCTCACTGGGGAAATTTACAGAATGCTTGACTGAACAAGTTCATTTTACACAAGTCATTTTCCAGCTTTGTCTTTCAGAAAATAAAGTTCAGATTAAGATGAATTCTAAAACAGCTTCTTGTGGCAACCTTTTAAGATTTGCTTCTCTGTCTTGATTGCCACTGCGGTACCTTGTTTACAGCATTATGCAGGTCTTTGGGTTTCTGCCCCACCTGCCCCAGTGAGCGTGAAAAAGACACTATGAGTTTGATTCAGCCGCTGCTTGACCAGAGAGGAAGGGCAACCTTCTCCAAGAAGACCCATCTGTGTCTGCACACTGGGCTGCCAGAGGTGATTAATGCCCTGCATGTAAGGCAAAGGCCTGGAGGCTCGGCTCCGTCCTGTCCAGACCGTCCAGCTGTGCCGCAAACTGCCTCAGATTGCCTGAGAAGTGTCTTTCTAAACGAGCATGAGGGTTTTTTGCATGTAAGGCAGAGATCTGGTATTCCCTGCTGCCTCCCTCAAGCACAGAGGAGCAGTCAGCTGCATCGCTGTAACAGGCCACTGAGCAGCACGATTAGTGCTCCCATTGCTCTTCCACTACATTTGAGGCTCTGCTCTCCCATGTTCAGCTCATATTCATGCAAATAAATGGTGTGTTTTTTTAAATCAGTGGGGACTGTAAACCAAGGCCTGTATGAATTAATGGAACAGAGAGTGATTCTTTCCAAGCACACAGAAATGATTCTCAGCACTTTTATAGAGAGATTGTGAAGCTTTCATTTAATAGGAAGAAATAATTGAATAAAAACTCTCCCAGCTTTCTTGTCTTTTTCCTTCTTCTTTTGACCAATTAGCAGCTCCAGTGTGAAAATTTTCATTGTCACAGTGGAGCTGCCTTAACATTACATTTTATGGTATTTTATTCTCTGTGTTCTCCCTAAATGGGCCATTGTTTGGCCAATACGTCAGATTAAGTCACTGTTAAAAAGAGAATTTAAATATTATGTGGTTTAAAAGGGAAAATTAGTTTTCAAAAAAGTTATATGTGTGATAATGATATTTAATTTTGTCTTATTTCTGCAACATAAGTAACATTTATTCTGCCTTGCTTTAAAAAAATGAAGTACCTATGTTGTATCTAATATGTGAATTTTAGTAAGATGATTACAGTTATTTGGTGATACAATCGTTGCTCAACTCCCCACTGAATAAAATCTTTGTATATTCAGGAGTTAATGCAATGTAAAACAGTGATTTTATTAGATGTTATGTTTTATAATTGGATTGCCAGTTTTATGTGTTTTTATCCCATCAACAGCTATATTTAACATGTTTTTCTAGATTTTAATAGATGATATTGTTTAGATAGGATTGACACAAAGCTCCTCAAAAACAGCTTTATACTAAAAAGGATCTGCTTTAGCGTGAGATCAACGCTGACAGTCCAGGATCGCCCATCTGGTTGATTGTTCCAACAGTCATTTCAAATGCTTCAGCATTTTATAACACTGCACCTCATGAATACTCACCGAGGCGGCTTAAAGGCTGTCCGCAGGCTGCTTTTATATGTTCTAGTACGCATCCTGACATTTGAACGCAGAGTGGAATCAGGAGGGATTCATTTGTAGTTTGCACTGTGACCATCGGGTGGCGCTGTAGAGGCTCCACGGTCCCACCGAGATAGTTGAATGGGATCCCAGTGTGATCTGGCACAGAGGCGGGAGGGGAGCACAACACACAAGTCCTGGAGGGAGGTTGAAGCCAAACGCACTCTGCTGCCCGACTTTCATCGACATTCTTCCGTCTGTCCGGCCCGCGGAGCTGAGCCAAACGTTCACGGTGCGTAATTACGCACGGAGGCGACAGATCCGCGGTGTTGCTCGCCGTGGAAACCCGTGGACAAAGGAAGGCAGGCAGGCTGGAGTACAACAACTGACTTGAGCGGAGAGGAGTACTGTTGGAGGGGGAACCGGGGAATCTGGAGTCGGAAGTGATTTGTCTCTTTTTTTTTTCTTTTTCTCTTTTTTAGCAATGTGACTTACGGACAGGATTTCAAGGAAGAAAAGAGTCGTTGTGGAGACAGACAGGGAAAGAACAAAAAGAGAAAGTGATCTGTCCCAAAAACAGCATCCAGATCCTCGGAGCATGGGGTAAGTTGGAGATTCGTGTCTGACATTTTTCACTTGGTTCTCCTCTGCTGTGTGGAAGTGTTTGATTCAGCTGGTGAAACACAAAACGGTTCAAAAGTGAACTTTGTGGCGTTTTTTTTTAGGTGAGTATGAATGTTTGATCTGGTTTAACCGCACCGTGTACAGGTTTTAGGAGCAATCGATCAGGATATTACCATCAGTTCACATGTGACCCTGTGCTCTTTTCTTTGTTTACATCCTGGTGGACATCACTGAGAGAGGGATCTTTCATTTGTAAACCGCACGGCCTGACCTCATTTTATCAAGTCTGATGTCCGTTTAAACCGTAATGACAGCTGCGACCACAAGAAGGTCGAAGTTAGATGTTGAAAGATCCTGTGTGATACTTGTGATACTTTTATGATGAAACCTACAAATAGAGGTCATTCATGCCACTTCCAGTTAATAGAATTACTCTGATTTCCTTTTCCTCTGGTCTGTCACTGTGCTATCTGTATCAGCTGCACACACACACACACACACACACACACACACACACACACACACACACACACACACACACAGGCAGGGAGCTTGGACCACTTTCAGATGACTGTTGTGCAGGGGATCCTGGATAGGTTTGCTTTGGGAAGCTACTGGTGACATGCTGTGCTCAGTCTCATTAACTCTCTCTCTCTCTCTCTCTCTCTCTCTCTCTCTCTCTCTCTCTGTGTGTGTGTGTGTGTTAAATTATACATGCCAACCTTCAGCATGGTTCAAACACACCGTAACCCTCCTCACATTACCAGAATCTGTGCTGTCAGCGTCCCACCTCTGGGACAGTTTTGTGACATTTTAATTGAGCTGCTCCTTAAATGACTGTACAGAATCATCAGCACTCTGTTATTTTAAGTGGGGTTTGACTGATGCATTTTTCGCAGTTTGGGACTATGAAAATAAATTAAAATTGCTGCTTAATTTAACAGGCCACAATATGCAGTCTTCTATCAGAAGACCACATATTAATGTTCACCTTATTATGGCCTTATATTCTGTTTACTTACAGCTTAAACTGCTTATGAAGGTGTGGAGAAATGTAAGCAACATTATTGGGGTGTCAGGTGTGATAATTCTGCAACAGTGTTGGTGTTCAATTTTAACAACAACTACATCTCAGCTCAATCGCAGGATCCCACAAAGGAAAGTGGTCGTAAAGGTGAACTTGGAATGTCCTTAAAGCCTCAAATGAGTCACACAGAAACTAATGGCGTGTTCAGGGTGTCACACAACACTCATAAAATTCATTCATCAAATTTACAGCCAGCAAAATGGTAGATATTTGTGATTCCAGAATAAATTGTAATGTTTTGCTTTAACTTACAATGAGCAAACTACCTCTCCATCTAGTTCCATATTTCAAAAATGTGTACAGACTGAAAAAACCCTGCTGGGTCAATTTTGAACCTCTACCATTAACTGCATGCTTACACACAGTATGTAACCTTTGTTTCTCCATCATATTCTACATGTAATGGAGCTTATCAGACTTGCTGCACAGAAAGAATGAGCTGAAATGTGTTGATGCCAATATGACTGACTAAGTGGAGCTGGCAGTCAGCGCATGGCATCGTGCCACAATGTCGACATAAAAAGCTTAAAGTGGACCATCCACCATTCAGCTGATGTCAGTGGCAAACACCATAATGGGAATATCAGTCCTTTGACATTAACCAACAATCGAACATCTGGGCTGATGGCCTGTGTTTAATGCGTTTACTCTGTCGGAGCTCGAAACAGACATCAGCTCTGCTTCATCCCTCTGTGACCAGCAGATTTCCGTTACCTGATCCAAGTGAAAGCGATGCAGAAATCCTGGATTTAGTTGCAGGGCCACCCTGAACACTCAGACAGGAACCTGGACAATTCCTGATAAAGAGCCTGCAGCTCTTCTACACACTTGACAGAAGGAGGAGAATCTTGATTAAGAGCCACTTCAGGTCCTTAAACAAAATGAGTGTTAGTCACCCCGGTTCTTTCATGCTGTGTGCAGCTTGTCTTGAAGCACTTATCCCTGTCATCTAACCCATGCAGGCGCCTGTGCAAGTGAAACGTGTGATTAGATGGAGATGTAGGCTTGATGTAAATCCTCTACATTTATGTAACAGACTCAAATGAAATTATGATTGACTTTGATTATTTACAACAAAAATACATACTAACAATTTCATATTCCAAGTTAACTAGGAGCACCTGAATGCATCACAACAAAAGTGACATTTGTGCCGTTGAATATGGGATGTGGAGGCAGAAAATGGCTCACCAGTTATGATCTGTGCAAAAATAACACTGCATTTGCAGGAGCCTCTGGACTGACTCACTATTACATACAGTATATGTTAATGAGACACTTTCAACAGCCTCCAATATGACAAATGTGTAGAGGCACCATTTTTAAGTGGAGCTGCGATTTCAGAGTTCGTTTTATTGAGCCTTGAGTGAGTTTGAGTCCTTTTCATAAGTGTGTGTTTTCATATCAGCCAAAGCGATGCTGTGTTTCAGTGTGTTCTTTTCTTCCTTTTGAGTTTTTTAAGTTCCTAAGCATGTCTGACCTACATCAGACTGGGTTTTGCCATCTTTAGGCTACTTCAAGTGTGTGCTGTGCGGCTGTTTTGGTAGAAAATGTTTGGATTGTTACAGGGAATTAGTAGATGCTCAGTACTAAAGAATGCACCAGCAGGAAAACCCTTGACTGTAACTGCTGATAAGCTCCACAGGTATGTTTCACCCTGTAACCTGGACCCTCTTTCTTTTTGTTCTGCTGCAGAGGAGTTGTCTGCGAGTTCTAAAATGTACCCGCTACACCGAGAGAGGTACAAACATCCTGTCGTCTCTGTGTTGTGGCTCTGCATGACAGGGATGGGCGATACCATAAGTGTAGGCTTTTTTTGTTGCTTAATTTATTAGTGAGTAGAATGAATATTGACATTATTTGGTAAAAAAAAAAAGCAAGACTAGTGTCAAAACTACCTAAATAATAAGGAAGTGATCCTGTTGAATTTGAAATAGGGCAGCTGTAAATGGAAACGTCAACATTGCATCATGAAATTAAGATAAAAACTTTTGCGCATTGCTGCATTTGGTTCTCTTTGATACTCAAAAGTACCACGTCAGGTGTCGATACATTGAAGATCAATCCGCCCATCCCGACTTTATTAAACATTTATTTGCCTTTGAACAAACTCCACCCTCATCTCTGTTAATCCTCCCTCAGTATCTGTGCAAACTGCAACAGACTGTGAGATGTGATTCACACAGTGGAAGTTTCATGTTTCTCATGATGTGCAGATGTTGTCAGCATGTTGTCCTGCTCTCGCTGTTGTCGCCTGGTGTCCCTTTTATCATATCGTCCTCCTGTCACTTGCTCCATTGCAGCTCAGCTGCTCCATATACTGCTGGATTGTTCAAACTGTTTATCGGTGTATCGTGTTTTACAAGCCAGTGGCATGTTCTGCATGTCAAACCTCACTGTTCTAAATACCTGAAGCTGTCAAATGTATGTGGTGGTGTGAAACTGTAGTGACATGCAGTGAACTGAATGTGCAACATCATGGAATGGAGATCCACATACGTGCATCAGCTGACTCGTGTCATGAGCAGAAAGAATGAAACATTCCTTATTCAGGTTTCTCTCTGACTGCTGTTCGGAGATTCACTGTGACATACTCATCTAGGTGCAGGAATTTAGATCTGTAAAAGAAGTTCCTTTTTATTAGATCTGCGACAGTGTCAATCAACAGAAAATTCAGCAGCTATTTTGATAATTACTTTTATGTTTAAGTCATTTGTTAAGCAAAAATGCCAAATACTGGTGGTTGTGGATGGTGTCAGTTTCACAAACATGAATATTTGCAGCATTTCTTTGCGATACATGGTATTAAACTGAATAACTTTGGGATTTTGGTCGAGTAAAACAAGCTGCCTGAATACACTTTTTACTTTTCTCTGATACTTTAGAGACAAATTGAGCTAATTAACAATTTGTGTCTTGTTTCATTTTCAACACAGATGTACAACCATCAAAGTTCTTTGTTTTAGCTGAAGTTACCTGTCAACACCTAACTCCTTTTTTCACAGTTTTTTTTCCCAGTGTTTAAATTTTCGTTGAAAATATTGTGTAACCTGTTGATTAGTCATCCTTGCGGGTTTTGTTCGCCATATTTGTGTGACTCAAGCTGTTTCCCAGAGGCAGCTGAAGCTGTCTGGCTCTACGCTCACACAGACATGAATATGGTTTTGATCTCCTCATCTAAAAAAGTGATACTGCTTATTATCCAAACTGTTTTTTAAACACAGAAAACACACTTTACAATCTTGTTCCGGCTGCTGAATACTAAGTGGTAGGGTAGATCAGTGTATCATCACTCTACACAGTTACCAAAGAGTCATAGGGTAGGATGGAGATGTCACGGCCCATATAATCTCATTTGCTGCTGAAATGTGTTGTAACGTCAAAGAGAAGCTCGGAGGACGACTAAACTTTGTTTTCTGTGTGAACATGATCAGTTAATCTGCAGCGTAATGCCATAAAAACTGTTAAGTGTCTGCCTTCTCCTACTGGCCAAGGACAAAGCAGCTGCTCTGCGGGGAGAAGAGCCTCTTAATTACTGTTTTGGAGACATGCACAGTGAATGACCAGTCATCTTGGCTCATTCTCTGTCTGTTCATTTCCTTTCACCTTGTTTCAGTGGCCTGAGAGTGTGTAGCAGTGCTGAGATGTTGAGATGAAGGATCAGCTGTCTCTCCCTGACCTTCAGAAAACACTCTGCTTTATGTCACCTTCACAGCTCTGACGGCACTAAGTTATCAGTCAGACTCCTGCACAAGGAGCTGACCTTCAGATAAGAGCGTCGCAGCTGTTGAACACAACTCCCAGCTCACGTTTTGGGCATTTTTCCAAGTGTCTGGCCGGTTTAAGTTAAACCAGAGAGCTGCTCAATGAGTTGGTCTACATCTTCTGATCAAAGAACAACCGTAATCCTGTAAAGCCTCCCTCACTTTGTGCCAGAGCAGGAAACAAGGCCAGCGTATATGTTGGGTTGTGCTTTGAGATATGGTGACTTGTTGAGCAGCTACGGTATGAGTTGGTGTTTTCCCCCCCTCGCTTTTTTTATTTTGGTATGCAGTTGTAGCGTGTCATGTTGCGCACCAGACTTGTTTGCTGGCTCAGGACGGTGGGCACGACGCTGCCAGCTCTCGGAGGTCAGAGGAAGTGGACCCTTAAAGGAGAAGCACTGTCAGAGGAACAAAGAGAAACTGAGAAAAGCAAAAACACCTCTCCTGCTTTAGAAAGTCTCCAGACAGTGTAAACTGTCAGTTGTGTGTTGCCCAGTTAGTGAAAAATTATGCTCTCATTTAGACCAAACTTAACTATTTTTAGTTGGATGCAGAAACCAGGACAAACTTGTGTTTATGGGTCAAAATGTGTTATTAGACCTTATTTAAAACTAGGACCTTTTTGAATACTGCTGCTTCTGTGTAGCTCTTCTCAATTGGAAAATACTTAAATCTGACTGAGGTAAAGTTCTAGAAGTTTATCATGAGGTGAAATAATTGCAAGAGAGTTTCTATAGACCATCTTACAGTCCTGAATCTTCAGTGTAGTAGCATTGTTGCAAAGCTGACAGCTCTGTTAAAGAATACACCTACCAGGCATAACATTATGACCACCTGTCTAATATTGTGTTGGCCCCCCTTATGTGGTCAAAATGCTCCGAACCATTGGACAAGAGGACCTCTCAGGGTGTCCTATGAGATCTGGAACCAGGACGTTGACACTGGATCCTTTGGGTACTCTGGCTTGTGCAGTGGGGCCTCTGTCAATCAAACTTGTTCCACTGCATCCTGTTGATGCTTGATCATAATGGGGTGTAGGAAGTTTGGAGGTCAAATCTACATGCTGGTGATTTCCATTTTCATGAGGGAGTGTGCTTGTTGTGGGACAGTGTTTATCTGGGTGTCTAAGTCTGATCAACATGGATGGCAGAATCCAAGGTTTTCCATCAGAACACCACATAGTACCAATATGATCAATGATATTCACTTCACCTGTCAGTGGTCATTATGTTGTGGCTGATCGGTATGAGCTCACAATTACAAACAGCAGTCATGTGTCTGTGCATCAAAGCACATTTTGATTTTTGTAATTGCTCCTCTTCCTCGATCTGGACTGCCCGTGAACAGATCCCTTCCTGGAGTGATGAAAGACGAAATACATTTCAGTGGTCAAACAAATTTGATTGAGGCTTCAGCAGCGACAAATCAAGTGATTATGTTCCAAAGCCACTGTCCTCTGAGTGCATTGTTCCCTCTTTATGTTACGTCAAATTAATTTTAACATCAATTTTTGGCCACAATGTGAAATCTGAACTCCAGCACTTATATTAGCATCTTTTTTGTTTTCAAAATTGAAACGTTTTTTTGTAGTAGAAAGAAGGAAAGAAGAAGAAATGTTAGCAAGGAAGGAGGTTGGAGGTAGAAGCAAGAGACACCTTGGTGACAGTATCGGAGAGATGAGTTACTGGTGCATTAGGAGCTGTCATCAGAATGTGGCCCGTTACATTATAGTATAATGAAATATTAAAGGCACACAGTCAGTCTGCCTCAGAGAAATGTCTCGATCAGAAAATGGCTACCATATTGTCTCCAGTTAGATGGAGTTACATCAGCAAGTCACATTTCAAATGTCACATTTCCATTTCTATGCCTCACATTTTTTGGTGATCAGTAACAACATGTAACTGTGACTGAGGTTTAAGTTCAGGATCCACTGGGAAATGATCAAATATTCCTACACATTCTGCCAAAAAGTAAATATTTTCTAAGACTAGGAGGAAGTAAAGGATCTCTTCACAGTCAGGAATGAACAATGAACTTATGAACACATAAGAAAGGCTTCTGAAATGTTGCTTTAACTGAGGTCTGAAGATAGAAGATGTTGTTTTCTGCACAGACTGTGAAGACACTTTTTTTGATATCTCTGCTTATAGATAAAACTGACTTGACTTTAAGCACACAGTGGCACAATATGTCATCATGCTGCTGGAGAAGCTGGGGGCTGCGAGTGACATTATGGCTTAAATGATGAATTGCTTTTCAAAATAGTTCATTTTCCGTCGTCCTACTAATGGATTTCTACGCTGATGATCTCATTTTATACAGGGGTTGTGAGTTAAAGCAGAGTGAACTTGACTTTGACCTTGTGGCAGCTTATTTATAGTCGATTATGTGCTTCAGAACTTAAGTTATTTTAGTCGGTGGCAGTGATTGATACATTACTGTGTGTGGACGGAAGGAGAAACGGCCAACACAGCAGATATTAATGCTGACACTTCCTTCCCCAAATTTGCTCTTAGGGATGAATCTACTTTTAAACAATGCAAAAGATTTACAGGAATGTAAAAGCCTGTGCATCTTGACATTTTCAAAAATCCTCTCTATACAAACCTCTATACAGGGAGTTTAATTTCTCCTTTTGTGACCCTTATTTAACCTCTTTGTCATCTCTTTTTGTTTTATCAGACCCCATTGCTTTTCAAGTGTGAACATTGGCTTCTAAGCACAACCAATGCGATTTCTGGCAGCGATTTCTACAGCTTCGAGCCCCCCCCCCCTTCCAGCCTGTTTACGGCCTACACAGCTTAGAGGCTCCATTATTGGCACGTTGAGAAGTATTTTCTCAATGAACGACTGGCTGGGTCTGACTGCAGGGAGGGAGCAGCTTCTGTTTTACAGATCGGAGATTCAGCCTGAATGGGTACCGAGGTTAAGAAGAGAGATGAAGAGAGCAGCGAGAGGGGATTAGAAAGTGATGACTTGGGGCGAAGCTCAGGCAGCAAAGCCGTGTGTGTGTGTGTGTGTGTGTGTGTCTCAAGGCAGCTACACAAATGAATAAGAAATATTCTTTAAAAGTTCTCCATTGAGCATTTTCCTAATTCACGCTTCCAGTTTATCTATTCTAGAATGTCCTCAGTTCATTTTGGATTCTCAAATGTTGTCATACACACTTGCTCAGCAGCACCTCAGCACTGTGTTGATTTTATCCTTCACAGATCCGTCCCACTGTGAGATACTCGAGTGCTCGGTGGCTCCTTGTGCAAACTTTTCCTCTCAACTCTGTAGACTTTACTTATGGGAAGAACCCACAGTGCGTTCATGTGATATTAAAAGGGCAGCCTGAGCAGAATTACACATTAGAGAAGAGGAAGAAGAGCAAACAGAACATGGAGCGAGTTATTTTTATTTACACAGACCACATCTGAAAGTTTTCTGAATGAATGATTTCATTTTACAAGCAGTCTGGTCACAGCTGGGAGACAGTCATAACCTACTTACAGTTTATTTAGTTATTGATCTCTTTATACTTTGTTGTTTGGCTTTTTTTTCTTGCATATTTTAATGATTTAACTTGCCAACTTACTTTCATGTAGGCCTGTCATCTTCAGAGTCAGCACGTCAGACTGACGCGTCAACTGCAGACGATGGTTTCTATACTGTGCACCATTACTGATGCTCTTTCATGTTCACATTATGATTCTAAATTTTATATCATCTATTGCTGCAGTGACCGCTGTGCTGCCCCTACAGACTGCAAACTTGCAGTATCATTATTGAAATATTAAACATTTCATTTAAACAGATACCAATTCATTTTAAAGAAAAAAATGCAATGTGTTCATTAGCCTGCTGTTTGTCTGTTAGAGCTAAAGAGAGAAATGCAACACATTTCCCATCCGGTAAGCTTATTATGTTGCTTATAGGCGTATAGCGACATTAAATTGTTAATAATTTGAAGGCCTAATGAATAGAAAGTCTGTGCATCAGCTGCTCTTTTTTAAGAGTCAGCAAGTCATATTAAACAAATACAGAAAGTGCATAGCCTCCTCTAATGAATACAGAATGAGCTCAAATATTGACATAAATTCTCTGAGACACAGTTGAGTTTTGGTTCTTCTGACGGATGAGTCGACTCTGAGGATGCAAATGTGATTTCATGTGTGATCCACTCCTAATTATAATACCAATGCTTGTTTTAACGAGTAAAAACCCATCTGTGTGTTTCAGACTTGCATATTTAGAAGTTCTTTTCCATGAAAATTATTCCTTCCTGTCATAAAGTGGCTTAAATGTATCTTTACACTGTTGGTTCCTCTAGAATGTGCAAATCTATGAGATCCCTGCCCCATCCCTATCACCACACCAATCTACTCCTTACTGCAGCTCGAGCACACCAGCTCACCTGCTGCTCTTTTTAAACACTGTAAAACTACTCTACACAACAGCAAGTTGTAATATTGAATATTCAGCCATACACATTAGAACTGAATACCAATTCTGAAGCAGAATAATGAGAAAAAGTCCCACTCTGCAAACTGTCAGGATTGGTTCTGTAGGTTTGTTATGCATGTAAGTGTCTTTGTTCCAGCAGTTTCAAGATGGAAATGCTCAGCCTTGGTGTTGATGGCTTGTTATGCTCATTTTGTGTTTGCTAGCGTATAAAAAACACAACATGGACATGTTAACAAGGCTAGAAACTTGATTTGGACTTCTTTTGTTGAGTCGACTCTGAGGGTGCAGCTCCACTTTCATGTGTGATCCACTTTTCTATGATACTTTCAACATGACTTAAAGGCGACAGAAGTTAAGATCGATCTTTACACTGATTAAACAAAGAGAATATTACTACACATTTGCATTTTTCTTGTTAAAGGGTTTTGGGGGGGGTGGAGATTCGCTGTCAATTTAAATTTACATATGCTGTGATTTTTATCTTAGAGGAAGTGGACCGCTATCGTGGATGTCTGAACAGCACTTTGAGCGTGGAGGCCTGCAGAGAGAATGCAGCCGCGTAGGTCAGAGGAAGTGTATTCCAGCCTCCTTGTTCTCTGATGGCTCCCTGTAGAACGCTCAGCACTCTTACTGTCTGTATTCCAGCTCGTCCAGATGGAGTTATCATACAAGTCCCTCTGTTTATGGCCTGTGCTGCAGGCAGCGGCCAAATACTCTTGTAATATTTTCATTTCCTTGAGAGGAATTATTTCATCTGTGTGACTGTGAAGCTGAGAATGAGCTTGCATGCTCAGCAGAAGCCTTTCCAAGAGACAGACTGTAGGAGGAGAGGGGCTGTTTGTTTGGCTGAGTCCGACATTTCATCAGATCTCTCATCCTGTATGTGCTCCCATATCCATAAAATTCATCTGAATGCTTCGTGACAATTAATTTATCATGAGGGTGGAGTGTGGCTGCTGGCCTCAGGGCTGCGTGCCTCCCCCTCTGTCTGGTGTCACTTCTGTGCTTTTAAGGGGGATGTAGAGAAGAGTTTGCGGATTAGAGGAAACCTTAAACTTCAGTCATGAGCTCAGACTCAGCTGCTTTCCTCTCCCATCCTCTGACAATAGTGGAATATAAAGTAAAGGTTTTCTTAAGGCAAACTCTCAGAAGTCTTATTGGCTCCTCGGCACTGCATCTAAATCATCATATGATCAGGATGTGACAGCCTTCCTGCGACACTCTGCTGCAGGCTTGTGCAGTGCGTGAATATGAAAACGTGCAGAAGTGAAGATGAAATGTCCCAGAAAGGCGTGAGCAGTGGTTGTGGCCGTTCAGGTTCGAGCCACACTTGAGAATTCAGCTCTGTTGGCTCAGGTCCCAGCAGAGCTTACTCTCCTGTGTCCCCAAGGTTTTTCCTGTCTGTGTTTTTCTGTCTATTCCACTCTGACCCTGAATACAAATTAAAATGAAATCCTGAGGAATGTACTAGCTCCTTCAATGAAAAACTGCTTTTTTATAACAGGTTGGTCTGTCTGACTGTCCTTGACAGAACTAGTTTGCAGAGCCTCTGTAGTAACGTGTAGTAACACGTTAGTCTTTTTTACAGTCTGCTGAAAGTGTCCATTGTAGATGAGACAATAACCTGATTATTTGTTCCAGCTTATCTGAAACTTGGTTATATCAAGACAAACATTTTCATATCGAGGGCCACAAATTCCATTATGTGAAGTGAGTGCTGGGTGAAAAGATAGTAATATTTTAAATTTGACGTAACTTTCCTATTTTGTCCAGAAAAAGTGTGCATTTAAAAAATATTGTATTTTATGTCTGCACCTGCCAGTAGGTCATCAGAATGAGAGTAGACATCATAAAATGTTGATTCCACTACAGGAGAGACCTCATGTTCTCTGCAATTAGGTGGAAAAAAAATATGTGCATATATTTGCATCAGCAACCTGCCAGAGTAAGTTGGAAAATATTGGATACTGTATCAGCAAAAATCCAATATCTAATAATTGCTGTGTGGTATGATGTTTAGTAAAGAGGTCTTTGGTGTGAGGACATGCTGGGCTAATGAACCTCTGATGGGTTTGTCGAATTGTGATTTTTAAGTACAGGCATGTTTTTTTCAGTGATCAAAGAAATAACAGTAATGTTTGTGGTGCTCTTAAACCTCAGTACAAACAGGAATATAACTGTATCCTTACAAGCACACAGGGAGTAATTGTAATGATGTAACGGCTATGGGTTATTGCTCTCATAATGCTTTAACCCCGTGAACCCCAAAATCAACCAACAGGTTTGAAAAGGCTGCTGTTACAATGTTTAACCGAAAGTGAGATTTAAAAAAAAAACCTTCAACCTTTCAAAACTTCCAACCATCCAACAGTCCTTGAACTACTCATACTAATCTGTGATGTGCCGTTCAGTTGGAAAACTTACAAAATCTTAGCTTAAAATCTCTTTATTCTACGTGCCTCATTTAAAGATTTGATTAAAATAAAGTCTGTAAAAAACAAAAAATTCTCTCCTCAGTGTAAACAAGAAGCCAGGGCTGACTCGGCACAGATTCTGGGACTTTTCAGCTGAACTGCAGGCTGTGTAAATAAAAAGAGAAGTATAGAAACAAAAATGTACGTAAGCAGTAAAATATCTATAGCATGTAGAGTCATTATGTTTTTTTTCCAGTGTTGCTAACACGTGTGGAAACTTGAAGAAATGTTGTACATGTTGATTCCATTTTTTTCAGTTTTTGTAAAATAAATAATCCAAGGAATGTAGCTTTTCTTTTCAATGAATTGTGGCATCATGGCTTTGATATACTGTACAGAAGACATTTATTTTTAGCCATGGTTGTGCTGTTTCCATAGAAGTGCAGGACTTTTTATTGCAGAGAAAAATGAACCCACACTGAGTAAAAATGTGTGTGAGAAGAACGCCCAGAAACTGCTTGAGGTTCAGTGGGTTAACAGAACAGTTTGTTCGGTTGTTGCTGTATGAAGTTTTAATGTCACAACAGTCTGAAATTAAAATCTGTACACAACATTTAAACATAAATTAACTGACTGAAGAAAAGATGCTCCCTGTAGCTGCCTCTCTTAGTGTCACATTTCAGGACTGTGTCGGTCGCTTCAGAATCTTCGGGGCGACACGGTGAGACTTACGCAGTTAAAAGCAGAGTGATGCTTCGTGCTGTCGACCCCTTTAATTACTGAAGTGTAATCTGAATACAGTTCTCCCTTCACTCATGCATAGATGACTAACACGCAGTGGTTGTGGAGGTGGGGTAGGGCTGGGCGGATGTATGTATGACCTGGAATAGATTTACAATAATTGATCCACATGACCTCTCACTGTATTTAGGCCTTTAGCTCGCTGCAGGGAGATGCCATCAGCACACTGCTGCACGGTGGAGCAAAGAAACTGACTGTTATGATGCTGTCGTTTACTCTGGTACTTTTCATAGGAGATTACTATACTTGTAAATCTTTAACAGAGCAGGTAGTTCACACACAAAGAATACGATAGTAGGTTAAAGTAGTCAATTTAAGCTCCACTTCAACCAGCTACAGGCTAAAATTATTATTGGGTAAGTGGAGAGACAGAACAAATATGAGGTGAAGGGCAGTAGAAGAGTATGATATGCAACAAAGGTCCAGATGGCTGAATTGTCTTATGATTTGCATTCTAACCTCTTGGCTACTGAGACACGCAATCTTTACTTGCTTTACATTTTGCATTTAATAATAGATATTGATTTTAACAAATTTAAATAGAACATCAGACGGAATATAAATCTACGAGGGAAGTGAAAGCCAGCCTGTTTGTAGTTTGAGTAGATGAGTACGTACAAATGGAATATCTAGTCACTATTTTTGTAAAATTATGTGCTGTAGTTATGAGACATACAGTTAATGAGAGAACAGTGGGAAAAGCTTTAATGGAGAAACTTTAAAACAGATTTTTTTTAAAAATCTTTGTGCCTCAATGTTAACGGAGAAGTTCATTCAACTTTGGAATGCAGAGAGTAGAGATGACTATGAAACATAACACAGTGTGATAAAGTGGGCACCAAAATAATGTAATCAACATGAAAAAATGACATTAAAGGTCCCACATACGGAAAAAAAATCATTTATATTGTGTTATGTGGTTGATATAAACTTGGAGGTGTAAAACAAAAACTTTGAGACATGAAGACGTTTACGTAAGCTATTCTTTGAACCAGTCACTTCAGATCCATTTCAGAGCTGCTACTGCGCCTCACTGCTAAAGGACAGATTTTAGAACTGCCTTGAGCTAAAAACAATGGCTGTGTTGTGAATTCGGCGATATTTGCATGTCAGATGATCACTACTTAAAGAGTTAGAAACAACAAAAAATTCTGGTTTCACACCCTCATTCACATCAGAAGCCATTTGTTTCACCTTGAGCTGTCAATCGCAGATGCAGAGAGAGTCTTCTTCCTGAAGAGGGCATATACACCTGCAACTAAGCTGTATTTTAAGCCACTCACTCTGTTTAGAACAGAACTAAAACCAAATGTTATACCGTCACATTAACCATCTCTGCAGTGTTTTTACCTGAAAAATTGAAAGACACCTCTTGGGACATGTGGAACTTTCATTAATTTGCTGAAATTGGGCAAAATATGGGACCTTTAATGTACTGATTATGTTCATTCAGTAGCTGTGTATACTCGTTCTTGTGTTTTGTTTAGTAGAAGACTTGGATGTTTTTATCTGTTAGATTTTATCTTTGTTGTCAAACAGTGTTTACGGTCAAGAACTAGTCTCAACTTTTCAGCTAGCATAAACAAGAAATCCTTTAGGTCCTGAGACAAAGGGCATATTTTAGACCTACAGTTCCATGACAACAATGTTCCAAAGCACCAGAAGAGCTAATAAGTGGACCTAATGACCTTTCAGCTTCAGTGTTTCAATAAAGGTTTTCATTTCCTAGTTCTGCAGGTCAACTGATGGTGTTTTTGAACCAGGCTTGTAAAGTCAGTTCTTTCAGTTGACATAAATGTGGTACCTTGTCATCCTGTCAGGTTAGAGATGCTGGGATGGTGCTGAAGCTTCAGTTTAACATTTCACTTGTTTGCACTCTCTCTCTCTCTCTTTTTGACAGTCCTTCAGGCTGTCAGATATGAGCAGCTGTCTCCTTCTACCCAGACATGCAAGGTTTCACTCTCACAACACCTGATTTAATTAAAAGCTACACAGATTCATGTTAATTGGATCAGGTGTTTGTATAGAAGAACTCTACAGCTCATCCAGACTGTGCTGCTCGGTTTAGATGAGGCCTCTGTGACGGGCTGCTGTGTTTGCGCTCCTTCACCTCAGGAGGAATTTAATCCAGTTTTAATCTGCTCATATCATCAGAACTCGACGTGATGCATCCTGTCTGAGCTGATTAGCTTGACGGCCTTTTCACAGCTCGACGTGAAGATGGGCCAAATGAATGGCGGGACTTTAATTTCTGTGTGATCCGCTATGACAGCTGGGAGCTGACGAGCAGTCACTCATCACTTCTCATTAAGATGAGAATGTGATAGAGGGGGATCCTGACAGAAGCCATTTCACTTTGATGTTAATTCTTATTTATTTTGGCTTATTGGCTTATTGCCTTAAAGTCCTGGTTATCTGTTATGCAGCCAGATAATGAGTTTTATTGAGTCTAATTAAGTGCATTCATGGTGTTGTTAATTTGCCTGATTCATATCTGATGTTCTGAGAGGGAGATAAGTGTTAAAGTCGACCACGAGCCTCAGATCAGGCTCCCTTACGTGAAAAGCTGGTGGGAGATGTCCTGAACATTTGCTTTTTTCCACGATCATAAGAGAAACGGCTTTTCTGCCTTCAAAGAATTACACACGTTTTTCTTTTTGAGGTGCATTCAGCAGCTCCGTACTCACTACATGTTTTCATTTGTCAGATTATTGCTTAAGTGGTCTTGCTCAAGGGCAGCTGCACCGTCACTGGTAAAGGTGAAAGAAATGAGTCACACACTGAAATGTGATGCAGCGACTGAATGCTTGGAAGCCACAGTCATGTCGACCAACAGACACCTTGTTAGTAAGTGTTTGGTTTTTGTCTTTATTTTAGAAAGGATATGAACTTTTAGTTTTATGAGCAGATTTTACCGTCATAAATGGACTTGTTTTTCAAGCAGTGATAAACCCTGAGCTTTGCACCAATGGGTAGGATAAGAAAAAAAACAAAAGACTTTTCATGGCCAAGTGATGCGCTGGTGCCAACTTCATGGTTAACTTTAGCTAAATTAAGCTTTTCAGACTTTCTGCAACTGCAAATGACCAACAGCAGTTTTACAGTAGCTGTGTTTCCTACGGTGAACAAATGGACAAGGTGTTTTCCAAAGCAGTTGGTGATAGCTTTGTAAAGTTGCAAGTTAGAAAATCTTTTTGTAGCTTTTCCCAGCTTGCTTTCTTGTTGAAAAGCATTCTTTTGTATCAGTAATTACTATTTGTTGGTAGGTTGGTGTTTCATGGATAACTAGAAAAGCACTCGGAGAGCGCAGACCTCCGCCAAGCAGCTCATTTCACCCCATATTGAGATTTACACCCAGAAATAATAGTCCCGTGATTGTTTTATCTACAGTATTAGAATCCTTGACCAAGAAAACATACCATTACCATTTGGATTCACACTGGTATCATTATTAATTCAATAGTTATTCACCAAAATCACTTTTTTGGTAATGGCGTTTTCTTCTGGATTTAGCTCCATAGCTGTTGATTATACAACAAATCTGTTGACATGATTCATCAGAGTCACAGCTACATTTCCGTGTTGGTTGCATGTCTGTATCGTCATTTGGTACCTTACGGTGATGACCATTCCACAGGCCCTCTATTTTTTGCTGTTCTGGATCATAGTATCTGGAATTTTGCCCAGATCCTGATCAAATTTTGATATGTTGTAGAAATTAGCGGGAACTTATCCTGTATTTTTTTGCCAAGCAGCCTGGTCATTTTTTGTGGAGTTACATGCAAATATGCATGCACATTGCCCTGTCTCCTAATGCTAAACAATCCTGCAAAATAACCGTGGATCGAGACGGTGATCCAGATCACCTCCAAAATCTAATCATCTGTTCCTTGTCCCATGATCCACCTTTCCTGAAATTTTCATCAAAATCCCTTCATAACTTTTCACATAAAGTTGCTAACAGACAGACAGGCAAACAGATAAATGCCGGCAAAAACACAACCTCCTTGGCAGAGGTAACAAACAAAGTGTAACTTCTGGGGCTGAAAAATGAAGCCAAAAACTGCAGTTCCCCAAATGGCCACTTGAGGCTGTTCCAAAAGTGAATCAATCTCCATAGACCCCCATGTTAAAATGTCCAACTTTACAGCAGAAATAAACACGTTCGCAGCCTGGTACAAAAATCAGTTTTGGTCTCAATAACTAATTTCATTGAGCATGACAACTATACAGAGGGTGAATCTTTATATAAGCCATCCATTTAAATTCTATTAAGGCTAAAAGTTAATGGTCTAGTGGCCTTTGTAGGGAGCTCCTTAGCTCCACTCCTGTTACACCTCTGTGATCATTTTTTGGGTGACTTGGCAGTTTGGAGGATTCAGACACTGACCTTTGAAACACTGTTTAGGAAATCTGTGGGTGGTGTCATAGAGCGTTCATTCATCTTTACATACAATCAGTGGTTAAAAACTCAATCAGACTACATTTCTGCCATTAAAACTTCTTCACAAGGATCATAATGTTCAGTTTTTACTGACATTGTCAGAGTTGCATTATTTTACTACATGTTTATCGCTGGAGTTGAGTTAAACTATATTGAGAAGTGATTCTAATGTCTTGATCGCCTCATTTCAAAACACGACATGGGAAGAATATTGAAAGTGTATTTCACATTTCAACACACAACATCACTGTTAACTAGAACTAACTGCTGAACTGCATTAGACAGTACAGGAGGTGTAACTAATGCAGTATCCAGGGAGTGTTTAAATTAGAATCATGGAGCACATGTTACACAACAGCACACAACGTAAACCTCTTACAGTCAGTTTTCACTCACAGAGGAGGACATATAACTATTTATTCTGTGTTAATAATAGCACCTACCATTTTGCAGTAGCAGATTGATCAATCCAGCAGCAGCTCCATAAAAAATAGTACCTAAAAAAATTGTGAGAGGCAGGTTTGATGCTTCTCTTTTGGTAGTCATTGTAGTAGTTCATTAATTGCTTTTCCTGCTATGACGTCAGTGTACATACTGTGAAAGCGATCTATAGGAAGAGGTCATGTGTCAAAGACGTATGGCTTAAAGCAAATTCAATCATTAAGTACAGCAGCTCATTAGAACACAGTTGCTGCACAAAACTAATTAGCTTCCAGGTTTAAATAATCCGCAACTATTCAGGCAAACTATTCAGCTGCTTGCTGCTTATTAAAATGCTGATCAAGTCTAATTCAACAAACCAGTTTACTTTTGCCTTCACAGAAACGCTCAGCAACCAAACAACTTCCGCAGAATGAAACCACCTTGAACTCTGAGGTCAGAGGAAATTTATTAAAGGAGTTGCTCTGAATGTAGCTTTGCATAAAATCAATACTCATGCTTTCCGTTTTTCAGTCCTTGAGGGAACCATCATGGAGATCCCGTTTATGTGCCAGCAACAAAAACACTGTTACACAGTTTCTTAACCTCTGCGAAAATTGTAAGGGATATTTCTAGACGAGGAAGAAAACCAGAAAATCTAATACTAAGAGCCAAGTGTGCCACAAGTCGGAGGTTTTATCGTATTTACACAGACAAATGTAAAATCTCTCTACTGTTGTAAATTCTCTGTATTCATCTTTTTTGTCCACTACATCAGAAATGACTGATATTCATTATATCTGTAGCTGCAGGCAACCTGGACCTGAGTGACACCTAAATCTGCTTCCTTGGCTGTGCTGCTATTGTCTATTGTCGACTGCAGCTTCAGCAATCTGTGCCGAAACAATCGCCGCTATTGTTTGTATGCAAATATTCAGTAATTCCAACCAAATCCAGCAGGAACAATTCTTCATATAGCCACTGCTGACCTATATAAATGGTTGTTTCTCTTGCATAGACAAAGACCAGAGCTCCCTCCCAGCGCACATTATCCTCATTAATGTCGCTATATAATTGACTTGCGAAGGGAACGGCTCATTGCATACATTAACACAGTTCAAACTCTATTAGCTGCGTAATGTTGTGTGAATTCTCCAGAGTGCCCATGTAGTCCCCCCTTGTCCTGTGAGCTTCTCAGCGAGTGGACGCAGTTAGTCCTCGTAGAGAGCAGGACGGCTAATTGGACGGCTAGCGGTTAGCAAATCTTCAGCTTCATTGGCACCAGAAGCCTCATTACACCAGGAGAGCATCAGTGACCTGGAGGTCCCTGGAATACACAATCACATTTAGAGACTGGAAGCATTTCTGTCCATGGTTCGCACTCCAACACATGAACAAAACTAAGCAATAATGATGATCAGTTACTTTTAATGATGTGTACAGATGTCTTAGCCTTTTGGCTTTATTCAGTAGACTATAAAAAGTTGATGTCTCCATTTTTATTGCATAGTTTAGAAACATAGCTGGGAATACATTTGCAGAGTATGCATTGTTGACTTTATTTTCCAAATTAACTAAATTAACTAAAGTTTTTTTGCTTTGTCTGAAATGATTCCATTCAAAAATAACCCCTACATGAATGATATTTATATACATGCCGTAAATACAAAGAACAATGCTGTGCACTGGGAAGACTCTGAACGCTGCCTCCATTAAAATTTAAAACCAGCAGCTCATTAAAATTGAATAAAAATAAAGCAAAAACATAAAGGGGGATGTGTAACATCAGGGGCTTTGGTATTTATGTAGGACTTGTACGCAGCTTCTCATTAGAGTAAGAATTACATAATAACCACAGTATTTACTGAAAATGGCGTAACTTCTTAAAGGGTCAGTCCTCTCAAATCTCAACCAAGATGTTAAGTCTTACTTGCCATGTTTTCAAATGCCGGCCAGTGACAGTAAAACCTTAATAGGGTGGACATAAAAGAAGTTCTGGTTCTCACAGTCAGAGCTGCACAGTGTTTGGGAAAAAACTGCAATATTTAGTTTTTCTTCAATATGTATGTTGCAATTTTAAAAAACAGGAATTTTCACCAGAGTGCTTGAATAACTCTATTTTGAAAGAATTAGTCAGCTCTAGAGGGACTGAGGTATTTCTGTAGGAGTGCACCTGCATACAAAATAACAAATAATTAAAAAAGCCTAAAATATGATTATTTTTATTTTTATTTTTTTTTTACTGTGAAGACTTTACTGTCAGTGCAAAATAACATTTCTCATGTGATGTAACACCAGCAAAGACATCTGAAATGGTTTGTAGCTTTAAATAGTTTTCCATTCTGACTTTACTCTCACCATACAGAGCATTTGAATTTAAATGTTCAAACGAATTAGTCAGGTTGCCTTTTGTGGTGGAAACAGTCGTACGACACTACAGACAGAATAGCTGTTTGTGATCGACACCATCCTTTCTGTAGCTGAAGTATTTCCAGAGAACTGAATAATCATGATCAAGACTGAGATCATTATTTGCCTATTTATCACAATTAATATTTTTAGTTTACTTTAACATGAGAACTGCTTTTATGTCCATGTTGTGCTACCTTCCTATTAATGTACAAATCTGCATTAAAATAAGACTTAAAATAATGTTTACCAGAATTCAGTGCATCTCCTAGAATCAAAATATAAATAAAATTGTACTAAAAATGCATCACTTGCTGCTACCAGTGTTCCATAAATGCCTCGTATGCAGGCTACAGTAGATGCTAGCGAGCTGTGCACAGAGAAGCCTCCAGTCTCCACTCAGTTACTGCAGGGCAGCCGCCCAGAAATGTGACCAAAAACTACTTTGAAAAGAATGAAGTAAAGAGCTCAAACGTCAGATTTACCCAAGTAAACAACACAAAAAGCAACTTGAGTTAAGTTGCATTACTTCACATTGCACTTCCTGTGATGGGACTATTGCGCTTAAATAAACTGTGGTCAGTTTATGTGTCTAAAAAATTACAAAAATAATTGATAAGAATATTTTTTATATCGTCACATATGCAGATAAACATGAATGAATTATCCAGGTGACACAGAACCTACAGCTAGTTTGAGTCTGACATATCGAGGGTGTAAATTCAAAAGTTGCTGTTTGTTTGTTTGTTTGTTTTACAATATTTCTTCTTGTATTATTCTCCTCAGCAAGGAAGCACTTCTCCTGGAAACAAAATAAGGGGTAATTTTGCAATAATGAAATTGAAACATCACAATCGGTCGAGGATAACAGCAATACAGGAGCATCCAAACACGACTTAATTATGTGGGCTTGTCAGTATGGTTTTACGAGAGACCTGAGAGAATGTGAACCTGTTTTTTCAATGTGCAATCATGGAGGGAATTTTAGTGACAGATGTGAAAATAAAACCACAGCTAGTATTGCTAGAGAGCATAAAGCAAAAAAAAAGAACAATCAAAACGTCTTTCTTGGTATTTGACTCTGAAACATTGCTCCATGCATTCAGCCCCAGCAGAAGAGATTACTTTAATTTTGCAGGCCGTTCTTAGAAAGCTGCAGGTGCTGTCGGCTCCAGCTCAGAGTGCTGCAGCAGGAGAGCCAGGAAAATACAAGACATCGCACCTGTACTGAGAACACTATACCGGCAGCCGGTACAGTGTAGTATTGATTGCTGCTCATTTACAAAGCTCTACATGACGTGACTCCTGAGTATATTTTTGACCTTCTCTCTGACTACAGCCAGTCAGTTTCTCCACATCATCCAGTATGTGTCTCCTGAATGTAACTAGAGTTAAAAGTAAATCAGATGAAGGTGCATTTGGTCACTCTGATGGCGTTCTCTTCTTCTTTTAATGTTAGTCTTTCTTTTCTCTCAGGCCTTTGGTAGGTTATGTATGCATATCTTTGTGTGTTTCTGTTGTAATCCATGTGTGAATGCTGTCGTAGGAGGTGTGTTTTATGTATGTGTGGCTGAGTGGTTATTTTTCAGGTGGAATATCTGTATGTGTTTTCTGTCTCATCTGTTTAATGTTTTTTTTCTGCTTTTTATTTTAAAGCACATTGAGTTTTTCCTGCGTATGAAAGGTGCTACATAAGTCAAACTGACATGGCTCAACTTGATTTGTGAGACCAAACCCTTCTATCATGAAAAGTGGGTTTTGCTGTAGACTTGAAGTGACAGTCTGGTCGTCAACTCTCGTGTTCTGAGCCCTGAGGTGAGTTTCTCCGCTGAGAAAAACTGGCTCAGCGAGCAGCGTCTCACACAGACAGATTTATGTCTACTAAAAAAAACGACACATGCAACACCTGACCTCGGGCTCACCTCTCCGTCTGTGACAGAGCTGAGTGACAAATGAAGAGTTCACGCTGAAGGTGATAAATCTACCTCCTCAAGAAAGTGACTCGTTGGCACAGAATGATCGATAGCAAAATAGCTCCACAGATTGGTGCGCTCCAGCAGATGCTACGTGCTCGTCTGCTTATACCCCTCTTCCCATCTAATGTTTTTATGCCATGTCATCTTTTCTGTTAAATCTAGTACACTGTCTGTTTTTGCCACTGTGATGTTTTTCCCTCAACAACTTTTTATTTTTTAGGCTTTTTTTGTAAAACAAACTAACAAAAAAGTAGATATTTGCAGGCAGGGAGTTCCTTTATTTCAGCTTCTGACTTCGAAACAAGTGTAGAAAATAGATTTCCACAGAGACTGTTTCTGAAATCAGCTTCAGTTCAATAAAGGGCACAATTATTTTAATAGAGAAATCATCAGCTGGGAGATTAGGACTCCACCATAGAGAGCGAGCACTCCTGGGAAAATAATAAGCTCAGAATAATGGAAAACAACACTATTGATTGCCATCAGCATGAAGAAAACGCAGTGTGGAAAAGGTTCTGATGAATATTGTCACCACTGATACTCTTAGGGACTTAGGATAATTCTCTAAACATGTTGCTCAGTTTAAACTTGCTTGTAAATTGCATGTTTCTAGAAAAGAAACTAAATAACAATGAAAATGGCTCATGAGTTTGATTTCAAATCTGCTTAATTGGTTATGACTTTGAAATATGTGCAGTTTTCTACTATAGGTTGTGTCAGAAATGCAGATCAGGCATTAGAAGTAAAGCATTCCATTTAACATAGTCATAATCCTGTCATAATTAGGTTTTGTAGTTCTTTCGTGTGACTTATAGATACATACATAGATTTCCTACAGCATCTTTTTTAGTGGTTTTATGTTCTATTTTGGCTGCAGTGTGCACAGGCAGAATCAGAAGAAAGAGACTTGCATTGTTTATTGACTTCCTTTAAATTTACTGTATATTTTCATTATAAAAATGTACTGTACTCCCTATTAAATACACAGATGAATGCTGTAAACGGTGGCAGCTGCAGTTAGACATTGAAAGACCTTCATCTGAGCACACAGTTCCTTCATGAAGGGGAACCCGTCCGTCTAAATATATAGTGTTTATTAAATAATATGACATTAAATCACCCGTCACATTAATTTAATTTACTCTCCTGTCCTTAAAGGGAGCAGCCCATCTTCAGCGCCAGAGCTCATGTCTTCCAGATCGACCCGGCCACCAAACGCAACTGGCTGCCGGCCAGCAAACATGCTGTCACCGTGTCCTTCTTCTACGATGCCAGCCGCAGCGTCTACCGCATCATCAGCGTGGGCGGGACGAAGGTGGGAGAGACACAAAGACACACAAGATACACTTAGATTCACACGTTTCAAACACAGATCTGTGCTTAAACTTTGTTCTTTGTTTAACACGTTCACATCACTGAACACATCAAGTTACATATATTGGGAAATGTTGTAAGCATTGTATGTGTATGTGTATTTGTGTGTGTGTGTGTGTGTGTGTGTGTGTTGTGTAGAGTCACAGTGGGGCCAGTTGGTGTCACAGGTAGGGGCATGTAGCTTATTACTGGTCAGGAACAGGTCAGTGTGGAGTCATTCCAGTGTTACAGCAGCCTTTCAGGTAAAGAATGATTCTGCTGAGGTTTTTTAGAAGCGGACCAGTAAAGCGTGCTTTTCAAAAATCTTTTTTTAGCATTGATGGATTTTTAACCCTCGAACCCTCAAGCAGTTTCTGGACTTTTCTTTGCTTTTGCTCGCTGTTGCCTTGTTTGGCACAGCAGCATAAAGTCCTGCACCTCTATGGAAACAGGACAGCCATGACTAGAAGTACAGAGAACTCAAAAATGATTTTTGTGCAGCATGTTATATTATGTATAGCATTTTACCAAGTGTCCGCGTGTGCTACCAATACTGGAAAAAAGCCTACATACTATATATATTTCATAGTAGAAAATAAAAATAGACCTTTTCATTTGTTTCATACTTGTCTCATATCTGTCCTGTGTAAACACATCCTGCAGTTCAGCCCAGTTAATCTAAAAGATCCCTGAATTTTTTGTCTGTCATGAATGTTGGTTGCAGCTGAATCACTAATAGCTTTTTTGTTTTTGTTTTCTTGTTTTTTGGGTTTTTTTTTACAGACTGTGCCAAGAGCAAGTGGTTTACTTTTGGCAAATCAAATAAAGTGATTTTGATGAAGTATTTCAGTTGTAAACTTAAATCTGGTCAAGCTTTTCAGTGAAACAGCACATTACAGGAACACTCACAAAGTTGAAAATCCCATTATTCTTTCCATTTTTACAGTTTCTACCTCTAATAAATGATGTAATTTGAGCATTTTTTTCAAAGACAACTTGCCTATTAAACCAGCCAGCAGGCTTTGGGGTTCAGAGGGTTCAAGTGTTGTAAGAAATTTCAGTTCTGATTATTATTTCTGTCAAATGAAGCAAACATGAAATGTACTGGGGCTGCATGAAAAGTCAGCTCTGTTTTCCATTCAGCCATTTTTTGTCTTTGTTACAGGATGTATTACATCTCCTTTACCTTGCAGCACTTTGTGTTGCCTTCAGCAGGGAGCTGATGATACTTTCCTCTCCTGGTATTAGTATTGCATTTGAGTAGGGAATCTTCATTTGTGGAGTATCACATTCTCCTGACTTTCATTTTATTCAGCCCACTTTGTGCATCGTATCCTGAGATCCTTCAAATAAATGGAAAAGGATCTGCTTGCTGTTTGGATGTGGCTGTCATCGGTGGAAATGCATTAGTCAAATGCACACATAGTCAGCAGAGTATTTACAACGCATGCACATCGGTAATGCGGCATCCACAGCAACACTAAAGCACCTGGGAGTCCCAACACTAACAGAATATGTTGTTAGCAAGTGGAGCTCAGAGAAAACACTGCACTTTGTTGTTATCAGCCAGTTGTGCCAATTTGCCACCCTGAGACTAGAGGCTTTTGGAGAAGAGACGAAAGAAATCATTTGGCAACAAATCCACCTTATCAGGCTGCTCACTTGAGAATACTGCTGAACAGATCACCGCACACCACAACAAGCTCTTTTACTTTGCTGGCTCTCTGTGGCTTGCTTGTTAGTTATTTTGTGTTGATTTGCATGAACAGTTCTCCAGCAGATTTCCATAATAACTGGTAGCGTCACGACTTCAAAGGCTCCAGAATCACACGACCTCTGTAATCTAAATGTGACTTGAGATATTAGATGTGCTGTGTTATTTATTATTGCTAATGAGCATCTAAAGAAAAGCGTGGCGCTCCACCACCCGCCTGTTTATTGTGATGAGCTGCAGCACAGAGAATAGTTGGCCTCTTGCTACTCAGATGAAAATCAGCGTGTTTGCTGGTCAACTGTGTACAAATGAAAAATAACAGCGGGTTGTAATGAATTTGGCATTTAAAGGTGACGGGAGTTATTCATGTTCTTTTGTTTGTTCTGTATGTTCTGCAAATTCTTTGCCACTAAAAATGATCTTCTTTGGAAAACAGACTTGTAAGGAACTTGAAGCACCGTGTTCGTACATGCCTCTGTGTCCATACACCAACTAATGCACCTCAGCCTTCATCATTAATGGATGAACAGACTAATGGAGTCACCTGAGCAATTCAAATTATTTGTGAAATGAAAATACTGCTGATGGAAAGCAATGTTTCAGATCTTTTTATCCCATATCTCAGATTCATGTTTGGGTTTATACACTATACAACAGTAGTGAGAACACACCAGTGCAACATCAGTAAATGAATTAACACTGTATCCCCCCACAGCAGCTGCATTACTTCTAAGTTGAAGAGTAGGCATTTGTTCTGATGTAAATTTAAAACCTGACAGTTTAAAAATAATATATTATAATACAGGCCCCACAGATGGAACTCTATGCAGCAAGAGTCAGTATACCTTCCAGTACTGAGACTCAAATCTTGTATGTTTTTCCATCCTCCATACCACCGGCGTTGCACAAATTTCTGAAAAGATGCTTCGTCGTTTTTCCTTTTGCTAGAGGGGTTGACTTGTTTAACCTTTCTCTTCAAAATACCTCAAAGGTGTTGAATTCAAGTCAAGCGCCATACTTGGCCAAATCATAGTTTTAACTTTTTTCTTCTTTTGAAACTTTTGTTCTTTTGGATCGTTACCATGCTGGAATATTCCTCCTCTGCCAAGCTTCTGCAGACTAGGAGTCATTTTGTCAGCCAGTATTTTGGGATATCCATTGGTACTTATGGTACCGTCTGTAAATGACCTCTCTTCAACACTTTTTAAACTCATCCAACCTCACATCATTACACTTCCACCTCCATGCTTTACTGTCAGGACTGTGTGTTCACTGTGGTCGTCTTAACCATGTTCATACCAAACATGCTGGAGCCCCTCTGAACCAAACAACATTATTTTGGTCTCATCCAACCGAAAGAATAAAGGGTTTCTTTATTATATGGTGTTCCGAGGGGCTGTCTTTATATAATTTCCCTCTCACTGTCTCAGCTGTCACAGTAACTTTGATTTTCATTGATAACTCCTGGTCAGTGTGAAAGCACTGGGTTTTCAGAGCAAAATTTAGTAAGTAGTGCACTGGTGTATATCTCCTATATACTGCTGCAAATGTGTCTCATCTTATTTTTAATTTGGTCCCCAACTTCCTGTATCCTCTTCCACCTTTGTGAAGATCACATTTATCAGTTTCTCTAGCAATCCATTCACCATAGAACCATGATACAGACATGCAGATAGACACAACCCAGAGATCCAAGACTGACACACTTCTGGTGTTTGCTGATCATGTTACAACCATGTTTGTACAATTGTGGTAACTGGAAATCACAGGCATACTCAGTTTTGTATCAGTGATCACAGGTTTTCTAACTTGTGTGTTAGTGATCACCGTTAAATTTATTTTTGCTGCACTGAGTTTCTACTTGTGACCAGTATTTTCAATGTAGTCTTTTTGAAGTGTCAGTTTTTTTGGATTGCTCATGAGAGAAAATACTTAGAAGTTAGGCAATTATTGAGAGGTGATGCAATTTTAAATTATTTCACGATTACACCAATCAGTCACAACATTCGGACCACTGATAGGTGAAGTGAATAACATTGATCATGTTGGTACTATGTGGTTTTCTGATGGAAAACCTTGGATTTTGCCATCCCTGTTGATGAGACTTAGACACCCAAGTAAACATCGTCCCACAACAAGCACACTCCCTCATGCAAATGGAAATCCCAAATGTCACTTGGAAAATGCACCCCACCACGTGACAAAAACATCAAACTATCAGGAACATGTTGAGAAACATGACAATGGCCCAACATGTTGATCTCCAGACTTCCTACACCCCATCAAGCATCATCAGGATGCAATGGAACAAGTTTGATTGACAGAGGCTCCACTGCACAAGACAGAGTACCCAAAGGATCCACTGCCAACGTCCTGGTTCCAGACCCCACAGGACACCCTGAGAGGTCCTCTTGTCCATGTCCAATGGTTCAGAGCATTTCTGACCACATAAGGGGAGCAACACAATATTAGGCAGGTGGTCATCATGTTATGCCTGATAGGTATAAGTGGTATTACAACAATTATTATTATTCATCACAAAGAACGTTACACTTCCCACAGGGTTCAATTTTCTACTTCATTTTATTCATTTTTTTTTGTCCTCTATGGTTTCAGGCCATCATCAACAGCACCATCACCCCCAACATGACTTTCACCAAAACCTCCCAGAAGTTTGGCCAGTGGGCCGACAGCCGGGCCAACACCGTCTACGGTCTGGGCTTCTCCACAGAGCAGCAGCTGCAGCAGGTGAACACAACTAACACACACTGCAGGGATTACTTCAGAAGGTCTTTCATTTATTAGCCGTTGCACAGAGAGAACAGATTGGAGGAAGAGACACTATGAAGCAGGAGAGGACAGTCAAGTGGTGAACAAGGCAGTATTTTCACTTTGTGTTAGCACATTGTATCTGATGTCTCTGCATTTGATATGCACCTGCTCTAGTAAACATATGTCCAAAATACAGATGAAAATATATCTATTCTTTTTTTCACCATGTAGATTGCTTCTGGGTGCCTTTATATCCAGACATTTTGTTTGATCTCTGAGATTTCGTATTTGCTGTGAGAAATCATCTGTTCTGCGATAACTTGACTTTTCAGCAGTTAACAGAAACCCCTAATCCCATTTTTCTAAAATTTGGTGTACAAGCAAATAAAGAGTGGACAGACATCCCAATACAAGAGCAATAAACCAGTCACATATTCATGATCTTCTTTTAGAGTCAAGCTGCATGATAAAGAAGTGGCTGAATGTAGGTGGAGGGAATGAAACTGTGGAAGACTGTGGGTTTCTTGCAGCAACAACTTTTGTTTTGTTGGCAGACAGAGTGTGATTTCTGTCTCTTCTGCCACCTGCAGTTTGCAGAGCAGTTTAAGGAGGTGAAGGAAGCAGCCCGTCTGGCCAGAGAGAAATCCCAGGAGAGGTTTGAACTGGCCAACCCTGCGCTCAACATTGCAGCTCCACAGGTAAAACACTGCTTTACTGCCTTTAAACTCAAACAAATCTTTTCTCTTATGGCTGATCAGATCATCTCTCAGATAGGAAATATAAACTCTATATACCTTAATATGCTCAAAAGAATCAAAACTCAAGTCACAACATATCAGACAAAATATCAGAGACCACTATGCAGGCTAAATAAATGAATGAATAATAATGAAACATTTACATGAATATTGGCCATGCAGCTATTATTTTTATAGCAATGCATAAATGTCTTTATTAAAGTTTTTCTATTCGCTGGTCTGGAAATTAGCTTTCCTAAAATCTCCCCGTGAACAAAATATATCCTCTCCCAAAGGGAAAATAAATCTGCAAAACTGTCTTTGTATTATCCCGAGTAGCTGAGACCTTGCCTCTAAGCAGACACCCCTGCTGATTTTCTTAAAGCGAGTATTTAAATTCTTTTTTGCACCACAAATAATGTTTTTTTTCCTTCCCTGTAATTAGGTGGTGGGAGGGTTCTCAAGTTGCACAAGTGTCACATGTCTGAATGGAGGATCATTTACAAATTTACAAATTGGGGTAATTAAGAAGGGAAGGGAGGAAAATTAGCAATGATGTCAGACTTCACCAATGAAAACCCCACTGATGGTAACGATTTAAAAACCAGCAAACTATAAATAGACTCTTAGAAGATTTTAAAGGAGCACTGAGTAGCATTTTGTGGCACATAAATGTCCCTTTTAGAGCCAGTGTTTGGTTTGTCTGTTCTGGGCTACTGTAAAAACATGGCGGTGCACCACTTAATCTCTAGTTATATAGTGCTCATTTTAATTAGATTTTTATTTTCAGGTGATTAAACACTAATGAAAGCATCATTCTGAATATTTTATTCCATTTTTACCATTGATCCCCCTCAGTCCTACACACTGGCCCTTTAAACGTGAATTTTTTGTAGTCTCTGGACGTCCAGACATGACTTTAGACAACAGGTTCAGGTTGTGACCTAGTGTCCTTAAAGGAATGTGATGGTCTCTATAACCGTCGAGCCAGCGAGGAAGTGAAGCGGTAATATCCCGACGAACTCAATGCCTTTGTTTCTATTTTAAAAATATACAGAATGACGAGGGATTAGATGGATCCCCATCTGGCTGCTCCATTATTCTCCCATTGGTTAACTCCATTAAAAGATTTCATGCATGACAAATGGAGATGGGAGGCAGAAAGAAATGCTGCTGCTGAAGGTGTTTAGAGGGCCAGTAATGGCTTGGACTGAAAGAAAGAAGAATGAGGATCAGGAGGATGGAGAATAAAGAGGGGAAAAGGGGGGAAGGAGCTGAATCATTTATATTTGAAGGGAATCTGGCTGCTGCTAAAAGGACAATGGCAGCTTTTATCAGGCCAGCGCCGGTGATTTCTGGGTAAACTCGATAACTCCGAGGTTCAGGTGAAGAAGTTTTTCTGCAGTGGAAAATCTTCATCCTTCGTCTTTTTATTTCCTGCCCTGTAGTGATGTTTTTAAGCAGATTTCAAGGCACAGAGTGAAATTCACTGGTGCACGTCCTCTGACAGTAAACAACACAGCCAGTCTACACCCTGTTTGGGAGGCTGTGATTTAACTGTACAGGAATGGAGAAAACAGTGTCTCATGCAAACATTTGGGAAGTCTCCGAGCAGCTCTGCCGGTCTTGTTTATTAGTTGTTTCTGCCAAGTAATAAGAGCGCTTTTGGTTGTTGTAGCAACACAGATTTCAACACAGAGTTAAGTGCTTGTTTATGCTTTTGTGTGTGCTCACTGTGTGTAAGTCTTAACAAAGAGCCACTCAGCAGGTCTGAGAGACTGCAGAGTCACGCTGCCAACCGCGACCTCAGCTCTGAGACGCTCAGATAAGAGCTGATGGTGTGACTTGTCTATTTATTTAACAAGGCTGAGAGAAAACACTCCTGAACACAACCGAACAGAGCATCAATATCAAGAGAGTCAACAGCACAAGTAGTCCAGAGCAGAAACTAAACAATATTTTATCAAAGCATGTGACATTTAAGGGTAAATCTTTGTTATATGTTGTTTTCAACCAAGCTGGGGGACTTATTCTGGCCTTCTCAGTGCATTGCATCAAAGCAGATCTCAGGTTAGAAGGTCAAAGGTCAAAGGTCAGCTCAGCGTGTAGCTTTTCCTCGCTCAGGTTTTATATCTGCTGCATCTACATCAGGTTGTATGACTTTGGGTAGAGATCTCTCCCAGAAAAGAAGACTGCTTATCAAAATGGAATTTGTGATTTGCTTTGTTGTTAAGCCTTTTTATAGTGTAAAATACGAAGAAAGGATCACACACCAAAATCTGGACATATTTACCGTTAATTACGTCAAACTAACACGTTTTCAGCTATGCCTTCCTCAGTTTGCAGTAGTCATTTAGTTTCATGGTTGGTTCCTTTTAATCCATCACCAATAATGAGAGTCAAACAGCCTATTATTATCAGGTTTGCCAAAGGGCTGCCTATAATGAGGTGCTCTCACTACACAGATACAGGACTTCAGATCCTTTGGGTTCTGTGGGTTGCAAAGTAGGGCCTCTTGTGGATTCGGCTTTGTCCGCCAAATCCTGCAGTTGCTCAAACGGATTGTGATTTTGGAAGTTTGTTACTAGAGTATTTGCGAGCCGTTTTTGGAAGATGCTTCTTCTGTTGAGTTGTGCTGTTGCCGTGAAGGGGTGTAGTTGTTAACACTGACGTTTAACAGTGTTAAGGCAAGTGGTACTTGTCATGGTAACGTCCACATGAACACCCGAACCCAAGGACTCCCAGCAGAACACTGTCTTCTAACGAGATTATCAAAGCCTTTCATTTAACCTGTCAGTTTTATTGTAGTGTGGATATTAATATATATAATAAAAAGAAGAAAAAGACAAATCAAAAACAAAAACAGGTATAGTAAAGTGTTCTACTAACAAGAGAGGAGATTTAGCATTTAATGTGAACATCCAAAAGACTTCTTGTTGAAGTGATTTACCAGAACTGTATTGCACTTTTTCTACACCATCACACTTGAGTCAGAAATGGTTGTTTCCCTAAAATAATGAACAAACATCAAAACTAAAGTTATTTGTCATAATTCGATTCATATTCATAATTCAGATCATGACTCAGATTGAGACAGGCCAATTACTTTCCTTTATCAACTCGAATATCTGCAGATTTTTAGCTTTCCTGAAAGTACTGCTTTGCCAACTTGACTGAGACCTTTTCTGACGCGGAGTCGATCATAAAAGTCGTTTTGAAATGTAAATATCTGCAAGCGATTAAGAAAACAACATGACTCCTTCTGTTTGTTGTTGTTTTGAGATATTTAAGAGACATTTTGTCCAATTAAACAGTGTAGTCACAAGGGGAGAGAGACAGAGGAGGGCAAAGCAGAGATGTTGTGGTCAAAAACTACATGTCTCTTAACCATCTGGCTGTTAGATCAACCCCAGATAGGTGTATTTATATATCACTTTTTCAGTAAACATTTTAAAAAAGTATTGAATGGTAAAGCACATATGAATGCAAATGTGACAACAGTAAAAACATGAACCTAAATGTTGTGAAGACAACAAGAAAAGGCAGAAAATGTGTCATAACTAACAAGAACTTGCTTCAAAAAAGAAGAACTATAGATTTCAAAGTAAGTGGTCCATGCTTCTCACCTGCTCTGTGTCGGTATTGCCGTTCTAGCAAGTTCACATGTGTGAAATGAATTTTTTGCCTCTGCACGCTTCCTTGTTGGCATCAGGAGTTGCTGCAGGATAAAACATCCCACAGTACAGAAACACACACATGCATGAACACGACAATGTTCCTAAAATGAAAAAAACAAACAATGAAAAGCAGTGAAGAAATTAAAACTGCATTAAAAAGATTCTTAATTCAGGCTCTCGGTAGGTTAGTGGGATGCACAGGAGCCGACATCACTCAGAGGTCAGAGGTCAGGGTCAGATACATAACAGCAAGCAGAGGTGTTAGGTACCGTTACTATGGCAACAAGAGACCTATTTTGTCTGTAGGGATGGAAAACAAAGTGCGACTTCACAGAAACACACACTACATGGACGCTTGATCACAAATACACACAAAATCAATTAGTCAACCACACACACACACACACACACACACACGTACAGAGAAACCTCACTTTTTTAGAGCTGCAAGGTCAGAAGCAGGCGAGTGTCTTGTACTGATTTCTCGATAAGACAGCAGTCATTGATTTCATGCCAGGCTGTTAGCGCAGAGGTGTTGTAGTGGTTGTTATCACATCTCACTTCTGGCTCACTGTTGCACATTGTAAAATACATACTGCTGACTGTCTGAACTCATGTAATATAGAAATAATACCCAGGCTAAGCCATTATGGGCTGTGAACACGTGACGTTTGATGTTTGAGCTCCAGCCAGGTATTGATGGCAGCTCCAGTGTGGCTCTAATGCCAGTTAAGAGCTCCATTAGGGTTGTTTAGCTTTTATAAACAGTTTCTAATATGTGAGAAATTTCCCTCTAACACGTGGGCATATTCTGCACAAGAACAGATCACTAACTTGTGCAGGATGAAGTGTAAAATACACAAATCTGTCAGAATACGTGTAGTGCCCGAGCTAAATGTGAGTGGATGGAGCCAAGAACAAATCATGATAAACCAACAAACCTGCAGCTGAATTTGGTTGATAGAATTCTGGAGAGGAGCTGCAGTATTTTTCACTTTGCCCAGTGCATTGATAGCTTTTGCATCACCTTCAGCTGGTCAGCAACAGCCCGGGTCGGTAGCAGTCCACGGTGCTGCAGAGCTGTAAGTGTGTAGCCTCAGGCTCCACAGAGCACACATTCTGCCTCTGATATGTGGATGGCAGCAGGGGATCTGCATGAAGTAAAGCTTCAGCTTTCAGGCTTGTTTGCAGAGCTCAAAGATAAGATGGAGGAGGAGACAGGGAAGTCAGCGAGATAAGAATAAAGAGTGACAGACAGACAACACGATAGAACCGTTGAGTGCAGAGATATTAAGAAGATGTATGCATCAGAGTAATATTTATAGAAATGTGTTTTAGTAGATGTTTTCTCTCAGAGGTTCATTACTGGGGGGAATTAAGCGGCTAATCATATCTGTGTTAATGTCATGAGTTGTCCAGTAGAACACAGGAAGTATTCTCAACAGTAGAGAGGGTTAAAGGATTCAGATCTTATCAAAGGCAATGCTGAAATATTAAACCTGGAAGAAGGGAAACACCTCCCAGTACATCACAGTTCTGTGCTCAAGAAAAGCTGATTGATCTGAAGGTTTGAAGTACTTTACAAAGAAGAATTATGTCCATGTTTTTTATCCGTTATAATGCCATTATCCTCTTTATTTTTTGGAAAATGTGAGAAGGCAATTTTTAAATGTCTCGCCTTTGTTTACATCCAATAAAGCTCTGACAGATAAATGGACAGGAGTGAAATACTTGGAGAAACTAAAGTTCTACGGCAGTACACAGTCTCAGGAGCTACAAACCTAAACTACAGACTTAGTTATCTACATGACTACTCACATTTCGGTTTATTGTGAGCAAACAGTCCCAAGTCATTATGATTTGCAACTGAGACTAGTATTAAGGTTTGGACAGTCCTTGAATGCTTTATTTGTAATTTAAGATTCAAACGGGAAAATTAACCAAATCTAAGCTTAAAAGCATAACATTTCATCAAAGTTACTTCATTCTGCAGATCGCATTTAAAAAGTAGCCAGAAACAAAATAACTGTATTACCCAGATTCTGTAAAAAAAAAAAAAAGGAAAAATTCTACACTCCTTGTAGCAACTGTGAAGCCATTACTGACTCTGCTGCAACCAGCAGCCACATAGTAAAAATGTAGGGACGTTTTGACTGAACTTGGCTGAACTGCAGGCTGTGTTTACACAGAGCAGAGAGGAGACAAACATGAAATGAAAATGTTAATTTGTAAATGTCACCATCTTTTTAAGTATTTGTAATGCCTGTGGGCATTTGGTAAAAATGTCCTTCAATGTTGTACATGCACATTGAATTTTTTTTTTGTTTGTTTTTTTTGTAAAGCACTCAACTTTAAAGAAAAAGATCTATGGCATTATAACTGTGTTACACTACACAGGAGACATTTTTGAGTTCTCTCTACTTCTGGTCATGGTTCTGCTGTTTCCATAGAGCCGCAGGACTTTTTGTTGCAGTAAAAATGAGTCCACAGTGAATAAATAGAAGACATGAGCAAAAAACACCCAGAAACTGCTCAGAGTCCAGAGGGTTAAGGAAGGTGTACTTCACCAAAAAAGACTAGAAACCACTGAGCTGCACAGTAAATGCAAATAAACAGTAATTGTAAATGCTCAGTCCGTAAGAAACAAGACGGGTAAGAGCTGTCACTCGTTTGCACCTGCTGATTGGAGCTTTTTTCCTTTGCATCTCCTCCCATACATGGTATCTATGCAGAGGCAGACAGAGAAGCAAACAGAAATGCCTGCCATCAATATTTTAAAGCTCAGACTTGGCACTGAAACCAGCTGAAGAGAAGTGAACGTACATGTGTGATTGTTCAGCGGGTGGGACAGGTGCTCCACAGGAAGCCTAAGCATGTACCCCAGATGCATGGACACATGAATAAGTAACGTGGGTTTGTGGTCTCAATGAAACACAGAGTGTAGTAAAAGGAGCTTTATCAAGCTAAGGGAGCAAATGGACTGATGCCGAGATAAATAAGTAAACAGTGTAGATGTACTTAAGACAAACAGTGGTGCAGAGACGCCATGATGAAAGCTCTCAGGAAAACGTTTAATATTTAAAGTATCTGGGATCCCATCGATTATAGAGCTTCTCTCAGGACCCTGAAAAGACTTTAAGTTGCTGTTTTAGGGTTTGAGTTGTTATTAAAATACAACACACACATCCACAGATACACGTTTAATTTGCTTGTAAATGTTCTCTTTGTTTTATTTTACATCGTTGGTGATAAAAAATGGATAATCACGTATTTGTTCCATCTTGTTTGCGTCTCATTTTTTTGTTGCTAAGCTCTGTGTGTTTCCAAGGGCTCACCCGTCAGTCAGAACTGTGTAGGCGGGACTCCGGCCTTGTTTTCCACAGCAGATACAGTTTGCTTTCTTTGTCTGTTTAACCTTCAGCTCCGTCTAATTACCTTCCCCTTCTGTTTACTCCAAGCCAACCAGATGCATGACATGATTCGTTTCTCTGCAGAAACAAAGATGAAAACACAGTAAATGAATAAGCTGCCATGAAAAATGCACCAGCTAGATCACTGTATAGTCAAAATATTAGAGTTTAAGGCATGATTTGTCTTTATTCTAATGAAAAAAATGTTCTCTTTCCTTCCCTGATGCATCATGGGACCTACATCTCAGCTCTCGCAGGTACGTGAGAACACACACGCACTACCACACTATCATAAAGCAATACAAAAACATCTTCTTTTGTGTGAGGGGCCGCGGTGTTTGTACTCTTAGTGTTGCATAGACTATCATGCTCAATAATTTATCTGGAGTCTGATCAAAGTTGACTTCAGAGCAAATTTAGCTTCAGAACACAGCAGGCGTTTGCTGCAAAAGCTGAGAAAGCTTTGTTGAGGATGGCAACAACAACACAGAACATAATTGAATCTGTTTATTTTAAGCCGTCCACAATGTACCAACAACATGCGTCTGAATTCATCACCCCCTTCTGAAGTAATAATTCTAATTATTAGAGATGTGTCTCATTGATATCACACAATGCCAAGAGCAGAAAATACACAGATGCATCCTTTAAAAGCCAGAAACCTTTTGCTCTCTGGCTAATTAGTCGTTGGCTCTGGTGTCTCTGTCTTGTTTCCACTCAGCCTGTTAGTGAACAACATACGGGAAAAAACTGCTGTAAATTTGTAATCCCATTTATGACTTAAACATGATCCATAGTATGAATTATTCAGTGATACACACAGACGATCCGTTGGCTTTGGGGCCGGACTGGAGTTGTCTTTGCTTTGATTTTTTTTTCCAGCTCTCGGGTTCCTTCCTCTGGACACAGAGCTCATCCACATGAGTTGGCTGTGCGTTTTATTTCCATGTTCATCCGTGAGGATAGACTGAGAGCTGCTTAGCTATAGATAATAAACCGTTGTTCTCGGGGGAATACAGTAGGGCTCACTCGAATTAATAATACAAGCTCTTTCTACAGTAAGTGCAGGGTTGGAACACTTCAGCGAGGGACTGACAAGTTCAGGTTTAGGTTTCTGTGCACAAAGAGGAAGAAGAAAGAAGGCAACGGGTGGTACAGAAATGCGCCCGAGCTAATTCATCTGCATGCTTTTAAAGAAGGAGACAGAGTAGTCTTTTAGCCCACAGCCTCAAACTGAGAAAAATGGTTCACCAAACTGTGTGACAGGAAGCCTGAACCCTTTTCTGGGCAGCAGGGCAGGAAAATATCAAAGCAGATTGGTTAGACCAGGCTGGAGTCCAGCCATCTGTGTGCTGTAATGTTATATTCAGTCTTTCTCTCACATGAAAGGGAGATGAATGGTTCTTTATGTACTACAGGGTTAGTACAGTAGGGTGAGTGTGTTTAACCTTTATCTTATACTGAAGGCTGTTTCAAAGAAAGATGGCAAAAGCAAAGACTTCCGACTGTTCAGGCTGCAGATAGTCGTGGTTTACTTATGCAGAAAATATAAATGAATAAACAGGTTAACCTGTGAATCTCCCAGAAACCGAAGCTGTCCACTGATAATTTGATATCTAAATCATTGACAGGACATGTTGTTGTGGCTGCAGATACATTCATTATGTCTTTTAATGTAAATCTTACTGTGAGACACCAACTATCTTGTTTCTAGCCCTAATTCCTGCTTCAAAATGTTGATTTCTGGCTTAGACTTCTTTAAACTCACTGTACTCATTAGTATTAAGAGGCAACCTGTAGTCACTGCTTACAAACTGAAGTAATATTACCAAGATTCCAGTTCATTGAGCTTGGAAACAGGCTGGTAACTTCATAAAAACTCTGTCAGACAGATCACTGTTCTATTATTTAGTTGCTTGCAAAAGCAGAGAGCAATTTACATTCATTTGTACTATTACATTACTGTATTATTATTATTATTATTTTTTAAATGTATTATAAAGTTAGTTTACTTCTAGGATTTCCTCAAAAGAAAGTGTAAAACCATACAAAAAAATATTGCTGCCTTGAATTATTTATATTTTTTCATTTACTACGTTCACCAAAAACTACAAAACACATAAATGGAATTTACTCTTAATATTACAGAGGGTAAATTAAATGAAACAAAACTCTCTTTAGATAATAAATCTGTTGCACACAATATACAAGATCTATGATAACTGAGTAAGCTACATCTGCTGAACAGCTACAGAACAGACCTTTGGCTGAGGCCGTGTGAGTCTTTGCAGATTATCTGCCTTTGTTTTTAATCAGACTAGACTGAAACTGAGAATTAGATCATAAAAATGTAATTAAAAGTCAAATAAAAAATTAATAGTCAAAACATCTGGAGTAAAAATGTCACTAAATCAGCTGCTAAGATTAACATTTCAGTTCCTCCCATATTTACATCGAGAGGAACTCTGTGACCTTCTGCCAGCTGTGCAGTATGTGTGATTTCTCTATAGACCTCCATGTTGCAGCATGAAACCAGCGTGTGCATATTTTTTACGCACACACAAATACCAGATGAACTGCTGGAATGCAGCAACGTACTTCAATCATTTGCAACTGGATCAGAGTCCAGTTGCTGTGTGGAGGCGAGGCAGCTGGACTGGACTCACGGCTGCTCGCTCTGCGTGGAGCCTGTGTACAGGAGCCCAGATGGGACATTTCAAGTGCTGGCAGGTGGAGCTCTGTCCTGCCTTGTTGCCGTGTCTTATCTGTTTAGTTCTGACAGGTGTGGATACAGAGATGCTAATGAACCAGACTAAAGCTCAGGCCTGGGCCTCTGAGCCAACATAGCAGGAGTAGGTCTAATTAGTAACACATAATTTTGAATAAAATCCATAATCAATACTTCTTGTACATGGGGGATGCTGGACACTGGAGCATTTAATGTCATTTTGAGCATCTGCTCTGCATAACATTATCTGGTGCAGACAGAATGTAGTTGCCCCTTGTTCAAGTGCTCTTGTCCTTCAGTCAGACTCTTTCTGTTGGAGGACTTTTATCGTCTGATATGAAAACTGCAGCTCATAAGGATTTACAGTGTAATCCCAAACAGTCCCTTTTTTTAATCAAGATTTTGACACTTCCACAAAAGGTTCTGGTCTCTGTAGCCTTTTTCTTTTTCATTGGTTCCCTAGAAGCACTTGTACTGAATGAAACTGATGGTATGTTATCTGCTGCTGATTTAATTTCATCTCTATAATGGAGCCTGTTTCTGTCCCTGTTGGTCCTCGTGCTTCGGTTCAGGAGCTGTCGGAGGAACGCCATTCTCCGCCGCTGCTGACAGTCAACGGGCCCGGAGAGGAGAAGCTCTTTCGCAGTAAGAGTGCTGAGGTGGAGCTGACAGCGGAGAAGGAGAGGGTCAAGAAGATGCTGTCTGAAGGGTAACGATGGATTCAGTTTGTCTGCTTGACACGGATGTTCATACCCAAAACATTTTCGGACTATTGGTCCGATAAAACAAGCATTTAAACTTGTTGTTTCACTATTTTAGTACACTTTATAGACCAAAAATGTACCGTAATCAATAAAAGAAGAAAATAGTCAGCGGATTAAGCAGTAATTAAATTAATAGTTAGCAGCAGCTGTGGTTTATAGCAACCACCTGTGTGCCCAAGGCTTTTTGTCTGGAAAAATGGAACCAAACAACTTTCAATGCAACAACGCCGTGATAAAGTCTCCTTCTACTACACATTAATGGACAAGACATGCAAATGTGTACAATCAAAATAATGGAATTTAGTTTTTAGCATATACATACAAACAATATGGAATAAAAGTTGCTCATTCCCTCAAATCTTTAGGGGACGATGAACACACTTCAGTAAACGTGATGCAACAGATTCACTTGTCCTCCTGAGGGCTGCTCACGGTTTGCACATTTTTAGGATCAAAAATGTGTTTCACTTCACACAACAGCAAGCCACAAATTATGTGAGTGCCTTCATTGGGCTTTATTTTCATTTCACTGGGGATATTTATTTGACAACAAAACACTCAGATATTCAGATTTTTGTGAAGCAGTGTTTCACTTGCATAGAAAATAATAACAATATCACACAAAAGCACAGAGACATAAAAACGCGCGTTAAAGGGAAATGACAGGGAGAGCAGCAGATGTGTGTGTGGGAGTAGTGGAATTTTTTATCTGTTGGAGTTTAGAAAGTTTACTGCAAGCGTCTCTAACCCTCAGCCTGGTTACATGAGCAGAAAGCCCAGAGCGCTTTGTTGGGCTCTGTACAGTGAACGATACCGACTCAGTGGCGTCAGAGGCGGAAAGGAAACAGCGATTACAGGCCGTTTAACTGCAGAGCATTTGAAGAGTGCAAACCATTGAGGAGGCTTCAGACTTCTCGATTTTTGTTATTTAAATCAGCACCACAAAGCCTTTCTTTCACAATGACTTCTTTCAAGTATTGAAAAATGAATGAAAAAACAGCAAGAACATTCAAAAGGGGGCTGAAACAAATCTGGATCACCCAGAAATGCTTCATTTGTTCACAATTATCAGGTTTTTGAAATCTCCCTTTTCCAAAAAAAAGCTAAAAAAAAGACCTCCTTGGCACACAGAGCACTTTTTTTTCTTTAGTGACAGCATGGCAGATTTATTCTGCAAACAAGGCACGCTGTTATCTATCCAGGAAGCTGAGCTGGTGTCCACAATGTAACTGAAGGTTTCCTTTCTCAATCTGAGAGCTGCTCTTTGAAGAAAGTGACACATTACCTACAAAGTGCCAGCAGAAAAGGAACCAACTGTGCCTTTTCGGTTTGTATTTCAGTCGGCTACACAGGTGGATTCGTACAAAAGCTACACAATGAAGTTTTATTATGTATGTAGCATAAATATAGGGTGGGTCGTGGCCTGTCCTGAGGCTCCAGGGCTGCATATTTTCCATCCTCTCTTGCTTTACACTCAGCCGACTAGCTGGATCAGGTGTGTTTGGCCAATCTGGAAGTAACTGGGTCAAGTCAAATGTCTTCTATTTTTGTAACCCAAAATCACAAATTTGCCTTAAAGAGTTTTGAAATCTGTTGAGTGTACAATCCCCGTCTGTCCCTCAGAAAGAGTAAAAGTCACAGGATCTGACTTTGAGGATGGACAGACGTGCAGAAGATGTGTTAAAGAGACAGAAACAAGTCATGTAAAATTACAATATGGAGACAGAGAATATTAACATTAGATTAAAACATCAGATTGCCAGGAGAGAAGAAGGAGATGGTACAGTATATACGCATTGCAGGAGCTCTAGAGGATACATCACATGTAGAATATTTGGAGCGAGACTAAAAATCAAGAGATACGGTCTGTTAGTCTTAGCAGCAGTGAATCAGTGTTCCACTCACAGACTCCCATATGAAACATTCTCCTCTGTTTGTGTGAGAAAAAAATCACAGACTGGCTGTGCTTCTGTGTAAAAAAGGTTTATTTTCAGTTCGTAGCAACATAACAGCTGATTAACCATAAAAGCAGCAATGAGTCCGTCTAAAAGCAAAAAGTGTGTTCTGTCTGAAAACCACACTACTGGTGGACACCTCAGCTCTGCAGTGTTGTTTGTGTCTCTTGTTTTGAGTGAACAGAAGCTGTTTCAGAAACTGTTTCTGGTACTTGATAGCTGGTTTCGACTGATGCATGTGTGTGTCTGTATGTGTGTGTGTGTTGTAGTGTTTGTGTATGCACGCGCATGACTCAAGACCATCCAGGCCTAACTTGTAGGGAATTCAGCAGCTCATAATTATCATCATTATGGTGTCCATTATTGATCACTCAACCTTTCCTCTGAGACCAGGAAGCAGAAAAACACTCCTCGGCTGCTTTACAGCCTATTATCCCAATTTTATTTTATGATTGTTATATGCGGTCTTTCTCTCCTGTTGCTATGGTGAGTAGGTTTATGGTTGCCAAGCTGTTAGTTTAGTCGTCATGGCAAAGATTCTTCCTTCCTAAACTCCATCTTCTCAGCTGAAAGCTCCCTGGATTATTAAATATCCCCACTGAATCCTGACCTTTACCGGCACACACCTGATCCTTCATTCCCGCAACTTAATAAAGCAGAACACATTACCTGTGTTGATTTGTTTTTCACATGGTTCCCAGTGGTGTCATTTTGCACTGCGCTGTTGCAAGTTATATTTTAGTTTCAAAAATCCACACAAACACACCTCAGAACTTTGTATAATGATTAACGCTAGATATAACTTTGCAACAGCAACATGTTTTTGATATGATAAATATTGCTGGTCCACCAAATCTTAAAATGATTGTGGACAGAAGCCTGTGAAGCCACATTTATTGCAAAATGTAGTAGCACTTGTGCAGGATTGCATCTGAAGATGTCTTTTAAAGACATGAATGATAAAAGAGAAGGAAAATATAATATTTTAATGATTACAAAAAGTCGTGTAAGAAATTAATAAGTTACAAAGCTCTCTGAAACTACTGTAACACACAGACTCATGGCACTTTAAACTCATTAAATGTCCATAAATGTTATTCAAACAGCTGGTGCAGCCTAATATGAATGCTTCACTTCATTACCTCATTATCTTTGGCTTTTTCCTCACCATTACAGCGTCTTTCTGACAGTGACACTCATTATGTATTAGCTTTTGCTGCTAAATACGTGAAGCATTTAGTCTTCATGTGGGTGTGTGTGGTCCTTTGTGCTCTGTCCTCAGGTCCATGTGTGAGATAAATCTGGAGGCTGAACTCTTCACTCTGCAGGACAGCAATGCCAAGCTGGTGGAAGCGCTGCAGGAAGCAAACAGCAGCGTGGAGCAGTGGAAGAAACAGCTGGCTGAGTACCAGGAGGAGACCGATCGCCTCCGAGACCAGGTGACCATATCTGGAGGGAGCTCAGAGCTGCAGTACAGTGGTCCTGCTACTGTGTGGTGCAATTCATAGTGGTTGGAAGATGCTTAAACTGACAACTTGGGTCATTTTTGGGAACAAATTTTGAAAGAATGCACTTTGTAAGTACTGCTTAATGTGTTTTGCAGCAACTTTGAAGTGTTTGCAACCGATGCACCACCAGTTTAGGTGCAGCTGTTATCAGCATCACAAGAAATAATGCATAATATCTTTTTAACAGTGTAAGACAATAACGGAGGAGGTGGAGACAAGTTCATCATTTTCTCAGTTTAAGAGCTTTAGTGTGTATTATCACACTTCTATCAAGGCTGTTTGCCAAATGGAAAAAAAGTCAGTTGTTATACAGATTTTTATCTGTAATCAGTCTAGCTCATTGTTTCAGTGAGTGAAGCTGGAAACGTCAGAGTTGCTACGGTTACCTGTTGTTTCTTTGATTTTTCCCTAATCAGACTCGAGGATCTGACTGAGGATTTCCTTTGTTTCACTCTTTGTAAAGACAGGACAAAATCTTTTAAAATTACAACTAATGGTATTCTGTTCAATGGAAAGTTTTGTTTCTAGTTAACCTTAATATAATCCAATGTACCTAAAACACTGTGCAAAGGTTTTACGCACTGCTTTCAAAAATAATGTCGTCAACAAATTTCATCTATTTCATGTGTCAATCCCATACAAATTGCAGTAAACAGAAAACTATGTTTCAAACAGCACCAGATGAGCTGGGTATACTTGTGCACAGTGTCTTAAGTTAATTGGCGGGCAAGTTGTTTCAGCATCTCGGAGAACTTGCCGTGCTGCTTCTGTGGATTCATTCTGTTTCGGTGTCTTCTGTGACTCCTTGATGAGGATCAGGGCTCTGCAGCAGCATCACCATCTGTTGCAGGACTTCTTGTTTTCTTGTTGCTGAAGATAGTTTTTCGTGTCTCTGGCTGCTGGGCCTTTGAGATCTTTGTCATGTGCAGCAGAATGAATTTAGAGACAATCAGACGCCTCACTGAGTGATGCTGAGGTCAAACTGTCGAACTGTTGCCAAAGCATCACAGGAGATAGTAAGAAAAAGTAAACTCTAGATTAATGTGTTTTGCAGCAACTTTGAAGTGTTTGCAACCGATGCACCACCAGTTTAGGTGCAACCCAAACCCACCCATTCTATTGTGCCGCATGTCTGAGTGTTTTCCTTGCAGACCTGCATTATTTGATGCTCTGGTTTCTGTCAGTTTACACCCCGAGGAATTTCTCCCTCAGCAAGTCCCTCAAAAGCATGTCACTCTACAACCTATTTGTCACATCTCTGTCTTTGGTTCAGGGGAACCTACATCAGCTGCACACTAGTTTGTATATTGCAAATCTAAACTATGAAGAAAACTCATATAAATCTGCATAAATACTTTATTTATAGTATGTAATTTACAATATGCATTACAAGAGGATTTGTGTGCTAGATAAACAATAGATTAAATAGTGATTTAATGTAAAGTAAATGAGCTTTAAATTTAAAATGACAGATGCAGAAAGAAAAAAAGATCATCACTTAACTGGAAGCATAAATACAGCATCTGATTTTGTTCTGTATAACCTTTTTCTGTTTTATAGTCATGTGTATATGTGTAGGATCACATTAACATCCCCACAGTGACTGCTCCAAACTGCAGGTCCATTTCTCATCCAGCCCCTCCTCCCTGGATATTCCTGTTTACAGGCTCCCGTGATAATTGCAGGGCTACAATGCAGACTTTTCATCTTTCATTTACAGTGGGAATATTAAGCCCTTGGTCAAGCTCAACAAAGTGTCTTCAGTGTGACACAGTTAAGTGCCGCTGCTAACCAGTCAGCAATGAAACTGTTATCACTACTGACAGAAACCTGGCCCTTTATTTTTAGCCCGAGTTGTGGTTCCGTTTGTTTCATCTATTTCTGCACGTCCAGGTGAAGGTTACCCCCAAATATATTCTCACACTGAGCTGCACACGCTGCAGCAAAGTCAACCAGGTGGCTGGAAGTAGAGCAGGCCTCCAGGGTTTGGCAACGGGGTGTTAGGGGGACAGGGATGCTTTTTTTTTTTCTTTTGGAGTGGGGGGACAGGACACCCTATACCTCCCACCTCCTCCCCCCTCTGCCCCAGTTAGAGGAGGAAGATAAATCACCGTAGGAGCAGAAGGAGGGAGGTTGGCTAGCGTTTCCTCCCTCGTCACACTCTCAGCTACTGCCATGTTAGTGTTCATCCACCGCAGAAAGGCTCTGGGTTTATTTTCTGGGTTTCTGGGTTCACTCTGACCACGTCTACTGAGAATTGCTGTGTCGCATTTGACTGTAGGATATTTGAATATTTTTTTGTGTACTTATCTTGTTTGTTGGATTTTGGTACTTTGCTGATCTGATTTAAGTTTAAATTGTGTCCGTAATCAGGTTTATATGGAATTCTGAAAGACTGCAAGCCAACCAACAGTAACACCAGCGACGGAATATAGCTAACACATATATGAATAGATAACCACACAAGAGTGTCTGCCTTATGTCATTCATCAATTTAAAAAAGACAAAAAGGAACAATAATCACTGCTGACAAATTCTGAAGATTAACAAATATCTAAAATTTTACTTAAAGCTGTTTTGAAAAGTGTTTATACAGTACATTTAATAGTTAAATGGATCAATCAATTAGACTTCATTTGTATAGCATTTTACATACAAATGAAATGTAGCACAAAGCGCGCAGACAAACACTGTTTTAAATAAAGCCCTCAGCAAAACAGGAACTGAGGAAGCACTATTGTAAATTGTAGAATAATAAAATAATGATACCATCAAAGTGGTTCTTAAAATTGATTAAAAAGTCTCATATTACCTTAAAGCAGTTGTGCTTATTGAGCTACAACATTGGCTACAGTAGACTAGTACTTCCAGATATATTAGAACCCTCTGTAAAATCATCCATAGGGTTCCTGAAGGGTGGTTTTTAAGCTCACTGTGGAGGCTCCATTAGTGCCCGACCTCTCCTAACTCCCAGTAAATGCAAAAATGAACAAAGAGGTGGAGCATGAATGGAGCTGAGGTGGGCAATGCTGTCATCTCTGGGACATGAACTGTCCTGTGATGGTAGCCATCTGTCACTCAAAGCAGCCAAACTCTTAATTATGCACAACTTTAAGCTTTAATACAATTTAAACAACTAAGTTATATAAAAATTCACCCCCTGTGCGGCTGTTACGACTGCAGAAATTATCTATTGAGACCTAAACCATTTTTGTATCAGGCTGTAAACATGTTTATTTCTGCTGTAAAGTTGAGGATTTTAACATGGGGGTCTATGGGGACGGACTCATTTTTGGAGCAGCCTCAAGTGGACATTTGAGGAACTGCAGTTTTTGGTACTTTGTACTGGCTTAATTTCTTATCACATCACAAAAGGAACTGCAAAATTTGTGGCAGTTGACAAATTTGTATTTGTTCTTGGTATATATTTCCATATTGCCAAACCTTACATGCAAAAACAATGCACATGATCGAAGAGTAGGCACGTATATCTGCATTTTATGAGTAATGAATCGAACTGGAACAGTTTAAAAAGTTTGTGTGGATGTTTGGTGCCTTTATTGCACCATAGGAAACTATTAACACCCCTGGATTTTAAAACTCCTGCTAGTCTGTTAAGCTTAAAATGTTTCCGGGAACATTAATTTAGAAAGATATCATGGTTTTCACAGGTTTCCCTCTCTTCATGCATATTTGTGTGGCGTTCAGAGATATGGAGCTGGAGCCTCTGGGGACGGTAGCTGTCACACACACAGTGGTTGATACGAAGGGGCTGAAGCCTCCCCTCACCCCAACCCTCCCCCACCTCAACCTGCGGCGGTTTTCTGAAGCTTAGCTTGGATGGCGGCAACATAGCATAGTGTGGAATCTATAAACTGCCTGTGAAAATGCAGAGGAGATGTTAAAAAAAAGGAGAGGAAAAGAAATGTCTGCCATGAAAGCCTGTGAACCGTCACATTTACATTTCAGACATTCAGCTGATGCAGTCACTCAGGATCAACCGATATGAGAGAAATTGACACTAACAAAGGACAGAATAATTCATGTAACACTAACATTAAAGACTAAGAAGCCAAGGGTTACTTTAAATTCCCCTGTGTTCCTGATATTTTTTTGTCTCAGTTTTTTTCAACAAGCTTTTATCCATCATGAATAGTCAAGGACACAGTAGCATTTCTAAGGGCTGCGACAAACTACTATTATCATCATAATTTATTCTGCCAGGTATTTTCTTGAACCCATAGCTTGTTTGTTCAATAAAATGCCAGAAAATAGCACGATATCCCAAAACCAAAGGAGGCACCATCCACTGGCTTGTTTTTAGACAAATACTCAAAAACTCAAAGACATTTAATTTACAATCAGAGAAGACAGAAGCCAGGAAATACTCACATTTGAGTAGCTGGCACCAGAGATGTTCCTGTATTATGTTAAGTTGAAAAAATGCTAAATTAGTTATCAATTAGTTAATTTTGTGTTGATTTTATACAATTCATGTAAGCAACTGTGTCCAGTGAACAGTGAGTCAACAAATGTTTCAGCTGTCAGCGGTGATCATGTCTCATGTCAGGTTTCATCTGCACACATTCAGTTTCATTTAATCCAATCAAGGCACCATTCAGAACCATTTAAACTGTCATGTGCACGTGCTTAAAACTGTGAATATCAAAGGTCGGTGCAGCCGATGTCAGATATGATGCAGTTAGAGATTTATCAGCTGTAAAACAAAGTGAAGCATCTTGTCTGATCCTGTTGTTTCAAACTGTGCAGTAAATTGCTGTCTTTAGCTTATTACTCCCCCAGCATACAGAAAATAGCACACACTGCTTTCATTTGACGTAAGCAAAGCCCAGAGGGAATTGAACCCCTTATCCTGTCAGTGTCTAGTGCCTTGCTCTGACTGTTGAACCACAAAGATGGTTTAGTTGATACACAGTGAACCACAAACTTTAAATCACGTTATGTTCGGGCCTCAAATGCTGAACAGTTTGTCCTTGTGTCGTCAAACTGCCACTCACAGTCTCTGACATTTCCATTAATATGTTAAATGCAGGGAAATGGGGTCGGATTGGGAAAAATATTTTTCATCAAAATCTTTTGCAAGGTCACATCTGTCCATCAGTGTAAGAAAAAAAGTCTCCAAGGCGAGAGGCTTCAGTGATGAGCCCATTGGCAGTAAAGCCTTTTTCCAGCACCACAGTTGACTCTGTGTGTGTGTGTGTGTGTGTGTGTGTGTGTGTGTGTGTGTGTGTGTGTGTGTGTGTGTGTGTGTGTGTGTGTGTGTGTGTGTGTGTGTGTGTGGATGGCAACGTGTAGGTGGGAAGCGATGAACCTCTGTTTTTTCTCATTTCCATCAACAGAAATTGCCAAGCTTGTGTATTTGTGAGAGTGTGAGTATTTGTATGTGACTGCATTATGTAGAAACCTTTTAATGCTGGTTTCTATGCTCTTGGTTGAGGTGAATGGCTGTTTGTTGTTCTGTGGCTTTAGAAAAGTATACCTTACATTAGGATTACAAAAGCTTTTAAGTGGCCGTTCACTGAATATGCATTAAAATGAGACCGGAGTGCATCGTCCTTCTCAGTACAACAAACTTCAGTTCGCGCTTTTCTTTTTACCTTTTACCCATCCTAACAGGCAGGTGCTCATTTCTTATGTTTGTCCATCTGCAAACTGGACTGATCAGCTGTGGACTGATTAGATTTTACAACTAAATCTGGGAGCACCGGTGCTGATTTTACTTTTGCTCTTTGGGTGTTTGCACCATAAGGCAATATTCTTTAAACTGTACAAAGACCAGCATGTTACAAAAGTCCTAATGTTAGTCAGATGTCACTCCTATAACCATCAAACACATCAGCATAAATGAAAAGCGATTAACAAACAGTTCTCTCCTCTACCAAGTGAGTGAAATGCCAGACAGAGGAATTAGCACAATAATCAACTCATGAATAACACATGAAGGAAATCAGCACTCTGATTGCCACTTCAACCAGCACAGTAATGCAGCCCACCTAAATATCATTCAGTCACACAGTTACAGGCTTTCTCATCAGCCTTGATGAAGTGACAGCCGATGCTGCGCTTCTGATTGGTCACTTTTTGACCATGTGACCTAGAGGCAGTAAAATCAGAGCCTCTAATGTCGATTAAAGGACGTCCACTGGTGACAATTAACAAATCAACGCTGTGAGCTTCCAGGGTGGGGCTTTCTGTGTCATTATCATTTTTCAGAATAGGTTTCTGCTCAAAGATGTGTGACATGTCATTGTGTAGCACAGTTTTGCAGTGTTTGAGCAGAGTTGCAGGGGAGTTGGTTTGCTTGAGCGACGGTGAGTGAAGAGGTGTGAGTGGAGAGAGGAACATATCTGCGCGTTCTAGGTGAAGCAGCGTTGTAGAGTAACATCTAAGACATTTTTAGACAGGAACGATAAATAGTAAATGGCCTTTCTCCATTAGTGGTACTCAAAGCGCTTTACAATGTGTTTCACATTTACCCATTCACATACCAGTGGTGACAGAGCTGCCATGCAAGGTGGTGCCTGGCTGCCATTGGGAGCCACTTTGGGTTCAGTGTCTTATCCAAGGAAACTTTAACAAGTGGAGGGATCAAACCGCCACTCTAACACCTGAGCCACAGCCGCCCAAGGTTTGTTTTCATGGAAAAAAACTTCTGAAAATGTAACTTTAATACCCAAAGTTGAATTTGTAGAGGTTTAAATTTTAAAAAATGAAATGTTGTGGAAACAGGGGGAGACCTGTTAGACAAAATTAACATTTTCAGAGTACGCACAAATTTTAAAATTCACAGCATATAACATAATTTCCCAGTATTTGCTCACCAGTGTGCTGTCACAGAAAGCAAAAAGAACATTGGTCAAATTTAATGATTTCCATATGTGTAACCTGATGCTAACTTGCATCAGTGTGGGTCCAAACAAGACCAATATTGATTATAAACAAGACTTATTTCTTTACATTTTAAGCGTTTTATAAAAAAATATTCTTCTTCCTCACGTCTGTTGGCTCTCAGTCCATTTCTGACAAACATATACAGGACTGTCATTAATGTAGCTCCTCCCTGCCTCAGTGATATCTTCCTCCAGTCCACCTCCCCTGTTTAGATCAGGTCCTGAGATGCTGCACCTGCAGGGACAGTATTTCTAACTTTCTCTACCAAAATGTAAAAGACCCACCCGATTCTGATGTTATCCTTAGTCTTGTTATCTTTTATGTCATTTTTAAGTGTGTATTCATTATGTGTCTGTGTGTTGCAGGTGGCAGAGTTGGAGGCCCAGCTGGGGCATCCTGCTGCTGGTCAGCCTGGTAAAGAGGAGCTGAGTCGGTCACTGGAGGAGCTGGAAGCCCTGCTGAGCGCCAAAGACCAGGCAAGACACCAAGTTCTCTCTCCCAATGCTGCCCACTGTCCAGATCTGTCTGTCATCTCCAAGGGGTGCTCAGTGTAGGAAGCTAAAATATAGCAGCATACATATCGCCAGCAATCAGTTAGATGTGTGAGCCTTCATCTCCTTCTGATATTTAATTACAGCAGAAAAAACATGGAAACATTCCATAAAACTGTAATTTGTAAATGTAGAAAGCCAACTGTCTGTTTGAGTACTTGTTCTCTAAACCATCTTTATGGTCTTTAATGAAGTCTTTCTGGTTCAATGTTTTTGTCTTCTCCAAGAGATAATTACTTGACAAAATGTTCAAAACCTCAAGTGGACACAAGCAAAGGAGAAAAATGTGTTTTCTGCCTTTTACTTATGGCCTCTTAGTTTCCATTTCTACCAAGATGTGGATTCATCTGCTGGTCATTTCTGTTGTTTTTGATTAAGTGTTCTGATCTGGCTGAAGTGTGCTTTGATAAAATGCCACAGTCTTACAAAACACAGCAAAATGAATGTGGAGACTCGAGGCAAGATGCAGATGTCCAGATCTGCCACCTCCACATTAAGTGAAATAAGGATTTAACACCTTTCTGACTCATCTTCATAATTTCATAACATCCTCTTGTGAACATTTTGTGTTTATTTGGGTCAAGTCAGTGTTCATCAAATGCATGCACGGACACGCTCAGACAGAAACCATTTTCACTGGATAAGTAAAAGTAATACATTTCTTGAAAGCAGTTTGCTGCCGTCTTCCAGCCTCATTAACATAACCACGTCCGTGTGCTCATTTTAAACAGTTCCACTTCTGGCAACAGGATACATGCAAGGTCATGGTGGTCTGATTGCTCGGAGGCAGAAGCCCCTCCTCCCCGAAAACATCAAGGTGTCCCAAATCTTATCACTGACCCCACGTGTATGATAAATGACTCAGCTACTTTCTGAACCACATCTGGGCACAGACTCAAGTATTTTGGTGCAAAACGGGACATAAATGGTTCATGTCCTCATAACAGGAATGGTAGAGGTGCGGGGATCAGGAAAGCAGCATTGTAACCGTTTGAAATGACTGTGTTTCAGGAAATTCACAGTCTACAGAGCAAGAAAACAGATGTGGGTGAGCTGGAGAAGGAGCGAGCGGAGGCCATGCAGAGACTCCAGGTAAGCAGATGAGCAGAGCTTCTGTTCCTCCGAAGTTGTACTGAAGTGCTCCGGCTGACTCATCAAATTGCAGCAAACAGCGAGAAACAACTTTTGTTTTCCTTTGCAAATGCGCTTGTGTTGCTGGAAAATGTCACATAACTCACTCGGGCTTAATGGTCAAAGAAAAAAAAGTCATGCAGGAAGTTATTGCATTTACACTGCTGCCAGTTTAGTGTTTAGTGCTTACACCTACTGGCTGTTTCAGTTATGGGTCAAACGATCTCATCAAAGTTTTAGAACAATTTCTGCTCAACCATCACTGAGTTGTCTGAAATTGTTATAGCATAAATCGAGCGTTCAAAAATGAAAAATACGCCCATATTTAAAAGATTATACACCTGTCAGCCAAAACATTATGTCCACTGACAGGTGAAGTGAATAGCATTGATCATATTGGTACTATGTGGTGTTCTGATGGAAAACCTTGGATTTTAACATCCGTGTTGATGAGACTTAGACACCCAAATAAACATTGTCCCAGAACAAACACACTCCCTCATGCAAATGGAAATCCCAATCATGAAATCATGAGCTGACCTCTGCAATATCAATGTTTTTATTCATGTGAGCTCAAAAATGGGACTTTTCATGACAGCTTCAGTTATTTTTCATATTTCAACCCATGATCGGAGGTTGTTTGATCTACTTGCCCAGTATTACAGATTCTGAATCAAAGCCACGATGACAAATATCAGTGAGGATTCAGGCTTTTATCTTTAATAGTTCCTGAGATATTGTTGTCCAAACATAGCCTCAAATGTGCAAAAAAATGTGCTGAAAATTGATCAACAGCCAGTTTAACAAAAAAAATACAATATATCAGAAACTAGTTGGTATATCAAGCTAAAATTTTGCAGATGCAATTTTAAATATTTATCGTTTCTAGTAAATAAGGCCTCTGATGATTAAAGATGGAATAACTTGTAAACAACGATTTTGTATTTTAAATCATTTTCAAAATAAATTAGTAAACATTTGACATTTCCAGATTCATAAATCTAAGAATTTCATGGTTTTCTTCTTCCTACATTGAAGTAAATTGTACATTTTAGGCTTTTGGACTGTTTGCTGGGCAAAACAAGACATTTAATGATGTCTCCTTATGATCTAGGATCAGGTGATGAGCATTTGTTGCTGTTTTCTAATATTTTACAGGCTAAACAAAGAACCAATTAACAGAGAAAATAATCAGCAGATTACACAATAACAAGAATAACTGTTGTTTGAATCCCTGTATTTAATTGTAAGTACAATGTCACTCAAGCTGTCAGTGATTGGCAATTCAAATCCCTTGTTTTTATTGTAGTTTTTGTTTCTTTCTCTTTAGATTACCCTCACAAATTTCAGTCATGTGTTGGCGCTACCGTTGTGATCCTGCACAGCACTATAATTGTTTTCCTTTAGCTGCATTTCATCAACACACTGTTAAAATAATTATACAGATTTTTTTTTCTGCACCAACTGGTTTTGCTCACCTCCATTTTCATGCTTATCTAACCTAGTGGGGCTTGTATTATATATGTCTATGTATATTGTACATTTGCACTGCACTGACTGTCACCAGTTCAGTCTTCTTTAGTCTTCTTTCTTTAGTAGTTTCTTTTACAAATGATTTTCATTCTGTAGATATTTATAGCAGCAGTCTTTATGGTCTGTTTTGATGTATTTGTTTATGTTGATCTCCACTGATGAATAATCAAAGCAATAATAAAGGCACCTGCAAGAGCAACAGCATTTCAGACACTTCAGACCCCAGCAGCAGTGCTGGAGAACATCAGTACAGGTGATTTGAGCGCGTCAAGGAGAAAACAAATTGTATTGAATCTCCTTATTAATGGAAAAGATTATACCTGATGCATATTGCATAGGCTTTATTAGGCCCTCTATCATTCTTAGTAGGGGTGTCAGTTATGAATTATGTATATTCATATTTGACCTTTTCCGTCCTTATGTTCAATCCACAGACTATTCAGCGGTGCATTTGGCGTACAGAATTACCCCATAAAACACAAAATTGTCCATTTAAATTTGTAGTATAAACGACTTCAAGTCGATAACCCTGAGTTTCTCAGCAGCAACACAATGAATGAAGAGTTTAAGCTGAAATGGTTCTTGTCCAAACCTGCAGGTCTCTTCAGCTAAACTGTATCTGCTTTTGCTGCTGTTGTCTGCTTGGAAAAAGCAGTTTTAGTTTTTGTTAGAGTACAGATCTCTTCTATACTCATGTCAAAAGTGAAATGTGCTGAAAATCAGAAATGCACAAATCTGTACAGCAAAAAATATACGCATGTAGACACACACTGGGATAAATTATAAATATCCCCACTAAGTTCATTTGCATATTTTAGCATTTGTGTAGCTTGTCCTAATTTAAATAAGATACTTGTGATCTGTCTTGCTTGCCCTGACATTAGACTGAAGAACACATACATAGAAGAAAAGCAGTGTACAAAGCTCATATCCTATTTTACTATAGCATTTATGATTTATGGACCGAGCTAGCAGAGTAATGGCAGAAAACACTGCAAGACTTACATTTATGGCATTTTGCAGACAATCTTGCTCTGTGGCTGTTTTGCAGTACTACTCTGCATACTAACCTGCTTGATGTGTTTCACGAAAAAAAATTACAAAAGTAGATATTTCAGTTGCTTGTCCTAATACCACAGAAATACAAAGAAACTATCAAATGTAAAATCTGGACGCCAAACTTGCAGAAAAGATCCAGGAATGCACCCGATGCATGTAACTACTTTGTTAATGTGTTTGCAGGACTTGGAGAGACGAAACACTGAGCTGGAGGATCGGGTTCAGAGCGCTGAAAAAACACTGGCCTCCAACCGGGAGGACCAGGAGCAGGCGGAGGTTGAGGTCCAACGCATTATTGAGGTTTTAGACATCAAAATCGGCGACCTGAACAACCTGAGAGAGAACCTGGCGAAACTGGTTGATAAGTAGCCACAGCAGGAGTTTGGGTGCATCTCCACAGTCAGTGCTTGTTTCCTCCATGTGGCTTTGATTGATATTTAACTGATGTAACAGCTCGAAGCAATACAGAGGAAAACACACCGAAGTTTACCTTCATTTGTCTGTTTTTTTAAGATCAGTGCACGTAAACAGCAGCTATTAGAAACCTCTTAAAGGTGCTATGTGCAGAATAAATCATGTGCTGTTTATCACAAACACATTTGGCGTCACAACTTTGGTACGATTATCATGAACCGTTGACGGTATGCCGTAGTTGGGGGCTACGATCTCCATTTCAGTCAGAATTTTACAACAGATTTTTACTCTTTTCACCATTGACCTTCACCAGGATGGATGTAGTGGTTGTGTCATGACCAGTTGGTTTGTGAACTACTGTTTTGAAGGCTTGAGTTTGGGAGTTTGGAATTTCACCGTCACCTTCTTGGTCATTTGACACTAGACTTGACAGTGAACAGTGGATCTGGCTTAACTTGAGAACACTATGCGCCACGATATGGTAGTGACCTGTCAATCATCTGTTAGCCACACACCCAAAACATACCTTGCTTCACTGTCCATTTTACTCCTAATGGAATCATAAGTCACAAAAGGAACACCATGCTGTATTAAGAAAGTCTAGAAACTAGCAATTGAGACCATAAACTAATTGCATAAATGTTTACTAGGGTAACAGATCAAGTGAGAAGTAGGGTCATTTTCTCATGCACTTCTATACAATCTGATATTGCAACCAGAAGAGTCGCCCCCTGCTGGCCGTTAGAAGGAACGCAGGTTTATGACACTTCCACATTGGCTTTGCTTTGCAGGCCCAGAGGCTACATCCACTTCTTTAAAACAGTCTGTAAAAACCACTGACAACTCTGAAACCTTTAGATCTTCAGATGCTCTGGAAGTCAAGTGTACTTGGTCAAAACCTGATCTGGTGGTTTGCAATGTAAAATCCAGAGCAGAGGCTGTCTGATTTCACAGTCTGCTGTCTTTACAGTAATATTGTAATACTGTCTGTCCCAAAATGAAAGACGTGGTAGTTTATTCATAGCAAATCATACAAAGCACCTTTACAAGAGGATCTTTAATCTTGAAAGAAACTGGCTATAGTGCAATGGGGGAGATTTCTAAGAGGGATCAAAGAATTTGTTTGTTGGTTTAAGTTTTATGTGATCTATATTTAACGAAGTGTGGGAAATCTATTTGTCTTTGTCGACTCTGACTAGATGAAGAGACAAGAGCAGCAGTTGAACATGGAAAGTATTACAAAATAATGTCCTCACAGTGTTTTCCAGCAGAGCTAGAAGTCTCAACTCCCCAACTTAAAAGCCAGAAGTCCCCACATAATAACTGTGTTGTAGGACTAAAGATTCTAAATTTATCTTGTCTCATGCTGTCATAAAGTCATTGCTATGATTTAAAAAAAAACTCAAGCCATACAAGTAAAACATCTGCTTTTACACAATAACAGCCTTCCTTAAACACTGTGGAGATGCACCCAGTAGGAGTGTGGTCAGCGTCAGGACACATGGGGGCAAAGACCCCAAGTAAAGTCAGCTCTGGTTCGCCATCATCAGCCTGGACTGTCCTCACACCAGCCAGAACGTCAACAAACTCAGAGATGCAACAACCTGCTCCCATTCTGTCTCCTGAGGATCGCCAGCGTACAGCCGTTTTTGTTCATGTTTTATAAGGACCGCTCTATCTCACCACTTTTTCTGTTATTCATGTTCATCGATGAGTTGCTCACAGTCAGGATGGGAAGTCGGCAAAGGTTATCAGCCAAAAACGCTCAAAATCCAAGTTGCAGCTGCTACATTGGTCCTCTGCACCGGTCTACTGGACAGGAAGCTCGGCACTGGAAGGACTGGTCTTGATGTGTCACTGTGGTGTTAGAGTCGCTGCTTTCCCGCCCTGATGTTGTTGAGACAAACCTGGCATTGCACTTGATAATGTTTGTGCCAAATTTTATTATGTTTACATTTGCCAGTTTTCACAAAAATGATCCAGATCTTGTTTGTGTGCTTTTTTTGTGTGTTGCTCAACACTATCTGTTACCATAATAGTAATAATAACCCTAGAGACAGAGAGAGAGAGGCTCAGTAGATTACTATGAGAGCACTGCATGAGCTCTGCAGAAGCCCCGTACCTGCCAAGGAATGTGAAGCTGTGTGCACATTACTTAGCAGCGTGCAGCCTCAGACTGCTCAAGTTAAAAAAAAGCACAACTGCAGTAGTTTTAGCAAATTGGTACTTAATTGACTTGTCTGTCAGTGTTGTTTGTGAACTTCTGATGCACAATATATATTGATCTTTGCTCCTCACCCCTTGATGAGGTATTGATTTCGTTATATGACAGTAATATAGGTACAAATAAGGTGCAGTTCTTTGAAGCTGATGATGCAGTGACCGCCAGAATCATAACAACTTGTCAAAACGTGAAATATTATTGTCATAAACTGCAATATAATGTAGTACTACCCCATTATTGCATTAACTTGCAGTTATTGCTATGTAAGGGTTATAGCATGTTTAACTTATGCTATACATTATACTGACTTATAGAGTAGGGTTAACTAATTTTTAGATTTCAATAGATGTAATCAAAATAATGTCAACACAGCAGTGATACTCAACCTAATGTTTACTGCATTGTGTTGTTGATCACAGTAACAAACAACTGATATTTCATCACTCTGACAGGATGTGATGCTATCTGGGGTTCTGATCTCAGCTGCTACATGCAAATATCACAATTAGCAATAACATTTTTAGCATAGTTGGCTGTTAATAGTGAATATAAGTAATTTGTAGATGAGACCTCTGTAAAGCCTGTTGTGTCCGGTTTTTCCTCATGGCTTCACCATATTATGACAGATTACTTCCTTCTATCAAGCATGAAGAAAAGATAGAGGCCATCAGCTCCTCGGCACGAGCTCCACACAGTTGATGTCAGAAACACTTTGCTCCACGACAGCCTTATTCCAGTGTTTACCGACTGCACAATAACACTGTGTAAATACATTATGGGTAGATCCTGTCTACACAGAGAGGGGATGAGGCGGCTGCTCTCTGCTAGTAGGAGTCTGTGGGGTCAGCTGAGAGGACTGACTTTCCCGTTCACTTTAAAGTGTGTCACAACACATGAAAGTGTACAGAATATGATCAGCTGTGTTATAACTTCATAACAGAATGTGAATTCAATCTGCAGTATTATTGTGTAGCTACAGCATATTAAAGGAGAAATCCACCTCATATTTCAGCCTGTTTGAGGACCCGTAGGTGATGTATATTGCTTTTCTTTCTCTCCATTTAGTTTGGTGTATCATTATGATTCTTTCTGGCTGCATCAGTACATTTTAATACCGCGCTTTATGTTTGTTTAAATCTGTTTGTCATGAAGAGCACAAAACCCTCGTTCTCCTTATTGAGATGCATCAAAATACAGTCTGGAAAACGTAGGAGATAGTAGAGGCTGGTTGAGATACAGTCACAACGCAAAAATAAACATATTTTTGAATATCAGTGGGTGGATTCCTCCTTAAATACACTGGAATAAGGACTTGCTAAAACATCTGCTGCCAGCTAGGAAAGAGAATGCACTACCAAAGATGCACCGCTGTCATGCTGACGCCACATCAACTGGAACAAACGCACAACATGTGTATGAATGACCTTGATCTCCATCACCATCAAATTTTACAATTTAAGGTTTAACTGCTTGTTTATCAGTGTCCAAAACATTTGACCTTTCAGTACGACTCAAAATACCTCAGATCAGGTTAGTTTCACAGAAGTATTGTTTAACAAGAAAAGGAGGGAAACTGTTGACTGGTGTTTCACAGAAATTAGTGAACCTGAGGAGGGCAGATGTTTTTACGGGATTTGACGATGTGAGTCTCTTATATTTGTATAGAACTGTTTTAAACATTAAAACTCCATCATGCAAAGTCACTGCTGTGCTCTTTGTATGATGACAGGGTGAGAAACTCTCGACTGTGTTGTCATTCCACATTCTTACTCTTTGTATCTTACATTATATTCATTTTTTCCCCTTAAATGTGAGCTTTTCGGCTACTGACTTAAAACATCTTGATTTTCAGTGTGCCATCTGATAATGGTAATACTGATGTCACTTAGACTATCTCAGATCACAGTTGTTCAAACTGACAATTTAGATACATTTGGCTGTGATCCATTTGGCCATACTGCTTGCTTTGTTGCTGCAGAGGTATAGAGACTTGTTCAAACAGAGTCTAGGTGGTATGAGGTTCCTAATAGGACAGTGAATAGCTGGCAAACATGTCTTTTTGCAGATTTTTGTTAATTGATAGAATCCACTGTTTATCATTTGGATTCAGCTTCCACCAGTCTGTACTAACAATGCCACTGGGACACAGAATACTTTGTGCCACACAGTGCAGTAATTTCAAGCTGACACAAGTGCTACATGCCCTTTAGCGTGCCAAACCCACAGACACCAGCTAGTGCTGGTCAGGTTTTGGAGGACACCAACCGTTTAAACCACAGCCAGTTCCAAAAGCAAGTTTGCTGAGTTAGCCCAGACAACGCTGCAAGCAGGCCTCTTGGAACGGTTCTCTGGTGTAAACTACTTGCCAAATTCTTCCAATTAATAACTTTGATGTTTATTTGGGAACATCTGGCAAACAGTAACAAGTTCATTGTACCAAGTTGATCTTGTTTTTCGCGTCACTGGTAAGGTTAAAAAAAACTCAGCATTATAACTAAGTGTTCCTAACATTTCAAGTTCTATCTAAAACTCATTAGACATGACAATAACACAAATCACACAAGCAGCATAATTTTCTAACATTTATTTTAACACAAAAAGGCACAGAGTGCCAATTCAGTCAAAATGTTTACTTCAGCTTCTTCTTGGGGCGAAGGTTGTTGGTGTGTCCGCACTTCTTCTTGCGGCAGTTGACAGCACGGGGGTGCAGACGGGCATAGCACCTGCAAAGCAAGTGGTCAGATTTGAGAATAAATTCCCTCAGCTAAGAGTTCTTGAGAATTCATCAGGCACACTTTGGTGTCAATTTGTAATTTGGCAACATTTGAAATCTCTAATACTAACTTTTTTGCATAAAGACAGTTTAAATGCTGGACAAAATGCAAAAATAGGATTAGCAAAATCAAGTCTACAACTGCCCACATGTTCTGTTTTGTCATTAAGTCTATACTAATCAACCACAACATTGTGCAGCCAAATAAAAGCCAATATTTCATCTACATTGAAATAGATACAAAATTATCTCTAACCCAGGCTTAACAGGGCACAGTGTCCTCAGTGCAGTTTCAGGACTCCATCATACTACTTTCAAATAAGAGCAGTGCTGTGCTCAATTAGATAAATTATCATATTTTCAACTGGACTTACTTGCGGCAGATCATCTTGTCGCAGTTGTACTTCTGGGCGAGCTGTCTGAGAGAAGGCTCAATGATGCCACCACGCAGACGCAGAACCAGATGGAGAGTAGATTCTGGTGGAAAATTAGGACACAAACTTTAGTTACATCCATATACAGACCAACAGAAAGCCCTCTCTACCTGTTGACAGACAGCAGATACATTTTAAAAATTTACTGTTGAAACCTTTCCTTTAACCCGTTATGACCTGACGCAACGCATGCGTGAATCTGTGTCTCATCATAGGTCTCAATGGGTTAAGAATGGAGCACAAAACATTTACAAAATAGTATAAAATGCACATTCATGAGGAAATCTAGCAAACAATGAACGAGTATTTCAATGGTCCAAATGGAGAGCACTTTGTCCTTAGGATTCCTCGGCGATCCATGTTTGTAATACGAGATGGTTGTCTGTTGTGAACAGCAGCAGACTTCATCATTCAACAGAGCTGGCCTTATTGCACATTGTCATTACCTTTCTGGATGTTGTAGTCAGACAGTGTGCGTCCATCCTCCAGCTGTTTTCCAGCAAAGATCAGACGCTGCTGATCAGGAGGGATTCCTGCGAACACAACAACATTTATCAACCAACCTACACTACATTTTCAGATTAATAATAACATTTACCAACAACACTGTGTTGAACACTGTAAAACAATATCTTCACTATGGCCACCAAATTTAATATTTGGAAAGCAGACTTTCTAACTTGCTTGTTTCAGTTTTCAAGTCAGTCAGTTCCAGATCATGTACTTTAAACTAAAGCACAATAGTCTAAGCACACAAAAATTCAGTCTCCCCTCAGACCAAAACTACTATAGTTCCTGTTTACAAACTATCTGAAACTATTCGAACTTGCCAATCACACATTACAACTATTAACACAGTCAACCTGAAGATAAAGTATGGCTGACTAGAAACATTTCGTTATAAGATCACACGAACCTAAGTTGGAAATGCTAACTGTCTGTCAGCAATCCCACCAATTTCTGGTTAACTGTGCCAGCTTACCTTCCTTATCCTGGATCTTTGCCTTGACATTTTCGATAGTATCGCTGGGCTCAACCTCAAGGGTGATGGTTTTCCCCGTCAACGTCTTCACGAAGATCTGCATGTTTGCAGGCTGTAATAAAGAGAAGTGTTAGCTTCAAGTTTAGACATGCAGCTAAGGTAGCTAGCTCGCTAGAATATCATTCCTGATAGGAGACGCCCTCTGAGAAACGTCAGTACCTTAAATACATACTTAACAATGAACTTACTGAAAATGTAGCTGTAATATAGACACAACTTGTTTCTAAATCACTGTATTTGCAGTAAATGTGTGTGTATCCTGTGGGCAACAAGCGTCAGATCACGCTAGCAGAGTGGAGCCGTCGCGGGGCCTCGCCACATGCGTGCCGTTAGCTTAGACTTTAATCACAATTACGTCTATTTTCTGCTTAATTACTCAGACTTAGCTACAAAATACAGAAATATTGTCAATATAAGATGGCCAATCTATTGTTTTAATCACATTCAACAGCTCATCGTTGACTTTAAACCGATAAAAGTATGCTGGAAGAAACGTGTACCCACCGGCCGCTAGCTGAGCCTCAACGAAAAGAGAGAGGAAGAGCCTGGCGCTGGATTACGTCACTTCCCTCACTGTGGTCTCCTTAGAAATAAAACATTGCAAAGGTATTTTGGCCACATCTAAGTTGAACTTTTTTAAAAAAAAATTTAAAAGGCTGTTAATTACACATTAATGAATTCATTATTTTGAAACACCATCACTCATTTAGCCCAGATTATTGTTAAATACTCGAACAAAGACAGCGTTGTAAACCGTATAAACAAGCTGAAAAAGCAGTTCAAGTCACTTTAAAAGTATAATTTCATACAGTATATACTTTATATTTAAAAACAGAGTGTAATTGCCGTAAGAAAGTGGAGTCCTTTGATACAGTCAGTGATTGAGTCATATCTTGAGTTTGCGCAAAGATAATGGACTGCAAAATGAAGCTTTACTGACACCTGCTGTTGTAAAGATAAATAAATTTCAGTGGAAATATGAACACAAGTGACAAAAGTACAAGTGTATAATTTCATTAACATTTAAAAAGCAGTGTGTTATATTTGTGGGCTACTTTACTTCACCTGCATGCAGTACATTTTCATATACTGTATAACATGAGTGTTTTATCGAACCAAAGCCTTTGTTTTGCATATTTCAATACAACTGCGTTGTGCACTCAGATGCACACTGAGTCATGCTGCTCTGCAAGCTGTGCAAAAGAGTGGGAGGCATATTCACCTCCTAAAGGTGTCAGTCTGCCTTTTTGGAAAAACCAGCAAAGCAGAACAGGAGGAAATCTATACTATTACATCATTACATTACATCCTTCCAGCCTTTTTTTTCTGGAAAGATTTGTGGCCTAATTTAATAGTTTTGTGTGTCCACTCCACTTGCTTCATTTGGGCAGGTAACAGGACACCATGCCATGCATTTGTTTCTCTGCAGGAGCAGCAACAGTATCAACATTATCATGTTCCACAGCACAGAGGTCTCCATGGTGAGGCATTGTAGCATTTTTCACCTGCTTCAATAGCAGATGGCTGTGGAGGACACTGAAGGTGTCTAAAATGACTGCAGTGGTGAAAACGTTGATTCCAGCCCGTCCTGTGGGCAAAGAGCTTCTCCTGTCTAACATCCCATTTCTGGACAGAAACAATCCAGATGTATACTCAACCCGTTTTCAGGAGGACTTCCAGTATTTTAAATCCAAGAAGGCAGAACCTGTTCCTCGGCCCAACCCAGCCACGGTGATCCACAAGGACCTGAAGCACAAGGAGTACCTGACGGACGCGATGATGTCCTACCAGCATCACCCATTGCCACCGGCTACCCACATCCCACAATGGACTAAGCTTCTCACCAATTTCAAGATGCAAACAGACCCCCGGGAGGCTACTTTCCTCAGCACCCAGTCCCAGCAGTACCAGCCCCATCCCTTCCAGCCCCCTCCTGCTCCTATCCGACCAACACCAGCCACCAAGAACATCCAGCGAGAGGCAAAGCTTCCAGAAAGCACCACCCAAGCTGCCTTCAATCCACACCACGGCAGCCCTTCAGTGAAAGCTACAGTTAAACATCTAGGTCTGTGACACCATTCTTAATTTCTTTTCAGATGTATTTGTGCCTTTTCTGATTAAAATGAAAAATCCACATTAGAAAATGGATTCAGTGCTGAGTCACATATGACTGACTTCAAATTTGTTTAGGGATTAACTCTTAAGAACAGGGTAAGCACTTCAAAAAATGTCAGCCTTTCAACTTTCAGCCTCATTTGCTTGTAATGAGTAACAGTCATGGGGTCTGTGTGTTCATTCGTGAAGAATGCAAAAAGTAATGTTTAACAACATTGTTTTAAAAAAATGCATTTCTCTGTTGAAGAGGGCTTCCCCACAATAAAAGGAGATGCACGCCTTTGCAACTTTGTCTCCCAATACAACAACACCTTTCAGGGAGCTCGGACGAGAGCCTCTCAGCCTGTGGAAAAGGTAATCTAGCAGCAGCTGTAGGATGTGAACCATGATGATCAAAGGTTTTTATACCTATATGGAGCACTACATAGCTGGAATGAAAGCCTACAGATCTCAGGGCAAACTGCTCTAATAATACAAACTGTTTTTTTCTGACGATGTTTTACAACTAAAAAAAATCCCTCTCACTTTGATGACTTAACAGTTACACTGAACTCTTCAACCTCATAGCTCATATACTATATTACATATCTCATTTGACTGTATCGACCGGTTTTAAAATTTGCACTGCCACATATTTCAACAAACATTGATGCCACTGTGCTTAAAACAACACCAAAAGGTCTAAATTACTAAAGAAAATAGAATAAACAAACTGTATTTTGAGGTAATTGTGCTTGGAGTACTTAAGTATTCCATTCGGCCATACTTCCACTCCACATTTTCAGGGAGAAATCTACTTTATCTACTACGGCTACTTCAAGATTGAGATTTTCCATCCATCCATCCATTATCTATACACCGCTTAATCCTCTGTAGGGTCGCGGGGGGACTGGAGCCTATCCCAGTCGACTCAGGGCGAAGGCAGGGGACACCCTGGACAGGTCGCCAGCCTATCACAGGGCTACATATAGAGACAAACAAGCACACTCTCATTCACACCTACAGACAATTTAGACTAATCAATTAACCTCAGCATGTTTTTGGACTGTGGGACGAAGCCGGAGAACCCGGTGAAAACCCACGCTGCACAGGGAGAACATGCAAACTCCACACAGAAAGATCCCAGGCGTCCTAACCGGGACACGAACTGGGGATCTTCTAGCTGTGAGGCGACGCTGCTAACCACCGAGCCACTGTGCAGCCCCGATTGAGATTTTACATTCAAAAAATTTGATCAACATATGAAATATTATGTTGATGATACAGGTTAAAAACAGCAATTTCTAAAATATGCTAAAGTTGCTTGACTAGCAACAACATGAAATGCTTTGTATGCAATTCTGCATCAGATATACTAAATCAAGTAACTAAATAAAGCAGCAGCCTTTTAGCTGCATGTGACTAGTAAGTACATTACATTACATTTATGCTAACGATACTCGTGTATTTTTTTGCTCAAACAAGATTTTGAAGCAATTCTCTACATTTTGAGTGTTTTAGTGTACACAAGGAGTCCAATTTTTTAATTCTGAGGTGCATTGTTACTTTCTCATTGGTTTACATTTCACGCTGTAGGTGCGAGTCATGACAAGTAGATGTAGTATGTACCCTCACTGATTTATTTTAAAAACTACAAGTGTAACCATCTTTATCTACAAAAAAGTGAACTGGAGTACCGGCACTATCAGCTGTACCTAGGCACAAACGTGACAAGGCCATTGGCCTTTTTATGAAGCTTTCCAGGAAATCAGTTTTATCAGCAAGAGACCGTGACTGTGACTGCTTTTTCCTACAGCGCTCCTCTCAGGTGCCTATGGGTGATCCTGTGAAGATCGTAGAAAGGCAGACGACCCACGCTGCGTCCTTCAGCCATCCCACAGTCTGCAGGTCTGCAACTCCTACATGGTTCAGTTTAAATCCTATACACACAGAAGTCAAGGAATGGAGGAAATCACGGCTATAGTGCCTCATACTGCCTTTTAGATCTGTTTTTAATCTCATTTACCTTGTCCTGGTTGTCAAGATTGACAATGGCGTTTTTAAGCTGACATCTGGTTGACACAGAGGCCCTCAATAATCACTTTTTTAAGTGGTCTAAAATGTTAAACTTCAGAACTATTCTTTGTCAAATTGTAGATTATCTGAAAGTGAGTTTTTCTCCACACAAACATTAACAGCAATGTCTGTGTTTTTGTTACAGGTCACCTGTTAAAAAGGTGAAAGAGTGTTTAAAGCTCAACCTTGGAAATTTCCCCAAGGACTCATGGTCCTCCACATCCAGAGAGGCTTTTCGTCACCACAAGCTCGGTGAGAGATGTTTTCTGTGATGTCCTGACAGGTTTTGTTTATTTGTTTTAGTTCTTGTTAGCTAACAATTTAGAGATATTGTCCCGGGGTCAGGCCTTCTTATGTATATTTTATAACAGGACATTGTATTAGCAAACTAAGCCTTATGATACCAACAGTCCAAATGTAAAATTCTTTGTTATTTTTGGTCACTTTGACATAAATGATCTTCATTCATTTTTGGTGTGGGGTATATTTGTGGAAATTGTACTGAGCTTAAATTAACTGTACTAGATAGTGTTTATAATGTTAATGGTTCCGTACATTTAAACACTTGACAGTTATTTTAAGTGTTTAAACATTACTGTTTGATGACTATATAATAAATAGCCTCTGTGTGATCTGTGGGGCTTCTTTAGCTATTTTAATCATATATTGCTTTCATGTTGCCACTAATGAATTTATTAAGTACCGGCAGTAAAGAAAATCCATTAAGGCACTAAATTAGTTTCACCCAGTGTTCACTACACTATATACACAGATTATTATAGATCAATCTCACTAAGATGATAATGCTACTAAATTAATTTATCTCTTTTATCCTTCCTGGATTCATCTATTTGTTTATTTCCCAGGAGATGCAGTCGTTCGGATTAAAAAGAACCAAAATTTCAGCGCCTTGCCCAAAGGAGACACTGATACTAAGCGAAACAAAGAGCAGATGTCAGTCACCACCAACAGAATGTCTTTCTCTGATGTGAGATAACAAACCTCCTACTTAGTAACTCTTTTCATATGTATATTATTACTGATACATAAAGTTACTTAAATCAAAAATATAAACGTTTTCACTTCAGGATGACCTTTGCACACACATTCCTATTTGATGTAGCTTGTTATGTTAAAAGTGTGATGTAGTAATCTGTTGTGCCATATTTAATAATGCTACAGCTGAACCACTCACAACGTCCAGTGTTCGTGTTTGGCCCTGACTTGATGACTAAAAGCCATGTACAGTTCAGCCCACCCAGTCTGTCAGGCCTGTACTACACATCTACAGCCAAAGAAGACTACAGCAAAAAGGATGGAGTGCGGACCAGACCAGTCACCCAGCGGCCGAGCAACATACTGAGTGGAAAAGGTGATGGACTGGTCCTGCTTATGTGCTTAAAGGGAGCTACATGCATCTGCTAAACGTTTTCAATCTCTTTGGCAGAACATGAGTTGAGAATCAGCACCACCATGGCTGACTTCCTCCCTGTGAAGACCTCTAAACAGACACCTAGACAGTCGCAGAATTCAAGGGTGAGGAATCCCAAAATGAAATTAAACATCAAACTCTCTACTCTACTGCAGCAGTTTTAATAGTGACAGTAGTGGTAATTTAAAGGTGGTAATAGTTGCTGTCATAGTAATAGCAGTAATAATATCAAAAACAGCAGTGTACAAATTGTATTATTATTTTTATCTTTAGTCAGTGCAATATTGATTATATTGTTTGTTTCTTTCTGTCATTAAAATAGAGCAACATCAGGTTTCCACTGGCCCAACAGCATTTCAGCACTACCACTAGTGAAAGCTACACAGCCAAACCCCTGACCCTGCAGCCTCCCTACAGCAGCCAGTTTGTCACTCACTTTGTCCTGCAGTGACCGAGAATCACAACTTGATCACTGGCTCGTTGCCTTGCTCCTAATTAAAGGCATAATGTCACAGCATGAGTCAAGACTAGTTTGCTGGAGTTTTTGCAGTTATGTTTGAAATATGCACAATATTACACACATCTGACACACTCTAGAATTAGTTTTTTTTTTGACAAGGTGTATAAACCTTTTTGTCAGTTATTAAACCCCAGTATTAAAAATGTTTTTAATAAGTGACTTAACTGAGAATGTGTTCTCACATAGTATCCTCAGAGGATGGTGAAAAAAGGCTGTATATAGTCAACTCCTTGAGCTCCTGCTTGAGGTAAATGCTTTCAGTGACCCGCTACAAAAGAAGTGTACTGTTGTCCTATTCACATGCAGCCCTTTAACCCTGATCCTCCAGCTCTTTAAAAATTATAAATCTTTTAAATGTGAAGCATGCATTCAACATAAGCCATTCTGTCACGTCATCTGTGTGTGCTGTGGGTTTGTCAATGAACTGCAGAGAAATTCTCATAATCTTTCTGGGCTGATAAATAAATAAACTTTTACCAAGAACAGTGCAGTGTGAAATGTTGAAGCAGTGTGTAAGTGCAGCTTTAGCAGTTAGGTGGCTTAAACATAAACCTTTAGCCTCGCTTGTCAGACAAGCCAGCCTCGAACTTGACTGTCCTGCTTCCAACCTGTTTACTCTGAGTCAATTGGTGAAGAAGGTGTTTTTCGCAGAAAGATTCTCATCCCCTCCTTCAAGCATGACTGACCACAAAACTCCACAAAAACAATCTATGTTGTAGCAATAACACAGCCTTGACCCAGAGATGCAGGCTCTGCTGATAAAAAAAGAAAAGTTGGCATGCAGGCAAGCAGATGTAAATAAACTGAATCTGGAGGTCATCAACCTGGTGAAAAGTCAGCAGTCCAGGTATGGACTGGAATGTTTCCTGGCCAATGTGCCCAGATTCAAGTCCAAGGGGTACAGAGATAATTAAAGCTGCAAGCAGCGTTGAACGGGCCCTCGCACACCCACGCGTGTCGGGACGCGGCGCACGTCCAGGTGTGGAGCATGTCGGGATGTGGCAGAAATTTAAAGGTGCTCAGACTCAGCTGACCAATTTCAAGGATTGCATCATAAACTTTGTGTCATGGCACAGTCACCATGTACATCAGTGGTGTCAAACTTATATTCATCCTTGGCCACATCAGCATCATGGTTGTCTTCAAAAGGTCTGTTGTAATTGTAAGACTTCATACATGTAAGTTCTCCTTTACATATTGTTAAATAAAGGTCTCTGCATTCAGTGTAGAAATATTGTGAATTTGTTAATATAAACGTAAAATATATGTTGGCATGTTGTTGTGTTGTTTTAACATATATATTATATATTTTAATTTGGGTCAAGACTAACTTTTTCACTAGTAGCAGTGATGCTATGAACTTTTTTGGTTGCACCAGCCAATGATTTTGTTGGCAAACCACACATCTTTGCTTTGGTTCAGAATTGCTACAGTTATTAATCCACATTCAAGAATTAATGGCTGTTTTTGTATAACTGACTTATGGTTTATTGATTTTCAGTGACACAAGACTTGATATTTGTCAAATATTTCATTCAGAAAATATATTCATTTTTGCACCAGTCATCTTCTGATATAAGTCATAAACTGGTCACAGGCTAAACACTTGCTGAACATGTGCTCATAGGTAACTCCTAAGTTTTACTGATGTTCCATAAACACCTCAGATATTCACAGTCATAATAAAGAATAAATATATCAATGCTGTAATGGTGTTGTATCAATAGCAGTCTGAGCAGCAGCATGGTCATTTATAGGAATGGTGATGATGTGTAGCAGTTGTGGTAGCAGCTGGAAGAAATACTTGTGTTTTTTCAAAATGTGGATTATATAAGAGTATGTATTTGCAAAGTACAATGAAAATAAATGTATTCCTACATTAAGAGGAAAGGAACATAAAGTCAAATTGTTGTATAAATACAGATGTGATGGAAATATAACAAAATTTTGTGTAAGTAATGTTATTAGGTATAACAGTATTGTTATAGTGACAGTGTGGAGCGGCTTATGATGTTTTACTGCAAGTTTAGTGTGGATGAGTCCTGGAGAGTTGGCTCTGTGAAGCAAAAGATGCATTCGTACATAACACAGGTGAATTAGGCCATTTGGCAGATAATGCATATCGATGAGTGGCAAATGGTTGTGATTTGCATGCGTGTGTGCATGGTAATGATGCTGTAATGGACTCTTTACATGTTAATAGACTGTGGACAATAGATTTAAATTATCTGGAGTTGTGAGAACAGAACAGGCCACAACAGGCTTTTCCTGTCAAGTACAGCAGGTTGTATTAGATGAGTAACATATGTAACTATGAACAGAACGTTAGTGTCTGTGTGTAGCGTAATTAATGGTTTAGTGAGGATTGAGGTATGAAATGTATGTGTAGAAAAATGGAAACGCAGATGGCTTTGTAATGAAATGAAATGTATCTATGATTAATGTGATGATATTATATTTAATCAGCATCAACTTTGTTCTCAGGCAAAAACCTTGTAATAGTATATGGTAGTATCTGTTTTTGTTTCAAGAAAAGATTATATGTGTAAGATAACGAATGTGTTGTGGTGTATGTAAATAATGACTTTATATTAGTAATAAAATTTGATAGAATTGTTTTTTGTATGATATTGTCAGTTTTTGTACATGATTTTGTGTTACATGATAAGGAAAGGGTAAAATTCCTGGATATTTCATGTAATTATTCATAGACTGATAGAATTGTCATGTATGAACATTTACACAGAAATTTTGGAGTTGTTGCCTATTGTTTGTTAATATTTCTAAAGTACGTTTTTAGAGGAGAGAAATAAATGTAGTGTAAACATTACAAGGATAAATGTTTTATAAGTAATAAAAACATATTGTAATTTATGTGGTCAGTTCTTTAGAATTTGTTTGTGGAAACATTAGTATGATAGAAACTCACACTTGTAGTTTCTCCAGCTAATGATGGTGTGTTTTGTTGGACTGGCATGTCTACATGATAAAAGGCAACTAATGACAGTCGTTATGCGCAGGTTTCAGTATCTACTGCAGTGTGATGGGGCTGTTCGTTAATTAGCATGTGATTGGAGGACTGTCTCAAAGCCAAGGATGCATGTGGCAGGAGAACTTGACAGTGACTATAGTTTACAGAAAGGAAATGAAGTGATTCTGTGAACGACATATTTTTGGATTTCTAAAATACTTTCAAATGAAATGTAAAGTTCCATTAGTGAAAGACATAATTACTTAATGTCAATTTCAAATGAAAACTTAATGTAGAGAACTGTAGCAGACAGATGTGGCAACACAGCTGAAAAACAAGAGTTTGTGTTGGTTGGAGCAGTGTTGAGGGATATCACAATTTAATATGTGATATATGGCAGAGTAACTATTGAAACGGACAGTGAGAAAACAGTAAAAGGAAAAAAGTGAACATATAATAATAATAATCAAAATGAAAGTAGATCATCTTAAATTAAGAAATTATCTGTTTGTGAATTATTTGGTTTCTGTTGAAGCATTCCACATTCATCCATCTGTGGACCCTCCCTCCCCAATCCTCCTGATGTGCGGCAGTTGTTAGACCACGCCCCTTCCTGAGTGTATAAGTACACCTGTTACAGATGGAGAAGTTGTCTTTCGGTAAATTGTCCGAGAGGCTCCACGTTGATCATCACACACCTGAGACTTTTTCAGTTTCACTGATTGTGAAGTTTTGCGTGTTTACTAGATCAGGGATACCTGTTCTTCTTTTCTTTTCTGTGTTTTTCTGGAGCATTTTTTTTTTATATCCAGGTGAGTGTATTTTCTCTATTATGGTCGTGGTTTTGAACATGATAATCTGTTGTCTACAACAGTATATGTCATGATTAGCTGAGGCCTATTCCTAACTGGGTGTGATTTATATGTATCTATAGCGGATGTATAAAGTAATTATTTATCTGTTGTGTTTTGTAGATGGCTCGTGGCAAGTCCCATCGTCGTTCTCAGGCAGCAAAGAGGAGGATGGAGATGCGCCGCACTCTGCCTGTGGAGAGCCCAAAGCCTGGCCATGCCAGTGATGCACGTATGTATTTAATATGAACATGGAACATTTTTTTGATATTTGATACATATGTGATATCATACTTTGTGTGTCATATATTGTTATCATATGCCCCTACATCTGTACGATATGATTTTTGAAGAAGAGGTAGTTAATATTTTGCTGTTCTGTGTGTTAACAGGCCGCGGTACTGGTTACCGTCATGCTGTGCGGAAATGGCCAACTTCAGTGGTGACTGGACGGAGCCACAAGTTGGTCATTCCAGCTGAGTCACCAGACAAGAAGGTATTAATATTGGATAGTTGAACACAATTGTATTAACTATTTGAATTATACAAATGTATTGATATTTTTAACTATATTTTTTAATCAAAAATTTATTTTTAATATGTTACAATATATATATTAGTATGATTTTTAATGTTGCTTTGTCTTTTCTTGTAGTTTGTTCTGCTTGTAGGTGACTCCCATCTACGAAGTCTGGCCGATGGGTTTGTGGACATGCCAGAGGGGGGCCTGTCTTTTGCGGTCATGTCCACGCCTGGGGCAGCAGCAGCCGAGCTGAGGGCTGAGGTGCTGAACGCTGTTTTGCCACGGACGCCCGACGCCGTCTGTCTGCTTGCCCCCAGCAACAACCTCACATCCAGCCAAACCATCGGAGAGGCCTCGACTGACTTTGCCAAACTGCTTACCAGTGTCTGCAACCTCCATCGTAACGTAAGTATATTAGCCTGTTTTGTTGTGAAAATGTATGTGCTATGATTCCTGCAGTAATATATATGTTTATGTGGGAATTGAGTAAATTATAAATAGCAACAATTGTGTTTTACAGGTGGTGGTGCTGGACTTTCCTCCACGTTTGACTGTTGATGTCAACCTGCAGCAACATTTTCATCAAGAGTTTCATCGTGTGGCTACATCTATGGGTAATTACAATAATATTAGTTAGAAACATGTTTATATATGCTGTATAAACCATAGGCAGATATAATGGCTACATTGTTTTTATGATAGTACATATGAGTTGTTGTATATTGTTTGTAATACATGTTTTTTCTATGTTTGTCTCTCAGATGTGAAGTACTACTCTACTGTTGAATACTTCCCCATGAGTAATCTACAACTGTGGGCCAGGGATGGTGTAAGTATATTACGATGTTTTCTGATGCCGAATGTGAAATTGTAGTTTTACCAAGATACCAAAATTATAGTTTTTTACATATCGTACATACAGTAGAATATGATGTTAACTGTATGTGGGACTCTTTCTGCAGGTACACCTGTCTGACACTGCAGGGATGCCTATCCTGTCTCAGTTGCTGTGGTTTGCTTCGTACATGGTAAGCCTTTGAGACATTTAAGTGACATTTCTATCTTGTAATTTTGTGTGTGTGTTTGTTGTATTTTGTTGATCATCATGCATGTGAATGTTTGTTATACATGCACTGTGTTTGTGTATATGTGAACCATTTTGTCTGATGTGTGGATGTGTTTTGTAGGTACTTCAGCCACCACCCCCCAAGCCACAGAGTCCACCTAGTTCATCTCAGCACAGATTCACCACGAGACTGGTTGTTAAAGGAGAGGTCGCCAAGCCACGTCCACCAGTCAACCCCTTTGAGTGGACACGTGTTAGACGTGGCCAGAAGGTAAAAAAGAGTTCTTTATGATTATGTAGTGTGTCAATTTAAATCAAGTGCTTTGTATACAATAACTGTCAATAGCGAGCTATTGTCTGACATATACTACTTTACTTCTTACATTGTAGAGGAGTCAGCCAGCTGAACTGCAGAAGACCCAGGGTCTGCTTTGCAGAAGGAGGCCGCTTCAGCAGCAGGTTTGTTATGCTTGTATTTTGTTGCAGTTTCAACATTAAAACATGCTTATTGACTATACTTGTATGGTTTGATGTTGACAAACAAAGTTGTAAGCATTGTCTTTCTTCATTTGTGTTATAGGTTCAGTTGGAGGAGTGTTCCATTCCGGTAACTCCTAGCAGGTTTACTGCCCTCTTGGATGTGGTGGAGGATGCTCCTACATCACATCCAGCCTGCCTTCCAACCAGCACAGCTGTTAGACAACACAGAAAGGTATTGTACTTGCAAATTTAAGCTGTATACATTTGCATGAATGATATCCTGTTTCCCAAAAATGCCAACATGAGTACCATTTATTTTTATTAGAAGCCACGTGTGGAACACAAGCAGAGGACTGCTGCTTCCAAGAGGAACCTGCCACAGCAGCAGGTGAGACATTTGATCAAGTCAATTTTTGAGACATTTGGATTTGTTGTTGATCTGGACATATCTTTGAATTGATGAAAATGCCCATGCTTTTTTGTATTGACTGTATATCAAATGTCATTGTAGGTGGAGCCAGGTCCAACAGTTGGCAAGGTGTGTTCCAGGAGATCACCTAGCAGTGCTGCAATGGTGTCTATGACACAGGAGGTTGGTAAAGTGTTATTTTTATTTCATTTGATGACAAATATTTGTCATACAGAACATTTTGAACAATGCACATAATTTCAATGTAGGTATTGTTATAAAACACATGCCTTCTGTTATCTCATTTGTGTTCGTAATTAAAGACACATGTTTGATATGCTGTTCATTGAATGTGTTGTTTGCTAGGTGGAGCCACTGACAGTTCTTGTGGACACGTCTTCCATGCCACTACCTGCAAGGGCTGTGCAGGTGGCTGCGAGGGAGGATGGGGGTGCCACATTGACCGCCGTTGACGTGTCCATCAAAGGTAAAAGCGATGTTTTACCTAAAAGTTGCGTTTGTTTGCACAAGGCACAGTTGCCTGTTGTTTGTGGCAGTCATGTGAGGAATGCAGCTTTGACACATGATGTCAATTCATTGACATCAAGTAGTGTTGTGGCTGCAATCAAGCATGTGATTGCTCCTGTGTGTACATGGCAGCAGGCAGACATAGATGAGATATGTAAAGAAGGGAGCAAACTAGCCTCGTGTGTAGTTAAGGAAAGCCAGCCAGCTGTTGGTGCACACAAGTTGATAGGGCATCACAGTGTGTTTGATAGGCAGTGGAAAGTAGAGTTGGGTGTTCCAATGTATAGGCGCTGTGACGTGACAGAAGTGGACTCATTGTTGTTTGACAACATGAAAGAGTTGTTGATGAAGTATGGCATGTGTTTGTTAAATGTGCATGGTGCAGTTTTTGCAGTAATTCATCATGGAGATTTTTTTGTTATGGTTCATTGTGGCACATGTGATGGCAATGGCATGCCTTCTAGTACTGGTAGAGCTGTAGCTGTTTACAGCACATCCTTTTGTGATCTGATGCTTCATGTCATGAAAGTAATTTGTGCGTTAGAGCCTAAGTGGTATGGTATTAGTAGCATTACTGTAGAGGAAAGGCAACTTGAGGACAGGGGTTCAGTTGTAATCACAGACAGTGCTGTAGAAACTGAAGTTGAATCTGTAGTTGGCACTTCTAGGTGTGAAAGTCTGGTCAGGTCAGTCAGGGGTTCGTTCCACCAGGGGGACAATAGGTTTAAATATGGTGGTGTTCAGTGCATGGCTATAAGTTTAGCAGCTATAGCAAAGCATAGATATGACAGTGTGTTCTTGTGGCAGTCTCAGACTGTTGATGAGGTTGTAGTTGTAGGTGACAAGTTGTACACTTATGTACGGGAGATTCAGACAATTAGAGGTGGGTTTCAGTACCTTAGTGTGTCCGATTTGCCAAAGCAGTATGTTATTGATGGACACATGTTTGAGTTTGAATACGGTGACTATGTCACTGGTGATGTTGATGCTGTAAATAGAGAACTCATTAAAGCAGGTGTACTTGTAACTTTGAAAAATGGATTAAAAAAGATGTTTTCTAAATATGACACATGTTTGTTGACTTTGCAAAGCAACACGTGTGCAATTATTAGTGGCGAGGGGCAGTATGCATTTTTTGACTCTCACGCACGCAGTGTAGATGGAATGTTTGATGAAGGTGGCTTCAGTGTTGTTTTGTATTTCAATAGTCTTAAACAGGTTTTTAAACATATACGAAAATTGGCACATGGTATTGCAAAAACGCAAAAAGTGTTTGAGATAGCAGGTGTTCGTGCTGTGTTAAAGAATGCCCCAGTGTTAAACAACGAGTTGGTCATTCCTTCTGCATGTGCAGCAACTGACGACCGTGGGTGTAGCAGTAGACAGAAGTGTACCATGCTACCAACATTTGGTATCACAAACAGGGGAGGTCTTAAACGTCCCATGTCAGTGCAGTGTGGTACATCAAAGAGGCTTAAATGCATTGATGTCAGTGACGTAGATGTTGTTTTTGTTAGTGATGCGACAAATAGAACGCAATTGTTCAATCCTCTTTGTCATGATGTTGCACAATCTTTGTGTTCACAGTTGAACGTAGACTGTGAAAAACTGGACATAGTACATGATGATGTTGGTCAGTTGGGCATTCCATGTCACAATGATAGAATAGTTGCTGATGGAAATTGTTTCTTTAGAGCAGTAAGTCAAGCAGTTAGTGGTACCCAGAAATACCACAAAAAACTTAGGCTAGCAGTTGTCAAGTTATTGACAACCAATGCTGCAGCATATAGGAGTCTTTTGAGGAGTGAGTATTCTTCTATGGCAGATTACCTGGCAATTTCAAAAATGCGCTTTGTTGGCAGTTGGGCTACAGAGCTTGAGATTCAGGCTACGGCAGATTGTTTAGGGGTAAATATATTTACCTATTATCAGGGTCGCTGGTTTGAATATAGTTCCAAGAATACATTGGTAAGCAATCAGGCAATATATGTGGAAAACAAAAATGGTAACCATTATGAGACTGTTGTTTGTGTTCAACAACCTCAAACGCAAAGTTGCTATGGTTACTGTAAAGTCAATTTGGTTAGTACTACAGGGTACAATTTTAGACGGCAGAGTAGAAAGAGAAGTTGTGTTACTAGTATTGGCAATGTGACTTCAGGTTCAAGTTGTATAGTGGATCCTGTTAAAGAATATTCTTTGTCAAAGTACTTGAAAAAGAAAAAGAATTTACAGTGGAAAGTTGCATATGACAATGATGTGTTGTTTAGGGAGAAAGAGAAGAAAAGGTTGAGGAGCACATATATGGACAATGAATTGCAAAGGGACAACATTAAGTACAGGAATTGTGCCTTATATAGAGACAATATGAAGCATAGGGAACAAGTACAGACGAGGAGTAAAAGAATTTATGAGTGTAATGAGCTGCATAGGGAGGACATGAAGCAGAGAAGTAAGATTAAGTATCATGACAATGAAAATCACAGGCAGAATGTAAAAGCAATGAGCGTCAAAAAGTATTCTGAAAATAAAACCCACAGGCAGAAAGTAAAAGCAATGAGCATTGAAAAGTATTCTGAAAATAAAACCCACAGGCAGAAAGTAAAAGCAATGAGCATCAAAAAGTATTCTGAAAATGAAACCCACAGGCAGAAAGTAAAAACCATGATTATGAGTAAGTATCATGGAAATTCTGACTATAAGAATCATGTTATTGCATGTAACAAGCAGCGGATTAAACAAATATCAGAGAAAGCACAACACTTTAATTTTGTTATGGACCAGTTTTTAGAGAAAGTCAAATATGGACCAGATTTCGTGTGTTGTGTTTGTCATAGATTATTGTTCAGACATCAAGTTATGCACTGCAAAAAAGATAGTTATAACAGCAGAAAAGACATAGCTTCAATTGCAGATACATGTATTACTGAAGATTATCTTCACAAATGTAATGAAGATTGTGTAGTGCCATGTCTATTGTTGAATACAGCTAGAAGTCAGTTGTGGATCTGTTTTACTTGTCATCGTAAGGTCAGTCAAGGAGAAATGCCTGCTGAGTGTGCAGTCAACAAATTGGGACTTGATCAGATTCCACCAGAATTGGCCTGTTTAAATAGTTTAGAACAACATTTGATTGCATTAAACATTCCGTTTATGAAAATGTTAGCCTTACCAAAAGGTGGGCAAAATGGAGTGCATGGACCAGTGACATGTGTTCCAGCAAATGTTGTACAGACAAATAATTTGCTGCCCCGTTCAAATATGGAAGGCTCTTTGTTGCCTGTTAAATTAAAACGTAAATTAACGTATAAAGGACATTATGAATACCAATTTGTTGATACTATGCACATAAGGCAGGCATTGAAATATTTGAAAGAAGTAAATAAGCATTATAGAGATGTAGAATTTAATGAAGAATGGATTAATGCATTTTGTATGGAAGAGGATAGTGAGGTTGTTGCACGTGAAACTGATAAAGTAGAAAGTGTTGAAGCATCAGCAGATGTTGACGATGAGCTGTTGCATGATCGACAGCACCATTGTATGTTTCAGGATACGTGTCTCATGCCTGTTGACATTGGTCAGGAAGCACTGGATCAGTATTTTGATGATATTTTAAATCTGGCCCCAGCAGAAGGGAATAATCCCGTTAAATTACTATCTGATCAAACCAATGAAGCCAAATGCTTTCCAGTATTGTTTCCACAGGGCTGTAATACGTATCATGAAATTAGGAAGCATCGGTTAACATTGTCACGGTATTTTAATAACCGCATTTTAAATGCTGACGGTAGGTTCGCTCAGAATGTTGAGTATATTTTCTATGCTCAGTACATGTCTGAAGTTGAACAGGTTGTTTCAAACGTATCTATAGCATTACGGAAAGGCACAGGTGGTAGTAAGTCCCACAAGCTTGGTAAGGATGTGTTAAGTAATGTTGAGTCCTTAAAGGAATTGTTGCAGTGTGATGATGGGTATAGGTTTTTGAAACCTATTAGAGGTACTCCAGCATTCTGGCAGGGAGCACAGCGAGATTTGATGGCGTGTGTGCGTCAGCTTGGTGTACCCACGTGGTTTTGTTCATTTTCCTCTGCTGATATGCGTTGGAAAAATCTTCTTAATAGTATTTTGAAACAAGAAGGTAGAGCAGAGACTGCTGAAGGGTTAGAGTGGGCAGACAGATGTGAACTGTTGCGTCGTAATCCTGTTACTGCGGCACGAATGTTTGACTTTAGGTGGCATATTTTTCTAAGAGAAGTTCTTATGTCTGCATCCCACCCAATTGGTGAAATTAAGGATTACTTTTACCGGGTGGAATTTCAACAGCGAGGCTCTCCACATGTACATTGTCTGTTTTGGATAGACAATGCACCAATAATAGATAGAAACACTGATGCTGAAGTGACTAATTTTATTGACAAATATATTACATGTGAGCTGCCATCAGACGATGATGATTTATTGGAGATTGTGACATCTGTCCAGCAACATTCAAAACGACATTCTAAGACTTGTAAAAAGAGAAACACTGTTTGCCGTTTCAATTTTCCTAGGCCAGCATCAGTGAGAACTTTCATATGTCGTGCTGAAGATAGTGTAAAAATGTGTACTAAGTGTGTAGATGAGAAAGGTAATCCTGTGAAGTGTGCATGCATAATGCCAAAAAAGAGAGCATCAGATATCCTGAGTAAAGTCAAGAAGGCACTGTCAACTGAGAACAATAGTTATGAAAGTTTGGAGGATTTGTTTCAAAGTTTAGGTATTAGTCAAGCTGTTTTCGAGGAGGCTTATAGACGGTGTGGTCGTACAACACAAGTTGTCTTGAAAAGGCAAATCAATGAGGTTTGGGTAAATCACTATAACAAGTCGCTGTTAAAATGTTGGAATGCAAATATCGACATACAATATGTGGTGGATGCGTATGCATGTATTGTATACATTATTTCTTATATTTCTAAGGCTGAAAGAGAGATTGGACTGTTGTTAGGGAATGCTCAAAAAGAGGCAAAAGATAAGAATTTGAGTGCAAAAGATGCATTGAAAAATCTGGGCAGTGTTTATTTGCACAACCGAGATGTGTGTGCACAAGAAGCAGTGTATAGGTTAACAAATAATATGCATTTAAAAGAATGCTCTCGAAAAGTTGTCTTTATTCCAACAGGTGACAATGTAGTTAGAATGAGTTTGCCTTTAAATGTTTTAAAACAAAAGGCATCTCATGGTTGTAATACAGAAGACATGTGGATGACTAATTTAGTGGATCGATATAAGAATAGGCCAGAGGAGAGTGTTTTTAATGACATGTGTATGGCAACATTTGCATCAGAATATCGTATTCTGGCTAAAAATGAGAAATCTCTGACCCGGATTACATTGAAAAATAATTGTGGTTTTGTCACAAAAAGAACACGAACCAAACCAGCGGTTGTGCGTTACGTGCGCTTTTCTGAGACCAAAAACCCAGAATTATTTTATCAGAGCATTTTGCAACTGTTTTTGCCATACCGTACAGACATGCAGCTAAAACCTCCTAACTTTGAAAGCTTTCAAGACTTTTACAATAACGGTTATGTGAGGTTTAGTGACAGATCCACACATTCAGTCAAGTCTGTTGTGGATAAAAATAGAATTTCATTTGAAATTGAGGCAGATGAATTAGATAATATCCAAAATGCAGTAGACAGTGACGGAATATTAGAAGATGCCTGGTGCGAGTTGTGCCCAGAGCAAGAGCTAGATCGTTTAGAGTGTAAAGAACTATGTAAAGACAAAGGGCAGACACTAGATGAGCATGTAGAATATATTCCTGATTTGGCAGTTGATAAAAGACAGATTTCTCATTTGGAAAAGAGAAATATCACCATGTGCCGAAACGATGGACTTGCTTTGATTAGATCTTTGAATGACATGCAGCTGTCTACATTTTATCAGATACGTCAGTGGTGTTTAGATAAAATAGCAGGAAAAAAGCCAGATCCTTTGCATGTATTTATTACAGGTGGTGCAGGCACTGGTAAAAGCCATTTAATAAAAGCTATTCAATATGAAGCCACAAGGTTGTTGTCAGTGACGTGTCGGCAGCCAGACAACATTTGTGTTCTATTGACAGCTCCTACAGGGATTGCTGCATACAATTTGCATGCAGCAACTATACACAACTCACTTTGTATAGGAAAAGATGTGCGCTTACCGTACACACCTTTAGGTGAGGAACGGCTAAATTGTTTGCGTGCTAAATATGCTGATCTGCAGATTTTGATAATTGATGAGATCTCCATGGTAGATCACAAACTGTTAGTTTACATCCATGGAAGATTAAGGCAGATCAAACAAAGTGGTGACTATTCCCCTTTTGGGAATGTCAGTGTTATTGCTGTAGGTGATTTTTATCAGTTGCCACCTGTTAAAGGGAAACCCCTGTATATTGATAATGCTGGAGTAAACTTATGGTCTAGTCTTTTTAGTGTTGTACAGTTGACAAAAATAGTTAGGCAAAAAGATGCTGTGTTTGCAGAGATGTTAAATAGGATTAGAACTCGGTCCAAACACACTGAAATACTGGACAGTGACCTACAAATTTTAAAAGGTTGTGAAACTGGTGAAGTCAGCTCAGCTTTACACATTTTTGCAACAAATGAACAAGTAAATGAGCATAATATTACACAATTATGTAAGACTTGTCCTGAATATGTTGACATTGATGCATTAGATTTTACGCATAACAACAAAACAGGCAAGCTTGAGTTGATGAATGGCCATCATTCCAAAGCATCAAATACATCTTTAGAAGAGACTCTGCTTCTGGGCAAAGGTGCCAGGGTCATGTTGGTTAAAAATGTTGATGTCATGGATGGTCTTGTTAATGGGATTTGCGGTACTGTAACTCACATAGTGACCTCTGACACTAAAAAGTTTCCTCTGAAAGTGTATGTGAAATTTGACGATGCTCATGTTGGTGCACAAAGGAGGAAACAATCATCTAATGTGTCAGTAGATTTAGTGGGTTCAACAGCTATCGAGCCACATGAAGAAAGGGCTACCAGTAAAGGTGGAATGCGCCGGCAATTTCCATTGAAACTTGCCTGGGCTTGTACAGTCCACAAGGTGCAAGGCATTACTGTTGATAGTGCTGTGGTTTGTCTTGACAAAATCTTCTCAGCAGGACAAGCATATGTGGCGCTTAGTCGTGTTCGAAGTTTGTCAGGATTGGTTATTCAACATTTTGAACACAAACGCATATATTGTAGAGATGACGTTAAGGATGCCATTCAGAATATGCCACAATTTTTAAATGAAAGCAGAATCAATCAAATAACTGACCAGTCTTTTACTGTGTTTTTAATGAATATGCAAAATCTAATTGCACATGTGACAGATTTGGCAATGTGCACACAGCATTTACAGCTTAACTGTATTGCTGTAACAGAAACATGGCTTTCTTCTGCCTCCTCATTAAATACAGTAAACATTAATGGCTACAATTTCAATCACTGTCCTCGACAGTTATCTTACAATAGCGACAACCCAGCACTAAAAGCATTGCAAGGCCAACAGCATGGTGGAGTAGGTATTTATAGTGTAGATAGTGTGGCATATGATGTCATCCAAGTACCACACATGAATTTGGAATGCTTGGTCTACAACTATGGTACCTATGACATACTGGTAGCGATCATATATCGACCACCATCCTATCCCATGTCTTTGTTTAAAGAGCAGCTTGGTAAGTTACTTGATTGGCTAGATCCACTAAGTAACACCATTGCCATCATGGGAGATTTCAATGATGACATTTTGAAATCATCAACAATCTGTTCATTTATGACAGATAAAGGGTACGTTCAGCTGGTGACACAACCCACAACAGAACGTGGCACATTAATTGACCATGTGTATGTGAAAACAACACATTATGAAGCAGAGTCGGTAGTGTGGCCCACCTACTTTAGTGACCATGAGGGTATAGTTTGTTGTTTTAAAAGACAAGTCTAAGTTAGGACATGAAACTGAATGTGATTGACAAACAACAGAGCAAAACTTTGTACTTTAAGTAATTTAATTTTAACTTTTTATATTTTCTACTAATCATAATTATTAAATTGGAAGTATTTATAGGAAAGACGTTTCTTTTCCTGCATTACAACAGCATTTAAAACCAAAAAAAGAAAGATTATAGCACTTGTTCACAACAGCACTCATACACAAAATAGCACTTATTATATACTCAACACTTAATGACATATATCAATACAATTATATAAAATAAATAACTAAAATGAACAAATACATGCAAATTCATTAAAAATACAAGTGCTTTCTGTAAAACTGTACAATTTGGCACCAATACAAAATGAACCCACCCACATGCTGTTGTAATACAGGTTTTGCTTTACTTTCCATGTATTGTCAAAAAGCAAAAGGCGCTGGTAATGGTACTCCTGGTTTAACTGGGATAGGGTTCAATTCCCTGCGGTGTCCTGCTGATTACTTTGACATACAAATGATTGCTAAATGTAAAATGTATGTAATGCAAATGTTACTATAAATTCTTTTCAACTACTTAGATCTACAAACTCAAATTAGCAACTTGAAAGGTAAATCTAAAATGCAAGGCCCAAAAAAGTTTTGGTCTCAGGAGATCAGGAACAGTGTAGCCAAGACAAGGCTGCTCTCACCAGGCTACTGTGAGCGCTGACCTCCTGGCTGTAGATGTGTAATCGAGACAGTAGTTGTGTTTTGGTTATTGTTGTAGTGTTTTGCACTTCAGGGTCACCACTAGTTAATGTTGTAGTGTTTTTGAATGTGCACTTGTGTTTAGTTATTTGTTGATGTGATATGCACTTCAGTGCCACCGTACATACTGGCTGCAGCAGGCAACTGCAATGTACCACCAGTTCTACATAGATTGATCCAGGTTGAAATACAGTGATTTTTCTACCATGACACAAACTGCAAACTCCATGGTAGATCACAAACTGTTAGTTTACATCCATGGAAGATTAAGGCAGATCAAACAAAGTGGTGACTATTCCCCTTTTGGGAATGTCAGTGTTATTACTGTAGGTGATTTTTATCAGTTGCCACCTGTTAAAGGGAAACCCCTGTATATTGATAATGCTGGAGTAAACTTATGGTCTAGTCTTTTTAGTGTTGTACAGTTGACAAAAATAGTTAGGCAAAAAGATGCTGTGTTTGCAGAGATGTTAAATAGGATTAGAACTCGGTCCAAACACACTGAAATACTGGACAGTGACCTACAAATTTTAAAAAGTTGTGAAAGTTGTGTTATTAATTTAAAAATCTGTGAGTGAGATGTTATCTGTTCTATTTTTGTCTGTTCTGTTATCAGTTTTAAAAATCTGTTTTAATATTGTTATATTACTGTATTATTGAGTCGCTATTATTGACCATTATGCCTGTTGTTGCAAATTTGCAACATACCCAAATTTCTATTTATTTTTTGTGCTATAATCAAATTAACAATCTCAACCCTCATGTGACACCTACATAAAGGCAAAAACACAAAACCAATTTTTTAATATACTTGTATATAAACTCAGGCGTTAAGGGGTTAAACAATATTATATAAGGTGTATCGTAGGAGATCCCTGCTCCATCTATCCATCAGTTTGGGGATTGTTGGCCTGAAAATATTGAACACTGCTGGCATAAGCAGTAGCAATAGTAATAATAATTTATTGTTATTATACATATCACAAGTACATGTCAGCCAAATAACCATGCACATTTAAATTAAAAACATGAATCTGTGAATCATTCTAATAGCTCAGTGTTGGATGCAAGATTTATATTTATAAATGGCAGTGACACGCCACCATGTACCTTGGACATATTTAAACTAGTTTAAAAACTAATTTTTTTTCATGATTTAAAGAAAAGACGAAGAAGACATAATCATTTGTACCTATTCCAGCCATAGGCAATCATATTGACCGCACATGAAATGAAGTGGGAGTTGCCCCCTCAGCCCCTGTGAAATGGGACAAGGAACAAATGATTGAGTTTTGGGAGTGATCCAGATCAGTGTCTGGATCTGGGAATTTTTAAAAAGATTTTTAACATTGGGAGTGTTAGAAAGCCCTGCAGTGCCACCTTGTGGTAGGACGGAGCATATATATGCACATATATAGCACAAAGATATTGACTGTTTTTTAAGTATACTTTGTCGTTGGGAGATTGTGTTGGGGTGGACTGGAGCTCCTTGGCAGAGATCTATGCTCTCTGGGTGCTTTTCTAGCTACAATCTGTGATGATATGAATATTGACGAATGTATAATTAAACTAGTTGAAATACATATTTGATATATCGTTGTTTGTACAGTTTTTCTCCATTGGTTTGGCTCATTTCTCGAAACTGAAATTACATTCTCAAAACAGCATGGACAAACGTCCAAACTACTTGGCAATTGTTCACAACAGACTGGAATTTCTCCTTCATTTCATCAAATTGCAAACATCTTAGTACTGATCTCGATGTCTCAGTACATCTTTGCAAATGATTTAGTACAGGTAGCCTTCATTTAGCACAATTTCCAAGTGAATAGATCTTGTTGATCTAAACTGATTGTTGACTTCTCAGTCTGATGGTTGTTCAGTCCAAAACATGTCAGCATCATTTCATTGTGTAAGTCATCACATGCACAATAGTCTGTTCAGTTGTCAGGATTAGTCATGAACATACGGTGGCCAGGAGAGGGACGGTGAGGACAGCTTTATTTACAGCACTGTAGGCTCCATATAATGTTCCTTGTTTTTTGTTTATGTGTTTATATTACAGTATGTTATGCTGTATAGATTTTCTTTTTACTCTGATGTATGAAAGTTACTTTATGTGTGTCTTGCAGTTTTCTTGATAGTTTACACACATTTTCTGAAAGCATGCCTCATACTTTCAGAACTCTGCATACAAATCAGAAAACACACACACAATGAGCAAAAGCCCTCAATTCTCCTTCAATTGAAACTTTACATTCAAAATGATGTTATTACTTCTCAAAATGCTATTTTGTTTTCAAATGACACAAACCATTATATGAATAGACATTTATCAGAGTGCTCACACAATGCCAAAGGGACGATGAATTTTGGAGGCACTGACTATTTATATGAGAATAGAATTTAGTTTTGACCAGTCGTGTGAACTGTTTTGGGAGAGATATGAGCTTTTGCAAGTGAACCATGGTGTTGTGCTGAACCATCCAGGTTATTTTGGCAAAAGCACCAAGAGTGTTGAGAACGTCTGGTCTGTTTCAAGAAATGAGCCAAAGCAATTGAGAATAGTCAGTGCATTTTTGGTGGCACTGACTATTTATATGAGAAAGAAATTTAGTTTTAAAACATGAGTGAAAGGTTTTGGGAGAGATATGAGCTTTTGCACGTCAGCTTTATATATATATTGCTTACATTGCAAAGTTTGAAGCAATGATACCTGCAAATATACTGTCTTTAAGTTCCTGTTACCAATCGGTGGTGTTATGACTATGACTAAATTTTAAAATGTGGATGTGTTCAGAAGTGGACTCTTGTCCAGCACATGAAATTTGGGCCAGATCGGATCATGTACACCGTTTGACGACCAGTCACAGTTTTCTCCATGAATCATCATCAACATCTTGAGGCTTATGTCACCAAATTTCAGTTGAATACGGTCAACCAAATAATAATTGGACATTAAAATATATTGAAACAGAGGAATTTTTCTACAATGACACAGACCTGCATTTACACGATTTGAACAGTAGGTGTCAGCGTTGCACCATTTATCTGGATTTAATCCAGAGCTGCTGACAATGGTAAAAGTACATAAAGGTCAGAGGGCCACCACGGTCACATCCTTTGACTTTTGTGGAAGATTTTGATAACTTTACATCTTTAAGGCCTGTTGTATATACTGGCCAAATTTCAGGATGATATCACAAAGTATGGAGCAGTGGTAAGGACAAATGAGAATCCTTTTACCACTAGGTGACGCTATGACTATGACTAAATTTTAAAATGTGGATGTGTTCAGAAGTGGACTGTTGTCCAGCACATGAAATTTGGGCCAGATCGGATCATGTACAGCTGAGATATAAACACTTTAGTAGTCATGGCGAGACATCGAAGTTCGCCACCCCGCCACAAACACACTGTTTGACGACCAGTGACAGTTTTCTCCATGAATCATCATTAATGTCTTGAGGCTTATGTCACCACATTTCAGATGAATACGGTCAACCGACTAATAATAGTACATTAAAATGTAAAAATTGTCATTTCCTGTTGCCAGGAGGTGGCGCTATGACTGTGGATGAATATTGTCATATGGATGTGATCAGAGCAGGACTATGATCAAATGTGTAAAGTTTGAAGCAGATCGGAGCATGTAAAGTCTATTTAGACAGTACTTGAAATTATATGGCGAAACATCAAAGTTCAGGAGGCCGCCACGCCCACGCCCTCAGACTTTTGCGGAGCGTTTTGATAACTTTTAATCAAGAAGCCCTGTTGTATATACTGACCAAATTTCACCTGTCTTGGAGTTACCCTGTGTGCGGTTATAGCTTTTGAATATGACCATAAATCAAAAATATAAAGCAAAATGGCGGACTTCCTGTACATTTTTACTGATGGATTGATTAGGCAATTTTGTTTGTCTTGTCTTGGTGCACATGTGTACCAAATTTGGTAGGTGTACGTGAAACTAGCCGTATTAACTCCCATAGAACCCAATTTTCAAGGTGGCGCTATAGAGCCATTTTGCCACACACATGTGCAACTCCTATTAAATATAAAATTTTTCGCCGCTTCTGATGTGTTTGCAAATTTTCGTGAGTTTTTGAGCGCGTTTAGGCCCTCAAAAATGCAGTTCTTTCGTCAGGAGAAAAATAATAATAATAATAAAAACGAATACAAAACCAATAGGGTCCTACGCACCGTTGGTGCTCGGGCCCTAATAACTGAATAAATAAATATGAAAAAAACAAAAAGGTGGTGTAATATTAGATTAATCTCCAGAATACACTAGACATTTTGCATTTGTTGCACCAAGAAACATACCAAATACAGCTGATATTTAAAATAAAGACAATAATGTATGAAAAAAACATACATTTTTTTATGCATCTGATCATTTAAAAACTGTCTACATCAATGAGCAGGCAAGTTCAGACAAGGATACACCTCTGACCTTGATGATTTAAACAATACTGTTGTACATATGCTACCACAAAATGTGCATATCTGAGACAAATTAAATACACAAGCATTGTATGGATACTGTGATGATGTCACAGTTGAAAAGAAACAGCACAAAGTTAATTTATTTCTCCCTGAATTCTCCTTTGATTTGACTTCTGAAGCTCATGCAATTTTAATATTAATTGATAAACTTATGGAGACAAAACTAGAACTAAAAAAGTTTTACAAAAGCAATATCCTCAGTAATTTCATCATGTCATGAGCACAAACCTTTAATTTGGGTCAACATGTGACACTGTAGTCATGTGAATGCTGATGCACATGACTATAACAAAGACACCACCTTTTTTTGTACTGAGGGTTAATTTAGTTTGACCTGTTTCTTTTTTTCATTGCTTTGTAAAGTACATGTTTTACACAAGTGTAATACTTCAGCAATTTCTCTTGTATTTATAATGACAAAATGAAAAACCTGAGGAATTTATAAGCATTTATGTTTCAGCTGAGAAAGCGCTCCAAAATAGAAGTCTATGTTCATTAATGACAACAGAGCCAGGGGTCAACTGTACTTTAATGAGCTCCCTTCTTCAATGGCATCATTTTTGTGAACTGTGCTCACATGATGACCTGGGGTGAGTATTGTTAAAATGGGACACCTGACAAATTGGGATCTATGCTTATGTGTTGCTGTAGAGGCCTAAAAAGGCCAGAATCACAATGGTAAGATAAATGACACAGCAGTCTGACATTCAAATAGTTAAACTTTAGAAGAAAAAAAAAAGGAAAAACAAATATTCAGTGTCCACTTTACTTTGTAATGGGATATATTACATAGTAAAATTATTAAGAATCAATTCTATACTCCTTTTGAAAAATGCTAATTTTGTTAGTGTCCCATTTTGCCAGTTACATATTGATATTGTCAAAATGTTTCCCTGCTCTTCTTCATTTTGATAGTGAAAAATGTTTTGAGCATCACAAAATACATGCTGTCTTACAAGAAATCAATTGTCTAAACTGGACCAATGATTATTTCTCTTAAAATGTTATCAGCTAGCTTGATGGAATTAAACTAAGATGAGCTAGTGTAGCCATGTTTTAGATGGCCATCCTAAAAAAACATTATATATACACAACTGTGATTAGCTATTTGAAACTGTTTTGCTTCTTCTCTTAACTCCTATATAATAATTTCATTTTTTTTAAAGTGAATGGATAAGTGGGCCTATACAGTGACCAAAACAGAAAAGTAAAACATTTTAAGTACGTATTAATGGTTCATACAAGTATTTCAGTGGTTCATAGTTTTTTCATTGATAACTATTTGATAACATTAAAATGCTGACATTACTTATCCTCTTTGTCATTTTCTTTGCACCACAATATAAGATGGTCCATTTGGACAATGAAGGTGTCTCGCCTTGCTGGTTGCATTATGATGGGACGCTGCTCTAAGTCATTTTAATAGGAAAAAAAAGTTTTGAGAATCACAAAATACTTGCTGTCTTAATAGAAATCAGCTGTCTAAAGCGGATCGCTAGCTCATGACCTAGCCTAGCCATGTTTTCGCTAGTCTACTTAAAATGCGACACCAATAAAAAGCGCTGGTCAGCTATTTGTAGCTATTTTACTTCTTCCTTTGGCTTGAATATAATAATTTAAATAAATATAAAATAACATATTTTTTTCAGTGAATGTATAAATAGGCCTATGTGATGACCATCTTGTTTTTTAGTCAAAACAAAAGAGCAAACAATGCTAAGAGCATTTTAATAGTTCAAGTATTTCAGTTGTTAGTTATCCTTTCTAATTTGTCTTTTGCTTTATACCACATATGATTCCCCATTTGGGCAATGAAGGTGTCCCATTTTGCCAACTGCATACTGATAGTGTCAAAATGGGACTCTTAGTAATTTTGACAGTGAAAAAAAAATGTGTTATCAGCTAGCTTGAAGGAATTAAGCTAAGATGAGCTAGCGTAGTTATGTTTTAGCTAGCCATCCTAAAAGTAATACAACACCAATAAAACCCAGCTAAGTAGCTATTCTACTTCTTCTCCTAACTTGTATATAATAATTTAAATAAATATTAAATACATTTTTTGAGTGAATGCTTTTTAAAATGTGCTTTTTTTCTGTATATTGCAGTGAAGAGGTTAATGCTCATAGAACTGTATCGAGATGAAGGACTGTAGTGAACCTGTTCATTTTTAACAATACTCACCTTATGTGTAGACAATAAAATAGATGGAATAAACGTGGTAAACACAGCTTAAATATGAAATCATAGTCAGCAAATCGCCATGATAGTCCGTGTAGCTTGACCTCACGTCCTCCTCCTCCTCCTCCTCCTCGGTGGGCGGGTGTGAGCAGCATGTGCTCTTTGTCATTGGTGTAAAACGCGGAGCTGCTGTGTTTCTGGGCGTTTATAAAGCCACGGCTTCCATTGAACCTCCAGTCGGACTGAACACGGAGTTTACCCCGCTGAAGGCTCCTCGGTACAGACCGCTTCATCTCTTCATCTGTCGGTGAGTTTCACACTTTAATAAAACGTAGTCCCGGTTCTCGGTGCTGATTGGCTCACACCCCTTTAATACACCGACCCGCAACGACCGCATAACAGAAAAAAGGATGATATTATTAGAAAATATCAGAAAATAACCGCGGAGCACTCTTAGACATAGATATTTCTGGTGACAGAATCATAGCAGCCGTTTCTTTGCACAGTGTTGTTTACATATTGTTCACTAAAAGAAAAAAAAATGTTTTTTAACCTCACGTGTGTGCATATATCAATGCGCACAATAAATATAAACATTTAAAGTGAACTTCCTGAAGAATCACGAATATGAAATAATGTTTGTTGCATTGTTGACTGTATTTGAATGCATATTAAATGTCATCAAAACACGTCAGTGCACACATCATTTTTGCTTAATTGTGATCAAAAGCTAATCAAAAAATAAGGAAAATGTAATATTATGTTGTTATTAAGTGTTTCTAAAACGTTTTTTTAAAAACAAGAACCGTCTCCAGTACAGTAGTTGGCAGAGACCCTAAGTAGATCCACCCAACCCCACCCTAAAAATAATATCCCTATGAGATTACAGCAAACAAAAAAAAAAACAATATTTTGGCTGCAGGTTCTGTTTAATCACAAGTCATCAGTTCTTAGCTATTGCATATTGTTATTTAAATTGTGAATACAAGCCTTCACATGTATAATTTGTTTGTGTCACAATCCCCTGGTGTCCACAGGACCCCCAGACATTTATTATCACATGTGCCTCCAGCTGGCCTTGGCTGTTTGCATCATGCTTTACAGCACTTGGAAACCAGTTTTACACTCACTTGTGACATTACTGCAACCCTGATGGTTTATGTGACTTTACCCCTCAGCCTTGTCAAAATGTGTCTTTTTATGTACTCTTCTGCTGTCTTCACCTTCAGGAATGACTCTGAACTCAATAAAGTCTTTCAGCCTGGAGCTGGATGGTCCGGCTGATGCAGCGTTCACTGGAGGGGAGGTGGTGTCCGGCCAGGTGGTGCTGGAGCTCCGCAGGGACACCAGAGTTCACTCCATGAAGGTGCAGGGAAGAGGGGTGGCCACGGCACACTGGCTGGAGAACCGCGGCATGAACTCCGTCTATAATGACTACACCTCCAAGATCACGTATTTCAGGAAGAGACAGCATCTGATCCGAGGTCAGTAGTGAAAGCTGCAAATGATCTTAGTTCTCTGAAGTGAGCAATTTTCTATTGATCCAGGGTTTAATGATCAATCTGACTGTAGAATAACCACAAGTAAAATACATTTGAATTATAGTTGCGACTGATCAGGTGGCTTATCACAAGGTTTTTATTCTTGTTATACAATATACTGTCATTCTGGATTACTGTGTGATGTTCTGCAAGTAAGATGTAGTTAATTTTTAATCATCAACAAAACAAAAGTCTTTTAATGGTACCTATTCAGTGAACAGACCTAAACAGGGACTGGTCAGCGAGTTCATTTGAAGTGCACAGACTGGAGTTACAGCAGACACAAACCATTCACTCTGAGTGTTTGAAAATGCAAAACAACACCTGCACTTCTATTAAAAGATATTTATATAATTTGTCCTGGCCTTGTTATAGTTGGTGTACTTTCTTTTGTCCCTCCTGTACCTGTGTATTAAAATAAAATACATGATGTATGATCATAGCAACTGTATTTCAATATATTTTGCAGCCGGTGAAGGAAAAAGTTTTCTCTCTGTTGTGAATAATGTGGTGAAAAGTGCTGATCTGCCAGCTGGTAACCACTGTCTCTCGTAGCCGCTGCGGTTTGCAAAATGAAGCCACCTGGGCCAAATGTGTTGCATGGAAACCTGGGAGAGAGTCTAGATACATCTGCCAGATAACATAATCTTGACATTAAACACAAATCCATTAGTGCTGAGTCCAAATATACACAACGGGTTCACTGAGTGCTGTGTTGAACAAGGCAAGATGCTGTTAAAGTATGAAATTCCCCCATAGTGGACGGTACCAGGCAGGTTAAAGTCAGTGAGGGAGAGATTATAGGCCATAGTAGGTAAATAAATAAACTGTAGACACTGGTTAATGTTTCAGCAGATGCTCTGTAAACATTATTGTTGGTTTGACTCCCTATTCTGGTTAGACAGGTAGATGCCAGACATGGAGTCTTAGATAAAAACAGAATTAGAGCCGTTGTTGTTTCTTTGGCAGACAGTCATGACACGTTACAAGGAGGTTGATTTTAAAATGTGATTTATGTTATGTATTTATGTGCTGCATGTTAATATTAAAATGCAGCCTGTATTGAAGCCTCAATCCCAACACTGACCACAACAGTATAACACATCACCCATTAACTTAGGTGCTGAACTTTAAAGGCTGCAATGAACATATAAATATTACAGTGATTTACCATATTCTTCATGTAAACTATTTGGGCTTTAAAATGTTAAGATTTTCACCAGAGCCAGAGCTGATACTTTCAGCATTGTAATTGATGTCCTAATCAGTTATATGTTGACTGACTTATTGTTTCTTATTGTTGCTATGTCCTGTTTAAAAAATCTGAACATTTTTTAAACAGGTTTTGCCACTGGTGAGAGAACTGCCCACAGCATAAGTTACTCAAAATCCAAACCTGGACCAGTCAAATGTTTTATCATTCAGCCGCAGTATATGTACTTTAAGAAGATATCAATTTGTATACTGTGATGATTCACGCCATGTTATCTATAAATCGTGACAGCAGCTTTGCTTTAATATTGGATTTAGATATGACTTTTTTTTGAGTCTTTTCATTTATGTTCATTTTTCTGGGTAAACCAAAATCGGACGTTTATGTCTGGTTAATTTACTTATGAACAATTTCTAAGTTCCATTAAAAAATACATCATATTTGATATAATATAAATAATAATAATAATGATCTTTTTTATCATTAAGTTTTTTTAAAAAAAACACTGCTTTGCTTAATGCTGCTTCAACTACAGATCACTACAATTAAGATATCATAGAATTCCATACAACTATGTGATTTAATTTAATCATAAAATGTGTAAACGTCAAATAAAACCACTAAAATAAGGTAAATGCTATAGAACTATGTGTCACTTTTTACACAGCAGACCTCCTTTGTAAAAAGTACTTGTGATTTTTATTTCTAAGCTTTAGAGAATTACTTTGATCATTAAATGGCTACACTGCCGTCAGTACATGGGTGCTTTGTCCTGTAAATGCCTCTGACCGACATTCTATATATACTAGTGTTACCTGAGAAATCTGTCCAGGAAATAACAGTGCTAATTTTTATTTTTTTAATCTCTAACCTGCTATACTTCCCAAACCCTTTCATGTACAAAATCATTTTTTTCTCATGCCTCAGTAATTTTGCACAATTTGCCAGCCACTGAAGAAAGCAGGAAACATGAACGTTAAAATGCAGAAATAGGAATGTTTGGGGTTTTCATTTAAATGAAAACCCCAAGCAGGAGCAGCAAGAAGTCTGGAGAAAGTGAAAGACGGGGGAGAGAGGAAGGAAGAAGGAAGGGGTGGGGGGCTGTTTTAAAAAATGCAGCCTGTGTCACCGTGGCAACAAGGAAAACAACACGTGGCTCTCCTTGGCCCCGCCCACTGCAGCCATGCAGCCAGCAGTTGCTCTCCATTCATTCTGCAGGGTTGTGTGCCATTTTTCAGCTCATTTATCACATCGCTTTTCTGAAACAGAATGTTCTATGAATGACTTTTTCCCTCTTTAACCGCAGTAATTTTCCTGAGGGCCGGCCTGGTTTCATTGGAGAGCCTTGGTTGTGTTTTAGGAGTTGATCCAGATTGAGAAGCTGTCAACTTAAGAATCACACTTGTTGAAGGCCTTTTTTTGCTTTAATGCATATGAGGATTCAGTGTTTTTGTTTGTTTTACAGCACTGTGTACTCAGCAGCGTTTTGGCTAAACAAAGAGGCGCCCACAAGGATAAATATGTTTACTTTAGTGTGCAGCAGGGGGGTGTTTTGAGCCACAGTTAATCATACCGAGTCATCTGCACAGTGGGAGTGATTATCTGGCAGGCCTTTAAGTGCAGAGACGCACATGGTCTTATCAGTGTGGAAGCAGGGAGTCCGGGTAGAGCTTTTGAGCACCAGCAGGTGGCGTGCCGTGCTTTGCTTCTCCTCAGAACTTCTTGAATGTATTTCAAGCAAACACTGACAAGCTGATGCAAACTGGCTCACAGATCTCCTAAATATGACAAGATCTGTGATTACTGTAAGAATGTTGAACATGTTTTTTCAACAGGCTGGCTAATTATATATTGAATGCAAGATGCTGCAGTACTTTCTGACATTACACTAACCTTCAGGGATACACTTCTAGGGAAGGTTTGGTTGGACAGATCCTTGCTTTGAGCTCCATCTACCCAGACTTTTACAGCTTCTCCCTGATTCAAAAACCTCTCCAGCTCAGTACAGGCCGCTAAAGCATCCTGCTAATCCTGCAGCTGTCTGCACCAGTTGGTTAGTTCACCAGTTGGTGGCAGCGGAGAGCCGACTCCTCATCCTGGGGAACAAAGGCGTAAACAACTTTGTTTTTCACAGAGCTGACTTGATTTTCTTCTGGAAGCTTTTGAATTGAATGAAGCGATCCAGCTAACCCACCTTAGGAAGGAAGCAGGGACGGGATGCTTTATTGATTGGAGTTTTGACAATCAGTTCTGGCTTTGTTTGGACACATCAGAAAGTCTGCATGGATGATATGATTCATGCAGATGCTGCCTTTGTACAGCAGCTTGCAGTTTTCCTGTGACGTCTCGATGGCATTGCTTTATTCCTGAAAGCAGAATGACTTAGTTGTTTTTCATGAGCAGATCTGCTGGAGTGAGTTGCATACTTCTTGGCATAGCTGAGTGTTTTTCATGTGTGCAGCAGCCCAGGTCGTGTAACAGTATGTTCAAAGTGACATGGAAGAAGCGATGTAAACAGCTTTGGTCCAGAATAAAACTATTTTCCCCTGAGCTGTGCAGGGAGGATCTCTACCAGACTGAGGCATGCTCAGTAAGCCTGTTTTCTTCTAAGAACCTGTAACCATCAATCATCACCAGGGCCTGTTTTCCTCTCTGCTGCCTCCACACCCAGTCTGCATGTTTATTATGCTGCCTTCAAGGTTGGTCTGGAAATGTGGGTGCTGCACACTAGTAGTCAAACAAAGTGGTGAATAAAGTTTAGAAAGTGAGGCTTTAATGTGATAGGCAAATGTGACTGTGCAGAATGTGACCGTGTTTTTAGTTTTATTTGCCATACTGGTTGGTATATTTTATAAATTCAGACATCATGATCTGGGCCCTTTCTGAGCATTTGTTCAGACATTTTGATGTGTTTGCGTCCTCTTGCAGCGGGATGTAAAGTTGTAAGTGTGCAGGGAAGAAAAAGACAATGTGAATGCTGTGAGCTGCTGGGTGCAAGAAAACAGTAAAAAAAAAAAAAAAAAAAGGCTTTTGTCCCAGCGTTGTTTGCAACCCAGCGTTGTTTGCAAACTAGTTTTTCGCTGCTGATTTAACTGATTTGCTACTTTGAAGTGAGTTTAGTTTTTTTGCGCTGTATTGTTTTTATAACTGTGGAAATTTCAGCCCCTCTTGAAGCCTTCATAAGATTTTGGTGTTACTTTTGAGTGAACAAAGAAGCCGCTGCAGCAGCCTACAGGACGTGTTATTTACCAGCGACGTGCTCATATGTCGGTGCCGAGCGGGAGTCCGTGAAGGCAGCATCGCCTCGACCTCAACCCTCTCCTGAGGCCTTACATAATAAATTCGCAACACCGCCCACTTTCTCAGCCTGCAAATAGGACTGTCTCCGAAAACGCTCAACAGTTTGAGCTTTAAAACAGGAGGACACGAGTTCTCTGCAAACCTCAGGGTCCTCTGCAGCGCAGTTTAAACACGCCGAGGAACAACAACAAAGAAAGGAACCGCTTCTACTTTTGAGAGGACTTGCAAGAAAAAAAAGAAGATGATTTTCGACAAGTTGAAAAAGTTTGACATCGTCTTCGACTCCCCGGAGGTGGACTGTCCTCCGGTGTTCAGCAGCGGAGACGTGGTGTCCGGCCGGGTGGTGCTGGAGCTGACCGGGGAGAGCAGGGTGGACTCCCTGAAGCTCCACGCCGAAGGGTTCGCCAAAGTGCACTGGACCGAGTCCCGGTCGGCCGGCTCCAGCACCGCCTACACCCAGAACTACAGCGACGAAGTGGAGTACCTGAACCGCAGAGAGGTGCTGCTGCAGGCAGGTCAGTCCTCCGTGATGCCCCCCTTCATTGTGTCTGTAAACTTCAGAGTCTCCTCACTGAGCAGACGACGAGCCTCAGAGACGAGCAGAGAAAGTGTCTCGTGTGTCTAAAGGGACACTGGGAGGGTTGTTTGTCTGCAAACAGGGGAATAAGTGTTGTTTTCATGATGTAGCGTGAGAGTTAGATGGTGATGAAATCAGTCCGGCTCTCTCTGGTTGTGTAAAAAGTCTTATAAAGTCAAACTGTTTCCTCAGTTAGTTGTTTTTCTCACCGCTGAGACACTCTCTGCTGGTTTATAAACTTGTTCCTACTGTAGATGCAAAAAAGTGGGCCATCTGAAAGTTGCTGAATGAAACAAAAGTCCAATTTAAAGTGGACTTTATTTGATTAAGAGAGTTTCTCTTTCTTTCTTCACTTGTTTTCACTTTTACTTGCTCGAGATCCAGACTCAGGAATTGCACAAACAAGCCTCCAGACAATGAATCAGTCATTTACAAAAGCATTTTTTCTGTCTTGGTTTTCTTCTTCGCTTGACATAAGGCTAACATTCTGCAGCAGCTGCATCCATAACATGTGAAAATAGTATAGAAAAATAGAAAATAGTACAGACTCCAGACTTTCCCTCCCTCCAAGCAAGTCCTGGGTTGTTTTTCTCCTCTGTGGTGTGAGCCTCAGGTTTCTGCCTTCATTCATTGGGGCACAGAGCTGTTTGGGTTTTAAGCACAGTCAGGAAATTCACAGCCGGGTCTCTGTCGATTTTGTGTTGTTTTCCTGCTGAGTTCAGCTTCTCTGCTTGACTTCTGTTGAAACCTGCAGCAATCTAAAAACTCATAGGATAATCCGTATCAGTTTAATGAGTGGTGTTTGAGTATGGTTTTGTGCAGATTTGCTCATTCCAACCTGCTTGACCCGTGGAGGGGATCTGACGGTGACAGTGTTGTTATTTAAAAGTAACAGGAGAATCCAGCTCATGAAAGCACTCAAAAACAAATGGAGTCTGTTAAACGCAAACACGTGTTCCTGGACCTGTACGAGCAAGAGAGTGAGAGAAAAAAACAGAGCAGCAGAGACGGGCTGCATAATATAGCTTGAGGAGAACATGTTCTCAGTCAGCACAATGGAGCAGGAACCGCCCCTCTGAGCGAGCACAGAAACCATGTGATTGCAGAGAAAAACAGAGAGATTTTTATTTCGGTAAGAGTCGTGCATGAAAGATCCGTTTCAAAGAATACTGGAGTTTATAAGTTTGCAGCAGTTGTGCAACAGTTTTATCAGGACTTGTTTTCCTAATGCAGAAGTAGAAATTCGTTGCCATTCATGTGTTGTAGAAATCACCATACACAGAATGAGACAATCAGTCACAGCCAAGATTAAGAAACTGTTACTTTATTGTGCTGAATTGCTTACTTTATATCAGCATTATATAACTTCTTGCTTCTATTCCCGATAATTATTTGACACCAGCACAAATAGACTGGTCGGTCATCTTGGAATTTACTTGATACTCACTGCCCTGGGCTTGTAGAAGTGAAATGCACAAACCAAACGACAAATAAATGACCTGTAACTTACACTTCTTTTTCTTTTTCCCTCTGCTCCCTTCAGATAATGGTGAAGTGACGGTTCTAACTGCAGGCAAACATGAGTTTCCATTCAGCTTCCAGCTGCCAGAAGAGACGCTGGTCACCTCCTTCGAGGGGAAACATGGCAGCATCCGTTACTGGGTCAAAGTTAAGCTACACAGGCCATGGGCCACCGTCAAGAAGATCAAGAAGGAGTTTACAGTCATCGAGCCCATCGACATCAACACACCAGCCTTACTGGTGAGCAGCTCAGCACTCACGTTTCATGATTGTGTTGTTGCACTCTTCATGATTTTGTGGATGTTTTCAAGCACTTGCTCATTCGGTGTAATAATCCTCAGGCACCACAGGCCGGTACGAAGGATAAGATGGCACGGGCCTGGTACCGCAACTTTGGACAGGTGTCAGTAACCGCAAAGATCGACCGCAAAGGCTACACACCAGGTGAGTTCAGCACTTCTTCTATAAACACAATAGTTTAAAAAATATAATCTTTTTAGGCCTTATTTTGGAGTGTCTGCCTTTTCTTAACATGCTTTCCGTCACATCACAGGTGAGGTGATACCCGTCTTTGCGGAGTTTGACAACTCTACCTCCAGATCAATTGTGCCCAAAGCCTTCATCACTCAGACGCAGACGTTCATCGCCCGCGGCACCATGAAGCAGAAGCGCTCGGTGGTGGCCACGCTGTGCGGCGACATTGTGGGCGCCAGATGTCGGGAGACGTGGCACGGTCGCGCCATCAAGATCCCACCTGTGGGTCCGTCCATCCTGCAGTGCCGCATCATCAAAGTGGAGTACATGCTCAAGGTGAGCTCACTCAATAGCTGCTTTACTAATGCATTTAGTGTCCTCTTTCCATGCACACTGCTACTGCTCTTTGCACAGATGTCACTGAAAATTCTCTTTTTTTCCTTCCATCAGGTTTGCGTTGATGTTCCCGGAACATCCAAGCTGTGTCTGGAGCTGCCACTCGTAATAGGCACCATCCCCCTCCATCCATTCGGCAGCCGGACCTCCAGCGTCAGCAGCCAGTACAGCGTCAACCTGGAGTGGCTGCGCATGGCCATCCCCGAGCAGCCTGAGCGTAAGTGTCCTGTAATGCTGCAGGGACTAGACTGTTACTTATAGCACTAACAAAGTAGGGGCAGCTGTCAGTGAATTTTACAAGAAAAAGAATTCCACACACTGACAAACTTTCACCTTTTGTCAATAGAAATTCAGAAATTGCTCTTGGTTTTGTGCCTGCTGCCTCATATGTTTTGTATAGTCACTGACTGCCAAATGCTGCATAGGTCAGATGCCAAAGTGTATAAACAAACAAAGGTTTTGATTCAGCAGAGATTCGTGTTGGATCAAACCAGTGTTTGTTAGCGCAGAAGGCACTAAATGTTATTCAGGCTTTTAAGAGTTTTAACTGCAGTGATGACTCAGCTGCTTAGTGTTTGGACCTGCTCTGTTCTTGTTGAGTCAGACCAGACCAGCGGACTAATCCTGCCTCTTTCCTTGCAGCTCCTCCAGATTACAGCTCTGTGGTGACAGAGGAGGAGGCCGAGCAGCGCAACAATGCGGTGGTCTCGCAGCAGGCCGAAGACCTGAGTGGGATCCTGGAGCGACCCCTCATGGCTTTTGTCCAAGAGTTTCGCTTCCGACCTCCGCCAGTATACAGCGAGGTGAGTCACTGAATGCTGGGAACAACACCTACCTACACTTAGTGTTTACTGACTTTGATTGGCACTTGTAGCAGCTTATAAAGAGTTGTTTTTGTGGAGATACATTTTGAAATACACTTTAAGATCTTTTTCCCTGTGGAAGAAACCCTTGAGATCACAGCTGAGTTGTGTAACAGTAACTACATGAAAACAAACACAGACTGTGGGCTGAGTGTGAAACTACTTACTTAACCTCCTTGTCTTTTCTCCCATTTCCTGCCTACAGGTTGACCCCAACCCTCAGCCCATTAACATGAGACCTCGCTGCATGACGTGTTGAACCATGAGCCCTGCCTGAGTGTCAAGCAGCTTAGTTACTGAAACAAATCAAGAGATTTGTCTTCTCCTGGATTACTTCTCTGTGGTAAATAGCACCTGGTCCCAGCCAGTGCGGTGGAGATGGACTGGAGCGCCTCAGAGAGGTCAGGAGACGGAGCTCACAGGAACTGGATGTTAGTGGAGGAGCTGCCACTTGGTTTCCAGTCCAGTAAAGTGGACACTTTCCTGTTCTGTTGAGAGAGAAGCAACTTCTCTGCATCAGTTTCTGTCCTCCCCAAGTGATTTTTGGCTCCCAGAGAAGCGAGCTACAAATACCTCCCAATCAATGATTCCCTCGTATCAAGACATTTTTGAGAATTAAGGAGATGGGACATGTTGGGGGGGTTAAGATCACTTGATATTTATCAGATGGATGGTCGGAGTTGTACCTGGTGTTCAGATGTTTGAAAAAAAAGCGCTCTTGATAAGTTGACATGTTCAGAAGCCTATTGTCATCTTTGAGTGGCGTAAAGCGAGAAGTGCAATTACTGTCCTCAGATTTAAACTTCCCTTTGCCTAGCAACAGAACAACTTCCACTGCTATGCATTGTGTGAGTCAACAGCAGTGTGCCTGTGATGATTTCTACTGTTACTGAAGCACATACTGTATGTAAAGGTGTGATGGTGGAGCAGAAATAAGAACATGTAGATGTATTTTATGCATGCAGGTAACAATATGTAAAAGGGAAAATATGTACGCCTTAAATATATGCAGTTGAGGATTGCATGAGAGTTTCAGGGAGTTGTTTTCTCAGAGAGCTGGATAGAGCTGAATGTATTCTGAAAGAGCTTAGAACAAAAACGGTTGGATTGTATGTGGATGAATTCCAAGAGCGGTGTTATATTAATGCATGGCTCAAGGCACTGAAGCGTAAGATAGCTGTGGTAGTCGATTTCAGCACAGTGATAAAATAGGATGTTGCAGTTTGCTTATAAAACTGCATGAGGCTCATAGATCAGCTCTCCCAGCTGCTAAACAAGAGGAGGAGGAGAAGATGGAGACCCCTGAGCCATGTGGACTGTGATGGGAGCCAGATGCCTCGGTGCTGTGGGGTTGAGCCTAAAGCTGGAGGTGCCACTGAAATGTAGGGACAAAGAACATTCCAAAAACTGACTCGAGGATTATGTTTTCTCCTCAACTTCCAAAAAAGACTGTCAGGAGTATCACAAGTCTTCAGGGTCAGCTGTGCAACTTCAGTGGCAATGCACTGAAAAAAACGAATGTATTTTTATACAAATGCAGTCATTGATTCACAATCTTGCCAAAGTTTTGTAATTGTCTTTTTCTAATAAAAAAAGATTAACTGGATATTTGTCTTCAGAGTTTCCTTCAAAGTTGAGGAGTGTGTAAGCTGTAGACTTTGTCATGGAAATTACAGAGGGCCTGTGTTTAGCATGTTGCGTGCCAGTGGATTGGTACATCATGTTCAACAGTATGAGTCAAAATTAAATTACTGCCAAGGGCAGGGTTCAGTGGAGAAACATGCTACAGTCAGTGGATGAAAATTATAATTACAGACTCAAGTTTTTCCTGTCACAGTTCTAATACTGTGCACTTATGCAGTCAAGCTTTTCCGGGTGTTTTTGCTGCTGCTGCTCAAAAAGGCCAAAGTCAAACACTATTGTTTGAACTCACCACAAAATAGCCTGTCATGCTGACTTCAGCTGATCTACGATTTCAACTACTATCCTCTTGTACAGTTTGTACTTTGTTTACATGAATATTCAGCAAGGACCTCAGTTATTTTTTGCAACATGTAAACACAACACATAGGAACAAACCAGCAGCTTAGTGAGTTATACAAACAGTTACATCAAGCTATACACATGGCTGAAAGCCAAGCTGAAGAAATTCTCTGGGGTAAATTCAGCAAAGTGTTGAAGCAGAAGGGCAGACGCATGTTCAGTGAGTGTGTAGGCAGGATACTGACTGCTGATGAAAAGCTTCGAGTAAAACTTTTACATTTTCTGCCGTTATGTTGATTCTGTCAGAATGTTGGAACAAACCTTGCAAATTCAGGAGTGAATAAATTTGGATTTTGGACTGAAAACAAATGCAGCACCAATCTTGATTACACCAAGTGAAATGATACCTAATTAACCACAAAAATGAAAAATGAATGAGAGCAGTAAACATGGTAGCAGCAGTGTTAATGTAGTTGTATGGACAAAACGAGAGTTCAGTAAATGAGAGAAAGTTACACTCTTAGACACCATGCTCATATTTATTATTAACAACACTTGAGATGTGATGTTATCAAGGCTTAATAAACCTCAAAACAGGAACCAACAGGAGTCATATTTGTCCGCTGACCTCTGGCTCATAGTGACGGAACACGGTCTGATGTCAGCTTCAGCTGCTGCACGTGAACACTCAGCTCTTACTTACACTGTACATTCTGATCCAGTGGTTGGTTGGAATTACCTCTGCCTAGTTCACACAAGGACGGACAGTTCAGCAGTGAACCTCGACTCGTGTAACTTTCAAGGACGGTCTTCTCGCTACAACTAAACCAACTACAGCCACAACTTTCAACTAGAGGTGGATTGTCATAGTACTTCATGAATGATTCTGATCTAATGAAGCAGAAACAAAAGAAACAAAACAGAAGTTGCAGAATCTCCTCTCTAAGATCTTATTTAAACCTTTACATCAAAGAGAAAATATATTTTGATTATTGATTTACAAGAAATGACCAAAAGTTGAGATTTCAGACCTTTCATACCAACACTAGACAATGTCAGAGACCTTCAATAAAAATGATAAAGCAGGACAGAAGTCGACTTAGTGCTGGAAAAACTTATGTCATGCAGCATTTTTGGCTGTGAACAAATTCTAAATCAAATCACAGAGAAGAGTCCTTCCAAAAGTTTAAAATGCCTTTACAGTCCCATAATATACTCATTTCTTTGAAAAAGCATTGGAATTTTATTTTCTATAATTAATTCACTTGGGTTTTTTTTTTTTATCTTAAAGAATTTAAGTATAAGCAGCTTTTAGTCATGAATTTAAACCACATACATTTGGATTAAAGTTAGAATGAATGAAGCAGCCTTTTGTGTTCGTATCTAACTGAACTGAAGGTGATCTTACAAGATATTGCATCCATCGTGTTCATGTAATCTTGGATGATACGGGGCTTGAAACTGGTGCTCTCTGTTTGTTCCAGTGAGTCATTTAAATGACTTTATTTTCTGTTGCTGTCAAACCCGTCCGTCTGGTCCTGTGTGTCTGAAATGAGAGCCCAAATACTGTCTTACATACAACAGAATCAAGGTAAATCATAAAGTTTATGCCTATATTTTCTACTATATATAGTAGTTTATGGGTTGCTTCCCTGCTTTATTCTGTTATTAAAAGCTTTTAAAAACACACCTGTACAGACAAGTGTTTTTATTAATTTTTATGCTTGCTTATTGGTCTTTATGAGGTTGCAATGTTTTTATGTTTATCTCATGTTTTGTGTATTTTAATGCTTATGAAGTGCTTTGTAACCCCTGTTTTGAAAGGTGTTATAGAAATAAAGTTTATTATTATGTGCAGCTTTCACATTTGGGTTATTAGGTCACATTGCATACAAACTTAGTGTCGTAATTTAACTACAGATATTGTCACAAGACTTTTAACATGTCAGCTACATGTCACGTTTTTAAGAGGGTTCAGGTCCTATTTTGGAGGTAGATCAACACATGTAACCTGAATACCTCCAAGCATGCCTTGGGGTGTTTTGTGGCCCAGATTTAAGGTGTGTGAGCACAACAGGTTCTCGGGCACATCTGTTTTCTTGACCTAATTGCATTAAAGATTGCATCTGAGCTAAAACTCGGATTTCAACTCAAGAGAAAGACTTTATACAGAACCATTTATCTTTTATTTACTCATGCAGAAAACAGCTAAAGGTCAACAATGTGGCCACCACTCTTTTTCTAAAGTGAAGAACAAAACTGTAAAATGCAGAATAATGATGCCAATGTTCTTAAAATCCGAACACGTGTTTGCCTTTTATTGGCTTTAATTAAAATCAAATGTGGTACATTTTGAGGGATAATTTGGTTAATAATGTGTTCTGAGAAACGCGTACATGCTGTTCATGTCTCCCCCTCACAGAGACGCAGGAAAACCCTCCACTTGACAAAATGTCCTTTGACCACCGGTGATCATTTCCTCGGAAGTCTTTGATCAATGCCAAATTAGGTTAACATCATCCCATGAGCCAAACTGAGACAAAGATTTTCCTTCACAAAATACTTTGGACAAGTTGGAACCAGTGCATTCACAATCATGAAGTATGTTTTGGACTTCTGGGAAGCAGCGGTTTTTCAGTAGAAGGTGGCTGCCTGGCACAAGTTGGACGCAAACAATCCAGTGGATGTGCGTGGGTGTTTGGCGAGCGACTTGCCGGAGGAACTTTATTACATTAGTCAAGGTTGGACTTCTCGTTAAATGAAATGGCAAAACGATCTGCTTGGGGTTTCATGTGATTTCTGGAAGCACATGTGTCAACAGTATGTGTCATCAGGCAAGACACTAAACCACATAGTGTCAGAAAAGTAAAGCCTTGGGGGCAAAAAACATTGGGTTAACATCCAATACTCCACATCACCTCTGCTCAGTTTAGAGATCTAACAGCATCTCATGAGGTGTTTTTTGTTTTAAAAATACACTTTATCATCAAAAGTATGTGAGCTCTCCTTCAGCCACACGTACATTTGAAAGTTCAGGCTTTTTTTTAAAAAAATCTAGGCTCCATAAAGACCTGTCAAACTCTTACACACAAAACTAGAAAACCTTTGTGTGAGAGTCTGAAGCACATTAAACACTACTGTTTGCCTTGGCATTAAGGTTTCCATTCCACAACTGGCACCAAGGGGCTGAGCTGAAACCATGAAAAACATCCCCGGACCACGAGTACACAAAAGTATGTGGATAGGAGTATCACATACTTTTGGCCATATACATTACTCTTTAGTGTAAGCTTAAATAACTGGAGTGTATTCTGAGTCATTTAAACACATCTGTTTCATACTTTACTTCTGTAATGGAGGTGCAAAGAACAATAGAACAGATCTTGTCCTCTGAACATAAGTAAGGCAGCAAAGGAGCATATTTCTCTAAATGCTGGAATGCTCCTTTAATTTGCTTAGAATTGATGTTATTTCACAGAGTTGAATCAGATTTAGGGGAAATTAGCAGTTTGGAGAATGCAGATTAACTTGTTGTCAGGATGATGCTTTTCGAAAGAGGCTGTTTGCAGGAATAATGAAAAAACACTGGTGCGTGCGGGCGTGTGTGTGTGTGTGTGTGTGTGTGTGTGTGTGTGTGTGTGTGTGCGTGTGTGAGCGCGCGCACACGTGCTCAGAAGACAGTAATTGTATAAGAGGCGTCAATTGCATGTCTCTTGTGTCATTCCGTGACTATGTCAATATATATTTTCTGCCTGAACATTCCAATATTTGCACCTGCTATTATAATACACAGCTTGTGTTTATAGGTGTGTGTGTCTGATTATTGTCACCTGGCAGCTGAACACCTCAGCTGATCACGCTACCAGACACACACGCAAACATCTGAATCATCAGAAACTGTCAGCCCAGCATCACCAAACCAATAAATCCATGTGCACTTATTAACTCACCTCACCTACATGGGCCAATGTCTGCCAGGATCCAAACTGTCTTTACTTTAATTTTAGAGCAGGTTAAAAATGAGCAGGTTCAACACTTAATAACAACATTCTGACTTTCATAGTCTGTGAGACTAACAGCTCTGATGTGTCAGAGATTTTTCAGAGTGACAGCAAAAGGAGCCCTAAAAATCCACTCCATATTTGTTCAAAACCTGGATGTGCTGATACAGCACTACAGATGCAATCAAATCAATCATACACACATGAGTAGCGGATGGGATTTTCACATGGAAGTTTCTCTGACAGAATGTGTAGTTTGGTAACGCCAGAGACGTCAAACGATGTTCCTCTTTGTGAGGGGTCAAGCGGTTTTCAGCTTCGCCTGCCGAAAAACTTCCCTTAAACATCTTGTAGGGTGTTTTTAAAATTACTGTGTGATCTGTCATATCCCTCCTGAACCATAAGGAAGTGAAATCCTCCCCGTTTTAAGAAACACTACTCATTCTGTCAGCTGCCATCATCTGCAGTCATCACTTTTAGGACACGACTTTTGCTGACTCCACAGAGTAGCTAAAGTTGAGTGTGTACTACATCATCCCTGATGCTGCCATTCATGGTAGTATAGGACAGCGTGAATGACCGCTTAGTCAGACTGACAGACCTCATTAATAAATGCAAAATAATCACAATTAATTCTTAAAAATTATGACAAAGACCTGATGTAGACAGTAAAATACCAGTCGGGGCTCCATTTGTCTCAGTCATGATGCAAACATGACTCTTTTACTATATCTAAAGTTGTTTGATGCTGAACAAAGGCAAAACTATACACCGATCAGTCACAACATTGTGACCACTGACAGGTGAAGTGAATAACATTGATCATATTAGTACTATGTGATGTTCTGATGGAAAACCCTGGATTTTAACATCCATATTGATGAGACTTAGATACCCAAATAAACATTGTCCCACAACAAGCACACTCCTTCATGCAAATGGAAAACCCAAATGTCACTGACCTACCCCCACAGGAAAATGCACCCCACCACATGGAAAAACATCAAACAATCAGGAACATGTTGAGGAACATGACAATGGCCCAACATGTTTGATTTGACCTCCTAACTTCCTACACCTCATTCTGATCAAGCATCAACAGGATGCAGAGGAACAAGTTTGATTGACAGAGGCCCCACTGCACAAGCCAGAGTACCCAAAGGATCCACTGCCAACGTCCTGGTTCCAGACCCCATAGGACACCCTGAGAGGTCCTCTTGTCCATGCTCAATGGTTCAGAGCATTTCTGACCACATAAGGGGACCAACACAATATTCGGCAGGTGGTCATAATGTTATGCCTGATCAGTCTAAGTGCAATATGAAGCACAGAGATCAGAAACTCATTTATTTACATGTAATATTACTGCAGGGTGAACAAGGGCTTTAAATTTCTCAAAACTTAAAAAACTTCAACATTTTAAATAATTCAAATAATGCAAAATTCAAAACCTCATGGAAATTACCCTTCATTTTGTTATTGTACTTCTCATTTTCATGCTTTTTCAAAATCATGTCTGTAATCCGCTTTATAATGTCGGTAATTCTAAATGTTTTGAGACACTGTGGTTGGAAAACAGTCAGCAGACCAAGGACTCCTGATAGCAAACTTCCTATTTCTGCCCTCCTTATTACAAACTTGTCTGACTGAAGAATTTTTTGTATGTCTCATGTGTTCAAGTAGCATCATTCAATCTTATCAGGACACATTTGGCGTCACTGTTACCTGCTTCTTCTGCAGATAAATGTGAATACAAAATGCATCCAACTGGGTCACGTCTGGGCAGAAAACTCTCTTCAAGGTTTCCAGGAGGAAGTCTCTAATTTTTTTTTCTCTCTCCATTTAAAAACACTATCAACCTACATTCCAAACAGATCACAACAGGGCTGGAGAGAACGGTGGCAGACAAACCAAAACAAGCCAGACTTGCTTTTCCTCCAGCTCTGGGGCGTCTACATGGGAGGACACATCACCGGGTTGTTTTGGAAGACATCATAAGGCTTTGCTACGTGCGAAGTTAGAGAGGACTGCAGGGAGTTTGTTGGGGGTTTGGGTTTGCTGACTTAGTCCATGGTAAAAAAAACAGTATGTTTTGTCTTTAGGGCCTAAATGTTTACTGCAGTATCTGTCTTGTTTCTGCACGTCTGAGGTTTTCCGCGCATTGGCTAATAACATGCAACGCAATGAAAACAAAGTTAAAAGTTATCAAGCCAGTGAACTGCAAATAAGCACCCAAATAGTGCTGGAAAAAGACAGAACATATTTTTCTGATCCGCAGGAAGATGACGTCTGAAATGTTAATCAAAGAGAGTTTTGAAAGGATAATTATGCTTAAATGCAATGTGGATCTTATTCCTAGTTTTGGTCTTCAGTTCTATCTTATAGAAAGAATGTAAAGAAGAATTTGGTTACTTGGAAGTAAATCTGGAAGTGCGTATCTAATGTTAGAAATATTCCCTTATTACACAAGAAACCACCTTAAAATGTGCTGTATGATAACTGAACACAGTTTGGGTATTCAGTTTATCATTTGTTTTCCTTTCTACATTAATTTAGATTATATGGAAATTAGTTTAAAATCTATCTTCTTATAGATATTGCCTTATTACCTGAACTCAGCAATTATTTTGTAACTGTATCAACCATCTGAAATGATGTCAAACCTGTGGAAAAATAAGATCCAAGTGCCATTAAACTGGAATTATCCTTTATGATGTTGACCAAAGAACAATCGATGTTGGGGGTAATATAGAGTAACACATTTGTGTCATCACATTACATTCATCTGTCACACAGTGATGTAACTACATTCAGTAATCACACTTATCAGTTAAAGTTACTGCTTTCATTTTAAGGTAGTGCAGCCTACTGCTAGTGTCAGCCTTGTTCTCAAGACAGTTTTCTGTGAAGTGTCATTGGGCTGGTTTTCATCAGCTGTGCTGTTGGCTTTGTGGTTAAACTTTATTAAAGAGCATAAAAGAAGAACATTGGGGATCCTTATTAGTAGAGGGATTTGTGTTGATATGTGGGTATTTGTAAGGTTTAATGTTTTATTGTTGCAGGTGGAATCTGGGTCTCTGGGTAAACATTGTTGATATTTAGGCAGGTATCATCTTGAGATAGTTTGCTTGTGCCACATTTCTCTTCTCTTCTCTCGCATACCTTGTCCAGGACAGTGGACATGGTTTTGTGTGGATCAGTCCAAACCACATTGCTGTCTCCCAGCTGGTAGACTGTGAGGAGATGATCATTAAATTTGACAAAAACTTTATTAGATTGGTGTCGCTGATTCTGCCTTTCAGAGGCAATTACCGGTACATGAAAATTCATCCCAGGCAATGTTGTAGAGTAACAGAGAGGTTATGCAACAAATTACTTTCTACATGGTATAAATAAGTAAGGTACTGCATTACCTATTTAAAAGAAAAGTAACAAGCAATCTGTAATGCATTAGCTTTTTTTAAGAAAAGAGACACTGGTAGGGATGTTTGAAGAATGCTGGGTTTTGAAAAATATGGCATTGCATTGTGATGCTTATTTGTGCTTTACCTCATATCCATTCAAAAAAAATTAATGGATATGAGGACTTGATGGCACTCAAGTTCAAACAATTAACCATTCAAATTGTTAGTTACTCAGTTAAGTTTCTCCAGTTATCAGACACATTTTATCAGAAAGTACACATCAATTGCAAATTGACTGATCTCCTGTAAAGAGTGATTGTGGCTGTTTTTCATTGATGGTCTGTTTGTATGCTGGATTTTCATATTTCATATGATAATCTTTAAAAATCTAGCAACAAATCTTCTCCAAAAATACAAATTCCTGCTGAGGATCTGACCAACGACTCCCACATGCCTCTTTGTCTCGTTCCAGTGTAGGTGGTGTGACGTCAGTGCTGGTTCAGATCAACACCTTGTTGACTCTGAGGAGAGGAGTGGATCGGCTTGCAGCCCCCTCCCCTTTCCAAGACTTCATGGAAATCAGTGTAACTTCAGAGGGGTCAAAGAGCAGACAGCAGAGCGCTGCACGCCACACTGCCCCTCGAAATATTCTGCAAGGGGAAAAATACTGCGCAGACACAAACAACATCCCCAAACAGCATGCAATGAGTGCAGCTTTGTTTATGTGCGCCCCGCCTCCGGTCACAACCCAGAATTCAATGAAATCTACTTGTTGCTTTGTGGTGCTTATGATCTGTCTCTCTTTGTTTGAGCGATCTGCGACGCTCTTTGTTTGTGAATCTTCCTCAGTACAATGCAGGCTCCACACGGGGCCCAAAATGCCCGATGTGATGAATTTTAACAGATAAATCCATCTTCAGTATCTTGAAGTGACATCACCACCAGAGGCAGCTGGGTTTGATCAAATATAGAACAAGAGGTGATGATCTCAGAGGCTCAGATCAGAATCAGCAACAGTGACATTTGGTGCAGGTATCATTTCTTAGCCATCTGCAACTAAGAACAACAGTTTAATTTAGAGTTTGCCCTCACTGTTGAGAGGGAATTACTGCTCCTCTTATGAGAACCACTTATCCATTTTCATTTAGTTCTCAGTTGTCAAAGGACAGAATTAATTTATCTAAACATAGACTGGGCTTCAGACTTAGCATAATAATTAACATAAACACTTAGTATGTTCTTAGTATCCATCCATCCATTACCTATATACCGCTTAATCCTCTGTAGGGTTGCGGGGGTGGGGAGGCTGGGGGGGCTTATAATGACCAACTTATAATGAGCTAAGAATAGCTGCTCTCTTTTAAACTTTGCATCAGTGCATTTTTATTCCAATATGTTTACATTTTCCCTGGCCAGGTACATACATATAAATTGAAATTCATAATATAAATGAACTATGTAAAATCGGGAATGCATGGCTTAATTTCATGCACAGCTCAGTGGCATTGATAAACCAAGTGTGAAGCCAGTCAGCCGATCCAAATTAGAGCAAATGTGTTCCTTCTGTGCATCCATATGTGCAGACATATTCAAGTTACTTCCCTTCAAGTCCTGTGCACGTGGCCGGGTTGTTTGGTTGGGAGTGCTGGCTGGCTGCCAGGTCTGCAGGGAGAAACTTTCTCCTCCATAATGTGACAAACATGAAAGCAGTGCTCAGGAATGCATTTTTCTTGGAATGAGCGCAAGATTAGCACATAGTGTAGCTCTGTGAGAGCTGCAGAGCAGGAAAACAATGGTGGGGGTAAGCTGATGAGACGAGTAAGTTTTGACTTGAGCGTGTTGCCCAATCGTCTTGCTTTCCAGGGCCAAAAGAACATTATGTCCCACGAAAGCAAAACAAGTCAGATGTAAATACTCTTAAAGCAGAAAATAAGGGGGCGTGGCAGAAGCTTGGTGTCAGATATCCTGGATAATGTTGAAATGTACAGAAGAAGGAGGACCTCATTTACAGTTTCCTCTCTGTCTCTAAACATTTCACAGTTACTCAGTGTTTACATTTTTTATTTTTTTATTTTCAGTTGACTCCAACCGACATTGTGCAGATTTTCATTCCTGTGCGTCCTGATAGGGAGGCTTATAGATAAACACTATGAGCTGGACAGTATTTCTAATCCACTCAGAGTAAACTGTCAAATCTAATGATAGTACACAGCAGCTGAAACACTCAGCGAAGCATTTAATCAAATTTACACTGCTGTATCAAGTAGGCCTCCCTCGATACAGGAAGGAAGTTTGTTTTTACACATTGCATCCTTGTTGTACCATCTGACTGAAGATTACTAACTGAAAGAAGTCCTCATATTATAATTCCAGGCAGTATATTTCTGTTTGAACAGAGCAGGAAAAATGCCAGCTTCTGTTCTGGACAGGCAGGTGTTTTGGACTGGTAGTTAAAAAAAAAACTTATGCAGCTCTTTTCTACGTACAAGTGAGATCGCGTCATTAATACATTGTATTTCTCGGTACAAATGCAGTCAGTGTGCGCAAGATTTCTGTGTGCAATGATGTTATTCAGTTGATACAACAAAGACTAAAAAATTCAGACTGTGAGTGAGTTCCTTAAACTTTGTCTCCTTTGCTCAGTTAAAGCTACTGTGGTCCAAGCATTCAACAGAGTATAGACAAAGACAACGTATAGAAGCTGAAACTGAAATAGCTCAGAAAACAAAACTGAAAATAAACCAAAAATAAACATATTATGTGAAGCAAAGCAATTATTTTTAAAAAAGTGGAAGTACAACAACTTCATTCAAACAGCTATTTGTCTCAGTTGTTTCAGTTTCCCAGTTTGCTGGTTAGTCTTGTAAAAACAACCACAAGATCCTCAAAAGAGAAACAAAGGAGGAGACAATAACACTGGTCTATAAATCTAGAATATGAAACTGGTTTCTCAGTGTATATCATTTTAACATTTAATCAGGACAGACAACACAAGCGAAACAGAATGCTTTATTTGATAAAGATCACGCTCGACCTGTTGATTGGACAGATTTTATCGACAGAGCCCTAAAAATAGCAGCCAAACAGAGATTAAAAAGCCACATAGTCTTGGCATTAGTTATTTCACCCCTTAAGGCCAAGAATTTTTCTTTTAGGGTTGAAACTTCCAACCTGTACTTCAGGCAGAAACAGCCAAATGGTCCAGATGAATAAATGACAGTGTGGATAAAGAGGCTTGCTCCCATTACCAGGTCAGACATCTTATAAACTCCAGCAAAAACTGACATTTTCCCCCCTAATCACAAGTGTAATTACTGAGAAAATAAAAGCCTTTTAACAATGAGTAGAAAACTCTGCACAAAACATATGAGCGGCTTCTAAAATGTTGTTATTTAGTTACAGTACATACAAGTAGAGCTGAAATGATTAGTCAATACACAGTTAATTGACAGAAAATTAATTTGCACCTATTTTAAAAGTCATGATTTATTTTCCATGCAAATGCCCCAATTATAACGTATCCAACTGACAAAATGGGATTATCTTTAAAATTACTGTAAATAACTCTGAGGTTTGGATGTTGGTTTAGCAAAACAAGCTTTGTAGGACTTCAAGTTTTGGGGGCAACTGTGAGGACATTTGTCACCATAATCTGAATTTTTACAAACCAAACAATCAGTAGAATGATTCAAAATGAAAAAACATTTTTACAAAGCTGTTCAACAATTAGCTCCACCTAAACCAACTACAACTGCAAAGCACTGCTTATGCATTAATTCATCTGCAATATCAATAATAATATAACTGTATATCAGACACAATGGTCTTTATTCTTGAAGTACGCTTGCCTGGTCATACTTACCTCCTTTTACTTAGGGAACATTTTCAGTGCAGGACCTTTACTTGAAATAGAGTATATCTAGGGTGTTGTATTAATACATTTATTTCAGTGAAAGAGTTCAGTACTTACTCCATCACTGATTACAGTATGTGGTATCTTGCACTGTGTAATTCTGTGTAAATCCTTGGATCTGCACTATAAATTGCGTTAGTCTGCTTCTTATGCAGCAGTATTATCAAGTAACTCAAACATAAAGGGACCCGGCTAAGTAAAATATGATACTTAAATTAGGAGTTAGCTGCACCTCATTAAACTATATCCTTCAGCTGCTACATATTTATGTTAATACATTACTTTTACTATCAATAGACTGTATTTACAGCAAAATGCTACTGTTGTTACTTCAGTAAATGACCCGAATACTGCTTCCACCATTGTTTATCTAAAGTTTTCCTTTGCTTGAACGTTTCTTTGTCTTTCTTTACGTCTGCCATTTATATAATTGTTCCTTTATTTTAGTCTCCATATCTTATGCAAAGCTGTTTTAAACTCGGTCTATAAAATGTGACGACTGACGTTGCCTCAAGTTGCTTTGGTTAACTGCTGACTGACCTTTTTAGCAGACAGAAAACATGTCACGTAATGTTTTCTTCCCTGTCATCTCTTCACTAAAGATCATAAAAATCCATCTTTTATTTCCATCTTCATTCTCCTCCTATTGTACATCTTTTTTTAGAACCTTCTTCCCTCATTAGTTCTGCCAGATCACTGTCTTTCTGACCCTTGATCTCATTACTTAGGACATGCACTCCTGTTCGCAGTCAATAAGGGTGTCAGCTGGATGCCCAGGATGTAAATGTCATTGTGAATGTGATTTGATTCGCCCTGCCTGAAACTTGTTGTTACGCTGCCATGAAAGGTTCCTTGTTTGGAGAGATCTGATCTGTTGCAGCGAGGTGTAACTCCCTACAGGGAAGGGAGGCGGCCTGTGGTTGGTTGAGGGGGTCAATGTTCGGCTGCCCTTCCTGCGGTCAACAAGAGCTGATGGAGAACACAGCAAAACACAGGGATCACTTTCAAATGTGTGGGGGTGCAGTAGAACTACTTTATTGTCAACAGATAAGACGGTTAAAGAGATCAGCACTGAGTCACATTCATTTATTGCAGGTGACATAAACAAGTAAGTCCTCCTCTGAAAAAAATCATTATATTTCCCCAGAACCATTTTGTTAGCCTGATATTCTGCTGAATAAAAGTATAACTATGCATAAGAATAAATGTTTTTAAAACCTTTGTTTAAAAATTTCTATTCAGATGTTAAGACAGATATCTGAGATCTTGTGTTGCTCAGACAAAACAACATTTCTGTCCACTTCCCGGCAGAACTGTGCTGATCATGCATCACATAAAAAGTGATATTATTGCTTAGTAAACAGTGTCACCAAATCTTGAAAGGCTCGTTGTGGTACAAAGACAGAAACATACTGAATTGATTTAGAAGCCCTAGACACAGCCCTAGTCACATTTATGTAGCCACAGCTGACTTTCCTGGGATATAATAAGGTTAAAAATAAGAACTTGCCTTTGACTCAAGATTCCAGATTATTTATGCTTTCTTCAATGGTAGTCAGAGACTTGCTTGGCCTCTTCCCTTAGAAAAAAGAAATGGGTTGTTTTGTGCTGTGGATGACGCAGTCAATGAACCACTGTCCTGTTTTTCTACGGTTTGATGATTTGAGGAGGAGACGAACTTAATTTCTGACCTTTACATGACTATTTTTGAGAAGACAAAGACAAATTGAGCCTGTCTGGTTCTGGTCGGCTTTCACGTTATGTATGCTACATGCATATTTGCTGAGGAATAAAAACAGTCAACAAACTATATGGTTTGTGGGGGGGTGGGGGGGATTAAGTAATGGATGTCCAACTGCGCACAAATACATTACAGTGTGTCATAAGGCATTTATACTACAAGAATAAATTGTGATCAGGAAAGATGCTTGATCTTCTTTTTCTGTTTAACAATGAATATTTTTATTCTCAATCTACATCAGCACTTCTTTTCTTCACTAACAGCTATGGGGTTCCACAGGCCGCCGTTTTGGTTCATTTTCTGTTACAGTCATTTGTTCTAAAGTCTGTACAGAACATCTGAAAGCAAGAACACAGAAACTGTCTCTCTGTAGGTTCTTTTTTATAATGTTCATTTCTCACAGTTCATCGTCTTGTGGGCGTCCCTCGGGAGGAAGGTCTTTCCTGGGTTCTGACGTCAGGCTTTATGGGTAAGTAAACAAAGGCTAATTGAGGAAAGAGCCTCCATATAAACAGAGCTGTTGTCACTGTCAATAAGATTTAGATGAAGAGACAAACATGGACCCAGGTCAAGTTTGGAGGTTTGAGAAAAGTAGAAGAATGGCAACAAGAGATTTACTCTGGTATTTCTAATTTTTTTCCACTGAACAAAGATTCAGAGTTAAAGGCCTCAGTAATCGGTCCACATCCACTGATTAAGTCATATTTAAAACTATTAAATGCTAATTATTTGTCATTATTACACGTCTAGTAATGACCAGATTTAACTCCTCACTGCTGCTGAACTGCTTTGCTCGTGTCAACAAAGTCAGTGTCATTACTGCAATCCATTCACTACAGATTACATAAACTGATTATAAAACCCAGTTTTTCTTATAAAATGTGTTCACTGTAAGACCAAAGAGACTTTATAGCATCCTAGAGTCTATCTTGTGGTTTTAAAGTGATGATTTTTATGAGATAATCAAGGAAAATCATTGTGGTTAGAGTTGAGGATAAATGTGTCATCTGACCTGCTGACTGTTTTAACTGTGAAGCCAGTTCCTTCCTCAGTCTGACTCCTCTCCATGAGCAGTACACTCTTATTTTAAGTCAGCAGGTTAACTTGACCAAGGTTTATTAGTTTTAATGTTCTGGTTACAAAACACTTACATTCACAACAGAGTATGGAAATAAACAGGACTGTCACAAACCTCATTGTTTAAGGACACAGTGACTGCTCTGCTCTTTACATACTTAGGCTCAGGTTAGCATCAGCCACCGAACAATGTCTTCTTGATTTTATGTTTTCTGTGCAACAATGTGCACGTCCGCAGACCTGATGGACATTTTTAAGTTCAGAATTCTCATAAATATGTAGTAAGTGGCAGATGGACGTTCATCTGAGTTGGAGGTTTTACCTGTTACCTGTTTTATCACTAGCATCAACTGTTGGTTGATGCTGAAAACCTGTTGGTTTAAAAATTACATATGTTATGATTTCTATATAAAACTGGATTTAACTGCTTTGAATTAAATTTGTGCTGTTTTTCTTACACGTGATAGAGACGCTTCAGCACCTTAAGAAATGAACAAGAAATGTGTAAACAAACACATCAACCTCTGCTTTCTACACTCCAGTTTTAATCCCAAATGATTGCCCGTCCTCTCCCCTGTGTCTCCTCAATATTTCCTTTCCCACAAGAAAACTTATTTACAGCAACACTGACCAAAGTTGCTGGTTCAAATTCAGACTTGTTGCAAAATAATCGCGTGAGAAGTAAATGACCAACATTCACTGTGCCTTTTAGCAGTGCTTGTAACCCTGACTGTAGTCTGAACCTGGTCTTTCGGATGGTGCATGAAGCCTTTTCCCATCAGTGTTACCATTTTATGCAGGTGCTGTCAGGTAAAACATGTATTACAGCTTTGATTGTCTTTGTTTGTGTCAGTCGGTCTAATTGTGCCTTGATGCCTGTCCAGGGACATGAGCAGGTCAAAAAAGGCTCTCTATACTTGTTTACACAACGTAAACAAATGAAAATGGCAGCATGATATATCAGTCTGTGTTGTGGACACTCATCACTGACACAGTAAAGTTGAAACACATTCAAGAAGAATGTTATCATTTCAGAAAATCCATTTGCTGCAAAAATAAAACCAATCAAGCATTTAGATTTTTCACTTCTGGATTGGATGTGGTGGATTGAGAGTCTCCCAAAGCACGGCTCAACAAAAGAATGAATTCCATCATTTCTGGGCTACAGAGGAATCACATATTCATCATTCCTTTAGTTATTTTTAGTGGTTATAGGCACCCCCTCCAGAGTCATATTGGTTTGCTTGTCCCAAAAGCAGAAGTTTTCATGATGGGATTAACATCTGAAATTATGTTTCTGAAAATGTGTAACTGAGAATGCAGTTTAGACATGGCTGAGCTGTGTTATCAAAGTAAACCTGCAGAAATTATCCAAAATGCAAGGTTATTGAGCATTGTCTCAGAGCACATTGTTGGTATCTGTATGTTATCTTTTCATCCATTTATGTCATTAGAAAATTGACAACAGATATAAAAAAGTGTCCACACAGGTAAAAGAAAACATCTCCCATTCAATGAAGGACCCATCTCATGCTGTGAGTTCAGCTCAGTGAATTTTCCATAAGTTACATTCATACCTTATGGAAAAGTTATGAATGTAACTTTATGGAAAGTTTTCCATAAAACCTAACACCTCAGGAAGTTGTACAAAAAAAAATTATATTGCACAAAACAACTGACTATTGCATTATAATAATTCTCTGGAGGTGATGATTTACTGGTTAAACATGCATATATCTGCAGTGTGTTTATCCTCTAACCACAGCAGTCCTGGTATTTGATGGAGACCAGAATACAAAGGTGTGTTGTGCCTCTCCCATTGGCTCATTTGAGATAAGGTGGTTTGGTGGTTGCATCCCTGATTAATGGCTTACGTGTGAACATGGAGCTGTGCACTGGCTTGCATGGGCCCCTGTGCGAATGTCACACTGCTTAAGTCACTGCAGAGAAGCTGTGACAAGTTCATTGAGCAGACATATCACCAGGTTTACTCTGCTTGCATGAGGTGTTTTATTAAAGTTGTATTCAGGTTTTTGTGGAAAGTTCTCTATAGTCTTCCCTATCTGTTTTTTTGTCATGTGACTCAAAAAATCTGCACAGAGATGCATTGTTTAAGTTCCTCTTTGGATACATGGATGTAGAGGTGTGAATCCAGCCTCTGTCTGGTCCAACTGCAGGAAGAAAGGCCCACAGTTCAAAACTAACATTTGCAGACTATATTAAAGCCTTTCCTTGTGTTCTGACATGACAGAAAACTGAGATTAATCACACCAGGCAGGTTAGACGAAAAAATCTGAAACGTGCACAGTAGATACAGAATATTTTAGACTAAGTCTCCTGTTAAAAACTAAGCACACAAAGCAACTTACTCTCAGTGGCTGTCATGTACTGCTGATGGTGACACCAGATGCTGCATGCTGCATCTTTGAATCCTACTTCTCTCCAGTGTAGAATGTTTTCTGCCAAGGTGGATGTTGCTGGTGATCTTCAGCTCTGCATCAGTTTGACTCTTCACAAAATCAGTCCACCTTTTCTTCAGCTCATCATTCTTAGGAAATCTAAATAAGGGCTTTTCTGCAAATTCTATCATCCAGGGAAGATTCATTTGTTGGATAAAAGCCTGGCTCACTATCAAACTGTAGGCTGTAGTATTTGTAGAACCAGTGATTCTAATGTTTTTTAGTAGTATGAGGTTAGGACGAGAGGTCACGCATAATGTGACTCCAGTACATCTTTGAATCATGATTTCTGGAAATGTCTTCTTTTTAAATTATTTAATGTGTTATGTGACAAGTCTCTGAATTTTCCTTTACATGGACCTTAAGTGCAAAGTTTCCGTGATTTGCAAACACCCAATATTAGGCTACAGTCATCAGCATACCAATGAAATGAAATTTACTGCATATGTGTGTATGAAACATAAAAGCAACTGCAGCAACTCCCAGATATTACTTATGAGTCAGCGTTTTGCTGAATGTGCAATTGCAAAATCCACCCATGTGCTTTTGTTTCCTCAGTCTAACCATGCATGGTATAATTTGCATGGCTTTATACACCCACCATCCACCCCAACCTCCTCCTTATAACATGTATGCAGCACAAAAGTGGACAAAGCATTGCTACTGAATCTACTGAGGGATCACACACAAAACACAAGCAGTTTATGACTGCAATCTCAGGTTATAAGGGTAAATAATAAGAACAAAAGTAGTCTTATTATTCACCTCTGCAGCACTCAGCAAAGGGAGGAGAGACATGATTTTCTAGTTCATCTAACAAGAGAGAAACTCATTTAAACAGTTCCTCTTTGTGATAAGCATCACAAAACTTTACTCAAGTCTTACAGTTCAGCCAGGAAAACAAGCTATGTTATGCTGTTTTGGGCATTCAAAGAAACTCACAGCATAAAAACCACCACATAAGAGTCATTGTGTCCTGCCCTTTGCACTCTTTAATGTTAGCTTAGCTGCATGTAACAGTTATGTAACTGTATTACTGTACAGGGCACAGAATCCATTAAGCCATTGCCTTTAACCTTGGTGTTTACGTGCACTATCTCAGGTGCTTTCCACCTTGTGCGAGCCATGCAGGTTATAGACTGAGCTGTGGAAAGCTGTAAAGCTGACTGATGTGTGAAATTTAAACAGCCTGAGGAGGGTGGCGAGAGAGAGAGTATGATAAGATAAAGACAAAGCAGATGACTTAAATGGCCCCTCTATCAGTGTTCATGACCTGAAGTCAAATATGTACTGTTTTTTTCAATCATTTGCAAACCATAGATTCTATTTTTAATGATTTAGTAAACAGAGAACGTGCGAGGTGTGATCTGATGCTGACGCTCTGATGGCAGTTTCACCATCTGAGTTCAGGATAAAAGCGGTTTTTGGCTGTACATTCCGTTCTGTAAACCACAGGAGCTCAAGAGGAAGTAAAGACAGCTTTACCAACTACACCACATCCGTTTTGAAGAGTGTGTCATAAGGGGGCGATGTCAGCAGGATTAAGATTTAAATCTTATCAACTGTTGACTTTCATTTTTGTTAATATACTTTTAGGCTATTGTTCAGGGTCACAGAGATTTTTAAAGGATTTTAATTATCAGAAATTCCAATGAGGCTCACACTTGTGTCTTTCGGTTTAATTTTTTTCTTTTAATATTTTTTGGGGCAATTTTTTCCATTTTTTAATGATAGGGGAGAGACAGGGTGAAAGGGGGTAGAGAATGGAAAGTGACACATGCAGCAAAGGGTCGTGAGCCAGCCAGACTCAAACTCACGACCGCTGCTGGTGACCTGTGCCTATACGGTAACGCCCTAACTCAGTGAGCTACATGGCGTCCAGTCGTTTGGTTAAATATTTAAACAAATGTTGGATAGATTCCTTGTCATTTCCCCAACTATTTTGTGTTTAGTGCTACTTAGCAAATGCCAGCGAACTAACATGTTACACTACAAGTGCAACAGCATGTTAGCAGTGTGAGCATGTTAGCATTGTGGTATTAGCATTTTGCTCAGCTAATGCACTACTTGAGTACAGTCCATTCTTGACCATTTTGGTTCAGTTTAACTGTTCTCAACAACTTTGTTTCCTGCTAGCTGGTGAACACAAGTAAATATTTGAGCTGAAGAGTTAGATATTTTCCTCAGAAGTAGTGGAGATCAAAAAGAGAAGAAAAGCAAAGTGAATATTGGACTAAACAAGAGACAGGTTCCATATTGTGCCCCTTTAAAGCAAAGGAATCTCACAAGTCTCACACTTACCCACAAAGTGTCTTTCAGGTTTTTCAGCTCAAAATGCTTCAAAGACAGATCATTCCATCATGACTGCTTAACCTCTGGTTTTAGGGCTGTTCTAAATGTGATGTTTTACTTTGAAAACCAATGAGCTGCTGCTGTCCCTGCCCCCTTCAGGAAGAAAACACTGTCTGCATCTTGAGCTAGTTCCTATTACTAGTTAGGTGCGACACAGTAACTGGGTCCAGTTCTTACTGGCTGTTAAAGCTGGGAGGCTCACTGGGTATGGGGAGGCTTGAGGAATGGCAGGAATAAACATCGTCATATCTTAACCACTTTTATTTTACACTCCCAATTTGATAACAACCACAAACACAACAAAAATGGATTTTCACCTTTTCACCATGGATCTTTAATGTTACACATTAACTATATAAGCAGCTAGTGGCTCCGTTTACAGCTTTAACCTAATGAAATAAATATTAAATGTCAGAAATCAGTGCAAGTGTGTGTCATTTTTTTGTAATAGTATATATATTTTATTTTGAAATCCTCTGTTTCCTCTGTTGTCTGCATCCTTGATCTGCTCCTTGGCAACCTTAGCATTAGCTGCTTTCAGTGACAGAGACGTCTTACATGTCCAGCTGTTAGTATGTTGACCTAACATTTACAGCTCCTCAGTCCAGATGTGAAACCAAACACAAGGCTCTACTCAAAAAGCCCTTCATCCAAACATTAGCGCTGGAAGACAAAGGAGGCCCGTGACATGGCTGTCGTACCAACTCCGAAGATTTAGTGAGCGCTTCCCAAGGAAAACACAAGCTCAAAATGGATCCCAGATGACCTTGTTCACAGTGGAACCATCTTCTGGGTCTTTGGCATGAAACACATGTAGCATGTTACTGCATGTCTGCTTACATTTAGTAGTAACGTGGGAGGGAAAATAGGAAGCAAATGGGAAGCTGGGAGGATCATGCTTCATTAAAGCAAAAACAAGAGTAAAACACAAGGCTCTTGAAAGTGGAGTTTAACTGTACCCTTTCCATTTAAGTGAAAAGTAACTGGTTACAGTATCCTAGCACCATCCTCTTAGTGGAGCTTACATACTTTTTTGTATCTTTATACAACTTCATGATTGGACAGAATCAATACTGGTAGCCCTGATGATTTGCATGCATGATCTTTTACATAGCGTAAATGTAAATAACCCCAGACTTCTAACAGTCCTCTACCAGCAGTCCATAAGACAAAAAAGTAAGAAGTTTTCTCAATCCTGCTGACATTAAAGATTTTTTTTTTTTAAATATTGCAAACATTGGGAGTCATTATTGTGTTTCAGATGGCCCTTCATTACAGTTGTTCTTCGTAGTAAAAAGTGAAACTAAAAGTATTTGCTGTTCTAACTGTTGATAACACAGATAAGATAAACTCGTGGTCAGCAGGTTCATGCGGTGCTGCAAAGGGATCTGAGTGGTTTAAGATAAACTTTTCAAGTGTTGCAAAGTATCCTGAACAGTTGACACTGCTGGTAGACTTATGCTGGTGAGATGAGACAACTTTAGCCCCTATAGGAAAGTAAACACGACTCTGCTACAAAGCTGAGTTTGAACCTCTGAAAGTCTCACTGTGTATGTTGGGACATGTTTACACAGGTTATCACTGTAACTCTGAGCTCTGAGATAAGGTTTACTATTATTAAGTTGGCCTCACTAATGTAAATCAAAACACAATTTGGGTCTGTTTTTAGTCTGTGCTCAATGCAGCACTTACACCTACTGTTTGTATGTGGGCAGGTTTCATTTTCATCTCTGATACTCGGTTCAGTAGTGCAGAGATGAGTTTATTTCTACATTACAACCACTACAAACAGCTACAGGCAGTGTGTCTCCGCTTTTGTGATATCCAAGATGAGCGAATTGAAAGACAGACTGATGGATTTCATTTGCTACTGAATATTGCACTGAGAGACTGGGAGTTGTTACAACAGGAGCGGGCTTGTCAGATGAACATAGTGTACTTTAACTCAGTGAGATAAACCAGTAGAATCAGAAATTGCTGTAGAGGCTGGTTGGTATAGAAACTTGCATGATCTTCCTGTGGTGAGAGTTGCTGCTGAAATCTGTAAAATGACTCCCCACCTAGCATCCAGGTTAGTTGTTACCTTAAGCACAATCTTGGGCTTTGAAGGCAGCTCTTCAACACAGCCATTAGGCAGCTTTCCACTGTAGAAATTCTGGGCAGGCATGAGGTCGTTAACAGGAACTGCGCTGATGTCGGCCCTTTCAGCCTTACTGTTTCCACTGAGGGTTTCTACAGCGCTCAGTCCTGATTGTGTCAAAACAACAAGGAACTGTAGTTACTTGATGTACTGTAACTCCAGCTCTAAAAGCATGTACAAGACTGGCACCTGACAACAACAGGAAGACAAAAAAACATGACTTTTGTTGTCCTCTCTGAGTTTATCCATTTAGGGTTTTCTTCTCCAAGTACAACTGATCAGCGTTCAGTCCTGCCCAGCAGTTTTTAGGGTTACGTAAGTATCTATACGCTGAAGTATGTTCTATTTTCCCCACGGAAAACTGCCCTGAAAGAAGTTCTATGGTGGCAAACCTGGCAGTCGGAGCACGCACAAAGGTTTGTGCTGCCCTACAGTGCCCTGCATCATCCTGCAGTGGAAAATTACCTAATTAAGATAATATCTGTTTATATCCAACCCCTAGCATTTAAGTTTTTATTGTAGTTTTAGCAAATTTTGAAGCTAGTGCTAATTATCCAGCAAACCATTGTGTTTCAGCCACGATGTTGACATGAATTTTGATAAATTTGGTGATTTTCTGACTTTTGGTCATGATTTCGGTTGGGCCATACCTACAGCCTCAGCCATACTTTTTAAATTCTGCTAGTTTTGCAAGCTTATATGCTTGGTGGCAAACAACATACCAGCTAAACGTCAACATGTTGCGCAGCACAGTCAGTCGGAGATCTGCAAGCATTACTGTATACTCTCAGTGTTGTTGGTTTGCGTTTGAGAATACAGCCCAACGTCATACGTATCACTTGACTGCTACTAAGTTTTCCAGCTGCTTTTACTTTATCTTTTTTTTCTTTATCCACATGGAGCCTCAGTTTTGAGAGAATAACAACAACTGGCCGTGACGTCACGACTGGAGGATTGTAGTGTTTTTGTTCAGCTCATTCCCCCAGAGAGGATACAGTGTCCGAGACGAGCAGGATTGTTGTTGAAGAACCAGTGCAGCAACCTCAGACTAGGCAATGATACATGAAGACGTTTTTATTATTATTATTATTATTATTTTTATATAAAGAGAATCTTGTCCAATTCTGTTTCCAATCTCTGCTTGGATGTAAAAAAGTACCAACTGTATTTCATATGCAGACAAAAACAAGGAAAAGGGGAAAAAAGAACAGGGAAAAAATGGAAATGTGATGCACATTCGGCAAAGAAAGCCTGAGGGTAAATATAAGTAATCCTCCTCCACATCATAATCAACATTAAGTGGCAGGAAAAACACCTCTAACAACTACTACCACCATTTTTAGTAGATTTAATAATATATTTGATATCTAGTAAAACACTATAATATTTTCACGCACTCCAGGAAACATGTTTCTTATTTTTGCTGCAGCTTTTATCACCACAATGTATTTTTCAGTTCATTCATTCGTGTGTTATTCTTCTGCTGCCACGTGCTGAGGTGCTGATTCCTTCGACTAACATGGCCTCAGACTTCTGGAGAGTGGATGTGACTTTGTGGAATCATGAGCTGTTTGCTACTGATCGACAGGGTTAAACAGAGGACAGCCTCCCTCCTCTCTCATGACCACAACCCATTGGACCGCTGCTGTCTTCCCCTTTCCAGCCCTGCACCCTCACCAACACCAACCCCACCCACCCACAGCCTTGCAGCAAACTGCTACTTCAGAAGAAGTCCTGCTGGTCCCATGTCGAAGGGCAGCAAAACAGGCTCCTCTCTCAGGTGGTGAGCTCGCTGGGATGAATCTGAGGCCAAACAGTCTCTCATCTTCACCTTCTATTCTTCCCTCCCACTCAACACTCTCCCCGTTTGTTTTCATTGAAAGGAAAGCCGAAACCTGTTGGGTTTGTTTTTCTCCTTCTCTTGGCACTGTGCCTGCATTTAAAGCCCAGGTGTTGGCGAACAGGGAGTCATCTTTCAGAAAAACATGAGGTGGATTGCTGGGTCATGAGGGAGGAGTGGAGGGGTGAGGAGGGAGGTCGGCATGTCTAGATTTTGACATCTCTCTCTCATCTTTGGATGTTTTCATCTTTCAAAACCAGTTGGACATTCTATCAGCTGCTAGTTAAACAGTCAACAACACATTCTTCTTCGCTGACTTAATTTGTACCCAGTCACAGCAGTTTGTTGTTTTCCTACACTCTGTTCATGACAAAGAACCCTTTAAAAAACAAGACAAGAACATCTCTGCCCAGAAACTTGGCCCTCCGGGGATAGTTCTGCATGGCATTCGAGGTAACTCTGCTCCAGGGTAGAAAATAATCTCCCTCCTCACACTCTAGCACTTGTTCAGCTACAGCAGACAGTTGAAGAACCTTGTCAAATTGGTTGTAAATCAACTATGGCTGTGAAAAATTAGTATTTTCATTTTTAATTGGTCTGCCTTTCATTGTTTTCTTGATAAACTATTGAGCACAAAATGTCTGAAAACTGAAAAAAATATATATGTAAAAATGAATATATACTGTATAAAATTAATGGATGTAGCCTCTGGGTCCTGAAAAGTGAGGTCAACAGAGAAGTGCATTCAACAAGCATTCTTTCTAATAGCCAGCAGGGGACGACTCCTCTGGTTGCAAAAAGAAGTCCGATTATATAGAAGTCTATGAAAAAATCTCCCTACTTCTCATTTAATTTACTACCCCAGTAAACATTTTCCGAATTAGTTTATGTCCTCAGTCGCTAGTTCCATATCTCTCTCAATAAAGCATGATGTTTATTTTTTAAGTTCCGATCTCATTTAGAGTAAAATAAATGACAATGTAATTTATGCTTTAGGGCATGGCCACCTAGTAATTGACAAGTTGTTACCACTGACATGTCACTTGGAATAAAGACACAGCAGTGCATATCCATGTCTCTGTATGCATTTAAAAATCAGTGTTTTCAGTTCATGAAAGTCAATTGGATCATTTTGTCAAGAATTACAGTTGCACGCTGCTAACCAAACTAGCTAGCTAGCGTGGTGTTCAGTGATAACTTAGCCTGCTATGCTGAGTCGTTATGCTAACAACTCTGGAACTCACTCCCACCAGTCATCTGTAACATTGACTCTTTACCCCAGTTCAAGTCCAGACTCAAAACACATCTGTTTAAAACTGCATATGGTGTCTAACTTCACTTTCATTTTAAAGTTGTATTCTTTGTCTGTTGTTTTATTTATTCTATTGTGTTTTTATCTTCTGTAAAGTGTCCTTGGGTGTTTTGAAAGGCGCTACTAAATAAAATGTATTGTTATTATTATTATTATTATTATCATTGTTATTATCATTATTATTATTATTATTAACAGTCCCTGGCCTATATGGCTTCGCTTGAATTATGACAGCTAACTTTATATGCAGTGAGTTTGCACTGTGTAGCCTGGAACCAGATGCGGTCAGGTGCAGGTGTAGGTGGGCGTAGTGTATTTGGGTTCTCGGTTGGCTTGGCCCCCTCACTCCTCCACCCTCTCATTGAAAAACCCTGGCAGCCAAAATAACAAACTCAAGGCTTCAAAGTGACAGTCTATAAACCAGTGCCTACATTCACTTCTTTTATATAGCCTATGCACATGATGCAGTGTTACAAGGCAAGAGGCAACGTCTTTAAAAGTCTTGCTTTGTCCAACCGACAGTCAAAGATAGACAGTTTACTATGAAGTAAAACAGACAAACGCATTAAGTCCTCATAATGGGGAAACTGAAGCAATGTTTGGTACTGGGAAAATGATATAAATTAATACTCAATTGTCAGTAGAGTTCAGGGTAACAATAGGATCAGATATATTTTCTAAATACAAAAAGTTTTTTTTTAGGAGGTCGTGATTTCACAGTCATCACAGACTACACAATCATAACTTGCTATATTTGCTGCAGTTCAGGCAGGAATAAAAATGTCTCCTTTCAGACATTTAAGTCTCTCCATCTCCCCAGCCTCCTCCCATATTAGCATTTAGTTGTATGTGAACTTTGAATGTTAACTAAATGGTGAAAAACCTTGGCACGTGTCCTGACTGAATTTTTATAAATGACTGAAGTTGTTTATTTCCCCTGTTGCATCTACCAGCACGTTTTTTGAATGATGCGTTGTGTCAGCTGTCTTTCCCTTTGAAAACCCACAGTGAGATAAAATGTCCAACTGTAACACCTAGTTTCATTCCTGATGCCCCAAACCGGCCCGTCACGTAGTCTGATCCATGAGCAAGCTCTTTTTGTGTTTGAGCTTGAAAGGGAACATTTTGGGTTGCATTTAGATGGAGGATCAATATGTTTTTCTTACCTAACTGAACAGGTAAAGATTTTTTTTCCTGAAGAGGCTTTTATCCTGCTCTGTTTCAGGGATGTTATTCATGTATCTCAATTTGAAATGCTTTACTATTTACAAGATGCTTTTCTCAGTGGTCGCCTTTATGTAAAATGTTTTTTCTGTGATGTTTTGGTGAGCTAATGATATTGCTTACAAAGAACTGATAACTTCTATTAGGAGCTTTTTTACCTTTTGTATTTAGACTTGTGTGATGACTTCATTATTTTCCAAAACGCTTTCAGACTCCTGTGTATTATGAAGCTGAAATCGAAAGTATGACACTAATTTGAGATCAGCAGCACAGATACAGTGTTAAAGCACAGCACTGGAGTTCCCCTTTAATTTCAGCCAAACACGTGCTATTACTGTCATGTTGCGTCAAGTAATTGCAGAGATACATTGTGTGTTGTTTTTTCCCCCTATTTCTTTAAAGAAACTAAAGGAAAAACTAAGAAAATGTACAGAAACTACACATATGAAGGAGTGTTCTTGTAGTTAAGCCCTCTAAATGTTTATGACTGTCACAGCAGGTCTGTGTGATTAACGGTCTGGATCTTCCCCTCTGGAAAGAAGGAACTCGGTGGGGAGTCTTTTGGGGAAACAGAACTGGGAAAACAGATTCAACCCCTGATGTACCCCCTGACAGCCGTCCACCAGAACCCCATGGGAAACCCCTTCATCTCCTCCTCCTCCTCGCTGCTCCTGCAGCCAAAAACCCAGCTGGAGAGTCAGGAGGTCACTCAGCTGATTTAATCCCTGGTCTGGGTCACATAAACACACAACACTGGGAAAATGACCAGCAGAATTTGACGTAAGTGTTCTGAAGATTATTATGAAGCTGAAATTAATCATTTTTGGCACAGAAAAAAATCCATTTGTATTGGAGCGGGCACCACAGAAAGAACAGTTTGAATAGATGACAGTGAAACTGGGTCTAAGTTGTTTGTTTATGTTAAAAACATACCATGGTGCATAGCAAAGCACCCTTTTTTTTCTTTTTGAAAATGCACCCATCAAACATCAAAGTGTGAAAATATCCTGTTCATTTATATGCATTTGTTTGTTGACATTTATCATCCTAAACCTACTGCAGACTAATCTGCAGCATTATATCTGTTCCACATTGCCCTGTGATTGCAACTTGCTCGTTTTCTTGTCCAACAGATGCAGAGAGACACATACAATGCACGTACCACTCTTTGCAAAACAACTGCTCAGGATTATGTAAGAAGTCTCAGGTCATGCAATATTATGACAGAAGACAGGGCAGTGGCGTACTGATGGTGGAGAGACAGTGGAGGTGAAGGAGAAGAAAGGGGGAGTTGCAAAAATGAAAACACAGGAAAAAGAGAGGCCAAGAGACAGAAAGATAAAGGAAAACTGATCACAAGAACAGATGGAATAAAGATGGCAACTGTGTTAGAGTGAAAGTTGAAAAGAACCTAAAAATCAAGAGAGAGAAGAGACATGCAAAGTAATGAGAAATATATAGTGGCTGAACAAAAGAGTTAGAAACTACAGCAACTACAGAGAGATGAGATATGACAACTGAACTAACAACTAAGACAAAAAAAATCTGTAAAACTTTATTAGAGGAATAAAGTGTGAAGGGGAGACATACAAGATTATTTTATTCATCACTTATTACATGTATTTGTTGGTTTGTCCTGTGTCTGTGTGTGCTGCTCAGGTACGATGAGGACTCCCTGTACCTGAAACCGGTGAAGCTTGAGAATGCCTCCGACACAGAAGGCCTATTGTGTCATATCTAATCTGAAATCAGTTAACTAGCCACTGAAAAGAAAGCCAGACTGGCTCTTAGATGGATGAAGGAATGGAGGCAAACAGACAAACTTTGTGACCTGCAGTGAGAACACACTGTGCCCAGCTGCTGAGCTCTGACAGGTGGATTAGCTGAGAGAATATTCTGTAAACAAAGGCTGCTGCACGTTCTGCAGAGCAGCATTATACTGTATGTAACAGAAAGAGCATATGATAACGGATAATGAATTATGTTACGATGAAGAAATAAAACATAAAATGCATGTGCAAACTCATGATCAGTCAAACCATCCAGGAACAAGGTGTCAGAGTTCATAAAACCAAAAGTAGGATGTTATAAATCTGTACTGTGCTTCAGTCTCACACAGACTGTTTTTCAATTAGCTGCCTAACATCTGCAAACCGACTGACACCTCGGCTGGTGTGCATCTTGCCGTGCTGCTTATCATACAGAATGTAAAGAAGCATCTGAATCTGAAAAACAATCTCGGGAGCACGTCGTGGAAGCCATTAGATAACTGCCTTGAAATGTTCACTTCTTTTTTTTTCATCATTTTTTCCACTTTTTCAACCTTCAGAACTTACCTCCAATGTTGATTTTATGAAAAGAATTAAATGCAAATGTCTCCACTTTGGGATTAATAAAGGCTTATTGCATCGAATCGCACAAAACACTTTTTTAGGAAGTCCTCAGATGTTATATGCCCACAAATAAATGCTAAAACACAAGCAAAGCAGATGCAAACAAGAATGTAAACACATATTAGTTAATAGCACACATACCAACACTATGTCAACTCTGTATCGACATGTACCAAAAAATTAATACAAAGATACAATGCATGCACAAAATAAATAATGAAATAATTCAGCAACACGTGCAGCCACAAAAACAGAACAGGCAACAACTGCTTTGTGAATATCAGGCATGCAGCCCACACAGCCACACACACACACACACACACGCAGGCTTCCTCTGCGCAGCACCAGCTGTGTTGAGGCTCCAGACATTTAAGTGTAATAACATATGGAGGATGTGCGTGCTTAACTGTGTGCCAGTGTACGTGTGCAAAAGTGTGTGTGTGTGTGTGCCTTTTGTGTGGGCGGTCTTTCTGCATGTTTTCGCTTGTTTGGACTGCTGGTGTGTATCTGTATTCATTTGTGTGTGTGTGTGTGTGTGTGTGTGTGTGTGTGTGAGAGAGAGAGAGAGAGAGAGAGAGAGAGTGAGCTCCTTTTGGCCGGTGTGCACACAAACTTTCACTGCTGTTTAGTCTTCTTGTTGGTGCATGGGGAAAGTTGCAGGTTTAAATATGAATAGATGTAAAAAACAAACAAACAAACAAACAAACAAAACAAAAAACGAGCAGCTCCATCAGAAGACAGTATATATCCATGAAGTATAGCTGAGTTTAAAGGAAAACTGAAAGTGTGTTTCTAAGGTTTGCGTTTGAGTGTTGAGTGTGCAGAGCTCAGCAAATCATCCCTGCTGAAATTTTTCTTCAAACCTGGAAACAATAAATCACAATTTAATTGCCAGTCAGCAACACAAACAGCTCTGACCTTTGGCCTCTTTACTGCAGGCTGCCTGTAATATTTGTGATCAAGAGGTCGAAACTGAGCTTCAAGTGGCAGAAACTCAATAAATACTGCTTTATTTTAGGAGGCCACTGATACTGTCGTTGTGTGTATTCTCTCCATATAATCTGTTTACAGTCTAATTAGAACAGAATCCGTTTGCAATCAGTGACTCCCTGCACATATGCTGTGTCCTTTGCAAACTTGCAGAGGCACAGTTTATTTAGAAAACCAGTAATTTCACTTGCAGCATGTGCTTCTCTTAGATTTCCATGTTTCACTCTCACTCAAAACCCAAAACTTAGTGTTTGCAAATGTTCATATTGTGCATTTTGACTGTAGAATTGCAGAATCTACCTTGCAAATTAATATTCAGTGCAAATTCGCAACAACATTGTTCTATTGCACTGTTTCATCTTCTTGAAGGCTCTGCTTGTCTTATTGCTATCGTACAATGGATATTATGCACCTCAGGATTCTCTGTCACTATTGAAACTGTCTAAACATCATTAAATCGTCCTGTGCCTTCACAAGATTGACAAATTCAAACCAGACACAGAGCTGCAGAAGATAAAGACACACTGGACAAACTTGCTTTCAGCATCAGCTACAACAACAAAAGGGAAGTGAAACTCAAAACTGTGTGTGTGTGAGTGTGTGTGTGTGTGTCTGTGAGGACACAGACAGCTGGGTACATCAGGCCCCGCCCCACTGCTCTGCTCTCATTGGCTGTGCTGTCGTCAAGCACATTTAATAAGAAAACAAGTTGAAGTTCAGCCAATCAGGACAGAGTTAAGCTAGAATTTCCCGAACATGCCACAGCGTCTTATCTGAGGTGACATCACATGGCCCTTTAAACGGGAGACCGCAGACCGAGTTTAAATGGCTTGATGAGACAGAACACACATAGGAAAACAAAACACACAAAAAAAAAGTTTTACAGTGCTGTGTGTTGCGCTGCGTCACTGACTGTCGGCCTACTTACAGAGTTTATGATAATGACACCTTGTGGCTCGTTTGACCACAATGCATGAATTTCTCAAAGGAGCTTTGCATGTGTGTTTATTGGTTGTTAAATATGCTCATTAATGAGTGTAAGGACCCACAGCTGGAGACGACCAGTTAAAATTCCAGTAGGATTGTTTAATTAAAAGTGGGCGAGAAAAATATTCTTTTAAGTTGAGGTTCACAGCTCTGCAGAAAAGTCCTAAACCTGGTGGCCTACTATATGTACATGTTCTGTCAGTGAAAATGTTTTAGTGATTCATGCTCGAGCCAAACATGCCTGGTAGAGACTATGTACCCTAAAAGTGTTCTGCAAATTCTGCAAAACAATAAATATTTGGCATGTGGCAGGAGCCTTGTCTGCTGAGGGCCCAACTTCGTTTTGACACTAAAATATGACAGTCATGCAAATGTACGTATTTCCATGTCATTGTATTTACAACTCCAGCGAGAGAAAGTCCTGTGTTTATTGAACTTGCATTGTAAACTCTTATGATTTACAAGAATAGCACATGTTTGTGGGTTTTTTCTACCCTGTCACTATGAAATGTTACCACTATCTGGAGCCTTTGGATCGACTCACTGACTGTGGATTTTTTTTGTCTTTGTTTCTGTTAAGTCAGGATCGGAAAAACACTCTAACTGAGACAGCTCTTTCTATTTTTCACTATAAAAATGAAAGCCAAACTGTGTGTTTTACTGCAGCTGGAAGGCAGCCGCAGCACAGTTTCTCAGGGACCACTTGAGGTCTGTGTTTGGTCAAAGGCATTGACAACAGTGCCCCAAATACCCAACATGCATGTAATTGGTAAATATGCAGAGGCATAAACATGAAGTGAATCTTCAACCTCGAAACTGAAAGGAGAGCTGAGCTGACTGCTGGATAAACAGATGAAATCACGTCATAAAGGATCAGCAGCCTCCGTCTCACAGTACTGGAGCCTTGTTTTCTGCGAAACGTATTTGTGAGTGGGGAATCCAGGTGAGGGGGCAGATGGTTTGTTTATGGCCTTTTAGAGTGGAAACTCTGGGATGTCCAGTCACTGGGTGAGAGGTCACAGCCAAGTCGGGGAGTGACAAGCAAGACTAACTGTGCAGTATCTGTTTGTCTGACGAGCTTCTGTGCCAAAATGCTATGTTTATCCACTCTGGAAAAAGAGCTGATAGCTGGAATTCATCCTGGCAATGGTGCGATTCATTAATCCCAGCAATGAAAATGTGTTACATGAGTGTATTTTTGTTCTTTTTTGCTTCCAGGCATGTCCCATGATTTCTCAATTTAGAGTTATATTCAATAAATAGTGCATTCAAGCCAGGCAATTTATAGCAGTGCCAACAAATTAAGTCTTTTTTATGCTAGTGTAAACAAAGTAACATGTACTGCATCTGCTAGCATTGGAGGATTCCATTAAAATGATACTGTTTGCAAAATGCCTGCTGAATGGACTGTTTTTGTGAAGTTTGCAACATGTTTTCAGTGCCATCACATGTGTCAGTTTCAGCCTCTGGGGTGATTTTTTGCTAAAATCTGAAACTGATGATTTTAAACACATCAATTTTGCTGTGTGACCGCTTGAACTGAGTATTGAAAGTGTGACCAACCTGCAGCCTGTGTTTCATGCAAGTAGTGATAAAAATAAAAAAAATCAGCTGCACACGCCTCCATGCTGCCGGCAGATGGACACTCCAAAACACACAAACCCACTCTGATACATGTTGTGCATGGTGAGAGGAGAGAAGTGTTTCCTGTGTTGTCCAGCGTGTGTGTGTGTGTGTGTGTGTGTGTGTGACGGCAAGCCCTCCTCCACAGACTGACTACTGTACATAAAAACATGCTGACTTCGACCTCTTGTTTTCTCTGTTACTGATTCTTATGAAGAAAGGTTTGCTCTCTGTATGTATTGTGTCTCTGTCATCTGTGTGCATGTTTGTGTGACTCATACGTGTTTGATACAGATAGATGTGCTTTGTTAAGTGAGATGAAAACAACAGCGAGGCAAACGTTTTAGATACTAATGAGTCATTTGTTTGTCTTCATACCATATGAAAGTTTCGCCTTGGGTTAAAGACATAAAAGCAGCCCTGCTAGAAATTGCATTATTGAGTGAATACGTGTTTGTGGGCACAAGCAACCAGTCAAACCACAAAATGGCTCAACACAATTAATTTGTGGTGGGAGGTGGCTGGTATTGTAACTACTAGTGGGTCATGCATCACAGCTAATGCATGTTTTTTTATTCACTTTATCTTCTCCATGCATCTCTGCTTTCTCAGTGTTGCCCAATAAGGGGTCCAGTGTTGCCCAATGGCAAAAACTCACATATCTAAAGTTCAGTTCTGCAACAGCACCATGTAAGTGGACTTTGCCTCCATAGCCGAACCTGTTATTTATACACTACAAGGATATTCCCTGGAATTTAAAGTTCTTCACTCCTACAAATGTTGGTGTGATTGAGCCCATACCTTGTTGTTAAAGAGTTCATCAAACTTAGCACGGGAGATTGTGTGACTATGTATTAATATCAGAATCTGGTGCCATAAAAGAATCTTAATCATGCCACAATATCTTGTGCTGAAAAGGTGGTCAGATGCAACCATCTGCATGTTAGTTCACAGGAATGGCTTGCTGCATTAACAAATGCTTTTCATGAAGAGGGAGAAAAGTTGATATAAAAAGCCATAGTCAAGGAAATATTGCATGCATTTTTACAGTGCAACAGCGTCTGTGCTAATTTGAGGGAGTTCTGTCACATTTTCCCTTTTAAACTCGAGAAACGGAGAGAAGCCAAGAAAACTGTCCTTGAATGGGAACTTGATGGGAAGTTGGCTCACCAAAATATCTCACAGCTCCTCAACAACAGGAAAAGGTCTTGTAAGCTTGGACAGCTCTAGTTAAACTGTATGTTTTCTCCCACAGAAACACACTCTCATGTTCACTGTAACAAACAGATACCACTGCAGTCACCAACAACGATGAAGAAAAGTCAGCCCTTCACACAACATCAACCGAGTTTTGCCCAGTTTCAAAAGAATGGTCACAAAGACTTCAAATCCTGTTTTTCTCCACTGCATATATGCAGCTCAAAATATTCAGAGTGTGTTTAGGGAACAGAAGAGGTAATGTGTGCTGAAAATATGGTTGTTTTTCTCTCTTTGAGTTTTAGATCTTCTAAGCAGAAACATTTTTGTGAAGCAGGTTTTTTTTTCGTCCAGACACTACTACTCAAGAGAATAATTTCTTTATTTTAAAATTACTTCCGATTGGATTAAAAGATCATAATTAGGATTTTGATCAGATGTTGGACAAAAAGTTACTAGAAGTTGGAACTGGGGTTAGGGTTTTCAGGGTAATACTAAAACTATGATGTTGAGGTTAGGTATGGACTGGTGAGGGTGAATCCATCACCAGCTGCTGCTTATATCATGCTAAAGGTCAGGCACATTTACAGCAAGAATAACATCAATCAAGTCGAAGTACCTGCAACGATACAAAAAACAAAGTTCTTATCAGACTTGAATGCTCTTCTCACAAAAATGCTCCGCAGTCAGTCTGAGGTTCGTACATGATATCAGCTGAGAGTGAGAAACAGACAATGGCAGGTCCTCATAAGTGCACTAATCCTAATGCGTGTGTGTATGCACATATGGGAGGAAGAAGTTGGAGGAAGGCGGAGGTGGAGGGGGGTGATGTAGCTCACAGCACTGGCTCACGCCGGTTTGCGCTGCTTCTCACTGGCCGAGCACCACAGCGAGGTTGCGAGGTTAGCGGAGAGGCGGATGGATTTGGGGTGGGGAGGTGGGAGAGAGGAGGGAGGGTCATTTAGCGTCTCGACTGCCCTTTGCAGCACTTGGGGCCTTGGCAGGGCTGCCCGCTGACATGTGGGGCAGATATCTGCATGGAGAGAAAGCATGCAGCAGCCATCACCCGTCCCTCTGTGAAGAATGATACTGAGCCATGTCATACGGCCTCTGATCACACTCCTAAACTGGCCGATTTGTCTGTCACAGACTTTAATGTATAGTGTATGTAATATGTGTACAGTGGATGTATAAAATCCATAATCAGAGGATTGCAACTATCTACAGATTCTCTGAGAGAAGTTATGCAACAGGAACAGACGTGATCTTTATGTTTCATGAGTGCACGTGCATTTGCTGCGATGTGCTGAAGAGGAGGGTCCCTTGTACAGCTGCTTAAGTCAAACAAAACCACGAGCAGCAGCAGAGTTGCTGCTGGGTTTGGTCACTTTAAGGGGAAACAAGAGACTCGACTGTTTCTGTTCTCGCTGTTGTTTTTTTTAAACTGCTGAAAAAATCCAGCACATATCTCAGAGTTTTTCTACATTAGGGATGTTGTGTATTTAAGATTTTGGGTGTGCACTTATTGAGTTCAACTTCAGTCCAAGTTTTAACTCTGGTGGCAGAGATTTCTTCAAGCGATCTTCACTTGTCTGATTACTAGATAGATCAGGGGTGGCCAATCCTGGTCCTCGAGAGCCACAATCCAGCGTGTTTTAGATGTTTCCCTCTTCTAACACACCTGATTCAAATGATCAGCCCATCATCAAGCTCTGCAGAAACCTGATAACAATCCTGATCATTTGAGTCAGGTGTGTTAGAAGAGGGAAACATCTAAAACATGCTGGATTGTGGCCCTCGAGGACCAGGATTGGCCACCCCTGAGATAGATGGTTCTTGGACTGACCATTGTGCTTAGTTTAAGTCAGGAGTGTCAAATCCTGGTCCTCAAGGGCCACTATCCAGCATGTTTTAGATGTTTCCCTCTTCTAACACACCTGATTCAAATGATGAGCTCATCATGAAGCTCTGCAGAAGCCTGATAACGATCCTGATCATTTGAATCAGGTGTGTTAGAAGAGGGAAACATCTAAAACACGCTGGATAGTGGCCCTCAAGGACCAGGATTGGTCACCCCTGGTTTAAGTCACACCAACAGTCATTACTTTACATCTCCCTGCTCATCTCTACCTTTGGAGGACAGCTGGTTTTCTGTCCAACAAACAGGCCACTTGTGAGATCTTATGGTTATGGTTTACAAGCTCTGGTTTAATTGTAAATGTGAGGCTTAAACAAGCTAAAGGCAGAAATGCAGTGATGAGATTTGCACTCTGGGTCTGAGAAATGTCCAGCTTAAGGCTCTATTAAAATACAAACAGTACATCTTTATGGATCTGACTGTTACTGGTCCCCTCAGGCTGTGGGATTAGAGGTCAGCTCTCTGTTTATAAGATATTTGATTTGTTACTTAAACTGAATGACATCTGAGGGGAAAATCTTATTTCACTTTGTGCTGAGAGGGTCACACAGTATTAAAGTTACACGTTTGCACGTGCTCTGAGTGCCTTCTCCCTTTCACTATATACTTCTATATATAGTATTTATTATACAGAGAGAGGCATCTCCAGAGTAATAAATAAAGTCCAGCTGGGAAGTTATGCAATGGAAAAACTAAATGGTACCGCCTCGCCTCCATCCAGGTGGAACTGATTTTCAGCTGTGGCCGATGGAGAAATTTTGCCCAAGTATGCTTTACTTGGATTACTGAGCATATTTTTCCAATCAGTGAGGTGGTGAGGAATTGGATTTGGAGATTCAAGAGTTGTACTTTTAAAAATCACTGTTTATCCCCTGAACTCAACTCAACAGCATTGGTCAAACAAACATGAGTGTCTTGAACGCTCAAATGCACCTTAATGGTTATTGCAGTTGTACTTATTGTAATCATTTCATCGTTAGTTTGGGGTTTTGCACAACCAACATTCACAAACTTCTCCTCAAGCCTAGTCTGACTCAGTGTGGTTATAGTCAACTGCTATGTATCACATTTTATATCATTTAAACTTAACCACATAAACAAACACTAGTGGTATTGCCATAAACAAAGTAGACCATCACTAAGGAACTTTACACGCTAAAGTGGCCTCGACTCTCCAGCTTCCAGGTTGAATGTGGAGAGACACTGGTTGAAAAACAATCCTTCTTATTATTACAGTTTGATCCATTAGGTACAATGGAAAAACAGTAAAATCTGATTATTTTGTGGCATTCATGTGTGTGGGGAGCCAGTCTAAAGTTATCAACTCAACCAGTGAAGGATTTATAAATGCCCAAGAAATCCTGAAACACTCTCAACATACAGAATGTGCAGATTTCATTATCATGAATGGAAGGCAGGCTTGGAACACGCTATCCAGGTCTTTTTAGCACATCTATGGGGAAAATGGCTCTGTTCTTTCTTACAGCGCTTACAGCGATTCTAGTGATCACAAACAGTGGAAGGAGTGGAAGGCTGATGATAAAATCACCTCCCTCTGGTGCTGTGAATGAAATGTAAACACTGGACTAAGTCTGGCAGAAGCATACGGGGGAGAAAGTCCAGTGGTGTTGTCAGAGAAGGCAACAAAGATGATCTTATTGCCTTTGGGACAGGAGCTCTTGGCTGCTCCTGCACCATACAGCTGCCTTTGGTCATGCGTTATAAAACTTGTGAGTCAGCACAGAGCGGTTACTATCTCACACTGCAATGGACTGATGACTGCTCTGCATGCAGCGAGGCTCCTGACAGAGTTATGGGGTGAGGTCAGAGGTGAGGAGTCTGACCCCTAGCAGTCCCTCCTTCCTTGTTTTCGACATCCAATGAGAACATCTACTCCAATGGCCTGGAGACCCACAAACAGGATCTAATTGGGGCCCCTTGTCAACAACTGGACTTTACTACCTGTATATTAAGTGGTTAAAAGTAGCTCCACCTAAGCCAGCCGCAACAGTAAAATCTACCTATACACTGATGCATCTGTATTAGCAGTCTAACAATGTTACAAGTGATAATTAGTCAGTCACAGGGTCTATTTTTCTTTTGCATTTTTTTATATTTTAAGTACATCTTGCTGATAATGCTTATACTGTACTTTTATTTAAAGCTTGAGTTTTACATATAAATGTACGTCTGCTACATTCATGCCAAACAAATTCACATAGCAATTTTTTAAGTGTATCAGCAGCTGGTCAATATCTGTATTTTGCAGTCTACCACCTTTAAATCTGATATCTGTGGTAAATTCCTTCGCTGGTGCAATGGTAGTGACACATTTTATGTTAAGCAGCAACTAAGAAGATTAGAGCAACTGGAAGTAACCTTGGATGCATCTCAGAAAAAGTTTCTGATGCTCCAGGTGTACAAGAAACTCAACATTCAGTGGAAGGTCTACAATCTAAAAAAGAAAGTGATTGACAACAAGCCGTACGTCATAAGAGCACATCAATAGTGTTTGTGTCACTGCCACGGGGGGTTCCACAAAGCAAGTCTGAGTAAGACTTCCTTTAAATAAGTTCCTCCTCTTTAGGTACACAGGCTACTTTTAATGAAAAACAAGTTTAGAGTGTTTGTGTAATCCAAGATCCTGAAATGGAAAGTGGGGCAAACTGCTGTGGCCGTGATGAGCAGTAATTCCATATTAGCTCTGAAGAGTGAAGACGTGACTATAATGTATATTAATAGACTGTGTCTGATCTCCAGAGAACAGAGATGCCAGCATGAGCCAGTTGTTACAGCTCTAGAGTGTTCTTCCTTCACTCATTCATTCTGTCCGGTGAGTTTTCTGTTTCTCCATGCAACAACTCTGTTGCCATTTCAGACAATACCACTGCCTGTTTTTCCTGCCAGCATGTCACATGACCAGCCCCTCTTCTCCACTCATCTGTTCCCAGCCAGGATGTGTGTTTATATATATAGTTTTTTTACCTTGTACCTGACACTGTCACTTTTTTAGAGTCTCCAGTCAGTCTATTGAGTCATCATCTCTGTCGGACACTGGTCCAGGAAAACAAGTTCAGGACTTGGCAGTTGGCTTTGTCTAGGAATTGTGTCAGTTCTAATGAACTTGATGACCAACAGCCAGGTTACATGAGAATGAAATGAGATACAACATCCTCTGACCTGAGTCAAGGTTTTATAACAGCTCCCATCTTCTAAAAAAGACCAACAGACAACTATGATGTTCCAGATCTTTTGAGTAAAAATGGGTTGTTCTGTATTGTTCTCATGATTAATCCTACACTGATCAATACTTGTCTCTTTTCTCAGTTCTTCCCAAATCATTAAAACCCCTTTTGTCCTTGTTGGTGACACCACTCCCAAACCAATCATTGCTGGATATATGCTCTTGATGGACAATAGTGCACCATTATCTTCTTTAGCTTTTACCTAAAATGTAAATTGTTTGAAGCAGGGCTACCAAATCACTATGTTCTATGAGAAAATATTAAGAAAAGTGGATATATTTCTTGGTTCTGGTCTCTCCTCATTTCCATCTCTTAACAAACAGCATTTGAGAAATTGATGCTCCCAGTAACTTAACCATTTTTAGACTGTGGCCACATAATAACTAATTACTGTTTAAATGCCATTGATCTTGGGATTTTTTAAAAAAAACTCTGCTTCAAGTTTGTTCAGAATCCATCTGTTCTGGAAGGCAAATAGGAAGATATGATCTCGAGAGGAGGTAAAATCAGGAAAAAATTTCACTGCGCAAAAGGTCAAATGATGAAAATGAGCTAAGCTTGACAAACTCACATGGAACTGATGCTAATAAATGTGTAAAGCTTGTCTCAGCACAGTGGATTTACTATCTTTAATTTCTTAATGGCAATTCATCAAAATAAAAACATTGCCAAATCTGTGGTGTTAGTTATTTCTCCCACTTAAATATATTTTGTTGGTGACCTTTTGTCTCAGTCACTGCTATGGTTAATTTTCCTATTACCACTATTTAAAAGTTACCTGTCTTTATGCTATGCAGATTATCTGTAAAGCAATTGTGTGATGTACTTTTGACATTTCTCATGATCATTGTTAATAATATTAATAAATGATAAAGACTGTAAATACAACATCAGCTAACTCTGTGTTATGAAAATGTTTTATTGAAACATTTTCACCACATTTTTATTGCTGTATAGCCCATTCATGGGTCATACAGAACCCTTCACAAATATCTGACTGGATAAACAAGACGTACAGTAAACAATCTGTCCCAGTGCCGAAGGTCAAATGAAGATATACTATCTTGAAAGTGTCCCTACTCCCTTTCATCTGTGCAGCATTCACATCTAGAGCTTCTAACCACAAATAGTGCAGATTATATGCACTGTAGCGAGGGAACGAACTGTCCCAGCAGAGGTATGTGTGGAGGTTCATTAATCCCAAGAATGTCTGTCTGACAATCAATACACCCCCTTGTTCCTTATGTAATGCATGGGGGAACACCTGGCCGTCCCTTTGAGTCCTGGATCCTCCGGCCAACACCACCTCTGCACTCACTGGATCTTCTTACGCTTCTGGAGAATGTATATCCAAATTTTTCCGGGTGACAACAAGCGCATGACGGAGTGCTAAAAGAAAAAGTTCAGCCAGTCTGAGTCAGAAGAAAGATGAGGAGCATGAGGAGGAGGGAGGGAATAGAGGAGGGGTATATAGTCCAGAGTCAGCCTACACTGGTTCAGACCGGTTCCTGCCCTTTCCCTTTCTCAGCTCCTGCTTCTCCTCCTCACCTCTAGTTTACTTTCTTTATCACATTTCTTTTCCTGTTTTTCATTCCTCCCTTATTTGGATCTACTTTTTACTTTTTCCACTCACTTCTTCCACAGATTTTTTTCTTACCTCTATTGTTTTCTTCTTTTTAATAGTTTTTAATCTTCACTATGATTTTCCTTTAGCAGATGTTTGGCTGCAACGTTTGCTCCATCCTGACAGAAATTAGTGATAAATGGCTATAGCAATTTTCAGTTCTAAAAGCTGCAGGTTCTTAAAACGTTAATTTTTGTAAACACCTTCAGCAAAATTTTATCTTATAAACTGTCACAACAAAGTTGTTGGATGTGTGTCTTGCATGTGAAAAAGAAAAAGAAGCAAAGACAGTAAATCTGTCACGAGAAGTGTCTGGAATGAAAAAAGCAGCAAAGAGTCCACCGTGCCTATATTCCCCCACACTACAAAGGATCAAAATAAAAATGTCAAAGCAAGGTGTTGAAAGTGTTTTCATAGTATTGTTTGAGAAAAACATCTTTGGCGAGAAGCTAAAAAAGAGAGAAGATGGTGATGCTGGAGAAAGTGATGGGGTCTTTATTTAGCAACAGCTGTGAAGTGTAGTCTGCTACAATGGATGCAGATAGTGCTGAGGGTGTCTTTCCTAACACCTTCAATGAATTTCACCAAACATCTTTTTAAACAGTTTTGATATCAACACATACTGGACAACATATACACAGATTGCCTGTCAGGGTGTGGGATATATTAGGTAGCAAGTGAACGGCGTTTGGCAACAGCCAGATTGTGAGCACTTCATGACTGTGTCAAATCATCTAAAAGACAGCAGCACTTCTGGGGTGTCCTGGTAAGCAGTGGTTGGTACCTACCAAGGACATACACTGCAAAAACTCAACTTCTTACCAAGTTTATTCGTCTTATTAAAGATAAATTCACTTTAAAAGTAGCATTTCAGCAAGATGGAGGGACTTGTTTTAAGACAAATTTTCACTTGTTCTATTGACAGATTTTTTTTTTCACTTATTTCGATGTAAAAGTTCCTTGAAATAAGTTTTTTTTTCTTGTTTTGGGAGGGGCATTTTTTCCAGTGTAGCTTTCAAAGATTCATAGATAAGTACAGAGGGTAAGGTTTAGCCCACAGAAGATCTACCATAGCACACATTTTTGAAAACCTTCATGCTGGATATGGTGAAAAGGTAAAGGTATGGCACACAGTACATCACAGATTATGGGACTACATAACTGCAGACCCCTGTCCACTGCTAAAGCCACCTACAATGGGGATGTAAGTGACCATGAAGCAATGGAGGAAGATAGCTTAGTGTAATGAGTCACATTTTGCTTTACATCGCATGGATGACTGGCTGCATGCACATCATTTACCAGGGGATGCACTTTGGGAAGAAGGCAAGCTAAAGGAGGCAGTGTGATGATCTGTGCAATGTTCTGCTCGGAAACTCTGGGGCCTGGTATTCTAGTGGAAGTTACTTTGACACATAGCACCTCCCTAACCATTGTTGCCATCTACATCCCATTCATGGCAAGTGGTCTCTTTTAACAGGATAATGCTTCCTGCAAAAACAGCTCAGGAATGATTCAAGGGACATGACAAAGAGTTCAAGGTGTTGACTTGGTCTCCAAATCTCCATCCTATCAAGCATGTGTGAGATGTGCTGGAAAACGAAGTCCGATCAATGAAGGTGCTACCCCGTAACTTACAGAACTTACAGGATCTGCTGCCTTCAGAGGTTTGTTGAGTCAACAAGTTTGAGGTGTTTTGGTGGCACAAAGGGGACCTACACAGTATTAGGCTGGGGATCAGTTTGTATCCCAGTACTGAAATATCTGTCACAGGCCAATAAAATCTGCCAACCAACACATCAAGCCAACTGATACATTGGTCGAAAAATGGTATATGGTTGGTTCTTGGTAAAAGAGGAGGGAATAAAACTGGAAAGTTGGTCTGATTTTAACTGCCAGCTGTTGATAGTCGAAACAGAGATCAATGTGCTTGGTTCTTGTTTGGTTTTTTTTAGCAAAAACTGCAGACTTTCACTTCTCCACTGAGCTGCAAGAGCTTATTCACCCAGACGAAGCTGAAGATGTAAACACTGAGATACTGAACAATGTTTTCTTCCCAGAGCTGTCAGCCAGAAGGATTAAAGAGTGTCATCAGTGAGATCTGACTCAAAGCAACAGCTCAGCCAACTGAGATAAAAGACAGACGGAAGATTCTTGAACCAAATATGTACTTTTTTAGTATGTTCTGTTTTTAGTACTCAGTGTTCATGAACACTTTTCCGTAAGTGTTCTCATTGGTGTATAGCTGACTTTGGGAAGCACAGTGCAGAAACATAACAGAAAAAGACACTAATAAAAGAGAAAACCGTGGATTACCAATTTGAAAATCAAGACCCAGACAGATCATTCAGGCAGACATTGTGCTATCTTTTGTATATTTTGCTCCATAAACATGCTGGAGTAGATGATTTAATAGATTCCCATCTTGTGCAAGTGACAAATTGTTTCTTGTCCAGTTATCTTTGGCTCCTTTGATATACAGTGACCGAAAACAAATTGATTCCAGGAGGTGTTTATGCAAGCTATTTGTGGGATCCTGTGGTGAAGTCTCGTGCACAAACAAGCTGCTCTGGTGACAGGGAGACATCTGATAGCTTGACTTACTAATTAAGGCCTGTTTACTGCCTGTGTTAGGTAGCAGGCAACTTCTTTGAGCTGAGCAGCAAATAGAACATAATAGAGCAAATAGTTTGAAAGAGTTTGTATGGCACAGCACAAAATCTGAATCAAGATATTGTGAAAAACCATCAATGAGCAGTGGTACACCTTGGAGTTTGTAGAATATGTGCAAAATATGTATAAGACAGGTGTGCACCCATGTATGACTTCATGACATGATATGGGACTGTCGTCTGAACTACTGCAAGGTGCCAGAAAAGCAACTTTATTCCACTTTCAAGTTGGTAGTGCAGACAATGTACTGGCCACTGTGGTGAAGAGGAAGCTGAACCAAAAGGCAAAGTTCTTAGTTTACCCATCAATCTACGTTCCAGGCCTCACCTATGGTCATGAACTCTGGGTAGTGACCAAAAGAATAAGATCACGGATAGAAGCAGCTAAAATGAGTTCGTAGTGTGGCTGGGCTCAGCCTTCGAGATAAGGTGTGGAGTTTACAGAAGAGTCGCTGTTCCCTTGCATCTAAGGAAGCCAAGTGAGGTGGTTCGGTCATCTAATTAGGATCCCTCCCGAGTGACTTTCTTTAGAGGTTTTCTGGGCATATCCAGTTGGGAGGAGACCCAGAACTTGCTGGAGGATTTCATATCTCATCTGACCTGGTAACACCTTGGGATCCCCCAGGAGGAACTGGAAAACACTGCCGAGGAAAGGGACATCTGGAATGACCTGTTTCACCTGATGCCTCCACGACCCGACCCCAGATAAGCAGAAGAAAATGGACCGATGGACAGACAGATGGATTGAATTTACTGCAAGTATTTAACAGCTAAACAAACAAACAAACTATAGCAAATATTCTCTGTGTCAACACCAAACCACCCTGGGTCTAAGATGAGCTCTACAGATTTCAGACACAATCTCCTATCTGCTTACCTGCTTTAAAGAGAATAAAGGCTGCAGGCAAAGTAAAACACAGCTCACCTCAATGTTACCTTAAAAGAAGAGTGTATTTTTGCTCTGTAAAACTAACCTCTTTTTATAACATGTACTAATTTACACAAGTCAACGTCATACATTTTCTGCAGTTGCAACTCAGCACACAGCTGTTATTATCGTCTTCAGTGACTGAACTCAAACCTCTAACACAGATACTAGAGCTTCCTACAGTGTCCAACTGCAGGACCTGCAGCTCTCTGCACCTATATGTTTACCAGACCAATACTGACCTACTTTGTGTTGGCGGTCTGTCATTTGAACTATTTGTTAACCACAAAAGAAGTAAAAAAAACTATTTCCAGTGCGGTTGACACGAGTGATAATAATAACTCATAAGGTGTTTCAACGTGAGTCAAAGGCATCAGTAGGAGACAGAGACCACAACATCTGTCTGTCACACATGAAGACCATCAACTGTCTCATCACAACATGGCAATTTACATACACACCTATAAGCAGACTGAAAATTTGCTACTAGTAAGTGTATTTGAATAATAAGTTGAAGAAGAAAAAGAAAACAAAACAGACACGTCAGCAAGCAGCGTGTTGTCTGGAATAAAGATGCCAGCAGATGACTGTGTAAAGAGCCTGAACTGATTAGAAAGTGAATATTCTGACTGCTTGTCTAGTTGTATTCCAGTGCTGGAAACACTAATGCAACATAAACAGAAAATCACAACACAGAGAAATCACAGATTAATGATATAAATAACAATGGAAGATGATCCAAGGGCAGATAATGAACTTGTCACTATAAAAAAAAACAAGACAAACATATTCGGAAGATGTATCATCGAATATGGAAAATTACAGTCTTCTTGTGAAGAGACAGACAACTTGCAGTCTGCAACAGCACAGTCGAGTTTACCCACATTACTCATTCTAGTCAGCGAGGAGAGGTCAGAGTGCATTCCACTTATGCTTTCACCTAGAGTGAATACAGTAAATAAACAGGAGAAGTTCCTGAGCTGTGCTCAGGGACACTTTGACTATGAAGAACCTTTTGCTTGTTGGCGCTCTGCCGGCAGCAGGCCACCCGCTGGAGAGGATTCAATTACTCTCACACATATGGATAACCCTGTGTGACAGGTAGAGTCATGTAAATCAGCAGCAGTACACTTATAGAAGTCATCGCAAGACCTGGAAACTATCTTTACCACCGCAACAGACCAGACAGGGATAAAATACAGCATATACAGTATACACCAATCAGCTGCAACATCATGACCACTGCCAGGTGAAGTGAGTAACATTGATCATATTGGTACTATGTGCTGTTCTGCTGGAAAACCTTGGATTTTGTCATCCGTGTTGATGAGACTTAGACACCCAAATAAACATTGTCCCAGAACAAGCACACTCCCTCATGCAAATGGAAATCCCAAATGTCACTGATCTACCCCCACAGGAAAATGCACCCCACCATATAGCAAAAACATCAACCAATCAGGAACATGTTGAGGAACATGACAATGACCCAACATGCTGATTTTACCTCCAAACTTCCAACACCCCATTCTGATCAAGCATCAACAGGATGCAGTGGAACAAGTTTGACTGACAGAGGCCCCACTGCACAAGCCAGAGTACCCAAAGGATCCAGTGGCAACATCCTGGTGCGAGACCCCAGGACACCCTGAGAGGTCCTCTTGTCCATGCTGAATGGTTCAGAGCATCTTTGAGCACATAAGGGGGACCAACACATATGCAGGTGGTCATCATGTTATGTCTGTGTATATTCTTTAATACATAATTTAGATGCTTTAAAGTTTGTTTTCAGGAGCACAATCTTTTCCATCCCTCAGGGTTAAAGGAAAAACATGAAATATGAGCAGAGCCCTCCAGATACTGAGTCGCAGAAAAGCAAACAAGTTACAGTCAAACACACATCAAGGAAAGCATACAGGCATGCTGATTCCTGCAGCAACCCTCTGGGGACACTAAGCCTGTCAGTCCTTTATTCCTAGAAATTGGAGAAAGGTCCATAGAAGCTCAGCTGTATTTATGACAACTGCCTCACACGATCAGGAAACAACTTCATAACTTTGCCATTGCCAGTTGCCGTGATGTTGGGAAATGCCAACCTCTGATCAGTATTTCAGCTCATTAGTGGGAGAACTGATTTCTATAAACAGAGACAGAGACACTTGGGTAAGTTTTGAAATACAAAAAGCCTCCTTTCCCCATCACCACACCAGAGGGACACATGATAAACAAAAATCCCAGTTTTCATTTACGCCTGAACAAAATGGTAAATTAGACAGTAAGAGACACACTAATGCTGTTAAACCAGATTTATAAACTGTAAGTCCACCAAACCACAATTTCTGCAACAAAAACTAAACAGAACAAACCTTTCTAGTTGTGGTAGAAGCAGACAGCCTCCTCACTAAACCTGAGACGCTTGGCAACCTTCGAAAAGCACTGTCGGGTTGGTTTTTAATAACAGATACAACCAGGCTCGGTACAGATGAGACCTTCGGGGAAGAAAGACTGACATGAACAAACTAGACAAACCACTTTAAAGTTCCCACTAAGGTGTAGTGATTGCCTCTGGCCTGCTGTGGTCCATACCAGACATTATGGTTTTGTAGTTTTTTTGGTTTCAATTTTTGTTTTCAATTTGGTTCAGTTTTGTGTATATATTTTATATCCTACTAGTGCTGTCCTTTTCCTCTTTCATTACTGTTCTGAGCTACTGTGACAACAAAATCTCCCTTGTGGATGAATAAAGTCTGTCTAAGTCTAAGTCTATATAGTAGTATATATGTATAAAATATTAAGTGACGTAGACATCCCAGTTGCAATAAGAACCAGTGCCTCCAAATTTGAGCAAAGAACTTTAACCAAACAATAAAAATTCTTTCAGTTTTTTCAAAAGAGTGGTTTCTATTTTTATTTTACTTCATCAAAATGTTGTTTTTCACACCAAGGTTAAGATTTTAGTTAGGTTTTAGTTAACTCTAATAACCTTGGTCTATACATGGCGCTGTGAACATGATCAGAGGCCGTAAGCACAGAACACCGTGTGCTGTCCACCCTATAGCTGTCAAAATCCAAATGTCACATTATCACCTCCACTGTGATGCAGTGACGAAAGCACAAAAACAGCACGTCATCTGTGTTTAGCATTATGATGTTTAAAAAAGCAAAAACTAATAAAAACTGTAATTCAGGCTGTACAAATGTGATTTTGAACAGCTTCAGTGTTCCAGTGTACATGGAACTAAAGGTCACGACTTCTCTTTTTAGCTGAAAAATGCACAAAAGAAACTGTAATAAGGAACAACATTTAATAGGCCAGTAACCCCACAAAAAAGTTTTGTTCCATAATCTTCTATTGTCATCATCTGCTCCTATGCTGCCTGACTGCCACAATGACAGCAAACGCAAACAGCATTTCAAACAGCGCAGCCAGTCTTCAGGTTGTTATTCTCCTAGCCCCCTCTGCAGCTCCAACCTGTTCCATCCAGATCACTGCGGCAATTTCATTTTAACCCTCACTGCACTTTGGGCTATCGAGGCTATTGTCGGGCTTTCCAGCAGAGAGAGTGAAACTTGAGTGGATGTGTGTCATCTAGCGTGGATGGATAAAGGTGCGGTGTGGGGGGGTGGGGGTGGGGTGTTGCCTTTAAAACAGACTGCTGTGTCACACGGCTACATAGTCAGCATAGCTCCCTGTTTAGACGGCTCACCCTCCTCCTCCCACCTGCGGCTCTCCACTGCACGGATATCATGTGGGGCTGCTGAGTCAGAGCTGAAACAGTCCAACCTGTCTGAACTCATAGCCCCGGACCGTGAAGAGGCACTGCTATAAAGGTGTTGGAGCCTTGAATCCATCACTACTAATCAATACTAATTCAGGTATATACAAGATAAACAAAGACATAAGAGAGAGGTCAATGTGTGGCCACCTCTGCTCTGGAAGTTACGCGACCGTTGGCCGGCAGTGAGTTTTGGCGGGAGATCTCGCAGATTGTTTTACATTTTCAAGGATGGTTGTATGTTGGCCGACATCAGAATCAGCCTTCGTGATTCTGGCGCTTCGAGACCAACAGATTGAAGGCAGCGAGGGAGGCAGAGAAGAGCTGCATTCGTCTTATTGACAGAAAGCAACAGCCTTTATGTAACGTCCTCGTTTTTGGAAATGTGTTGCATACACGTGCAAACACATTCATGAGTGTGGATATTAGCCCATCGAGTCCGAGTGTTGTTTTCCCTGGAATAAACATATCGAGTTTATTTAAAGCTCGAAAAAGAAACAGCAGCTTGTTTTCCAACTGTAGCAGCATTTAATGTCACATCCACTGAATGAGAGGAGACAGTTTTAGCATTTTTCATTTTAATTTGCATTTTTATTTTACTATATATTTTTCTGACAATTAGGTATGAAAATAGTTATTCTAGGCAGTGATTAGTGGCCAAATCAACTCTGTAAAAATGGCTTCCACTCCAGCATCCTCTATGTGTCTAGCATCTATATAGCTTTATGTAATTATGACATGAAAAGGGTTAATACAGATGCTATATTTAATTATAAAAATACCATTTTTATAATTTTTTTTTTTTTTTTGCATTTATGTAATATTTACATAAAAATAAGTCTGGAAATAATAGTATAATATACCTTAAAGACTGCATCTTTCATGGGTTTTAACCAACCCATGAAAGAAGCATCTGTCATCCACTCATGACCTGTATTTATAGAAGCATCTGAGGTATCTCCATATGTTATTTTGGTGAGCATTTCACACATATTTATAAATACATCATTTTCTGGTCACAGCACAGTGAAATTATCTGGTCTGTTACTGTGTTTTTCTTTGTGGGTCTCCATTTTTGTAGGGAAACATCCTCCATCCACAGATAACAGCCTATAGATAGCGTCTATAATCGTCAAGGATGTGTAACTAACAGTTACACACCCTTTTAATGACACCCAGTCACGACCTCAAGGTTGTGGCAGGTTTTGATTTGGGTGTTATCCTCAGATAACTAAGCAGCTCCTAGTCTGACATTAGCTGGTGAGTCAGGCGTCTCGAACATTGTAAGTTTCTTGTTTGGAGTATCAAGTTTCCAGCAGGGGTTTCTACAAGTTTTGGACCTGCTTATCTGCTCCCTACCTCAAACGACGGCTTCTCTACAAGGGACTCCATAATTTAAAAATAAGGGCCCATTATTTTTGCTGATACAGCAAAAAACTTGCCACAGCCACAAGGTCATAACAGTAGCAGTGTCTTGTTGTGCTGTTATTATGCCTGGTTAGTCCCTGGCAGCTGGCCAGAATGGCCCAGATAAAGCCAGAATGAATGACAGACAAGTGACCTGAAAGAACCTGCAGACATTTTTTTTGGTCTACTTAGCTTCGAGGGGTGTTGCTGAATAAGCACCCTTTTCTGACCTGTAATCACAAGAAATTAAAAGGGGATAAGGATATTAATAATCAGATTTTAGTAATACTCAGCAGAGCAGTTTATAGCAGTGTTGGTAAAAAAAAAAAAATGGAGATGACTCTGACGCTGATGTCGTATCAGGTGAAGAGATGAAAGGTGTGATCTGAAGTCGAATCACAATCTGAGGCTGCTCTGACAAACACTGGAGATGTGACCCATTAAAATACATTGAAATGACAAGTAAAAAACTATTTTAATGTCAGATGGGCAAATAAAATCGTGGGAAAATCTGACAGAGTAAAGTGAAGAATGGGAACACCCACAATAACAGCATGGTAAATGTGCACAATCTTTTAGTTTACAACTACTCATTAGAACAAACTGTAATGGTTCATTATAATAAAGAAACCGCACAATGAGGCAAAAATAAATCTATATTTTTAGTGTTTCTGCAAACAATGAATATTTGCATGAAATTGAGAAGCCATGCAGCATGGCCTTCTATTTTAACACAATGGTTTTATTCTTAACAATACAAATAATTTATTGCAGAAGACCAGTCAGCTCAGCCTGCAATGTTGTGGATGCTGAACAAATTTGTGTTGTGATTTTTAATTACTGTCGGTGTCCATTTTTTAAAGTTTACGCCAGTATATTCATATACCAAAGAGCTAATGCACATCACTACACTTCATACAGTTACAACGGTTTGACATAAGGTCTACACGTTTTTGAATGGGAGCACTTTTGGAAAGTAAAAGTCACTGCAATGATAGAATCTGACAATTTTTGCTCCACAAAATATCAATTTCCAAACATAGTTAAGGTTTTTCTTACAGGTGTAACATCTTCTGTAAAGGAGCAAAATGAATGACACCAAACTAAACACTTTTAGTCACTGATGTTTCAGTCTTTAGGTGTCAGCACTTCTACAACATCAAGGATAAAGATGCACAGCACTAGTTATCAAATCTAACCATAAACATCAATACTACTGGTAATAATAACAGTCTAACGCAATTTAACTAATAACTGTATGTTACATTAGAATGAACCCATTTTAAGGTGTTCCATCACTATCCAGTGTAAAACTGTTCCAACAAAGAAAACTAACTTTCTCTCGATCCAGCCAAACACACAAACACACACACACCTATGCACAAAGCACGTTTCTTATCCAAGGAACTGCAGTCACCACCATCAATTACACATGGACATTCAGCTCGAAATATTCTCAAAGTATTAAAAGCTACTGAGTGATGACAGTGACAGTGTGTCAGGACACGCTTTACCTTCAGTGGAAGTTTTGGATATCAGGCTGCAGAATCCAAACAGGAAAAAAAACAGAAATGTGGCCACAGGTTGACCCCTGCAGTCAGCCAGTAGGTGAACATCGACAGCTTCAAACAGAAGACTGGAGCTCCCTCTGGTGCATCTGAGGAGTAGAGGCAAAAGAAACATGTAATGTTTCTTCTGCCTCCACTAGCATGAGAAAGTGTCTAAATAATTCTATATTTTATCATTATCTGACAACATAAACCTAATGCTTTGATTTATTATTGCAAAGAAAGTAGTCTGCACCTATTACAGTTCAGCTCCAAACTTTACAATCACTTCACTGAAATATTGATGTGCACCAGACCATCACCCACTCAAACACTCACCAATGCCAGCAAAAACTGTTGGGTTAAGAAAGCAATCTTTTTTATAAACTGTGACAGAGTTCATAGAAATCTGTTTTTTGATTTAACTTCTTACTGAGAATTACAAACAGCGACCCTAATCCTAAAATATCTCATATCTGATTCATACGGCTTTGGTCTCCTGCCAGGCAAACACTAACTACTGCCAGGATGTAGATGTGGATTCATAGAAAACACACTGTTTCTGGAAAGAGATGTCTGATGTCTGAAATTTCTAAATTCCATTCAACTTTACTGTATTGGTGAAAATTTAGAGTCCGTTAAATAAATCTAAACATCAAAATAGCCAGATACCAGTAAGACTCTCATTAAAACTGTATGTATTATTTCTGTATTATTATATTTTATTATATATACTTTGGTTGTTTGGATGAAGCAACATTTTACAACCAATTTCAAAGTGAAAAACCTTCATGAAGTACTTTGACTTCCCAAAGGCCTTTATACAACACAGGCCTACACCCAAACACACTGCAGTGGCAGACCTTTTATTTATTTATGTTTTTAATGATATTATTAACATTTGTATTTAATAGATGGCTCACTATACAGTTACATATCAGAAATACACATAAGTTTAAATCGATCCATTTAAAACTCAAACGTTATTCCATTTTAAGCAGCACAACTGAAAACACACTTTTCTAGTGTATCTTCTTGAAACACCAGAAAAAAAAAAACCTATCGGGATTCTCCAGAAGAAACTATATTTGCCTGAATACACTCTGACTGCTTTGTTCCAAATGGCTTCACTGTGTATGAAGAGCATTCACGTCCATAAAGCCACGTACGATCATAATAGCACATAAAAAGAAGTAAATAATTAAAGGAGTTTAAGCTGCTGTGCCAAATGCGTAAATTGCGCACAGACCCCCTCAGTGGAGGCAGCCGGATGTGGACACTGTGGCTGTGAGATGCTTCAGCTGTTTGAAAAGATCAAAGAAACGCGGGAGACTTTCGACATCCACGTCGAGACAGTCTGACAGCAGATCTGAGGAGTCCTATGAGTTGATGAGGCTGTGACTCTGAAGGAGGCGGAGCTGCGCTCTGACGGACTTTAACTCCCCCGTATGAATAATTACGATCATAACAGTGCCATCCTCTGTGAGACAGTTTAGGTTTCATTTTCTGTTCCTCGGAAAGGAAACGGCCTCTGTTCCTTTCTTATTTCCCATCTGTCCTGAGCTGCAGTTGCTCGCATCTACTTGTAGAGGTCAAAATGCAGAAAGATGGTGGAGAAAAACGCAGGTAATATTTCACGATCGTTACATTACACAGGTTGACATCGCAGATTTTAGTTTGGCAAAGCGTGACAGCTGAGTTACTCACTTTTGATCCACTTCGGGTACAACTAGGTGGGTCCGTTTGGCCTCTCACCACAGCTGTGCTCGGATTGTTTGTTTGCAGTATCAACTAATGTACAAAGCATTATTTTAGTTCGCAGTTTTTCGTATAATGTTAAAAAGATATGCATGTGATTTTATTCATATTGGAAGTTGAAACAGAAGTTAAACTAAAGCCAGAAAGAAAATGTTTTACACTATTATTGTTACGGTCAGGTTTATATGATCTGTCCTCACTGCATCTCTACAGAAACAATGATCAGATATTATTGATACGGCTACAGATAGATAGATAGATAGATAGATAGATAGATAGATAGATAGATAGATAGATAGATAGATATGTGAGGACAAAAACGGAGAAAACATTTTAGTCTCTTTAATGCAGTTGTTTAAATTAGATTTGACTGGTGATTCTAAACAAGCTTTTTTTTATGACAAAATGATAATTGAAAATAAAAGTAGTGTTATTTCCCCATTTACTTAGACAGAGGTCTGGTTGTTTGCCTAAAACAGCTGCTCAGGGATGTTACCAAGATAGGTGCCCAGTGGCGAGACTTGCCTATGAGGACTTTAACTTGGCTTTACATCGAATGTGGTGAAGGACTGAACGGAGTGTGTATTAAACAGGTGGGTGAGGGGTGAAACCGTTGTTTATGGAAGTTAATCTGGCTGCACATATGGCCTGTAGGATGTCAGGGATATTATTTAATTCCTCTACTGGACAAAGGAACATTTCTCAAGAAGGCCGGTGTTGCCAACAATATCCATCTGGGTGGGCCATTCATCTGTAGGCTGAGGAGTTTAAGTGAATGTTGTGACCACATGAATAAAGGAGACATTCTGACTCTTATCAGTTATAATTTATAGCTGGTGTTAATGAGCTGGCAGAATCCCTGATATTTCAAGCGTCATGGTTGTCTGCGTTTTAATTCATCATGTGAATAATGTTAATGATGTTGTAGACACTATGGGGATATGTAACAGCACAGCATCCGTTTGCAAGATGCTGGAAGTGGAAAAGACCAGTTACTGAGAATCATATTTAATGCCACACTGCAGGCTGTAAGACAACATGTCAGTCAGAAAGTAAGAAATGGATGCTGTGTTAAATCAGTGCAGTCAGTCTTGGGTCAGCAGCTGCATTCATTTTGTGTGCCGCTGCTTTATTTCTATTGAATGCTATTGGAGAATTTTTCAGCTATGCCTTAAAACTGATATTTCATCACATCTTGGGTATTTAGTGTCCAGTGTTTTAAGTGAGATGTTATTAACAAAGACATTCAAGTTGATTTTAGTCTCTTTGACAAATGTATGTGATTGTCTTTTTTCAGCTTGGGTGGCTTTAGTTTTGGAAAAGCAGCTCTCACTACTGCTATTACTACTACTGCTGCTACTCCAGCCCTGTTTACTCTCGGCACAACAGCACTCGCCAATGATGCTCCAGGCCAAGTGACAAACAGCAGTTCAACAGAAAGAAAAGAGAACAGACCCATGTTTACATTCCCGGGTAAGTTACCAATCGTTCCTTGCAAGATTTTTTGCCAAAGAGCAGAATAGAACATGGACTGTAAAATGTTTGGAGGCTTTAGTATCTTAGCTTTTCTCCCCGGTTCAGATTAGTTGTGTTTTCAGTTGTGTATTTGCGTGTTTGAAGTGTATATTTCAAAGTTCTAAATTTAATTCTCAAAATGCCACAATGGTGATTTAAAGGAACAACGCAACATGAAATGTAGTGCAAATGTTGAAAGTTCTTCTGAACTGCTGCTTTTCAATATGTTAAACTTGGATAAAGTTGAACGACTGGTTGTTGAATGGTCAGAGAGATTTGAAAACTCTCTTCTACACTGTATCTGACCATTTCTGTCACTTTCAAAAACAGTTTGGACTGCGTTGGAACAACAGAGAAGAAGAGTAAAGTCAACCAAATGTTACAGTTCCCAAAGTAGGCTTTTAGTTTCCCTTATTTAACGATTAAATCAAGTTTATTTTCATTACATGGATCAAGTCTGTTCTCAGTCTGTCTCTGACCACATCACTGAAGTAACCTGTGTTGTGGCTCTGGTCTAAGAAATTTTTTGTGCTAATAAACTCAGATGTAGCTTCTGGGAATGTCTAGATGTGGCATCGCTCTAATTTGTTACTTATCCATACAATTAATAAAGATAATTAAAAATCCAGTGAAAATGTGCTGTAATAGGTTATTTGCATGCATTTCATTTTCCAGAAGAGGTAAAACATAGCAAAGACTGAATATGTCGGTAAATCTCCTCAGGTACGGAAGTTTCTTCAGCAGTTCAGCCAATGTTGGGACTTCAATGGAGAGACATGGAGTGGACGGAAGAGTGAGTAGAGTTGTGCTGTTCAGTAAAGTCACTTCACATTATTTTCACTAAGAGCAGTCAAATAAATGCGTTCCAGCTCCTTTTGATGAATAAACTTCTATTTTGCCTTTATTCTATGTATTTAAAATATTTGGAACATCAAGTGAACATGTTATACACGATCAGCCACAACATCATGACCACTGACAGGTGAAGTGAATAACATTGATCATATTGGTACTATGTGCTGTTCTGCTGGAAAACCTTGGATTTTGACATCTGTGTTGATCAGACTTAGACACCCAAATAAACATTATCCCAGAACAAGCACACTCCCTCATGGAAATGGAAATCCTAAATGCAACTGGTCTACCCCTCACAGGAAAAAACACACCCCACCACATGGCAAAAGCATCAACCAATCAGGAACATGTTGAGGAACATGACAATGGCCCAACATGTTGATCTGACCTCCAAACTTCCTACACCTCATTCTGATCAAGCATCAACAGGATGCAGTGGAACAAGTTTGATTGACAGAGACCCCACTGTACAAGCCAGAGTACCCAAAGGATCCACTGCCAACATCCTGGTTCCAGACCCCATAGGACACCCTGAGAGGTCCTCTTGTCCATGTCCAATGGTTCAGAGCATTTTTGAGCACATAATGGGGGCCAACACATAGGCAGGTGGTCATAGTGTTATGCCTCATCGATGTGTATCGTAGCGTACTAAGGAGCAGAACAGCTGTTTATTGCCAGGCATATTCCAAAGCAATGCAATCCAGAGAACATTCCTCACTGCTGTAAATTTGGTAGGAGACCATTAGAGAAGACAGCAAACCCGGGCTGCTGTATAGCTCACTGAGTTAAGGCATTCTCTCTCCCTAACACCCAGAACTGACAAGTTTTAAATCCCCAAATTAAGAAAATCCAACATCGCCAACGTGATGATCCCAACATCTGCACTCGATCTATGATACCCGGTCATCAGGACCAGTATGGAAGTAGAACACCTCACAGCCATAAAAGACACAGAGACACTTTTATCCTAGGCATATATAATTCTTAACTCTTACTTTTCTTGTTGCTTAATGTATAGACTTGTATCCTTAGAATTTTACTTTTATGGATCCTGAAATTCCACAATTTATTTGCATGTTTACATTTTTATTATTATCTCAGGAACCATATGAGGTAAACATCATGTCTGATCACATATTTAGTGGTATTTCTGATCATAGTAGCTATTTAACAATTGAATTCATACGTTTAAGAACATCATTCAGATTAAGTTATAAAGGTACTTGGTCTCTGACCTCTCCTGGACAGTGTAGCTCAAGACTACCCCTTGGGATGAACACAGCCATGATTGGTCAGAGGCTGATTTGAATTTGGCTCCAAAGAACTTCCTGTGTGAGAGAAAGTCACTGGAACGCAACAATCACTTTGTTTTTACAAAAACAGGGTTCTTTCTTGTATCAACTTCGGCTTTTTAAAGGCTTTTTTTGCTACTTAATTTAGCGCTTTTTAGAGATTCTTATCTTGCATTTTTCACTGGTTTGTTTTTACATCTTTTACTTAAAGCTGGGGCCTCATTTGTTTACTTTTACAGACATTTTCTTTAGAACTATGAACTTTGACTCTTAGTGTATTTGTTTCATGTGCTTTGGCACACTTTTTAAAAGCAACTATGCAAAAAGGTGCCATCCCAGTTCTGCATCCCTGAAACAAATCGTCCAGTGGCTCTTTCTACATGGCCGTGCAGCTCTCTCCCCCTCACTGACACCATGCGTTGATGCTAGAGCTACAATATGCAAGTATTGCTTTCTTTCTGCTAAACAGGTGAATTTCGAAATAACAATTGGCTTCACCATTCCAAAGTGGTTCTAAATTGCTCATGGCTCTCCCAACTGCTTCCAGTGACTACCACAGTTAATTAATTAGTTTGCTGTATTCATTCACTGCCTGTTGTTTGTTATGTCATTGTTGTCTTATTGTCTGTTTTAGCTGTAGTTAATAAATGTTTTGTGTATAATTATCATCAGTTCTGTTGCCTATTTCTGTTTTGGAACTGGAGGTCAATGAAGTCAGAGTTTATGATTTCATGTAGTGTACGCTATATAGTGTAGTTACGCTACATATATATTTTTTCCAACCCAGGCGAAGGACCAACTTGATGAAGGCTATCAGCTCCTACAGACCGAGCTGTGGGGAGGTGACTCAGGCCCAGGTTCTCCTCCTCGGTCCGGTCGGTGCTGGAAAGTCCAGCTTTATCAGCTCAGTCCAGTCGGTGTTCAGTGGAAGAGTCACCAACCGGGCCATGGTTGGCTCCTTCTCCACCGGCTTCACCAAGAAGGTACAAGTGGAGCAGCAGCGTTTATATTCACTGAGAGAAAGCAAGCACAGGAGAAGAGTGTGAGCCTCATTTGGCCTCAGAGCGAGACACTGAATGCCTGAGCATACAATCTCAACATTAAAAACACCTGCACACTGCTTTCTGAGATGGAGACGATCAGTGACCAAAGCAGAGACCAAAGGCAAGGTTAGGGTTTTCCTGTTGATGCAAAATTCAGTTAAAGCTCAACCAAGGAATCCTAACTCAGTGTCCACTTACTAGTTTACTCATGTTTCAAATATTTTTCTGGTCAGGAATAAACTTTGTTGCTTAAAGTGCAAAGTTTATTCGGAAAGAAAACAACATGAACTAGACTTATATAGAGATACAAACAGACAAAAGGTCTTAAGGTCTAAAAAAAAAAAAAAGACAAGACAAAAAGCTACACAAAAGCAAAACTGAACATGAATGTCTCAGATTTGTTCTTAATAAGACAGTTGGTTCAAACTGTCATTCTTGTATCACATAGACTGGAGAAGTAAGTTTTTCTTTGTTTTTTCGCCAGCTACAGCCCTTCAACATCCATGGTCAGAAGGGAGAGGATCCTACCGGGGTGGTGCTGTGTGATATCATGGGTCTGAGCGATGGAGAGATGACCGGACTGACTCTTCATGACGTCCTGTCAGTCATTAAAGGCCATGTACCTGAGGGACACAAGGTTAGCAGGATCAGTATTGTAATATTACAGCTTTTAAAGATGGCAGTGCTTCTGATCAGTGGTTTGGTTCACCACTTTAGTCTAGACTGGCACTTAGACATCTACTATATAGATTTGCATATTTCACACAGGCTTTCATGGTTCTCTGAAGACGTATCATACTTATTTTAGTGATTCTCTCACTTTTGCTCACTTTCTCACCCAGAGGTTGACGTCGCCTCTGGTCATTAACTAAACTCCATCTTTTCATTTTATTCCATTAAATGAAACTCTTCTTGCTTGAAAATGGCTTAGACGTAACTCTACACAGTTGCCTCAGCCAGAATGTGCTGAACTATGAAGTCCTTTCATCTCTCTCACTCGCCACACATCGAGCACACCAGCTCACCCACGACTCTGTTCAAACACCATAAAACTACTCTACATTACATAATGGCAAGTTGTAATATTCAGTCATACATGTTCAAACAGGAAACCTTTTACGAATGAAATTTTGGAAGTCTGAATCTGTGTTTATGAGACTGTAATCAGTATAATACAGTTTCAAGATGGAGATGCTCATCCATTGTGTTGACCGCATATTTCACTCATGTGCCTTCCAGTACAGAAAAACTTCCATACAGACATGTGAATGAACAAAAATGTATTTTAACCGAAGGGGATCTTTAAAGTTCTTGACCGCAATTGGATAGGTTTACAATGAATTTGTTCCCTTCAGGACATGTTTTTAGAAATATAATGATCTGCTGACTTGTCATGTGTTGCCATCATTTGGTTATGATGTTTTTACCAATAGTTTGGCTTAAGAACCTGTGAAACTACTGACACACCCATCAGCCTATTTAACAAATGTTGGCATGCTGGCACAAGAGTTGTTCTTCAAATGAGTCCCTTCATTTCTCTCTCCCAGTTTAGCCCAAGTCAGCCAGTGACATCTGAGACTGTGGGCTATGTGAGGAGACCAAGCCTTCAAGACAAGATCCACTGTGTGGCCTTTGTAGTGGACGCTCTTAAAGTCATGACCTACCCCAAAGGCCTCAGCACCTCCATCCAGCAGCTCAGAGAGCACATCAGTGACATGGGTGAGCAAAAGACCAACAGGCCCTTAAACACAACTATATTTACACAGAGACAGATGCTACTTGTGTCATTCATTAGCAGTAGCTAGTGTAGAGTTTTACCCTTATTACAATCACATTTTATTACTGTTCGTTTCACATCAGTAGCATTTTATTGTATGAAGGAGTTTTGACTGAAGCTGTAACTTAGTCATTCTGACCCTTTCTCCAAATGTATGACTTTATTTTTTGACTCACAGATCTGCCCTGCATTGCATTAATATTTCACAGATTTTTTTGTTGAATTTTGCAATAATTAGAACCACAGAAGAACTGATGTACAGAGCAATTTCTATATCAACTGAATGAAGTGCAGTTTCTGTCATGTTTGCAGTGAAACCTTCATGACAGCACTGTATTCTGTCTGTTAGGTGTTCACCAGGTGGCTCTGCTGACCCATGTCGACAAAATCTGTCCAGAAACGGCCAAGGACGCCACCCATGTTTACAAGAGCAGCATCATTCGGGATGCGGTAGGTTGATATAAACTATATGCAGCTTGAGAAATGTTTATCTTTTCCTTAAGTTTTCTGTAAAAGGAAAATGGAAATTAACTACACATATTCATAGGGCATGATAGCTCCTAAAAGCACTAAAATACAGACTCAGTAATTCACTTTTTTTAAGTAGTAGTGTAGAAGATAAAACTTATTCTAAATATGCATTATTAGATTGCCATATAACCATGACATGCAGTCAAAAGTGTACAGAATGTTTGGGCCATGTAAAATGAAATTTATAATAATAATAAATGATTTTCATTAGTTGTGGCTCACAGTAGGGTGAGGTTTTACCCACAATTTGGTGTCACATTATCACAAGTCAACACAGGCTTGTAAACAGAAATCATGTGAGTCATTATTAATTGCTGAACTGGACAGACGCGTATGAACCTGCCTTTCTAACATGTTCCAGTTTGGTTGAGGTTGAGAGATCGAAAGAGATTACAGTCTCTGAAAAAACAGAATATGGGATGCAACTGAACAAAAGCCGTCTGCTTCCATCATTGGCGTTAATTACACTGTAGAAAACATGAATAAGTAATCAAAGCAAGGGTAGACTATTTTATCATTCTGCAGTGCTTCGAAAATGAGGATCTTGAAGCTGTCAGATCCTTTGCATTTTTGCATTTTTCTGTCTTAAAGAAAGAGTTGACAAGAGTCGACTTTCAGCGAGATGTGAGAGTAACTTTAGAGTTGGTTTTTAAAAACCTCACCACTGTTTTAGATGGTCATATTCAGATAACAGTGTGACGCCTGAAAGTTTGTCTGGTGAGACGTTGCTGTCACTCAGTCAAAGGGGCTGAATCCTGCAGCTGTGTTTGTGTGTTTGCAGATGAGTAAGGCAGGAGCTCTGCTGGGTATGTCCACCTCCTACATCGTTCCGGTGAAGAACTACTCCTCAGAGCTGAACCTGGACGTCAACACAGACGTGCTGCTTCTTAGTGCTGTTGATCACATTCTGCAGTACGCTGACCTGTACTTCCAGGACAATACAACGCAAGACACAGAGCCGCAGAGATTTAAATGATAAATTTCAGAGCTTTCGGAATATGCCTTCCTGAGAATATTAAGAAAGTCATCATTCACATTTAAATAATCCTATGTCTCAAAGTACCATTTAAACGTAATCTTAAGTTAGTTCACCTTGGAGCCCTTGTGTGTAAGATTTTTATATTTTTGTCAAAACTGCTACGCATTATATTTAAACTAGCTTGTGCCATTTTCATAACGTTTTTTTTTAGTTTTACAGAATCCTAATTGACAAAATTGTATAATTCTGAATAAAACTGAAAAGTTGTAATGGCAAAGAGTGATCTCTTTCTTTAAAGCATGAGCTTCATGCAAGAACCATTTTTACAAACAGATCTGCAGTACATGCACGTGCCAGTCATTCAAGAAAACTTCATTCAGTCAAGTTTTATTGTACTTAAAACCATTTCATCAGTAGGTTGGGATAGTGTGGTGTGTGTCCACAGGATCCGTCAATTTCTCGCTTCCCGTTCATTGTCTGTGTGAAACGCCCCGCGTCACGTTCTCATAGCGTTTCGAGCGAGGAGCTGCCTGAAGCTCATTTGCGTCAAGTAGACTTTATGCAAATGAGGCGCGGGGAGCGGTGGTCCTACGCCTCGCGAAACTTTCGTAAAACGCCCAATAGCCGTTGTTGAACTAAAACGAGGACAGATTCAGTACCTGCGCAGCTTATATTCCGCCTCAAATGTTTTCAGAAATACTTTTGGCTGAACTGTTTTTGTAATAAAAGAGAAACTTTGCGACACAGCCGCCATGTTGCTTTGACGCCTCTGCAGGACTGAAGGTAAAGCGGCTGTCATGTGACCACCGAGTGGCCCTCTAGGTCTAGTGCGCGTCCACCAAGCGTCCAATGTTCAGAAGCGGCGCGCGTGGAAAACGCCCCTGTGGACACACATCAGTTTCATTTCTGCAGCTGTGGATTGCCTGACAGGAACTGACTACAAACTTTCTGCTCACTTTCCCTCAGCTGACCAGAAGAGACGAGGTAGGAATAAAAATATTAAGGAAATGCATGTTGTTGTTTAATTTGCCCACGTTTCTAATGCTGCTGACTGCAGGGTGTCTTGTTTACTTTTGCTCAGTTCGCAGTTTTAATCCAGTAGACGTATGTATTAAAATTTAGGAAGTGATTCTAAGAAATGTGCAGCCAGTTAAAAGGAACTTTAATGCTGGTAGAATGTGGGAGAAACATTTGGTACAGTTTTTAGGTGCGGCTCATTCTTTGTGAGTCTACCAGGAAAACGAAACTTACGTCTTTGCCCACATCTGCTGTGGTGAAGTTTGGTTTTTTTCAGAATGCAGAACTTGTTTAATGTTAGCAGTAACACCTGTGTTTACATTCAAGTCAAAATGGCTGCTGGCAGAGATCTCTGTTGTGGTCAGTGCATTGTTTTTATCAATCACAACAAACATCATATGTATTCATGTATAAAGTAATTGATTGACCCAGTTCCAATGTTTGACTTAACCTACCCCCCCCCCCCTCACACACTCACACACACACACACACACACACACACACACAGCATGTAGCTGAATTGCTCCAATATTACAACTTGCTGATATGTAGCACAGAGAAGTCCCACAGTTTTCTGTTTTGAGCAGAGCTGTATGTGTAGAGTTTGAGCTTTAACTTACCTGTAAGAAACTTTCACTGTTCTTTTCCTGATCATATCCTCTCTGAGCAATACGGATTCTTATCTGAAGGAATAAGTCACACTTGCTGTTGAGTTGTATCTTACTAATACCGCTGAATGAAGCTGTGCAGTTTATAGAAGTCAAACTGCAAGTGTCATGTTGCCATGTTGCAAATGCATAAATATGTTTTTCTTGCGTGGTCCAGATTTGTTTTCAAGTTCCTTTTACACTGCTGGTATTGCAGTTATTAAAACACTGATTAGAAAACAGATCAGATTGATTGATTGATAGCTATCGCAGAATAATACTTACTCAATAACATTAATTTCACTTTAATTTGGCCATAAACTAAAATTATGTCCATGTTTACATTTACTCCTTAAGTGTCATGTTTAAATGTATTAAGTTTGAAATTTCAGGGCTCTATTGTGCAGCTGCAACATTAGAAATGTGTTAAAAAAAAATCTGAAATAAAATGATTAACTCTGATTAAAAGTTTTCTACCAATACTTGCATCATTTGCAATAGCAGCGCTTTTTGTTGTAATACATTTTCATGTTCAAAGCAGGCTTTGCAGGAGTGATGCTTAAAGCGTGGTGAAGAAAAACTGAAGCAAATTGATAACCACTGTTGCAATACTCATCTCTGATCTCAGGGAGCTGCAGTGAGTGGGGAGGCGTAGGAGGACTGAGAGGAGGGGTCTTCATTTATCTGTATGTTCGAGAAGAAGGAACAGTGTAGAGTTACATCTAAGCCCTGTTAAGGCAGAAAGGGGTCATTTTCATGGAAAAACTTCTGCATATATAGCACAGGGATGAATTTTAGGTTTTGTGTTCATGGCACTTGCAGGATATTTGTCATTCATGTGAGACTTTCAAGTCATTAATGAAGTTACTTTTGTTGTTCCGTTGCTTCAGTCTGTCTTGTGCAATATGGATGCGGGTATGTAAACTCAGAGGAAAGACAGTTGAAAGCAACAAACTAAACTTTTTCTCGTCCTGGTAATGTCTTGTGGAAAGCAGTTTGTAGCCAAATAGGTTTGAAATTGTAGAGCAAAGTGGATGAGAAAGGCATTTAGCAATGTTGGCACACAAACTGCAGAGCTTTGCGTACCACTAAGGTAGAAAGGCACTATGTAAGTGCAGACCTTTTACCATTTAACTTGAAGTGGGCTCTGTTGCTTGTGCATGCCAATCCATTAATATGACAGCATACAGTTCAGTCTTGTGCTGTGTTCAAAGTGAGACTGAAATGGTACTAGTTCCAACCTAGTAAGATTGCCGTTGTAACATTTAGAAAGAAAAGTGAGCAGGATACACATTCAGACGTGAATATTCAGCTACCATCACATTAAATGAAAGGAGTGCATTAATGAAATGGGCTTTAATATAGATATCATACATGTTTTCATGCAACTGTGGTTTTGCTTCTTTTTTAGACTCTAAAGTGAATAAACATCAAGGTTCATTCACATCCTTTTGACGCTCAGCTCAACAGACCAACTGTCCATCATGCTAACAAGACGCCAGCAGGACATGATCTGCTCTCAGCTGGGAAGAGTCAAACTGCAGCTGCTCTACAAGGCCAGCATCCATGGTTTCACTGCTGCAGCTTTCCACCAGCGATGTGACACCCGCTCTCCCACTGTGTCTGTGGGCTTTAATGCCGCCGGCTATGTGTTTGGAGGCTACACCAAACAACCTTTTAGTCAGTCTGAAGAGTATGTTAACGATGATCAGGCCTTTCTTTTCACCTTCAGCGGAGAAAAGCTCCTCAAATATCCAGTCACTGGTCCTGCATATGCAGTGAAAATGATCAGTAGCTGCGGTCCTTACTTTGGAGATGCATTGGTTCTTGTCACTTATAGCAAAGCAGCAGTGTATAGTAACCCAGGAGGTTACTACAACTTCACTGCTGCAGAAATGCATGGCGGTGATCTTAAACTGACCGAGTGTGAAGTCTACCAGGTGGAGGGTAAGTTTACCATAAATAACCATATTTTCAGTTTGGTGCTGAAGATCAGTGTTCTGCTGGATTTCATGTGTTTGGATCTGAGCATCTCCATAAACTACAGTCTGCTGGTATTTGATTCCCTCAAATTAATGCTCAATATTCAAACATTTAAAACCAAATCAAACCAGACAATAGCAGTCCTAGGAAGGGTATACAAATTATTGGGGTGGGGAGCAGGGTTAAATTTTATATTCAATTTTATATTGAAAAAAGCAAAACCATACCGACCTTTATGAATATTATTTTTTGACCCTCCCTTGCAAAACCTAAATAAAAGTATGGAATATTGTATTAGATTAAGATAAAATGCAACCATGAAGCATGAAAACACAAATGATTATTGCAGTCCCTAAATGAAAGAAACCTGCAGCAGCTCTGTCAGTGTTGTGCACATCAACACTTGTACCCACCTGTGCTTCCAAAACCTGGTATGTATGCATCAAAATGTTTGGCTTCTTTCATAATCTCACCAATTTATATAAGTCTGTGAGAAAAAAAGTTTAGAGGCTCCCTGGATATCAGAGATGGGAAAGATCTCCATGTTGGTAACTAACAAGTATTCACATCATCTGCTAAATGAGTAGAGATGGTTGTGTGAGAATTATCTATATCAATCTAAAACCCTATTTATTAAATCAGGGGTTAATTAAACTGAACATAGATCTTTGGCTAATCTGAAGCAGTTGTATTTGTTTGGTTTTAAGGTAGTAATTCAATATTAAATGCCAAGTCAGATATTGTAAATACTGATTGGTGTATGTCATGCAGTATGTCAGACCCTGGGTTAGTGGTTTACAGTGATGTTTTTGATGGTGATTTTCCCCAAATCGTTCAGCCTTACTGAGAAGTTGAAAGTAGGATAACTTGGATATGGCTTGAACGTTGCTTTACACTTCACCATTGTAGGTGATACCACTCTTCAGGTATTATTGTCTAATCAGGCATTAAACACAGTATTTCATAAATGTGTAATGACATACCAATTATACACAAAATTCACTAAATTAATTTAAAATCATAAAATGACTAAGAATATTAGTGATATTATGTTTTGTTAATGTGTCATGTGAAATCTTTACAGAGAGTTGCAAGGGAGGGCAATATTCTTTGCCACACCAGCTCCCTCTCATATGTCAAATTTTGATTATTTTCTGTTTTATTTTGTTACTTCCTGTTGCATCCTATGCTCACTCTCATCTAATTGCAGGTGTCTTTACACTCTCTGGTCTTTTTCTGATTTCCTGCCTGTGTGATCACCTGCTCCACCCTAATGTGCTCCACTTGTGTGTGAATGTCTCACCTGCCCCAGTGTGTACATGTTAACCCCTTTCCTTATGTTCCTCGCCAGTTCGTCTTGTGCCATCATCCCAGCCTTTTCCTAGTCATTCCTAGTGCCGTCAGCATGTTTATGACCCAGCCTGTTTTTGACTACTGAGCCTGATTTTGTGATTTGGATACTTTTTCCTGATTGTTGTGCTTTTGTACAATAAATTGTGCTGGTCTTTTTGTGAGCCCCTGGAGTTGTTGAATTAAATAAGATTGTTTAACTTCTCACCAGAAAGAAAAATTACTGAACTTGAGAGGCCATGGAGGACAATCATCTGGGAATCCAAGTAAGATGGACAGACTCACTGTTTTGCTTAAGATGCATTTCTTTACTTTTGTACAATATAGTGTACTTTGTACAGTTTGACACAAACTATTGATCTTGATTATTGATTCTAGTTCATAACGATTTTCAATTCATATTCTTTGAATTTTAACAGTAAAATTTTGCTTCTTTGTTAATGCATAGGATACATTTTTTCTGCAGTGAATACTTTTACTACATTAGTACATTTTTTGATTATACTTTTACAGAGTTTTACTTTCACATTTTCGGTTTGTGAAACTCTGCTTATAAGTGTTAGCAGCAGCAGAAACACAGGTCTAGATAAAAAATAATCGTAACAGTAACGAAGGTGTCTTTTGTTTTTTTTTATCATGTTTACTTCAGCTACTTTACAGTAACCACAGAGGAGTCTTGTAAAGTGTTTTGTAGCAACATTTGCTAAATTAAAGTGTTATGAAACAATCACACAGTTTGTGTAGGTTACCTACGAATCAAGCAACGCTGCAACGACTGAGCAAGACATCATAATAATGGTCAAGTTACATATAATTAAGAAATACATCAGAAGACGGAAAACACTGAGGCGTTCATCTCTTAGAATGGTGCAGACAGACAGACGTAAATATACAGTAGGTGCAGTACACTGTCAGACTTTGCTCTGCAGCCAGGACTGTAGTCAGGGAAGAACTACTCTCGAGTCAGAGCAGTCTTTAGCTTCAGGGCTGTACCGTCACCATTCACACTGCCAGTTGCTCACTCTCTGCCACTCCCCTACTCACACTTTCTCTGCACACACTCTTAGTAACTAGTGTGTAGACGCTACCAGTAACTAGAGTGAAATGTGTTTTGGAACAGAATTGCAAAATCAAAATGAAACTTTGTTGAAGACAGTTCCAAATTGGAACTGGTTCACGGTGCTCAACCCTACACAAAGTTCCTATTCTTGACTAGGTACAATTTTCATATTTTAGATTAAGATGGTGTCCATGTAATGACATTGTTTGCCATGTTTACCTGGCCAGCTACTTGTGCACAAAGAAGTTCTGAAACAGTCAAAACAGCTAAGAACCTTTTCATTAGATGGAAAATTTATTAATCTCCTTGTTTGTGCAGGAAGAGGCAGGAGCTGAGGGAAAGCATTAGAACCTACAAACCCACAGTCAGCTCTGTGTCTCAGGCTCGAGTTCTGCTCATTGGACCAGTTGGAGCTGGAAAGTCCAGCTTCTTTAACTCCGTCAACTCTGTGTTCAGAGGCCACGTCACCAGCCAGGCCCCATCTGGCAGCTCCAGCACCAGCCTCACCACACAGGTCAGTGTGTCTCCTAGGGATTTCCATTTGCTCTCACTGATTTCAACATGATAATGATCCGTCCACTCCTTGCCCCCGACAGTTTCGCACCTACTCTGTTAAAGCTGGAAGAGAAGGCAAACCTCTGCCAATCATCTTGTGCGATACTATGGGATTGGACAACAGCAAAGAGGCAGGGCTTCATATAGATGACATCAGCAGCATCCTAAAAGGTCATCTTCCAGACCGTTATCAGGTTCAGCAGTTTAATACACTCAGCAGGATACTGAATGTATGAAACCCTGACTTGGCTGTAGTTAACTCAAACATGTGACTCAGTTCAACCCCTCAGCTCCTCTGAATTCAGAGACTCATGGTTATCACAAGTCTCCAGGGCTCAAGGACAAGATCCACTGTGTGGTCTACGTCATTGATGCCTGCAAGATCTCCATCATGCCCACAGAGATGGATGAGAAACTGGACGCTATCCGCAGAACAGTCAACCTAATGGGTCAGTGGAACCGAGTCCTGCTTCTTTATAATATGTGCACTGTATGATTGTAAAAATCTAACACCGTACCACATTCACAAAACAACAAGGATTATCACACAAAGGGTGAGTGCCTAATGTCAGGATTTATAATGTTTTAAATGGATTCTACACTGACCATCCACAACATTAAAACCACTGAGGGGCGAAGTGAATAAAACATTGTTACAAAGGCAGTGAGTGGGAGATGTTAGTGTACAGTACTCGAAATTTATGTTTTTGAAGCAGGAAAAATGAAACTATAAAGATCTGAAGGGTTTTGACAAGGACCAAGTTGTAATGTCTAGACGACTGGGTCAGAGCATCTCCTAAACAACAGGTCTTGTAGGATGTATTCACATAATGCGTTGGTTAGTAACTACAAAAAATGGACCAAAGAAGAGCAACCAGTGAGCTGGCCATAGAGTCATGGACACCCAAAGCATATTTGTGTGTGTGGAGAAAGTCCTTTGTGTTCTGATTCCACAGAACAGCTTCTATTACACAAACTGCTGAAACTTTTAATGCTGCTATTATAGAACGATGTAAGAACACTTTCTGCATCACAGCTTGCTGTATAGCTGCTGACCAGTCAGAATGCCCATCTGACCTCTGCCCACTGCTGAAAACACATACAATGTCTGTATGGGCATCAGACCTGGACCATGGACCAGAAATGATTTGAAGGAACACAACAAAGAGTTAAAGGTGATGATTTAACATCTGAATTTCCCAGATCTCAATTACAATCAAGCATCTGCTGTCTTGGTGCCTGATGCTACAGAACACCTTTAGAGGTCTAGGAGTTCAAACCTCTGCAAGACCTACACAATATTAGGCAGCTGGTTCTAATGCTGGGATAGGGTTAGGCTACCTACAGCATTTTGGAAATGTTTCTCTGCTTTTTTTGTTTCCAGGGATTCCTCAGCTGGTCCTGCTCACTAAAGTAGATGAAGCCTGTCCTTTGGTGAAAGAGGATGTGAGAAACATTTATAGGAGCGGCTACATCAAGGAGTTGGTGAGAATTTTTAGGATTTTACACAAACAGAATTCTAGCAGACTTTGCTTCGAGTTAGAAAAAGGTATAAACTACCCTTATCTAAATCCTTTTGTACTGTGTGTTTTGTGATCCAGATAGAGGAGGTCAGCGCTCGGCTCAGTGTGCCGTTGTCCTGTGTTGTTCCGGTGAAGAACTACAGTGAAGAGTTGGAGTTGGACGTGAAATGCGACATCCTGCTGCTCAGCGCCGTCATTCAGATGCTTCGCTTCGCTGATAATTACTTCGATGATCTTGGTGACCAACTGAGCAAAGTTGAAATCAAAGAGTAGGAAGGACTTGTGCAGCAGATCTAACATCCTGAGCAACTGATGAAATATCCCTCACAGTCGTCCAGGCATTAACAGCAGGATTAATTTTTACTTAACCTTTTCTTTTTCATATGCTTTTGGTTTGACATTAAACGCTGTTTCAGCGCTCCTTGAACAGTTAAACTGAAGTACTTTAAAGTGGTATTATAGCTTTGGACAGATATCCACTCCTTGCTGTGTTGGGACAAACAATTTCTTTTAGGACATACAAATTTACAATTACATAAGTTGCTTTACTCTAATGGAAACAAACACTGAATTTCCAGCATGCTTGTCTGATTTTCCTTCCATTTTGTAAAATGTAAATATGGGGAGATATGTATAAATCAATGCCATATCATCTGTCATAGCTTCAAAACTTTATTCATTTAGTGTTAACTGGAAAGGTTTGTGATGTGTTGGTTTAAGGTCCTAACAATGTATTTTTTTTCCATCAGTGTTTATAGTTATGGGTCTTTGTGTCAACGTTTGTCAGTGACTGTAATGGCTCTTGCATTCATGTAAACTTGATAATTTTTGGTTGTTGAAAAGAGAATTAAAAACATATCTACTCAAGTACACTATTGCTAATGTGCCTGCATTCAACACTATGCTGTTTAGAAAAAGATCAAAGTGCACAAACGAACATAACTGACGTGTTAATGCAGGTCAGATGTTCTTTTGCATCTTTTTATTACTATTCATCTTCCACACTTCACCTCGACGGGGAGCAGATTCTGGCACCATCATTAGTCTGTCGGCGCCAGACGAGCTTCCATTCATTCAGCAATTACATCCAGCGATGAGCGTTTCTCTCCGTCTGCGGGTTTTTCTCTGCTGTGCCTCTCCAACGCTGCGGGCTCCGATTTGGAGCCCCTGCGCGTAAGTACCCGTGTCCTCCTGTTGCTAACAGCCGCTGTCTCGCATCCTCGGTGCCACAAACTTCAACCCAACGCTTTAGTTCCTGTTCTGGCCCCGATTCTTTTTCTATTCCAGCTACTCTGCGCTACTATGGCTCCACTCACCTCGCCATCCGGCTGCACCAGCTGCTCTTTCCTTGCAGAAAAAATCGCCGCGCTGGAACAACGTATTTCCACGCTCCACCAGATCCGTGAAGCCGAACTGCTTATGGACACCATAGTGTTTCGTTCTACTCAACCAGAGCTCGAATCCTCCACCAGCCCCGTCAGTGATGTCGCCCCAGCTGTGGCTGCCTCCCTCCCGACGTCTGGCGTCTCTTCACCCGATCAGGCAGCCGCTGCTCCTCCACCGATCGCCGAACCCGACGTCCCCTTCTCTCGGCAGGGAGCCAAACCCAAGACCCTCACCTCCTCCACTCCATGCCAGCCTCCGTCCTGGACCCTGGTTGCTCCTCGAAACCGAAGAGGAAGGCAGCCCCCACAAGCACCCCTGTATAACATCCAGCTGGAAAACAAATACGACATCCTCGACCTCCACGACTTTCCTCTCCCGGCAAGCGGATCCCAAGCTGCACCGTCCAAACACCACACACGTCCAACTCTGCGCGGAGCTCGTCGTCTCTCCCTGCCGCAGTTCACACCGGCTCCTCGCTCCGCTCCTGCGATCGTTCCTGCTCATCCTTCTCCGACTGCCAGCGCTCCACCACCACGGCCGAAATCACCCTCAAAAACATCTCCTTCATCCGCCGACCCCAGGAAATTGTCTCCGGTTCCTCCTCGTCCGCTATTTGCTCCGACCACTCTGATAATTGGAGACTCGATTACCAGAAACGTCCGCTTCTTCAATGCTACAACACGCTGTATCCCCGGTGCAACAGTTCTTGTTATCCTCGCCAAGCTCCCTGGGATCCTCCAAACTCTGCCGTCATCAGTCCACAGAATCATCGTCCACGTTGGTTGCGTGGATGCATCCCGCCGTCAGTCTGAAGTCACCAAATCAGAGTTCATCAAACTGTTCCAGTACCTGCACACCTGTGGCAAAGCTGTCTTCATCAGCGGACCAATTGCTCCCTACAGCCGCGGCTGCGGACTCTTCAGCAGGATCCTCTCTCTGAACACCTGGCTTTTCTCTGCCACCAGAATGCACAACCTCAGCTTCATCGATAATTTCAACCTCTTCTGGAACCGTTCAACCTTCTACCGTACTGATGGAATTCACCCAAACAAGCTGGGTAGCTCAGTGCTAACAGGGAACATCCACCACGCTGTACAGACACTCCCACATTGACTGTCTACTTGCCAATCAGTGACTTCCTCTCCCCCATCACCGGCAGCCTACACCTGTGCTGTGCTCTCGAGCCCCCCCTGCAGGCAATATATACAAGCAACGCAGACTCCTGCAAATTCATTCTCCACTGCCAACGTCCCTGTCAGGATTATTCACAACAGGACTTCTCACAGGCCCAAACACTCCATAAAGCACACATCAAGACCGAACTTAATCTCCATTCCACTCTCCTCTGGACAATCTTCTCACAAACATCTCTCACCTCAGTCAGACAACACCAATATGGCATTTCTCAATGTTTTTCCATTCGAATGTATGTCTGTTTACAAATGTAGCAGTCAGTCTACAACTACCTTCTCCTACTGTTTCTCTAAAATAACTAACTGTTCTCCTCACTTTCCTAACACTAATGAACAGGTAAATCGGCTCAATAATTCTCCTGCTAAAAATATTCCCATTCTCCCCATCATAACTACTAGACCGCCCCGCCCCACCATCAGAAAACGTAAACATGTTAAGCGATCCCTACACAACCTCTCCCTGCTCCCCCGCATCTCACACCATGGTGCCCAGCAGCAACTCCTCAAGCTTGCTCTCCATAACACTCGCTCCATCAACAAGAAAGCATTAATTCTGAACGACTTTATCACGGATAACAACCTGGACTTCCTCTGCATTACTGAAACCTGGCACAACCATCTAGACTACTTCTCCCTCAACCAAGCCACCCCCCCTGGATACAAATACATTGATCGACCCCGTCCCACTGGTAGAGGTGGCGGTATTGCTTCCATTTTCAAGTGCCATCTCAAAGTTAACCCTATTTCCACTCCCTCGATTGAATCCTTCGAACACATTGCCTTTAAATACTCTACCCCAACCCCCTGATAATCGCTATAATCTACCGCCCCCCCAAGCCAAACCCGTCATTCTTCTCTGACTTCACTGACCTCATTACACATCTGTCAGCCATCTCACCCTCAGTTCTACTTCTAGGTGATTTTAACTTCCACATCGACAACAAAATGTGCAAACACGCCTCTAATTTCTTGGACCTCCTCGACTGCCTAAACCTTACTCAACATGTCAACTTCCCCACCCACTCCCATGGCCACACCCTGGACCTAGTCTGCTCCACTGGTCTCATCATTCAGCAACTCACCAGCCGCAACCTCCACATCTCCGACCACCTGGCCATAATTTTTGATATCCACCTGCCCACCCCCATTCCAAAAGAAAAACGCACCATATCCTTCAGAAACATCAAATCCATCCAGCCCCAAGACTTCTCAGCCACCCTCAGTGCTACCCTAGGTAAGTCCCCCCCTCTATCCGGTAACCTGGAAAACCTTATTAACCACTACAACAACTCTCTTTCCACCTGCCTTAATCAATTAGCCCCCTTAAAAACCAAAACTGTTTCTTTTACACACTCAGCCCCCTGGTTCACCGCTGATCTTCACCGCCTAAAATCACAAAAACGCCAACTTGAAAGACTCTCTAAAAAAACGGGACTCACAGTTCATCTACAAGCATACAAGGACCTCCTTCAACTTTACAAATCTGCCCTTATCCATGCCCGCTCCACTTATTACTCAAACCTCATTCACGCAGGCTCCAATAACCAAAAAGCTCTTTTCTCCACCGTTAGCAAACTTCTCAACCCCAGTGATATCACCTCAAGCTCTTTTACTACTGACAAATGCAACTCATTCCTGCTGTTCTTCCAATCAAAAATTGACTCCATTTATACCTCCCTATCCACGCCGCCCCCTTCCCTTGTCCCCTCCCTCGCCTCCCCTCCTCCCATCACCTCTCCTCTCTCTAAATTTTCACCAATCTCCGAAGATGATCTGATTAAAATCATCACTTCCATGAAATCCTCCACTTGCATTTTAGACCCCATCCCATCCTCCCTCGTTAAACTTGGCCTCCCCACCATATCTCCAATTATCACCAGAATTGTAAATTCCTCTCTTAGGTCCTCCACTGTCCCTCCCTCTCTCAAACTGGCTGCCATTACCCCCATTCTCAAGAAACCTGGACTCAATCCTGATGTTCTCAACAACTTTCGGCCCATATCAAACCTCCCCTTCCTTTCTAAAATTCTTGAACGTGCTGTTGCCTCCCAAATTAAGACCCATCTCACCAACAATGCCCTCTATGAACAATTTCAATCTGGTTTCCGTACTCACCATAGCACTGAAACTGCCCTTCTCAAAGTCACCAATGATCTCCTCCTCTCCTCTGACTCTGGCCTACTTTCTATCCTCATCCTCCTCGACCTCACTGCAGCCTTTGACACAATTAACCATTCCATCCTACTTTCCCGCCTAAAATCTCTCGTCCACATCACTGATGATGCCCTCACTTGGCTTACATCATACCTTACAGACCGGAAACAGTTTGTTTTCATCAACAACTGCTCCTCCTCTACTGCCCCCCTGTCCCAAGGCGTCCCACAGGGCTCCGTGCTTGGCCCTCTGCTCTTCATCCTCTACCTCCTCCCTCTCGGTCAGATTATCCATCGCCACGGCCTCAGTTTCCACTGTTATGCTGACGACATCCAAATTTACATATCCACCAAATCCATCGACCCTCAGGCCCATTCCACCCTCTCAAACTGCCTCTCAGATATCAGCTCATGGCTCCAAACAAATTTTCTCAAACTTAACTGTAACAAATCTGACATCCTCGTAATAGGTCCCAATTCCCTTGCCTCAACAGCCAAAGACTTCCGCTTCTCCTTTGACAACTCCACCCTCACACCCTCACCCCACTGCCGTAACCTTGGAGTCATTTTTGATAATAAACTCACCTTCTCCCAACACATTAAAGCCGTCACAAAAACAGCTTTTCATCACCTAAAGAACATCGCCCGTCTTCGCCCCTCCCTCTCTTTCCCCGCAGCTGAAACACTGATTCATGCATTTATTACATCTCGCATAGACTACTGCAACAGCATCATATATGGCACAACCTCCAATCTCATCAACAAATTACAGTACATCCAAAACTCTGCTGCCCGCCTCCTGACCCACACCTGTTCCCGTGACCACATCACCCCTGTCCTCCAGAATCTTCATTGGCTTCCGGTCCCTTACCGTATTAAATTCAAAATCCTCCTACTCACCCACAAAGCCCTCCATAACCAGGCCCCCTCTTACCTTAAAGACCTGCTCCACCCCTACTCCCCTTCCCGTACCCTCCGTACTGCCAGTTCAAACCTCCTGACCGTCCCTCGGACCAGGCTCCGAACCTGGGGGGACAGAGCCTTTTCCGTTGCCGCCCCCTCCCTCTGGAACTCGCTCCCTCAACACATCCGTGACACCGTTGACCCCTCCATTTTTAAGAGTAAATTAAAAACACATCTGTTCCGCACTGCCTTCAACCCATCACCTAATTAATCTACGCACATCACGTCACTTCTTCCTATCTTTAACTATATATATTATTTTATTTTTATTTTATTTTTTTTTTGACTCTTTTTCAAATGTGTTTGCTCTGTTTTCTTTCTGATTTCGCTGTATATTTCTTTTTATTTATATATTTATTTTTCTCTCTGTACCTCTTGTTATCATGTAAAGTGTCTTTGAGTTCTGTAAAAGCGCTATACAAATAAAATGTATTATTATTATTATTATTATAAATTAACCAAATAAGACTGGATTATAAAGTGGCAGCTGTCTTCTCGGTGAAAAGAATGATTTTAACTGACAAGAATGGTTCACAGTGGCGACAGAGGAACTTCCAGAAAATGCTGCATGTTCTCCGGTCGAGAAGCTCAGCTGCCACCAGTGAGAGGAAGGTAGAGTGTTCCCCAATGTGGATGAGAAAGTAGCCCAAAGCTTGATCTTGCTTCTTTACTAACTGTCCTCATCCAAATGCTCCTGTGTTGTTCAAGTGAAGAGTTACAGTGAAGAGTTGGAGTTGACTACATGTAGTTCAGGATCACTGCAGACAGGGCAACATAATCAAATCAAGTTTTCTTATAGAGCACCTTTAAAACCAACTTTAATTCACCAACGTGCTGAACATGTTAACAGTCAGGCAGCAACAAAATAGGTGCAATAAGCAATCAATTTGATCAGATTTCAACCAGTTAAAAGATCAAAGGTTAAGATAAAATGTATATAAATAATACTAAAAAATTAGTACAATTGAGAACTGCCAAAATCCACTGAAAACATGTACATCTTGAGATTTTTCTTCAACGTGTCAATGGAGGAGGAACTTTATAGCTTTGGAGTAGCTACTGCAAAGGCTTGATCTCGATTCCTCACCAGCCTTGATTCTGAAACAGTTAACAGCAGCTGTTCTTGGATCAAACACAATCACCTCCATCTTATTTTCATTTAACTGAAGACAGTTTTTAACTGTCCAGCACTTGACCCCCTGGAGGCGTGTTTTGAAGTGGCCATGATGGAGGTGTACTCTTCAGGATTTAGTGGCAGGTATGCTTAGATGTCATCAGCTCAACAGTGGAATGACACTTTAAGTCAAGGGGAGACAGAACCTGAGGAAAGCATATAAAGGGAAAATAAAATGGGCCCTAAGATCGACCCTTGAGCTACTCCACATGTGATGGGGGCAGAAGAGGAGGAGCAACAGTTCACTAGCTATGAGGCAGACCACTTTGCCTCATAACTTTTGCAAGCCTGGTCCTTCACACATTTTAAAAGTATGTGGTGATGATGTTGTTGCATACATATCATTTTCACATCATCAACATTAGAACTTCTTGGATTCCACTTTAAAGTACTCCCAACTTACACCAATCATCATCAGGGGCACTGAGGTGGAGGTGGTTGCCAACCACAAGTACCTTGGTGTGATGCTGGACAGTGAGCTGGACTGGAAGAGTCATATGGAGGCAGTGTACATGAAGGGACAAAGCCGACTCTATTTCTTAAGCAGACAAAGGTCATTTAACATCTGCCAACCCCTGCTGAGCAGTGTTTACCATTCAGTGGTGGCCAGTGCTGTTTTTTTGCTGTGGCCTGTTGGGGAGAAGGAGCCTGCACAGCAGACAAAAACAGACTGGAGAAGCTGATTAGGAAGGCCGCCTCAGTGATGGGGGGTGAACAACAAACAGTCCAGCAGGTGGCAGAAGCCAGAATGTTGAGCAAACTGGGTTCAATAATTATCAATCCTGCACATCCACTCCACGCCCTGAAGGTGATCAATGGCAGCATCTTCAGTCAGAGACTGATTATTCAGTGTGCAAATCTGAGAGATACAGGACGTCTTTTATACCAGCTGCTATCAGGTTTTACAATGCACAAAAGTTACATTGCACTTTTTAGTATTTACTCACTGTATTGTAACTTTTAAACTTTTTTTAAGGTAATGTGTGGTGGTATGTCTGTCCTTAACTGCTGTGGCACTGTAATTTCCTGTGAAGGATTATTAAAGTATCTATCTATCATACATTACGTTAAGATGTTAGCCCCACTCCTAACCTTGTAGTCACACCAGACTAATGCTTAAATGAGCTTTTGTTATCAAGTTCCACATTTGTAAGGCTTTAGTTAAAACAGCGTATAACTCATTTTAATCGATTTAAGCACAGCTAAAGCGTACCAGTTTGTGAGGGCTTGAAATGGTATAAAAAGAACTTCTCCTTGTGTTATTTTCTCTTAAAGAGCTGTACAAGATTTTTTTTTTAAAATCAATAATTAGTTATACATATTTATATGACAACATTAAGTGAACGTCAGACCTCGCTGATGACTCATCCTCACCTGTCTCATCACCTGCTCCAGTCTTCTGCCTCTTTCGTCCCTCATCTTGTCAGCTATCTGCAGTCTAGGAAGCCCCCTGCTGGAAAAGGAATACTGCATTTCTCATTTATTCATTGATCACAGCTGCTTTTGTTGCACCGAGTTTCTACTTTGGGGCCTTTATTTGATACTAATTGCTCATAACAGTAAATAATGTATTTGTCAACTTACAAATAAGTTTAGCAGTTATTGAGAGATGATACAGTTTGAAATAATCTGACATTTACCTCATTTTGCACAGCAGTGTCCTCACTTCTGTTGCATATAGTATGTGAGCTCAAAAGCAGCAGATGTAACATAGTTGTAGCCAGTGTTTTATTCTGAAAGTGAGTGTGGATCTAGCTAAGACTTCCTGTTTCATTTCTCCAGCTGTAGACTTGCTGACACACATCCGTACATCGGTCTACTGTAGACTACTGTGATCTCTACTCATCTTCCCTCAGTCGCCCTGAAGAAGGTAGGACTGAAAGCATTAAAGGGCTGCATTTTTACCTAATTTTTGTTGGCCAGTAGGTTTTAAAGTCTATTTTTCCTTTCTTTTTTTTGGTGACTAAAAAGATCGGAACGTGGCCAAATTAACTTTTGGCTAAATTCACTGATGTAATATAGTAGATGAATGTGTTTGATTCTAAGACATCTGCAATCCGTGTAAAGTGTGTTAAAATCAGGGTGATGTGGGAGAAACATTTAGTACAGTTTTAGGTGTTACTCATTCTTCTGCCAGTCTTCCAGGAAATCGAAACCTACCATTTTGCCATGTTAAATTTAAAACTGGACATCTGACTCAAGTAAACTTCTTGGACAGTATCGAAGAATATGTGTTCTCAGCTAAAGTCTCTGTAATGAAATATACTCTTGGAGCAAAACACCCTGGATAAGCAGCTGGTGAAGCTGTATAATTTTTCACATTCAATGTTTTGATATGCAATTGTAAGTAAACAAGTTAGGAGGTAAATAAAGTAAACAAACGGTCTGATTCGCCCAGTTGCAATCCAGAAACAACTGGGCTTTCAAAGATGCCCCTCTGGTAAAAATCTAGTTTTTTTTTTTTTTTTTTACCTTGTTAACATGTTCATATGGTGTTTTTTATATGCTAAAAGACATATCATGAGTGCAATAAAAAGTAAACATCGTGGCTATGTCATGGTCCCCGCCCTGCCCCAGCTGTCTCCCTCCTCCCTCACCGTGTTCCCCGCCTGTTTTGATTGCGGCTATCGGACGCAGTCGCCCTCCGTAACCTGCCTGTACCCGCCGTCCCTTTGTTTGATTTTGGTTTTGTGAGTAAGCCGTTTTGTTTGCCCTGCCTTAGTTTAACCTCACCAGTTTTCCTTTGTCCTCATTTTGTTAGTTAGTGAGAGTTATTCCTTGGTTTTTGTAGTTTTGCCTGCTTTTTGTATTAAGTTTGGTTTACGCGTTCTGTTCTTCTGATCCTGTTTAATCGTTCTGTATTTCTAGCTCCCCGTTTTGTTAGTTTTGTTCTTTCACCTGTGGTTCTCTTAGGTTCTCCCTGATATTTGTTTAGAGTTTTATTGGTCATTAGTAGACTCCCTAGTTTTTTATGGGATTTAGTTAAGTTTAGTTCCTGAGTTTGTTTCTTTATTCTGTGTGGGTTTCAGTTTTAGTCTAGTTTCTATTCTCATGATTTGTTAGTCTAGGTTAGTGTTTTTGTTTGCTCCTTGATTCCTCTGATTATTTTGTAGTTGTCAGGTTTTGGTAGTTTTCCTTTTGTGTAGCTGGTTCAAATCTGTGTTGGTTAATAGAATTCCATTGCAGACACCACCTACCTGTCTGCCTGCTTAAGTGTCTGCATTTGGGTCCAAACCTGAGCATTCACCCTGACAGACTAAGCATTTCCTCCTTGAACCTGTTGTGTACTGACGACACTGCTGTTTCTCAGAAATACATATTCAGCCCTGCAGGGTTTCATATGTAACAAACCTATGAAATCAATCCTTTCAACTTTCACAAATATTGCAATTTAACGCTACTCACAAATGTAGCTAAAAAAATCCACATCCTCATTTCTTCTTGGACTACTGCAATACAGATTAACATTTTTTTTATTACATTCTATAATGTATCTTGTAATGTTTAATTTCCTATTTTTTTTATTTTATTGTCATTTCGAATGTTTTTTGCATTTGTTATTGTTGCACTTTAATGTCTTGTTATTGCACCATTTAAATTTCTTTTGGAAAGCACCTTGAAACTCCAGTTTTGAAATGTGCTACAGAAATATAGTTGTTTATTATGTTATTATTACTTGTTGTGTGGGCTTCCCCTATCAGTGTTCTTTTTTAGAATCAGTTTCCAGGTTGGATATAACCCTACCTCTGTAGGGTTACATCCAAACCAGTTCAAGGCAGGAAGGAAGTATTTTCTTGGAAATTGAAATATCAAAACATGTCACTTTCATACACAGGGATGAGCTTTTAGTGGTTTGATCAATGACCCAAGATGGATATAGTCCAGTTGACATTCTGTCCATGATATTGTGTTTTTTTTAATCTTGGGTAAAATGTAGTTTAAAAGATTTTACCAGGGCAGTGTCTTGTGTAATCAGTGTGTCATTTACAAGCAAATTGAGTCTACATATCCTGTTTGTTTTATGCATCTGTTTTTTTTTCTATAACTCAAAGGTTCATTCAACATCTTTTTGACGCTCAGCTCAACAGACCAACTGTCCATCATGAACACAATGCTAACAAGACGCCAGCAGAAAATGATCTGCTCTCAGCTGGGAAGAGTCAAACTGCAGCTGCTCTACAAGGCCAGCATCCATGGTTTCACTGCTGCAGCTTTCCACCAGCAATGTGACACCCGCTCTCCCACTGTGTCTGTGGGCTATAACACTTCCGGCTATGTGTTTGGAGGCTACACCAAACAACCTTTTTGTCAATCTGGACAGTACGTTAATGATGATCAGTCCTTTCTTTTCACCTTCAGCGGAGAAAAGCTCCTCAAATATCCAGTCACCAGTCCTGCATATGCAGTGAAAATGATTGGTAACTCCGGTCCTTACTTTGGAGAAGCATTGGTTCTTGTCTATCAAAGCAATGCAGCAGTATATAGTAACCCAGGAGGTTACTACAACTTCACTGCTGCAGAAATGCATGGCGGTGATCTTAAACTGACCGAGTGTGAAGTCTACCAGGTGGAGGGTAAGTTTACCATAAATAACCATGTTGATGTTGCAGATCAGTGTTCTGCTAGATTTCATGTGTCGTGATCTTTGCATTCTTAGCATCTACAGTCTGCTGGTATTTGATTCCCTCGAGGTAATATTAAAGGTCCCATATTATGCTCCTTTTCAGCCAGTTCACATAGGTCTCAGAGGCCCCAGAACAGTCAATTTGAAGTTTGCTCCTGGACTTCAGCCAGCCTGTGTCTCCCTCTTGTGAGCTCCACTGAGAATATGCTGTTTCTTTGTCTGTGATAATGAGCTCCTTCACGCCCCTCTCTGTAAGACGTTGTCCGATACCATGCGCTAACGTTTACACAGAGTGCATAGGTATGGCTCGTACAAACGTTGTGGTTCAGACATACCAATTTGATCCAGAGTCTGACCCAGAAGGAGAAGCTCATGAAGAAATTCAAACTCAGCGGCTGCAGCAGGACGTTTCTGAATGGATAACTATGTTAGCAACAGTAACTTTTGTTAGCTGCCATGCTAAAACCACATTCAACAGGCTACCATGCTGGGTAGGCCTTTACAGTAAAGCAACATAAAATGGTAAAACTCACAGCCCCTACGTTTGTAGTTGGGTCACGGACAGCTGGTACCGATCCATGTCTTCAGATTCTTTAGCGAATCCTGTATACTGGCCCTCATTGAGAAAGCGGTCCACAGTGAAATAGTGAGCACACGCGTACAACATTTTAGGAGTTGTTGTGGGTACATTTCCATCGAAAATAAAATTAATCCACTGGGCCTTCAAAGCAGACTCCTGTGCTCGTTTGTGCAGCCAACAACAGAGCAACTGCCGTGCTCTGTGGGTGCATTCACGGGAAGTCCGGGAGTGCTGAGGACTGTTTTGAATGTGTATAGCCTCTATCTCTCTCTCTTTTTATATATATATATATATATATATATATATGTATGTGTGTGTGTTATATATGTGATTTGTTCACTCACAAAAAAGTCTATAAATGGGATTTATATCTTGCAACTTGCAGTCATTACCATATACATGTTGATAGTCTCTCAAATGTTCTCACGGAAACAAGAGAAACGGAATCCAAGCCTGTCTATAAGCTCCAGTCATAATGCTGCAGACCCCCGCTGTTGCAGACTTTACCTGATTATTGTGAAGACGTCATAGACATTATGTATGCCTGAAGTCTGCGACGCTCAGTCTGCAAGTCCAGAGGGTGGAGATTTGGATTCAGCCTAACATTTCTCTGGGGCAGTGTCACCAACCTGGAGGTGGTCTTATTGCCCTACATGAGGTCATAAAGGGCAAATCTGAAATCCGCCTGTTTGAGCACACATCTTTTGAAAAGTGGAGAAAGCAAGAGAGGGAGAGGATAGACTTTTGTCATTTTGGGGGGAGGGGCTGCTTGTAGACACGCTGGGGATGCATATTATTGTTAGAAAACCATTCTAAAGTGATTTTTTTCATAATATGGGACCTTTAATTGTTGTTCAAATATGTAAAAAAAAAAACTACCTATCAACTTATAAATAGTGTATAAAAACTATTGTGTAAGGAGCAAGGCTGGATTTTATATTTTATTTTATTAAAAAGCAAAACCTATTCATCTTAATAAATATTACTCTTCAGACCCTTCCTTAACATAAAAAAATATTGTACATGTGTAACATGTAATATTATTGTTGCCGTATTCTCGTAATGTGGCATGTGAAACCATCACAAATACAAGAAGATGTGTTTACGTAGGTATAGGGCTGAAAATTAAATCATTTCAAATCACACTTTGAAATGACAACATTAGCAAATTGTAAAGGCTGAAATGATGGATTTACACTATGCAGCATGTCTGACCCAGGGTTTAAAGTGTCGTGTCAAAGGTTTTAAAAATTCATGCTATCCTCTTTGAGTGAAAGTTACGCTCTTGATGATGTCTCATGTAGTAATGATCCATCACGTTTTAAGTGTATTACACAGCGAACAGTAAACTGAAGCTTGGCGTAGAAACTTATATAATAAAACAAATCGCATCATCTGTCAAAAAAATCACACTTTCATATTTTCCTCAAATCTTTTAGCCATAGGTGGGATGCTGATATTTCTTATTAATTCAGTAAGATTGTGATATAATTTGTTTTTACTTCTCAACAGAAACCACTGAATTTGAGAGGCCATGGAGGACAGTAATCTGGGAGTCACTGTAAGATGGACAGAGTCACTGTTGTGATTTCACTGTTGTGCATGATACATTTCTTTTATACAATATCCTGTACTTTATGCAATTTGACACCAAATATTACATGAAGAAATTTTGTAGGAATCTGCTGATCATTTGAATATACTCTTGTAATGGATGTGTTCCTCGTGCCATGACATGCAAGCTGCTCTACTTCATGAGGCTCACTATTCAACACTAATTGAGATTAGGATGGTTTTTATGCAAATTATCATGCATTATATCCTTGTTTATGCAGGAAGAGGCAGGAGCTGATGGAGAGCATTAAAACCTACAAACCCACAGTCAGCTCTGTGTCTCGGGCTCAAGTTCTGCTCATTGGACCAGTCGGAGCTGGAAAGTCCAGCTTCTTTAACTCCGTCAACTCTGTGTTCAGAGGCCACGTCACCAGCCAGGCCATATCTGGCAGCTCCAGCACCAGCCTCACCACACAGGTCAGTGTGTCTCCTAGGGATTTCCATCTGCTCTCACTGATTTCAACATGATAATGATCCGTCCACTCCTTGCCCCCGACAGTTTCGCACCTACTCTGTTAAAGCTGGAAGAGAAGGCAAACCTCTGCCAATCATCTTGTGCGATACCATGGGATTGGAGGACAGCAAAGGGGCAGGGCTCGATATAGATGACATCAGCAGCATCCTAAAAGGTCATCTTCCAGACCGTTATCAGGTACAGCAGTTTAATACACTCAACAGGATACTGAATGTATGAAACCCTGACTTGGCTGTAGTTAACTCAAACATGTGACTCAGTTCAACCCCTCAGCTCCTCTGAATTCAGAGACTCATGGTTATCACAAGTCTCCAGGGCTCAAGGACAAGATCCACTGTGTGGTCTACGTCATTGATGCCTGCAAGATCTCCATCATGCCCACAAAGCTGGAGGAGAAACTGGACGCTATCCGTAGAAAGGTCAACCTAATGGGTCAGTGGAACAGAGTTTTTACTGTTGAACTGTTAAACACTTGCTTCCTTGTTCAGTTCATGTTTGAGGCTACAGGGAGAGTGGCTGATAACCCTCTGACTTTATGAGTTATGTTGATTAATTATTGCAGCTACTGACTGATTAACCAAATAATGTTAACACTGGCAGCTTTTTGTCTGGTTTTTGTTATTATCTATCCAGTATTATGCACCACTGTAGGTCCAAACAGAGCAATGAAAGGTAGCTCCTTCAAATTATTGAAGGAGCTACCTTTCATTGAATTTTTGATGAAAAATTATGACCGAACACTTGGTTTTCCACTACAATAAATGAGCAACTATTGTACTTTATACAACATGAAAGTAAGACATTAATGGATCAGAACGATCCAACAATATAATATACATTATTCTGAAATGAATCATTCCCTATAATGAGTACTTCTACTTTGGCACATTTTCACACTAATAGTTTTAAACTTTTATTTGGGTAAAAATTTGAATGCAGGACTTTACTTGTAAAATAGAATTTCTACACTGTGGTATTTTTACTACAGAAATATATTGTTTGGACTGGTCATTATTAATAGACAGCCAACTGAGCAATGGACAAGATTTATTTTATGACAAAAATATGATAAAAGTGTCCTCCTGCTCTTGTGTTTCCAGGGATTCCTCAGCTGGTCCTGCTCACTAAAGTAGATGAAGCCTGTCCTTTGGTGAAGGAGGATGTGACAAACATTTATAAGAGCGGCTACATTAAGGAGTTGGTGAGAATTTTAGGACTTTATAAAATGAAACCAAATCTAGCAGACATGTTTTGTAGTTAGAAAAGTATAAACTACCTTTATTCAAATCTTTTTCTACTGTGTATTTTGTGATCCAGATGGAGGAGGTCAGCGCTCGGCTTGGTGTGCCGTTGTCCTGTGTTGTTCCGGTGAAGAACTACAGTGAAGAGTTGGAGTTGGACATGAACTGCGACATCCTGCTGCTCAGCGCCGTCATTCAGATGCTTCGCTTTGTTGATAATTACTTCGATGATCTCAGTGACCGACTGAGCAAAGTTGACACCAAAGCCGTGGAATATAAAGGACTGTAACAATGTCCAGCGCATGAGAACATCTAGTTCAGGCTCATTGCAGTAAAGGCAACATAATGTACCATCCATGTCATTCTCACGCCATCAACAGTAAAACCTCCCTTATGTTACACATTATTCCAAGATAGTTACTCCATTCCTAAGCTTGTAGTCACATCAAATGGCGAACGGCTAAATACTTAAACGAGCTTTTGTTATCATGTTCCACATTTGTAAGGCTTTCTCAATAGTTAAAACAGCATACAGGTCCAACACTTCATAGTGCCTGTGGGGCCATTTTGCAAAATGGCTTGTTGGCATTTCTGTGGTCTTCTTTTGTAAAGTGAAAAAAAATGTAGTCATCAGATTCATGATATCTTGAACTCTACGGCCCAATCCTAATCTCCAATAGGTGGTCACCCTGTATACCTTGAGTGTATTGAAATGGTATAAAAAAGAAATGGAAGCACTAGTCTGCCAACTCACACTTTCTGGAAACAACATATTTCCATTTGCAGTTTGATCAGCTGCTCAGTTTGTGTATACATTTTAGCGAGCAACCAAAAGTCAGGAAAGCCATGAACATCTGTAAAATCCTACGCAAATGTTTGACAGGAAATACAAACAACTCTGTGCAGACTAACGGAAAGGTTGAGTAACACTGTTGAAGAGTCCGCATCAGAGCCTTTATCACTTAGTGGAAACGCAACTCAAACTCTCTGAGTCAGGAGTGTTGACTTTAGGGTTGGGCCTTTGTCTCCTTCAGGATGTCCAAGTGCTCCTAGGAATGCTGGGAGATGTAGTCCCTCCAGTATGTCTGAAGGCTGCAGATCACCTCCAGTTACAGGGTTCCAGAACTCTGTGAGCTGGAAATGTTGACAGCGTTTCTTAGAGCCAAAATATAACAATTTTATGGCAGTCAACTTTGTTTGAGACGCTCATTGTGTAATTTGTTCTCTCTATAGCAAAATAATGTTTTATTTATCATAGGTTTTGCTATGTATTTGACTGATTCAGGGTGACTTTGAAGCACAAACAAGCTTAAAAATAGTTTATCTGATATTGACAATAAAGCACACCAGTATTGCAGAGTGTAGTGCACTGCATGGTGGCCACATTAGAGAAACTGACATTCAGTAGCTGCTTCATATGCATCCTTGTATAAAGTCTTGCACTTCTGCAGCATTTGATGCATCTCTCAGACTGTTCTGGCAGATAAACTTATATTTGTTGTCATGCTGCTTGTTCTGTACATTTAACTTGTGCTTGATAATAAAAACTGCCGCTGGCCGGGCGACCACATTTAAACACTTGAAGAATTTTCTGCCTTTATTTAAAAAGAGAGTGAAAAAACCTGAATTGTTGTTTAGATCCTTTATTATAAACTAAATTGAGTCATTTTAATCAGTATTCAGTTGTCAATAAAAGCTCAAAATGCATGAATGAACAGAAGAACTGAAATTTATTAATGCAGCTCAGACAGTTACTGTACAGACCAGCTGAGGAGCCGTCCCTCCCTCCCTGTGTAACAGGACTGTGGTGTTACAACAGACTGTAAACTACACAACACACAACACGCCTGTAATCTGACTCACCACCTGCTTTTGCATCATTGAAATTAGCTGTGAATTAGAGTGGATTATAAATTGGCAGCAGTCCTCTCAGCGACAATAATCATCAGTTAAAAAATAACTTCTAAACAAACACATCTTGAAATAGTGTTTAAAATATCAACGTTGTGTTAGTGCACTTAATAGACAGGGAGCTCTCTCCAACTTGGCCACATTTTACACTGAACTGGTTGTAACTTTCACAGACTGACCAACAAAAACGATGCACAACAGTGAAGAAGGAATGTCCTGGGAACACAAAACACACCTGGAATTCAATGATGTTCAGACAGTCAGCTGTTGTTTTCTCCTTTTTCTTTACAAAATGAAGCATTTCCTTCAGCTGAGTTGCCCTTTGGCCACCAGCTAGATGATGGCGGCTGTAGCAATGGGAGGCTCCCTGTGGAAATGTGTGAAACGTGCTGCTGAAAATGATATTCAGCAGATGTTTTCATAAATGACATGGTTGAGGGTGAGGTTGGTACAGATTGTTTGGGGCACAGAGGAAGACCATTGGAAAGGAGCAGAGATGAGGCTTCTATGGCACAGCTGACGCTCTCCAATAGTTCAGTCTTTCCTCTCGATGGCCAGCTGCTTCAGTCATCAACAGAAAAGGCAGCCACGTGAACTCTGACCACTTGAGTTACAGTGCAGAACACATGTGCACAATCATACATTCAAACGCACGCACTCACACACAAAAAGTACGTATGGGATTGGTCCGAGTCCAAAGGCTGATTTGGTGTCAACCAGCGTAGAGCAGGACAGTTGGCATCTAAACTGCAGCTTTCTGCCTGCAGCACTAACAAACATTCACACTATAGCTAACCGATGTTTATCAGGAAATAAAGGATCCTTGTAAGTTTCATATTAGCAACCAGCAATGTAATAAGTACGAAGTGTTAGTAGCTTGTAGTTTTAAAATCAAAGCTTATCCTTTCAGCAAATATGAATGTGGCACCATCTGCTGTCCATCTTATTAACATCTTCTCCTGCTATAGATAGAGCAGAAGCAAGTAAGTACAGGTGAAACGATCATTTGGCCAGCATTTGTGAACTTTACTAGCTTTACCTGCATACCACTGTTTAGAGGAGTTTGTTTAGTGGAGTTTTATCACTGAGCATCAGAGCCAACAGCCCACAGAGAAGACTTTGTATCCTTCTCGCTGCGTAAAGCATCAATAAGAAAGTAAATGAACACAACAAAGAGCAAAGAGGGTGTTGGCACAGTTGTGCAAACGGCCTTAGAACTGTTTGGCAATTAAGGAGCAATACTGTAACTTAATCTTGCTTATTAATCTTTTGAGATGTTTATTTAGGGATGAATTGTGCTGCACAACAGATGTTTTAGGGCCTAAATAAACTACAGTATTAGGTGGAATTTAATATGTTAGTTGTAAATTCTCATGACAGGTATGAAAGGCTGAAGACTTCTGTGGGTGTCAGACTGATTTGTTCGTGTTGTCTGGCTCTGTGGAAGCCATTATTTCATTCTGTAAAAGAATGAGCAACATAAACTTTTCTTTTTTAAGAGGAACACAGGCTCTAATATCCCCAACTAAAATGTCTGCATGTTAAAACAAGATCAACAGGGACAGAGCCAACATTTGAAACCTGAAAATGTGCAATCAAGGCCAATATATAGCTTCTATATAATTTAAAACAACTTGTCACTGATTATATTTGTAAATGTTAACTCTGAACCAAAATCAATCATTAAAAGTATTAAAAGAACAGAACAGACACAGAAAAGGGACAAAGAGCCCATTTTGGCTGCAGGTAACCAAACTTTTCACAAAAAGTCATGATCTGTGTCAAATTATGTAAAAAAAAAATAAAGCAAATACTAAAAAAAAGAAGTAGGATTAAAAAATGTCAAGTCAATGAGATTACAAACCTTGAAGTACTTTCAACCGCTACTGAAAAACCACTGGGAACACTGAACAAAAAATCTCTACAGGCTGTCACTTTGGCTCTTCAGCGTTTGGACCCGACCAGATCGATCACACACTGTGCTTACGTCAACATCTAGAGAGATGACATTCAATTTCCAAACAGTAGAAAAGAAATTTAAGAACTTTTCCTTGTGTTTTTTTTTCTCTTAAAGAACTGTACAAGATTATTTTTAAAAAATCAATAATTAGTTATACATATCTATATGACAACATTGTTTAC